>JALGBA010000984.1:0-691894 GCA_023970755.1 Azemiops feae | reverse complement strand
GACTCTGCTCAGCCAAAGGCACCTCGGAATTTGCAAGTGGGTGACTGGGTTTGGACCCGGAATTACGGGCAAGGGGCTTTGTGGATGGCAGCCGTGGTTGTTAAGGTGTCAGGACCACTCTCTTATGAGGTGGTCCTGGAAGATGGGCGAGTCATTCGCCGGCACATTGACCAGCTGCGTCGGAGGCTAGCGAACCAGTCGCTGGCTCAGGCCTCTCAAGAGGGCCGCATGTAAGGGCCGTGCGACAGTGGCCCAACAGAGGAGCTTGCACGCTCCAACAGAACTCTTACTCAAGGAGACGGGGAAAAGGCCGTAGGAGAGCTTCCCCCGGACAGACAGACAGTATCCACTGAAGAGGACCGACAAACTGCACTGAGGGACAGCCCTGCAGACTTTGCTGCACGATTGGACTTTAGTTTGGGCCGACTGGGACTGGCCAGCCAAAGGGACCCAAGTCAACCTGACTTCAGAGTCCTGGCCTACCCAGCCAGGCAGGCGAGTGGGTAGACCGGGAGACCCCTGCAACCCCTAGACATTTAGAACGATCAAGAAGGCCGCCTAAATATCTGCAGGACTATGTCCAGCAATTGAGAGTTTGAGTCATCTAGGGGGAAGGGGTGTAATGTATTGGCCACAACTGTTTTAAATCACTTGCTTAATGCTTGGGTCTAAGACTCTTGGGGATTATTGTGACACATGAGTTAATACTTTCATACCAGCTTTACCTGTTCCATGGAATCTGATACAGAGGTCCTTCTCTATGTATCGTACTGCACAACAACTTCATGGCGCAAGCCATTCGCAACAGTGGGTGGATCCAGTTTGCTAATTCAATGTGTAATACACACCTGTTGTTTTTAATACTGTATATCAAGGGTGTCAAATTGCCGGCCCGTGGGCCGGATGCAGCATGACGAAACCGCGCCCACCTCATTACCGGCAATGGAAAAAATGGTGATATGTTGTGGCACGTCATGTGACGTTGCAAGTTTGACACTCCTGCTGTATATGAAGGTAAAGATAGGGAGCCTGGCTGACAAATCAGCCTGTCAACAAGATTTTTTCCCCCTCCCAACAGAAGAGAGAAGAGACCTGTGCATGAATATACATTCCTCTTCCAATGATGAAAAACTCAACCAGCCAACCAACTTCTTTCTATTGGTTGCAGAACCCCCCCCCCCCCGATTTTGGATCATTGGAAAGAGACACTGCCAGATTTCCTGCAATAGTATGCTAGAGTGAAAGCTACCTCCTACAACAGGTGCACACATTTTCTTGTGCTATAACTCTCTGTTTCTCAAATATTATGGTAGCCAATGTAATTAAATAGCTGATGGATAACTGCAATATAAGTAAAGGACCTCTTGTATTGAGCAACACCTATTCATAAGAATATTTTAACAATTCTTGAATAAAATAAAATGACACAGTAGGCATACAAATATAGCTAGATGTTATTTAATGTGTGAGATCAAACTTCCAGCATTAATGGATACTCTAGGCAGCATTCCATATAAAAGTCATCTGCTCTGTCTATGGTGATATGAGCTGAATGCAAGAAATTTCAACACGTGAAGTATGAAATCCTGCAGGATTCCAAAAGGATGGGGAGTGGGAATTGTTGTACAATTGGCAGACATTAATTAGCAATTTCATTAAACAGTCTAGAAGTTATAAGAGCTGGCTAGGAAAGAGTAAACTTCAAGAATGATTGATTCAAAGGCCAAAGAGTTCCTATTTAAATAGAACAAGATTTTAATTTAGATAAATTCATTAAAAAAAATGAAGTTTGCCCCTGAAAAGCATCAAATCCATTTCGGGAGTAAACTTGAGATAGTGTTAATCAATGGGATACCAAATTGTCAACATTATGCAATTCTTTTTTTAAAAAACAACAGAATAAGTTCTTGTTTTTGATTGCATATTGCCTTGCTTGATCACAATTGGAAAGAGCTATAGCTTTTACAGTTAATCCTTGGTTTGTGAAAATAATTTCTGATGAAAAGGATTTTGATATATTAAAATAAATTGGAGATGAGATTATGTATATAGTTAAACCAGAAGTAATAAGTGAACTCTAATTGCATGGGGATAATGGTATTTTGTACCAAGATAAGGAAAGTTTATTAACTATAATGCTGAAAAAAAGGTCTTCGGTTTTTAGTTAGACCTTAATCTTCTTATAAGATTTAAATTACTATGCAGCTTTTGGAGCATAAAAGCTGTCCTCTTTTTTCATCAACAATAGAACTTTTTGCTGCTATATTAATTGGTTATCTCTTTTTTTGGGAAAGAGACATTTTTCTGGTCCCCATATAGAGAAATGACTTCAAGTCCCATCGCTGATTCCATATAGCCAGTGTGAAAATAGTGTACTAATCATTAAAGTGTCCTTGAATTGGCAGCAAAAAATGCTTTGCTAATCTGACTGCTGAGCTCTAATCTGCACAATAACTGCTGGCGAGCAGTTGGGAGGACGGCTCAAGCAGGGAATTAGTCTGGACCCATTACATAAGCACAAGAGGGCAAGATCTGAAAAAAATGCCTTTGAGCCTTATCTTGTCTTTCCCAGGAGAAAGCTGCCAGGTTGGAGAGCCTATTTCCTTTATTAAAGTAGCTAGTTTTGATCTCCACATGTATGCGTCTGATTGTTTGTGCCTAACAGTAACAAGACTAATGATTGCATTTCTGCTCTTAGTGTTTTAATTCAGGTTAAGCTAATGAAAGAAAATGTTAGATTCTTCTGACTTTATTTTCCCTCTCACCAAAGTTTGTCTGTCAACATTAATCATTCTCTCTTACATGGTGGGTTTGGACAAATGTAGGAAGATGCTTACAATGGCCAGCAACTTCCCAGTTTTGACCCACCACTTGGACTACTTCTGAACATAGAGCTAATGCTTTTCTTAAAGAAGACATGGAAGAGAGCCATGCAGGAAACAGGAGGCAGTAATTGATATTGGGTTTTGTCTTTGATAAATGTCACAATTTCCCCCAACAATATTATAAAAAGTAAAAATTAAAACCACAAAAAACTTATATTGGCAAAAGCAGTGGAAAACCTGTAAAGCACCCACTGTCTCACTGGAGACAGAACCAGCAAGGTATATCTGACATTCTGAATTGTTTTCCAAAAATGGTTCACTAGGATAGTTCCCCATAACAAGATGGAAGGGGTATTTTTAGAGAATCACAGAAATGACACTAGAGAAAGAATGTGAAGGCAGTTAGCAAACTATGAAGTAAGCCTGAAAATAGAAGAAAACATTAGGAAGGAAACTTAAAGCAATCCCACTTTGACTTTCATTGGTATGAGATGGAAGGAAACAAAACATTCTCAGGCTTTAAGATTATGTTTCTGTAGCTTATATCAGTATTGTATAGTAAGGTTCTAGAATTGCTTGTGAAGCCTGTTTCTTAACCTGGTCTATCTCAAGCAATGATAGCATGATTGCTATAGCCTAAAATAACCAGTCTGACAGATTCTTCCCTTGATCACATCAGTGACCACCTAGTAGGTGAAAAGTATTAGACCTTATCCATGGCCAAAATTGTATCAGAAGAAAGAAAATACTGATAAAAAAGCTGGATCAGCTGAAACCAATTTTAAGCTGCCTCAGCTGTGGACTGGAGATGACAATGGCAATATGTGAGAATGTGGCATAAAAAATGTTACTGTGCCATGGCTAGGAAGGCATATGGATAAATGCTGGTTCTTTAAAAGTATTATTTGGTTAATGAGAATTGTTGATTCATTAACGCAGACTACTAATAATTGGGTTCAGCGCTTCTCCGAAATATTTGTGTGTCTCTGGTGTCTGTTAATGTGGCATGTAGTAGGACACCAGTAATCTTTGAAGGTCTTAGAATGTTTAGCCTTTCAAAATTGTAAAGTATACTAGTTTTGTTATAGTAAAGATGATCTATTGATAGAGCTGATAAAAGTAAGCCTACATCAAGAAGAAAGTAATACAATTTTTGGTTCACAAGCACTTTTGTTACTAGGAAAGAGAAGACTTAGAAAAAAAACTATTCCTTGGGAATGTGCTAAATAAGCTAAAATTATATCTACAAGCACAAAACAGTTGTAAGGATCTATCATTGATTTGTTTGATGTGTCCATCAAAATGTTATGTGCATTTCTTCCTGAGTCCTAAGCTAGGTGAGATAATTGATTTTATGCATGGAGGGTCAAACAAATTAATTTATCATTTTAAAGGACTGTGGTATTGCAAGGTTAAGAAACAAGAGTTAATGTGTAGGTCAATGAATATTTTTTGGTTAGGTTAGGTATTCAGTACATATTTAAAATATGACTTCAACTCAATCCATTCAATCTGTGAAGATAAAAGTATAGGACATGTTTGTCCCACCTTTTGGCTTGTCTGGACTTCATTGTGTGAAGAGAAATTGTCTTGGGCTGCAAATAAAATGTACAATGTAGTTATTGTATATAAATAAAAAACTTCCTTTGTTTTTTTATTATCTTGTGGGGCTGCATTACTAGCTATCAAGAGTCACATGTGACTCATGTGGCCCAGGCTGGACAGGCCAGTTGTGGAATATAAGAAATACATGTTTGCAGATATCTATGTTAAGGAGCAAGAATTGACTACAGCCTTCCTGCTGAAAATACAGGTTGTGCTACATCAGGGGTGTCAAACTCAATTTCATTGAGGGCCGCATCAGCATTGCGGTTGTCGGGAGGCCGGGTAGGTGTCGCCAGGGTGGGCGCGGCCTACTGGGTGGGCGTGGCTGAAGTGAGTGTGGCCTAATGGGTGGGCATGGCCAGCTCTCCATCGTTCGCATCAAGGGTGCCTGTGGGGGCCTGGGCAGGAGTGGGACAGATCTGAGGGTCTCTGGCAGAAGGGGGTAGGACCGGGGCAAGCACCAAGGCATGGTCCACTGGAAGAGCCTCACTGTTCCTCTCAGGCCATGCGAGGGGGGGCTGGATGGTGCCGTGGGCTTCCCGGAGCCCTGGGCAGCAGAGGTCAAATGCCCAGCCCGGGCCTCAAGCACCCGCGGCACCAAGCCCAGCCCCACTACCCCAAGGGGGTGCCCAGCTGCACCTTACCTCCTCCTCAAGGCTGCTGCTGCTGCTGCTGCTGCTGTGCTTGTTCTCCTTAGCCAGGTTGCTCATGATGGGTATGAGGGCAAAGTCAGAGGGAGGCCCACTCCCTCTCCATGGGAGGAGACCTGGCTTTGTATCCAAAGCTTCCTTAGCAATAGGATGAGAGACCCCCAGGATAGGCCAGGAGGAGGGGTCAAGAGGATGGTGAAAGGGCAGCAGGGCAGGACTAAGGCAGGACTTCCCTCAGACCCTCCCTCCCTCCCTCCCTCCCTCTCCTTCTTTCCTAAGAACAGAGTGGTGGGAAAATATTTGAGATGAGGGAGGGAGAAAAACAGGCAAGAAACGCAGCTGGGGAGGTGTCACCCTTTGTAAGGAATGAAGAAATGCACCATCACCTGGAAGTGGCACATGGCCCTCGCCTACTTCATATATCTGGCTTGGTGGGCTTTGGGGGAGGGGACACCATGAGCAACGTGAGTCGACGTTACCTGCGCAATGCCGTCCAGCCCCCAGCCTGCCTAGTTTTGGCAGGCAGCGAGGCGTTCTCCTCACAGCGCCGAGAGGCTGAGCCAGGCAGCACGAATCTGAAAAGAAGTGTGATGCCACCCAGCCCCCAGCCTGCCCAGTTTCGGCAGGCAGCAGGACGCTCTCCTCACAGCGCTGAGAGGCTGAGCCGGGCAGTGCGAAGCTTGCCAGCTTTGCACCTTGCTGCCTACTGAAATCAGGCAGGCTGGGGGCTGAGCGGCATGGCGCTTCTTTTTGAATTTGCGCCGCCTGGCTCAGCCTCTTGGCGCTGTGAGGAGAGTGTCCCACTGCCTGCCGAAATCGGGCAGGCCTGGGGCTGAGCGGTGTCGCGTTTCTTTTTGGATTTGCGTCACCTGACTCAGCCTCTCGGCGCTGTGAGGACAGCGCCCCACTGCCTGCTGAAACCCCTTCCCCAGAGCCCATCAAGCTGGATATGTGAAGTAGGCGAGGGCCATTTGCTGGCCACTTCAAGGTGATGGTGCATTTCTTCATTCCTCACAAAGGGTGACACCTCCCCAGCGTGCGCCCAGGGGGCAGGGCCAACGCGGCAGGGGCTGGTCCCTTGCTGTTTCCAGATGGCCTTGTGGAGCTAAGACTGAATGCGTTTCAGCATAGATGGCCACCACAAAATTGTACATTGGCTCCCGGGCGTCCTGGGCCGGGGCCAAGGCAGCGGGGGCCATTCCCTCACTGTTTCCAGGATGGCTTCGCGGGCCACATGAAACCACGTTGCGGGCCGCATCCGGCCCCCGGGCCTTGTGTTTGACATGTCTGTGCTACATTATTAATATGGTGCATTTGATTTTGATTTAGTATGTTCTATGCACTGTAATTTGTAAATCATAGATTACAAATGAGATTATGATATGATGTATCCAACAAACAATGATTAAACAAATCATGGCTAAGCATAACCAGAATATGCTCACTAGTAAACTTGGGTTTGTTGTAATCACAGTGATGGATAAAACATTGTTAACTGAAGACTTGGACTAAGCTATTTCTCCTCCATGTAAAATCTCTGTCTCGTAACTCATTCAATATAATTGTTTCTAAGCCATTTTATGGCTTGTAATTAGAATGTGTCATGGCCTAAGTTTATTAAAAAAAATGGATGGATGTGCTGCATGTCAAAGGGAGGACAGTTGGCTCTTTTCTATCTAAGGATCTGTCTCTGCTAAAACTAGATCACCTTGCAGAAATGGCAGCTTGCCATCTGAGCATGTAGACTGAAGTATAAGCCACCAAGCTGTTGCTTAAGAACATTACATGCATTGTCAAGGCAGGGTTTTTCAACCAGTGGTACGTGTACCACCTGTGGTACTTTGGCATGTGGCAGGTGGTATGCGACCATCCTAGCGAAGTGTAGCGGGGGAGGGGAATGAGCCGAAGCAACCCAAGCCTGAGGGAGAGGCAACTGCAGCTGCAGGACTGTCAGGGCTCGGCAGAAGCCCCAGGAACCGGCAGGACTCCAGCTGATTGGCGCTTCCGGAAGCAGCGCGGAGCTGGAAGTGAACTGAAAAAAAAAGGGGGGGAGGAGAGGATATAAAAGGAGTTGGTTTTGGTGGGGGAAAAAAGATAACAGGGAAGGAGAAGGGGACGGAGAAGAAGGTGTGGAAGGAGAGCTCAGCAGGCAGGGAGGAAAAAGATACAGGGAAGAAGCAGCAGCTGTTGCTGGAAGAAAAGCTCCCCTGGTTTGTTTTCTCCAGGAGAATGCAATCAGCGCTGATGAAATGAAAAGCCGGCAGATGAGCATGTCGGAAAGGAGGTGGGTTTATTTAGTTCTGGATCAGCTAGCAGCTTGATTGGATTACCATAAGGATTTTTGTGCATTTTTTACAGCGTTTTATAATTCAGAGGCTCGGTTTGTGTGCTTTCGTTATTGGAATATTTTAGTCTGTATTTTAGTCTAGCAATGAGTCCAAAGTGTTGACTTCCATAGGTTTAATCCCTTTAAACAAATGTAATTAGTTTTACCCCCTTATCTTGAGTCTGTCTATGGCTTTCAGAAAGTTTTCTTTGAAGGTAAACAGGTTTAATTTAAGGCTAAAGCTTTTCGCAATTGTTGGAGCCTTTCAGTCTCAGCTTGCAACATTGTGACACATGACACGCCTGAGGCAGCTTAAAGAAAAAAACCCAGGAGTTTATGTGTTTCTTTATTCTGGGAGGCTTTTGTGAGCCTTTCTTGCTTTGCACTTGATTCCTGTGTCTTTAAGGGTACAGGGAAGGGATTGGGGGGGGTGCATTCTTACTACACTGTGGAAGGAGAGCTCAGAAGGCAGGGAGGAAGAAGAGGAGAAGGAGAGAGAAATAAGGGCTGACCAGCTAGCTCAGGGGTCTATAAACTTAGCAACTTTAAGACTTGTGGACTTCAACTCCCAGAATTCCTCAACTAGCCATGATGGCTGAGGAATTCTGGGAGTTGAAGTCCACAAGTCTTAAAAGTGCCAAGTTTCAAGACCCCTGAGCTAGCTGGTAGTGGTGCATATTAATAAACATGGATAAATTCATCATACATTTGTCAGTGCAAAGGGAAAGTGATTCAGCAAAGGAACAGCCACCAAAGAAATTAAAACTGGTACTTTTTTCCTTTTTTTCTACAGTTTGTAATATTTTATTAGATTATAGAATAAAATACAAAAATACAAAAGCAAATAATAGGACACAGTGGGGAGGAAAAAGGGGGGAAAAGTGAGGGGGAGAAGGGAAAAAGAACAGACTTCCTCTGTTGCAGTAGAAAGAAGCATTAACATTGAACCTCAACTTTTTACTTTTCCATAATATTATAAACTAGCCATTTCTATAACAACAAATGAATCTAATCAGTAAAACCCAAAATCCCCCCCATTTTTTTTAATCATTAAATTTTTGACATCTTGCTAAGCACTGGTGGTACTCAAATATTGTCATGTCCTAAAAGTGATACAATCGGTGAAAAGGTTGAAAAGCCCTGGTCTAAGGCAGGGGTGTCAAACTCGCAATGTCACGTGATGTGTCGCGATGTATCATGCCTTTTTTTGCATTGCCAGCAATGGGGTGGGCGCGGTTTCGCTATGATGCATCCGGCCCATGGGCCGGCAGTTTGACACCCCTGGTCTAAGGGGAGAGTTGGAAACATTAATGACCAGAACTGCTTCTGGGACAGAGTTTTGATACCCCTTATCAACAAGCAGTCTTCCACTGATGGAATGCTCCACTAATTCTAAAAGCCAGCTGCAATTTCCTGCAGTCATCAGAAAAGTGGTTTTACAGAGAAACAACAATTCTTACCAGGGCAAATTTAATGAGAGCAAAAATTAAGCACAGTGAATTCATAACACCTGGTTGTTTGGAATACCAAAGGAAGAAAAGTGTTATGCTATAGTTAGATCTGAAGCAGAATTTGGAACAAAGGTCCAGCTATACAGTTTAAATAAATTAACCAAGTCAAATCTATAATAAAGTGACTTCCTCTCTCCAATGTTTCAGAACTCCTTAGAATAGGTATATCCAATCGGGTGCCTTTCAGGTGTATAATTCCAAAATTTTCCACTAACGTGGTCAAGCTGGCAGGACATTCTGAGAATTCTAATACCAACATCTCTAGAAAGGACCAGGTTGCAGAAGATTGTCTTAGCAAATATCCCATGTAAACCTTGTCACTGTGAATGGTTTAGCATTTATACAGACTTCTAAGAAATTATGTTGCTTGTGTAGGCAATTCAGTAATGTGCTGACTCACTTTGGACTGCATGGATGATGGCTGTATAATGACAATGGAGCCATTGTCATTGTAATATTAAACTGCTGAACATTTTTTAAAGCTTTAGAAGGTAATGGGAAAACTAATGGCTTAAATAATCACTCAGTGCTTGCTGTGTTGGCAAAAATCACATATCTCATTACTTTGTCAATGTCCACTCATTGACTCCACCCTGATTCTATAGTGTCCGTAATGGCTCAGCGCATATAAGGCACTGAGTTTAAATTACAGGAAACAGATTTCTGTTAGACACCAAGAAAAAAAGTTCCTAACTATAATAGCTGTTCAACAATGCACAAAAATTCCACAGGAAGTGGGAGACTTTCATTTGCTGGATATGCTTAAACATGGATGATCTTATTTAAACATGGCTGATCTTCTATGGGGATGATATAATAGGTGGTTTCTGCACTGGACAGAAGCAGTGTAATATGACAACGAGACTGGAGAATAAGCAGTTCATTACATTTTGGATCAGCTGAGGTTTGGAAATAGATTTCAAGAGCAGCCCAGGTAAAAAAATTACAGAAAAAAGGTAACATGGGCATAAGTGACTATCCTTATCATGTTACATACAGAATACAGAATAACAGAGTTGGAAGGGACTTTGGAGGTCTTCTAGTCCAACCATTTGTCCAGGTTTAGGACAAATTCTGGACAAAAATTTACAAAAATTGTGAAATGATGTATTAGAATGCTCATGCAATATTTCTGGATTGATGAATTGATATATTTGGGGAAATGAACATCTGGAGGACACATATGAGACAGTGAACATCATTTTTTAGAGTCGTCATATCTTTTAGTAAGGAAGTGGAAGATTTACCTGTAGACACCTTTTATAAGGTTTATATAAAGAAATGGTGCTCTGTGTCATAATCTCTGTTTCTGGGGGTGGATTAATACCCTGAACTCCTTCAAATAGCTAGAAGAGTGTATATGGTTAGACATACTGTACATAGTAGTAAATGTCTCTTGCAGAAAGGAGTAGATATCAGCCAGCTTCAAGAGGATGGTGGTGCATACCCATGTCATGGTGCCATCTCTCCATCTATGCATACTGGACAGCTTCCATTCAGTGTCTATTTCTGTCTTTTGGGGGTGTCTTTTGGGGGAAGATTTTGAAGAAGTTGGTTCCAATTAAAGACTATCCTAAATGAATTATTTAATCTCCTTTCAGACAGAATTAAGCTCTGGATATGCAGAGGAGCAATGATGGTTACTCTGCCCTTGTTCTTTCTTCCTCATCATCCTCATCCAAAACTATCTCTTCCTTCTATACAGACTCCACTTTTGTTCTGTTCTCCTTCGTTATTGTTCCCTCATCTCATGCAGTATTCTGAATCCTTCCCCTTTGTAGTTTATAATTAAGCCCAGTGTGTGCAAAGAAGCATTCAAAATGTGGTACATCCAGTATAGGTAAATGTAAGTAATTCCTGTGATTTAGCTTCTACTTCTGAAAGCCCTTAAATGTTCTTTTCTTCTTTGAGACTGTTCTCTTTGATCTGCCTCTAAATAGTCTGCCATTGTGCAATGTAGCTGATTGTAAATTCTTGTGGACTGAGATCCAAGATCATTTTGTAGCAGCCTATGTTTTGGCTGAAAAGTGTCTTTTCTTCTTCATCTCCCCCATCCCCCATAGCCTCATTTTTTTTATTTCTGATACATTTTATAGTTCTTTGAAATCCATGAATTATTGGGTGCTATACTGATTTTCTGATTAAAAGAACACACCATGGGAGGTTTTTTGGGGAAATATGATGTTCATGCCTCAGAAACAAGAATTTGAATTAAGATAAGTTGTTGAGAAATTCAACTGTTCAACTGAAAAATTAGCAGTTTTCTGTATTGCAGGCTTCCTTGAGGTGCCTGTAAAGATATGGATTAATTTGTAAATTGTGACATTTATTTTCAATGTTATTGATTTTACAGCAGCATCAATTCTCACATGATCCATTTCTACTTTTCTGAATCTGATGAAATTTAGATGTGGGAGACTATGATTCTTGGAAAACCATCCTTCTGAAAGTTCTGAGAATTACAGCCCAAATTCTCTAGAGTATGCCAATTTGGGGAAGTAATATCAGAAATTCTATAATGAGTGCCTGGATTGAAGTGTGCCTATGGGAGTAGATGGGGCTATGTGTGCCAAAATAATTAAAATTGTTTTATAATGGTTTGATTTAAAGCCTCACCCCTAGGATACATGTGGTGTTATTGGATACATATATAAAAGGAACAAGATTTCAGTTGTCACACCATCTGGCATTTTGCAATCTTTGACTTCTTCCCGAGGATCATATAGTCATAGAATTGGAAAGGATTTGGGGGGTTGTTCCCCATATGCCAGTTTCTTAATGTTTTAAGTCTTCCAGAAATGATAAGCAGGTTTATTCTCCCTTTCCAAATAGTTATGATTGCATCTCATGGTTGCTATTGATTCTTTGGAGAGAGACAGTACAACATTTCTAATGTCCATTATACTGCCTGACATACTAACAGGTGTAACATATTTCAGAAACTAAGATAAACCAGATAAATGAATGTTTTGAACCAGAGAAAAATGATTTCAGTAATGCATACTAGAATCTTAATCTGGCTACTACTTAAACTTGTTCTGGAAGGAACAAATTAAAGCTAGAAAAAAAATTGGTCTATGCATATAATAGTACCCTATTCTCCACAATCTCCATGTGCTCAGGTAGAGAACTGAAGAGAGGTATACTCACATTAGCTTAAACACATCTTTCCAAGTGATCCAGACCTTAACAGAGCCTCATTCTAGATCACACAGAAATCAGTACTTATATTCAAACTGAACTTTTAAAATGAACTTATGGAGATATGGGAGGAAAGTCAGGACTATATGTGGCCCCTATTTAAACCCTCTTGGGAGTTCAACTTAACACTTTATCAAAGGTAGAGTTTATGTAGTACCTTGGCTTAAAGAACTGCACATTCTACAATATTAGATTACGACAATCCTCCCAATCTAGTAGAGGTAGTTTTCATTTAGCAACTGCCTCCTTTAGTGACCATTTGATGCTGATGAAAAATATTACGAATCTAACAAACAATCCTTGATAGGACTATAAGCAAAGGGAACATGAAGTAAAATCATAAACATAGCTATAATTTCATTTAGCCACCACTTCATTTAACAACCGAGTTGCTTGTCCCCGTTGTGGTCATTAAATGAGGACTACTGTACCCATTATGCACTACAATATCAGTAACTTCCTAGCAGGTTAAGAAACACACAAAACATACTTCCTATGTAGAAATCTTGCAGGATACAGTATGTCCCTGTTTGCAAAAACACTGGCCTGTATGATTATCCTGTTTCAAGACTTCCCTCCCTGTATATCAGCCCCAGAAAGTGATAATACCTAGCCAAACCTGGCTTATCTCAAAAGCTAAGCAGATCTGGTTTGTACTTAGATGTGGGACTGCCAGGAAATCCCAGGGATGTAGCCTACATTGAAAAGTTAGAAAAAAATTATTGAAGATAATAACCTATATTCCTATAAAACAAAATGATATATGGCCATGTAACTCCTAGGAATTGAGTTCAACTTGATGGAATCTTTATCATTAACATGCAAACCATGCTAGTATACAAATATTTATGTATTTATTTTATTTATATCTGCCCTACTTGTAAAGAAGATGGACTAAACATGTCTTTCTGTCTCATTGCTAATAATACTGTAAATGGAAGCAGGAAGTAGAATGGCCAGGCAGCTCAAGGTCCGGGACCAATCTGGCAGTTTCCAGGCACTCTGGTAGGCCCATCTTTCTTTTAGCAAAAGCTGCAGAAGACTTTTAGCAAAAGCTGCAGAAGATTTTCTTCTATTGAAGAAAGCTGCAGTATAAAGCAAATAAATGTGAGCATGGATACAGTAAAAGTGAGACACTTAAGAACTAAGGGGTTGTCAACATTTTGGACAAGGGTTTAGCATAAAAGTGATCATTTTTAGAAGAAATAGGTTAACAAGTAAGGAAAGTAAGGCCAAATAAGAAACAAGGAGTCTTAATGTGGCTGTAGGAAGTTAGGAAGTTGCTGGAAAGTTGCCATCCAACAAGATGTTTAAAGACCGGCCAGAAAAATTTGACCTGCAATTAAAGCAATCTGAACCAATAAAAAATGCTAAAGAGCTCTAAATGTAATTCTCTGTGAGAGTGGATTTGCACAGAAGGCAAAATGTCCTGTTAAAACTGCTGGATATCACAACAAGTAAGGTAATGGATCACTTCATAGTGATCTGTTAGAGAAATTGTGAAGCCAATCAGCATTTCTTTTTGAAAACCATCTTATGTCATGAGAATTCTGCCAATATGGAAAATATCTTTATAAATTAATGATCATGAAGTATGCTTTAAAATTGATTTCAGAATTTCTCTAGAAGCTGAACCTGCCTCGTTTTCAACAGATCTCATCGTCCCTGAAAACACTAGTAGCAATATTTTATATTGCTAAGATATTTTTTAGTCAATTTCTAGTTCAGAAATAGAGACAAAGAATATGAGCTTAAGCTGTATGTTCTAGGTGCTTAATCAAGCAACTTCCCATATTTTTCTTTTGATGTGTTCCATGTGGAATTTTCCCACTAAGTCTAATATGGAAATGGGAATATTAACAATTCCTTTAGGAAAGGTAAGCCTTAAGTTACGACAGGTGCAATTCTTGCAGCTATAATACTAGCCTCACTGCTCCCCAAATCGTAACAGAATTTGAAAGAGGCAAAATGTTACACGATTTAAGCAACAATTAAACCAGTGGACTGGCATGTGCCAACACCATTATTAAAGAAAGGTGACACCTTTTATATATGTGAAGACCTAAACAGGTAGACAATCCATATAAAGACAAAGGCACATCCTAGGGCTATGCATGCCTAAAAAAATTATTCGGAAAAATGCTTCAGATTCGGTATGAGTTCAAATACAGCATCTCTCTGCTGTTCATGTGTAAAGTCTATCTCTTTTTCAGGCTTTCATACATGCCTGAAAAAATCTTTTATTTTCCAGGTTGGTCCAGATGAGTTTGTGCAAGGTCTGAAGATCTTCTTTCAACTAATTTTTTAATTATGTCCCTTCTCACTAGAAATGATGTTCTTTCATAATGTGCATGTGTACTCTCAGCACTTGATTCTCCAATAGATTTTGAAGATTTTGTTAAAACCAGTTTGTGCCAGATTAGCTATGTTTCTTATACTTTTGATAAATGCTGCTTTAGATTTATCTTTGTGAGTTTATAGTATTCTTCAATTGCTCCAATAACTATACTCCTATGTTCAGGACATGTATGTGTATATGGAAGACATCTTGTTTATGGACTTACTCAGGATAAACCAAAAGATTTGGTACAGATTCTGGAATTATGGAAGGCTATAAGACTGAAAAAGAAAAAAAGAATGCCATGGTCAAGAAGTGAATGCCACAGTTGTTAAGCAAACCTATTGCTCCCTATGGGAGAGTTTTTGGTAGAAACCAGAAATACTGGCAAAAATGCTATAAATCATGTTCATGTGACTGCCAGGCACTGAAAAGAGCTTTATGTTGGGGGAGGGGAAGGCAGAGCCTGGGCATCAGAACTTTTAATAAATTCCATTTTTACTCTGGGTCATAAATTTCATTTTGGGAATTTGTCATCACTTCAAACAGTATCACAGCATTGGCTACGCAACACTGCGTGCACCTATTGCTCCAGTGGGACAAAGATTTCTGTATAAGGGATAATCTTTTCTTTAGATTGAAGCAAGTCGTTCTGTGTGAAATATTGTTATACAAACACAAGAGTATGAGGTCAGTAGCAATTTTACTGAGCTAGTGTTTGTCAGTGTCAGTGAAAGAAAACTAGTTCATTCAAGCAGATTGGAATCATTTTACTTTAATAATAAAAGTTATATGAATTTCAGATGATGTGATCTAGGATAAGTTTAAGTTGGTGGCTCTTGAGGAAGTGGGCAGAATTCTCTGCACTGTTAATTCCGCCATGTGTTTAATGGACCCAGGTTCTTCCTGGATTGTTAAGATTGTTAAGATAATGGGGGATGTGTGACCTGTAGTTGGGTCCATGCAATATTCTCAGACCCTTACTGTCCGATCTTCAACTTTCCCATTTTTAAGGAAACTTGTTGAGAAGTGATTGGGCTGCAGGTACAAAGGACCCTGGAGAAAGCAGATTATGTAGACCCATTTCAGTCAGGTTTCAAGCCAGAATAAGGCACCTGTTGAAGACCTATGGTGAATGATCTTTGAGGGGCTTTATATACTGTTAACTATGGCATTTCCAGACTGGCTTTCGATTTGGAAATTAAGGGCATTGTATTGTAATGCTCACCTGGCCCGTTCCCCTTCCCCCCCCCCCAGCTGACTGTCAAGCCTTAAGGTTGGGGACCGCTGCTTGGATTGTGTGATTTTTTTTTATTCCTATCCTATTTTATAATTCTCTTTTAGTCTTTGTTCTTTTACTATTTTAAACGATCTGTAAATTACTCAGAATTCTGTAAATATTTTAAATAAATAATCAAGTGGCATAGAAATATTATAATTTACACCAAGAAATATAAACTATTGTGATACCTGCAATCTATTACAATTGTGACATGAATGGTGGTAACAATAATTGTATGATGCTGTTCCGTGAGTATAGTTCTTTTAAATTAAACACACAGAATTATTGCTGAGTTGTTTGCTTGACAAGTAGTCTTTTGAAGCAAGTAAAAGTAAGCAAATACATACAAGCTCAGAATTGGTAGTTATATAACTAGTAGCAGCACTGCAGCTCTAGTAAAATTAGTTCTTCTAATCTTCAAAGTGATACTATAATTTGATGGCCTTCTGCATGATGCTGATGTTTAATTAGGGAGCTGTTACTTCTAATGATTTTTCTCCTGCAAACACTGTAAATCCAATGTACTTAAAACGGTACCTCGTATTCTTGATAAATGTGTTTTTTTAAATTGCTGCCAACAGATGGAAAATGGAAAATGTGAGATAAGGAACAGCTCATGGAGTCTGGAGGCAAGTACGTGTTGAATAATTGGCACACCTTAGAAAATATTCATGATGGAAAGTACCTCTTGATGGAAATTACTGAAACACTAGAAACTAAATGTTCAATCTTTTAAAATATATTTCCCTAGTTCACAAATTAATCAGTTTCAAGAGTTTAAACAAAATTCGATAGAAGAATGGTTGCAGGCATGCACAGAATTGTTAGCTGGCTGAATAATCACTGGAAAATATTCTCAATGCTGGGGAGGAGTGCTACATTAAAATAATGCAGTGCTTGAGAAAGCCTATGCAGAATGTTTTCTCTTACTGGGAAAGTCACGGGTTTAGTCTTCAACAACCGTTGGGCTCCGATTTCTATCAAGGCAAGTCATTCAACTTCATGCACAGAAATAGGGCATAATGGATTGGATTGCAACATGAGCCAGAGAAACAAGGGCAGTTTTATTCTATTTCAGATTGGAGTTGCTAACCCAAAACTTAAAAAATAGCCCTTCGTGTGGCATTACTGGCTTTTGTCAATAAAACATGCACACTTTCCCTCTACTTTATTAAAAGCGCCGCTTTCACAGACAAAAGGTCGTGTATACAAGGGCATGAATTACAGGCGCGGGTAATTTTTCCAGCCCAATTCCTTTCTCGCCTTGAGGGGCAAACCGCGCGGGGCTGAGCTGATCTCCCCGCCTTGTGATGGATCACACAGCAGTAGCCTTTGTTGCGTTTAAAGGCCAATGCTCGGTGAGCGGATGCCTCCCCGGACACCACGCCCGTCCTGGCCAAACCAGGAACC
The DNA here is from genome assembly GCA_023970755.1 of Azemiops feae. Lineage (NCBI taxonomy): Eukaryota > Metazoa > Chordata > Lepidosauria > Squamata > Viperidae > Azemiops > Azemiops feae. Next base: position 674,746 of record JALGBA010000984.1, on the reverse strand, counting down.
TCTCCGAGCCCTTTTTTCATCCCGCTTCCTCTCTCTCCAAACAACGGGACATGGCGGGGAGGGGGGCGCAAAGGAAAAGCAGCGCTGACCGATAACCACAGCGCCGAGGAGACGCCACCCGCCGCTAGGGCCTCTCTGGCGGCGCCTGGCGCATGCGCACCTCTGTTCCCGGTCCGGCGTCCTGCCTCGCGCTCATTCTTAGGCCCTTCCGCTCCGTGCTCGCGACTGGGAGCGGAAGTGAACCGGGCTCAGAGGAAGAACGAAAGACCCGGCTCGGGAGGGAGAGGCGAGGATGCGCTTGGATTGGCGGTGCCGCTGCTGCTGCGGTGTCGAGGAACCCGAGCGGAAGCAGTGAAAACGGATCTTTCCCTGGGCAGGGCGGCGGACGGCTTGCAAGAGGGAGGCACAAGGTGGGTTCTGAGGCGTTGCAGGGATGGGGGCAATTGAAGAATGGCCTACAAGAAGAGGGGCGGGTGCCGGTGGTTCCTCCTCGCTTCTGGTGAAAGAAGCTGGGAGGCTCGCGAGAGATCTCGGTGCATGCTCGCAGCCAGCCCTTCTGCTTTTCCTTTTAGGAATTTCCCTTTCTCAGCAGACTTCTCCCGACCAAGGCTAGTCTCCTCCCGTCCGCCTTCCAGGTGGGTGTCCGGGCTGAGCCCCTAGCAACAGGCAGGAGGGCGAGTAGGTGACGGTCGCTGGGAGTGGTTGGAGGAGAGCGGGTGACAGGTGTCAAGAAAGGGGAGCGATCCCTGAGGAGCACTCGGGAGAAGGGAGGATCTTGGCGGGTCACTCCGCGCTCCCGAGAAGGCTTGGTATTCAGCCGGCAGAGGTCCCCCGTGGGTGGTTCTCCGAAGACGCCTTTCTGTTTCTTGAGCTGCTGGGTTGCAGAGTGTTTCCCTTTGAAATCTTTTTGGGGGGGCGGGGGGGCGGGGTGAGAAGGTAGTTTTCTGCCAGTTGGAGCCCTCCTGATGATGAAAAAGAATGGCCAGGATAAGCAGCAGCGTTTTTGTTTCCTATGTCTTTGTCTCCCCTTTCTTTTGCTAGCGTTTCATCACTTACCCTATTCTCACCGGTGTTGCTGTGTTTGAGGTCAGTGGGAACAAAGCATCTTCCTGGAATATAGGGGTCTCTCTGCACTTTTCTGCTCAGTCCCAACCATTGGGCTGCTTGTTGCTGTCATTAAAGTCTTTGTAGCCATCAACCCAAGTGCGGTTTCAATGGGAAAATGAAGGTAAATATTTTGGGGAAGGAATTCATTTGGGGATTGTTGGGGAAAACGGTATAATTGCCTTAAAGAAACAAAAGCACAGCAATTACATTTTGTTTAATCTGTCTTCAGGTGTGATTCTTGAGTCATAAGCTTATATAGACTAAATAGTGTTGTGTAGACTATTGGACCTCTATTTTGCAGTAGTTCTGCCTTAAATTTCCTAAACCCTAGTGCTTTGTCTGAATATAGTCTGGTTTTATAGCTTCTTTTGTTGTGGTTTATTTAAAATAAGTGTGATCAGTTACAGATCACATCTAGTGGCTGTTATTGGTTAGGAAAAGATTAAAAATTTCTGTTATACATTTGTTCAAGTAAAGTTTGAATATGATTAAAATTTTATTTAAACTAATTAAAATCTTCATGTATTTTGAATTCTAGTCTCAACATTTTGAAAATAGAAATGGAGTTTTTCTTTTCTGTGCCAAACGTAGGTCATTAGAAATTGTTTGCTAAAATGTCTTATTCTCAGCGTGTATATCTGTTCCTTTCTTTAGCTGGAAATTCTTGAGGAAGTGCAAAATCAAGATGATGTTAAAATAAACAGCATTTTCAATAAAATTGAAAATAATTATATGGGAACAACATCTATCAGTTTGAAATAGCTGTCTTCTTACTGATCTCATGGCTGATTCTACGCTAATTGGTTTAGTCCAACTAAGCTCCAGAAATGCCTTCATATATCATTATTAGTCTAATATCAATAAGAAAATAACTCATTTGTATTTTAATAATACCACCAAATGCAGCCTGAATTTTAATGTGAAAGTTCACATTAAGGGAAGGGTTAACCATGTCCCCTCCAATTCCACTATACCAGGGCTTTTCAACCTTTTCACCCATTGTACCACTTTTAGGATATGGCAACATCCAAGTACCACCAGTCGCCTAGCAAGGTATCAAAAACGTGATGACCAAAAAGAAAAAAAAAGGAAAAAAGTGATAAAGTACAGGTAGTCCTCGAATTACAACAGTTCACTTAGTGACTGTTTGAAGTTACAAGCCAAAGCCGAGCAAGATACCTGCCTGCCCGCCTGGCAGTGCTCTTCCTCCTGTCCGAGGTTTTCATTGTTGTGAGCATTTCTGTTGAGGATTGGCAGCGGGGGTGGTGTGGGGTGGTGTTTGGTTTTTATTCCCCCTGTCTGCTGGGTGGTTGCAGCAGGTTTTGGTCACTTCACATGACCCTGGGACACTGTGACCGTCATAAATATGAATCAGTTGCCAAGCATCTGAATGTAAATCACAAGAGCCTGGAGATGCTGCAACATTCCAGCTGATCGGCGCTTCTTCTGGGCTCAGCAGAAGCACCAGGATCAGTGCCGAGCTCCAGCTGGAGCCTGGCGCTGATCCTGGCGCTTCCGCTGAGCCCTAACAGCCCTGCAGCTCCAGCCATCTCTCGCTCAGGCTTGTGCGGTGCTGCCACCGGTTTACCTCATTCCCCTCCCCTGCTACCACTTTTCTAGGATGGTCGCGTACCACCTGCTAGGTGCCAATGTACCACAGGTGGTACCCGTACCACTGGTTGAAAAGCCCTGCACTATACTAATTAAATTGGCTGTCCATGTATTCTAGCTACATTTCATTTAGGAATATATTGGGGGCATGTTATGTAGTTTAACTCTGGCTGCAGTCTAACACATAGTTATTAGGTAGTAAGTTTCATTAAATCCTTAGAACGAAATGTAGAAAAAATTTGTAGAATGTTTATTATTTATTGTAGAAAACATTTCTATCTTTATAATTTGTTTATTGAAATAAACTCTCTTTTGCTTGAACAAAGTTGAAATGCAGTTGTTTCAAAGAAAGGTCATCATCGACTCTACCATTAAAAGTTATGAGATTCACAGTAATCACAGAATAATGCAATGTTTTTCAACCTGACTCTAGATATTTTTCACCATATTTTTAATCTTTCCTAATCAGCATGACTAATTATTAGAGGTGAGTTTTACTAAAACATCCAGAGAAACTGACATAACAGATGTGTTGTTTGTTTATATTAAAACGCCTGATAAAATAAACACTAAATTACATTCGGATTTTTTTTTAAAAAAATCTGAGAATAGCTGTAGCTTTCATTCTTAATCAGATTACGCTTTCCACTCAGTCTAATAATAATGCTATGGGTAGGTAGCCAACAGTAAGCAGAAATACATATTTTAGTAAATATGTCTCCATCTGTTACTTTTCTGTAACTCATTTTAGCAACTTTTTTGTGACTATCTAGGCCAGACCTGGGTATCCAGCCCTTCAGCTGTTCCTGTCTGGTCTGCAGGGTGTTAGCAGTGAGGGCAGGAGCGAAGCATTGGGAGGTGGGCGGGGGGAAGCAGCAGAGTACATATATGGTATATGATGTCTGGGGAAAATTGCCTACTCCTGATCTAGTCTCTTAAAAAAACCAGAATAAATAAATGGAAGAGGAACTCTTATCCTAGATGATTAAAAAATGAAGTAGCCAAAAAGTTTTTCTTGCTATATTAATAAACATAAATATATATATTGGAACATCTAAGTATTATTTCCTACAACAACCAAACTTAGGTAGTTGAATGCAGAATAATGACCATATATAAATAATAGATACTTCATTTAGGTAGCTACTATACAAATTACTAAGTAGCTAGCACTCATAACAATTTATGACTTTCACCTTCTGGAATTAATATATGAAATTTAATCATCTGTGTAAGACCCAGTTCAGTTTCTAAATCTATAATTCACACAAAAACTCTTATCTCTTCATATTGAAGCATTAAATTTAATTGTAACAGTTTCCCCCGGCCTATACTACTTAAAAATCTGGACAAAATAATTTGAGGAGATAATATATTTTATATAAAGGATTTCTTTTAAAGTAGTTTTGATAATTTTTCCAAGGAATAGTTGCAGTTATTGCATACATTGTGCAGATTAGCATTTATTGATTTTCTATCCTGTATATATAGTAATGAATACAAAGGCTTCCATGGGAGAATAAGAGTGAAATGTGTATTGCAAACTCAGTACAGAATTTGTCATATTTTTTTTATCAAATCTCTTTTTGTGCTTTCCTTTAATTTTAGGAATGTAAGGATTTGTTTTTTTTTACACAAAGTGCAATTAAATTTTAGAATTTGTTACCATGAGGTGTGGTGCTGGCTACCAAAGTTGGACCAATTCATGAAAGACTCGGGGATAAATGGCTTTTAATCTTGATGGTACTGTCTGAAGGCCATCTGCTGGGTGATTATGTCTATCTTGATATTTCCAGGGTTGAATTTCTTTGTTATGTCCCCTCTTATTCACCTCCTTTCCAACTCATTTTTCAAAATGAGTTCCATAAAAAGTCCTATAGCATTCATTCATAAACATATTCCAGTCACACATTGAAGAAACTGAAAAGAACAGTTCTTTCATTGAAGTATTAAAAGGCTTGGATTCATATACCATCCTTCTTGAACTGGGTGATTAATAGGCTTCCTTGTGCAGTTGTCTGGCCACTATATGACCAGATTGCTGGAATAGATGGGCCAGGGGTCCAAACCAGCAGAGTATTATGTATGTTCTTCAATTATTAAATAAAGTGACACAGATTGTACTTATCAGGAAGAAACAAATGGAAGTCAAGAAAATTCTGGATCAATTTGGATGAAATAATGATAGACTTTACTATCTTGCTATAATAAAGTTCCTTTCTTTATTCAATATTAATAATACACAGTACTCTCTCAACTGATTAGCTCAGACAGTACTGATGTGGAAGTAATGATACATTTTTTAAAAAAATGCTCTTAAGATCAACAAGGATAAATAGAGTGGTTATGATTATTTTCTGTAGCAATTCTAAATTTGTAAATATATGGTTTCCTTCTTAAATATTTTGGAATTCTCCAAATATTATAATGCAGGCATCATCTTTAAACAAGACATAGTACTCAAAAAAACATTTTTTTAAGAATTTCCTTTGCATATTGAGCAATTATATTAGCTATCTCATATTCTCTGCCACTTTATTGGCTGCAAACTTTTGCTTCTTTGATCAAAATACTGAATGAATACTGAATATTTCACTGAACTATGATTGTACCTGTCTATCAAATCTTTTATCATCAATTATATGAGTAGAATGTGTGACAAGAATTTGAAAGCATGTATGATTGTAAGCAATATGTCTGATGAATTGTAAGTATACTGAACTTGTTGTCTATAGGAATGTAAACAGAACTGGGATGAGCAAGAAGTTTGCATGAAAAAAGCTTTATAAAGTATGCATGAATTCATGTCTATGCAGCCTTCCTGACAACATTAGAGAAATGGTTTGTTGCAGGTTTTTTATGGGTTATTTTGAAGTTCCTTCTCTTAGGTATGGCTTGGGTAGCTTCATTCCTAAGAGCTCTTCCTGAATCTTCTGTGATTCTTCTAGGAAACCTATGTAGATAAAGAATTACTATACCAACTATATGTAAGATTTTGATAGCTGGGCACTGAGAAAGATTGCAAAAAACAAGATAGATGTTTTTATTAATAACCTGGAAATAGTTATGAAGACTATTACACTATAATCTGTAACTGCTTCCATTTCTTCCCTTTCTATTTGTGAGGAAATGATGGGATCAGATGCCATGATCTTAGTTTTTTTAATGTTGAGTTTCATGCCAACTTTTGCACTCTCCTCTTTTACCCTAATCAAGAGGCTCTTTAGTTCCTCTTCAATTTCTCCCATTAGAGTCGTATCTTCTGCATATTTGAGATTTTTGATACTTCTCCTGGCAATCTTACTTCCAATTTGTGATTCATCCAGCTGGGCATTTCACACGATTATTGATCAATAATGCTTATTTATTCAGAACATTGGAATGGTTCTCTAAATCAGTGGTCCCAACCTATGGTCCCCAACCTATGGTCCATAGCCTATTGCAGTGGTGGCGAACCTTTTAGAGACCAAGTGCCCAAACTGCAAACCAAAACCCACTTATGTATCGCCGGGTGCTAGGTGGGCGTGGCCTGCCGGGTGGGCGTGGCCACGGCAGTCACGGCAGACTGGGTGGGCGTGGCCACCTCGATGTTGCTCCTGGAGAGAGATGCCTGTGGGGGCCAGGCAGGGTTGGGGGAGATCCAGGGGGTCTCTGGCAGGTGGAGCGGTGGGCAGGAGGCTCGTCCTGCAGGGTGAAGCGAGGCGAGGGAGGGGGCATGGTGGGGATTAGGGTTAGGCCGCCGCTACTTTCTCCCCAGGATGGAGCGCCCTGCCGCGGTCCAGCAGCAAGGCTCGTCCTCCCCCTCAAGCGGCCACCAGCGGCTCCTGGGCTCCATCCAAGTTGAAGAAAGTGGAGGTGCAACAGCGGGATTGCTCTCAGTAAAGCGGGAGCACACGAGCGAGCAACTCACCCGGCTCTTATTGTTTGAGAGCAATCCCGCTGCTGTGCCTCCGCTTTCAACTTGGACGGAGCCGAGGTACCCAAAGGGAAATCGGCTGCAGCAACCCTAACCCCATTGCTGTCAAAGGAAAAAAGCGGAGTCTGTGTGCGCTCCTGCCTTGCCTGTATCAACCAGGCTCTCCATGGCGTGCTGCAGCTGATCAGAAGCGCCGCCAAAATCAGCGGAGTCTGTTTGTGCGTCTGTTTTGCGCTCACCCGTCAGCCGTGCTCTCCATGCTTCGGATCAGCTGCAGCGCGCTGTGGAGAGCAAGGCTGATGCAGGCTAAGCAGGCTCGCAAAGAGACTCCACTTTTTTCGGCGGGGCTTCGGTGCCTGGCCGGCTCGGCCAATTTCCTTTCTTCTCCCCGTTCCTCCTGCTCCTTTGACAGTGGTGGGGTTTGGGGAATGATCAATCCCCATTTGTGGCGTGGCCGCCAACCAATCACTGCGCCCTCCTCTCAGGAGGGCAACACCAGCAGCCAATGCCGCAGCATGAAAAGCGGAAGGCAATGCCGCCCACCAGACCTGCCTGGCGGCTTAGTAACTGCACTTCTCAGCTCCAGGAAGCTTGTGCAATGGAGACTTGACAGTGAGGGCCGTGGGGCGCTCGCTGAGGGAGCTGCTGTCAGTAATGGAGCCGGGGAAATGGGCTGGGTGGGGGGAGCTGCCAATGCCATTGCCCTAAGGCTTGGCAAATCCCCCCCCCAAGCAGCCATTATTCCCCCTTCCCAGCCAGCCAGCCATCATCCCCTGACCTACTCCTGGCCTGCTGGCTCAAAACCTCACCACTCTTCTCCTCGGCGGCGGCAGCCTAATGGACCTGAGCAAGCTGCTGGTTGCGCCGGTCCGAGGGGGAGGGGGAGGATTTTCACTGCCAGACTCTTTAACTTCTTAAAAGTTTACTTGATGCAGAATGCATATCCTTCCCTTTCTGCATCAAGTTAAACAGTCTGGTAGCGAAAATCTAATAGCGGGGGGAAAATCCCAGTCTCATGCACAGGGAATCTGCACCGACTGCCTCCCCCCCCGTGCCTCGGCCCGGCGCCGCCTCGCTGCCGCCGGCGTTTCCTCACCCCCGCACGGATTGCCTTGCTGCCGCCGGCCTTTTCCCCCTCAGCCCCCACATGGATCGCTTGCTGCCACCGGTGTTTCCCTCCCCGTACGGATCACCTCGCTGCTGCCGGCATTTTCCCCCCCACCCCCGCACAGATCGCCTCGCTGCCGCCAGCGTTTTCCCCCCAACCCCTGCACGGATCTCTTGCTGCCATTGGTGTTTCCCTCCCTATACGGATTGCCTTGCTGCTGCCGGCGTTTTCCCCCCCACCCCCGCACGGTTCGCCTCGCTGCCACCAGCGTTTTCCTCCCAACCCCGCACGGATCGCTTGCTGCCGCTGGTGTTTCCCTCCCCGTATGGATTGTCTCGCTTCGCCGGCGTTGCCCCCCCGCACGGATAGCTTGCTGCTGCCGGTGTTTCCCTCCCCACAGATCGCCCTACCCAGACTTTCCACTCCGCCTTCTCCTCCTCCACCGCCCCCCCTAAAATCTTAAGAAGGGCTTTCGATCATCTTGCACGTTTTACTCACCGCCCAAACTCCGCGATTCTCACCCCTGCAGTTTTGCTGTGGGAGGTGGGAGTCGCTCCGTGCAGAAAGGAAGGAGCTCCTCTCCCAAGCTGGAGGGCTAACTTTGGCTGCCCCCGATTCAGAGGTTCCGCTTCCAATGTGCCCTTAATTCGGACCCCTGAGAGAAGCCGGGCCTCCCATTCCCCAGCTGCCCATGCCAAAGCGCCTCTTAGCTAAGGGGAGACGGGAAGGCGGAGGGGAGCAGCCATTCTCGTGAAGGCACCACAAAAGCGCGCAAAGAGAACTCAGCACTTTGCTGAGTTTCGTCCTGGTGCCGCACTAAAACCTGGGGAGCGCCGAAACTCACTTGCAAGTCCGGGGCGCTGGAGTTTTCCGATGTAGCCATGCCAAGCCATGCCGCCAGGCTTTCCAGTGGCCAGCAGAAGGGAGATCGTGGCAGAAACAATCTTTTTCCCCATTCCCTTCCTGGCCCTTGAGCTCGTCTCAACACTTCTTCTTTGTGCTGCGAGCGAAAGCGCTGGCGCACGTGGAGAGGGGAGCAGCCTGGCCCCGCCTCCCTCTGGGGCGATGGCGCGTGTGCCCACAGGGATGGCTCTGCGTGCCACCTGTGACATGCGTGCTATAGGTTCGCCACCACTGGCCTATTGGCTACTGGCGGCCGGTGTGAGTGGCTCACCGGTGCACATGTGTGTGCTCACGGACAGCCCCACTCATGCGAGTGTCCCTGTGAGCAAGCGGTCACATCCATGTATGTCGCAGGCGTGCACGATTCCCTGCGTAAGCGGTTGCATCACCGCAAGTGTCGCAGGTGGTTGCATCACTGCCACTCACAGGTGCTTGCAACCTCACTTGTGCAAGCGTGCACGCAACGGGTATTCCTGCGCATGCACACACATGCATGTGTTTATCCCTCCCACAAAGCCATCCCTTCTTTCCCCCTCCCCCTGCTCTAGGCTGCCATTCCCAAAAGGTTGGGGAGCTGTGCTCTAGACTGCTTGCAATAACAATTTAAATATTTTTTTAAAATGTAACTAGAAATTATGAACAAAGGGGAATTAAACATAAATAAATGAATACAGTTTGGGGAAACACTATAGATTTTTTTCCTTGAAACTCTCTTAAATAATTGAAAGAAATGAAAGAATTGAATAGATAATACTGGACAAGAATTTTTTTTCAAAAATTTGCTTTTGGGAAAACTTTGATGATTATGATAGACCCCCCTCAAACTGAAGAGAAATGTAATTTCAGAATGATTGTGTCAGATAGGAATCTTGAGCATTTGAAATTAACTTTTAATGACTCTAATGTGTTTAATAGCATAATGTTTCCAACACGCTGCATGAGTTCAACAGGGCCGAAAGTGTATTACTGCTGATTTTTGTTTGTACTAATGTACCTGTCTGCTGTGTCCAACAATAATCAGCATTGATGGATTCCAATTGTTCTGATACCATTTTTTCATTGTGGCAATGTCGAAGTGAAACTTTTTACGACGTTTATCACTGACAGTACCTAGATTTTTTAAGGAAAGAAGTCTTAAGTGTGAATGCAAAAAATGAATCTTCAATGATATATTGCACTTCATAGTCTTGCATGCTGTAAAAAGTTTGTCAACCAGCTGAATGTAGTTTGGTGCTCTGTCGTTGCCAAGAAAATTCTCAACAATATCTTGAATACATTCCAAGGGATTTTCTCTTGTCATTGCCATTGTGTAACAAGACAGAGAACCCTTGTCATTGCCATTGTGTAACAAGACAGCCTTGATACTTAACACTGTTGAATCAATAAAGAGATACCATTCTAGTGGTTCATGCTCACAACCCAGAGCTGTGAACAATTCATCAGTGTCAGTACAGAAAATGAGGTTGTCAATCTGTGCAAAGAAATTTGTTAAATCATCTTGGTGGCTTTGAAAGACAGAAATTTTAATATCAGTCTTAAACCCAGTAGTTCTGCTTTTGATTTTGACAAATCTGTGTCCCTGACCAGGTTGTTTAATTTTGACTGTGTTATGAGATGAAGTCCACCAGACATACATAGTACAAAATCCAGATCATTGTCACCCTCTGTGCCTGGCTGGTGTACTGCAACATCTTTGTCTGTTTTATTTAAGCCCCAGTTCTCTGGTGGCTTCAGTATTGGCAGATTGTTGTCATGTGGCATTGGTCTCATGGCTGAAGGCAGGTTAGGGTATTTAACTGATTTCTTATTTTTAACAGAGAAACCAGTGATATTAGTCAGACAAAGGTAACAATCACATGATCATTCTGTTCTTGCCATTTCATCAGGACAGCAAAATGGCATTGACTTCCGAGTTCCTCTGAGCCAAGCTCTAAGATCAATAGCACATCTTGCACAACAAATATGAGGAGCCCAATCCTTGTCTTGATCACCAATCTTACAATCAAAGTACAGTTGTATGCTTTCTTAACAAGTCTAGTCATGATGAGTCTTTGAGGCTTAAGTATGTACTCACCATAAATGTAGCAGACTGTATCATGACTGTTCTGGCTTTGGTGAGATATTCATGCTGTCACTAATCATCCTATAATAAGTCTATAAATATCTTACTTGTTATGTAAATTACATGTACATAGGCAATGCTGTGCCTTGAAACGATCACATCAAAATGCATGGGAACTGACACCAACAAAATGAGTAGCCTTTGTGCATGCGAACTGTTTTCCAGGAAGCATCCATCCAGCTTAAGCATGCCTAGGCATGCCCAAACTGTACCAGTTTCACAAATGTTATGTAATATACTGTGATACTGTGAGTGCATGCCTGGACATGCATGAGCATAAAGCATCTTATAACACAAGTGAAAATTAGTAAAAAAAAAAATACTAATATATATAAAAGGGTGTGTGTGTGTATGTATATGTATATGCAGTGCTTTTTTTGTAAAACAAAAAGATGCCGGAACTCACACATGTCATACAACCCACCTTGTCTACCCTACAAGGTTCCATCCAAAAAAGGTGCCGGAACTCCGTTCTGGGCGTTCTATGACAAAAAAAGCCCTGTGTATATGTATATGTATATATTTTAAGCCCTCTCCCCAGCCAGCATTGCAGTGTTGGCTATAAAAGCTGTACTGAGAGACAGCTGGATGTGGTGCTGTTGGTAAGAAAATGTGTATTTATGTGAAGAAATAAAACAGCTAGAACAAGATTCTTTTCTCTAGTATGAGGGCAATTCGGAAATAAACCACTGTTTGGTTATCAATGACAGACACTCGCAGATACAGAACTTGTATTATACACATTAGAAAACTACAACATTACATTACTTTTTGACATATTCGCCATTCAAATTGAGGCACTTGTCATAATGTCTTATAAGGTTTGAAATTCCTTCTGCAAAAAAATCTCCCACCTGGGAATCAAGTCACCCTGTAACAGCATCATGAAGCACACTGTCATCGTTGAAGCGATGCAACGCAAGCCATTGTTTCATTTAAAAAAACTGGTTCATTTTCAATTGATCTAGTGGGACGAGTCAATTGCAACACAACCTTCTTCCACTCCTCATTACCTACTGAACTACTGCGCACGGCGCCATAGGACAGGCATCGCTATCCCTGCCTATTTCTCATACATGCTCAAACGGAGTTTTATTTCCGAATTGCCCTTGTAGTAGGGCTTTGGAGGATCAGTGATATTTTTTGTTTGGAGCACACTAAATTAGGTATAGTTAGAACCTGTGAAAAAATAGATTTCTATAAAACTGTACATGCTAAATTAAATTACAAGTTGTTTTTGTGATTAGGAGTCAAAAATCTTTAAGATCCACTCAAAAGTGTTCAGGAAGAAAATGTTTTGTTGTCCAGTGTAATGGAAGCTAAGTTTGTTGCAGCAACCAGGCATGATAATATAATCGCTGGCTTGAATTCCAAAAGAAAATGCTTTATGGCAATAGCAAGGACACATATTTTTCCTTTGTCATGTTTGTGCCTTATTACTGTTCCTTGGCTGTCAACTTCTGTTCTATACTGTAATCCTCCTCTCTCTCTCCAACCATCTACCATCCTATCTACTATCTGCCTATCTACTTACTATCTGCCACCTACTTTCTACCTATTATTTATCTGCTATCTACCTTCTATCCATTACTAACCATGGACTATCTACTATCTACCCTCTATCTACTATCTATTATCTATCTACTATCTATCATCTATGTACTATCTACTATCATCTATCTACTTTCTATTATCAATATAGTATTTATTTACTACTATCTACTATCTATGATCATCTATCATCTGCTATCAACTGTTTATATTTGTCCTATTTATAGATAGCTACTATCTGCTATCTACTATTTACTATCCACTATATTTACTATTAATCTATATATTATCTATTCATATCTACTATCATCCATCTTTCAACTATATCAGCTATCTGGTGATGCATAGAAATGATGTTTCCATAAGCATTGTATTATTTATCACTCATAATAACTTTACCTTTTGTAAAACAAACTACAAGAGTTTCAGAATATAGTAGATGGAATGAAATATAATGAGAAATAAGATCAACTCATGGCTAAGAGACAAAGGAATAGATTTCCAGCTCACTACTATCTATAATAAAAGACTCACCTGTACAATTAAAATAATGTGCTAATTATTAGTAGTCCAGAAATGTACTGCTCAAAGATATTTTCATGTTATTTTGTATTTTGGAATAGAAAAACACTGCATATTCAAGTTCCATATTTCCTTTAGAGAAGCTGTAATTTTTCTGACTTAGCACCATAAATATGGGCTGAGAAATATTTTTAATTCCTGTGGCTTTAGTTTGAAGAGGGAAATTTCAGTGAAGATTTGTGTTCAAAGCCATAGTTCAATCAATGTTGAAATGAAGCCACAATTTCAATAATTTTATGTCAGCAGTCAGTAATGGCCTAATCTTCTATGCACATCTAAGCGGGCTCTTTGGGTTGTGGTTGTCTTCTTATAATTGCAGTTTTATGATTGTTCTGGTTATTGTTATTTCTTAAAGGCTGCATGCCATAGTAAGCATAACAAAACTCCTAAAAAAATTCAGCAGTTATCCAGTTAACCAATTCAAAAAGGCTTAGATTTAGGTCCAAACAGATCCATTAATTAACTCTTGGTAAACAAATTTTCCCATGTTGTCATAGATCATAGAATCATAGGGCTGGAAAAAACCTCAGAGGTCTTCTAGTCTAACTCCCTGCTCAAGGTAAGAGTCTTACAACATCCAAATTAAATAGTTATCCAATCTATTTTTTAAAACATAATAATACATGAAAAACGGTTTGGAAGCTGAATTGTACAGTGAAGGAAAAAATTATTTGATCCCATGCTGATTTTGTACGTTTGCCCACTGACAAGGAAATGATCAGTCTATAATTTTAATGGTAGGTTCATTTCAACAGTGAGAGACAGAATAACAAAAAAATCCAGAAAAATGCATTTCAAAAAAGTTATAAATTGATTTGCATTTTAATGAGTGAAATAAGTATTTGACCCCAAGTACATGATTTAGTACTTGGTGGCAAAACCCTTGTTGGCAATCACAGAGATCAGACGTTTCTTGTAGTTGGCCACCAGGTTTACACACATCTCAGGAGGGATTTTATCCCACTCCTCTTTGCAGATCCTCTCCAAGTCATTAAGGTTTCGAGGCTGACGTTTGGCAGCTTGAACCTTTAGCTCCCTCCACAGATTTTCTATGGGATTAAGATCTGGAGATTGGCTAGGCCACTCCTAGTATCTTAATGTGCTTCTTTTTGAGCCACTCCTTTGTTTCCTTGGCTGTCTGTTTTGGGTCATTGTCATGCTGGAATACCCATCCACGATCCATTTTCAATGCCCTGGCTGAGGGAAGGAGGTTCTCACCCAAGATTTGATGGTACATGGCCCCGTTTATCATCCCTTTGATGCGATGAAGTTGTCTTGTCCCGTTAGCAGAAAAACACCCCCAAAGCATAATGTTTCCACCTCCATGTTTGATGGTGGGGATGGTGTTCTTGGGGTCATAGGCAGCATTCCTCCTCCTCCAAACACGGTGAGTTGATTTGATGACAAAGAGCTCGATTTTGGTCTCATCTGACCACAACACTTTCACCCAGTTCTCTTCTGAACCATTCAGATGTTCATTGGCAAACTTCAGACGGGCCTGTATATGTGCTTTCTTGAGCAGGGGGACCTTGCGGGCGCTGCAGGATTTCAGTCCTTCACGGTGTAGTGTGTTACCAATTGTTCTCTGCTTGAGATCATTGACAAGATCCTAGGTTGGATCTCTCTTTAACAAGCTTCCACCCATTGTCATTTCTTCTTCTTTGTGACAGCCCTGCAAGTATTGGAAGACAACTGTTAAAGAGCGATCCAACCTAGAGTAAGGAGAAATTTTCTGACAGTGTGAGCAATTAATCAGTGGAATAGCTTACTCCTGGTATTATGGGTGCTCCATCCTGAAGATTTCAAAAATAGAATAGACACCATTTGACTGGGATGGCACTCCTGTGTTGAGCAGGAAGTTGGACTAGAAGATCTCTTATCACTAGAAGGCAAAATCATAAAACTGTGTCTCACTTTCTTGGGCCATGTTATCAGGCCATCAAAGAATATGGTGGCTGAATACCATCAAAGCTGATATCAACCAGAAGAGGTGGAAAGGCCTGGCCCATAGAATCGCCAAGAATTGAACTTGACTGAATGGATAACATCATCACATTATTAGTAATAATGTATTATTATGTATTTACCTGTGAGCTGATTTCTATTCATTTGTCTGTAATTGATACAAAAGCCTTATAAAAATACAGGCTCTTATATAGTGATCTAGTAGTTAAGACACTGGATTTATTGACCAGAATGTTGGCAATTTGAGTCCCAAGAACATGTGACCAGGTGAGCTTCCGTACTTACCCCAGCTCCTGCCAACCTAGCAATTCAAAAGCATGCAAATGAAATAGGTAAATAGTTACCACTTTGGTGGGAAATGTTCTGGGTGCCTCGGCATATAGTCATGCAGACCACATAACCATGGAAGTGTCTTTGGACAATGTGGCTCCCTTGATTAGGAAACAGAGATGAGCACTCCCCCTTAGAGTTGGATATGACTGGATAGGGAAAAACGTTTTGTATTATGCGTTAAGTTGGTCACTTTTTTAAAAAAATATACTAATTGCTAATTAGAATTCATGTTTAGTTTATGTTGTTATAAATATATATAAAATACAACTTGGATATGATTTAATTTTTTAAAAAGATCCTGAAAATTTACTCAGTATAGAATAATGTATTTTTAATGCTCTTGATTAATGTGTTGGTACTCAAATCAAAAGGAACACATAGTTCCAATTGATAGTAACTTTGTTTTTCTGGATATTGTTTTTTGTAACTTACTGGAGTAGCTGAACTATGGTATCTGGTGATATGGATAGCTCCTTGTTTTTTTAGGTTGCACATTTTCAACAGCTGCCTAAGGATGAAAATGAAATAATGATTCCTGTTCTAACTTCCAAAAAAGCAAGTGAATTACCAGTCAACGAAGTGGCAAGCATTCTTCAGGTAAATAACAACTTGAATATGTAAATAGAACATTTTCTTAGCATGTTTTAGTATTTGTTAACTTCGTATGTCTGATCAATTAATAATTTGGTAGTTAATCTATTTCTTTATGATGCTCAAATTGTGCTTTGGTTTGCTAAAAATATTTCAAAGATTATCTTTTTATAGTTGATTGGTAAATATTGATTTGTACATTTAGATTAAACTGTATTATATATAAAGCAGATCCATTTTGAGTTTTTATGAGGTGGTTTTAGTCTTATTGGAAGAATTTTGCTTTTAAAATATCATGCTCATCTTGATATAGAGATTTGATACTGTAACTCTGATAATTTCAGTCAGTTGGGACTATTGATTGCATCTGGGAATGGAAAGAGCTGCTTTAAGAAATGGGATAATTTGCAGCCATTGACTTGCCTCGGCTGTCTTGCCATGGCCGACTTGCCACAGCCAACTCACCGCAGGACAGCTCACCACGGGACAATTCAAGGTGGGATAACTCAAGAGAGGGACAAGTGAATTGCCTCCAGCCTTGAGGACTTCTAAATTGAAAATGTTCAAACATAAAGTAAGACAAGGCCTGCTGCAATTCACCTATACCTCTCTTGAGTTATACCACATTGAGTTGTCCCGTGGCAAGATCCACTTTAAACATATTAATCACAACTTAATTTGTATTATTAATATAGTAACCTAAATTGTCTAGGGGATGGCTCCTCCTATATTACTTCTCAGGTTTCTAAATTTCTTTTAAGAGCTGTAACTACCAGAGGAGAACGTTGTAATTCCTCCTTAGCCAAGACTTCTGGTGTTTAATTGTTTGTGATATTTTTCTGTGTTTTCTTTTGTTGCACTTGTATTTTGGTCTGCGACCGCAAAATAAACAATTATATAATTATAGTAACCTAAACCAGTATTTCTCAACTTCCAGAATTCCCCACTCAGAACTGATCTACACTGCTCATTTGTTAAAATATTATTAAAATCAGAAGAGAATCAATGAATTTTATTTACCAAGTGTTATTTTCTGATTCACTTTGGAAAGTGAATCACCAACGCTGACTGGGTAAACCATTAGTTTACAATAATAAGTGCAAATTGCATTCCCTTCTAGCACTGATGATGTTACCTAGTTTGGTAATGAAACATCTTCAACAAAAGAGCACCAACAACCCATTTTGGAAAGTCTTGGAACTTTGCATAATAAAATTAGAAGGCTTCAAATGACAAAACAAAAATATGAAAACCAATAATACAATGCCACTCACATAGGTGCTATAATGGAAGCACAAAAGACCTATTTCCTTTCTTCTATCCTTCCAGGTTCTTTTGGTTTGCTTTGGAAGGTCCCCAAGCTTTGGTGCCAGAGAACTTTTCATAGGAAAGAAAGTAAAGTTTTTTCCCCTCAGTAATAATCCAAATTTAGGAATAAACTTAACCATGCATTGGAAAGACAAACCAATGCCTAGCTTCTACCATCACAATACATTGTAGGAAATTAGATTGATTTGTTTTAGATTAGATTGCACCTATGTCCTTGATGTCAGCACAATACAAACATTTAACAACTCTCTTGTCTCATATATCCATAGGATAGTCAGGATATAATGGCCATCATGTGTATAGAAGAATTGAGTGATGCCAACCATACTTCTTTAGATACATACAACTAAATGTTTAACATGACCCTTGTTTAATCTTTTCTTTTGGGAATTTCTGTCAATAATTGCCCTATCTTATGTTACTTCTTAATTTCCAATAGGTATTATTTGATAGATGTTCTCACACAACTTATGGGCAAGTATCAGTAACCATCCTAACAATACTAAGTTGTTCAGGAGAAAAGGGAAATATTATAAACAGAAAAAAATCCAAAATCTTTGACCACATTGGCTGAAAGTCCTTGTCAAAAAAGGCCTAATTAAAATGTTGACAATACACATCAGTAATCCATTGCTGCAGTTAAATATAGACCTTAACTTGCAGTATTTCATAATAGTTCTTTTTAATTACTTCAATCTTAATATCTTGATTAATTCCAAGAACTTGGGCTATAACCTAGAACAATGTATGCATCTTTATTGTACAGTTATTGATCCAGGGTCATATTTTTCCTATTCAATAGGCAATAATAATATAACAAGGATAGAGGAGTGCAGTATATTCAGATCTTGTAATGATATGTGAAAATGATCTTAGAATTCTCGGGTTATGATCACTTGTTCACTAGCCATTCAAAATTATGATGGCATTGCATGAGGGGGACCAGTTCTTAAATTGCAACCATCACAAGATCATGTGATCACTATTTGCAACTTTCCCTGCATGCTTCCCACAAACAAAGTCAATGAGGAAGCTGTCAGGAGGTTGCAAGTCATTCCTACTCTTGCCCCTTTTTCTTTCAAGGAACCCCCAGGTAACATATAGATGTCATACCCTGTAGTGCCTGCCTGCCCGTACTCTAGTCCCAGTTGCTGTTGTAATCCAAGGATTACCTATACAGGAAGTAGAGGCCATCAACAATGTATGAAATAGCTTGGAACATCTGGGTTAGAACATCTGCTTTTTTTCACTTTTGGTTTCCAGATTGCTAAATGAATATATGATATAATGATCTTATAAGTCTATCACAATATCTAGTTTCTATTCCCTTGAGTGCAGGAGTCTCTCTTCATTTGACAGTAAACCTTCTTTAACAATAAACTTTCCAGACTATTCAGAGCTCACTGGAGGATGAAAAGATAAATAATCAGAAGGCTGCTGTTAGCAAATTTGACTAACAGGCTAAAGCCCAGTTGGCTATTTATATAATCAGTTGGTACATGCTGTGGGTTTGATAGAGAAATTTTATGCCTTCTAAAATGATTCTCTTTTTCTTAAATATGGGAAGTTGTTTACTGAGTGAACTAGAAAAAACATTAAATTAAAAATCATCTGATCAGACATAATGCTAATAGTAATGCTGTGTTAAATTCTGTCATGCAATCTAAGAAACGTGCATCATTAACTTTTAGTATATCAGTTGTGGTGTTTTAAGATAAAGGCATTTTGTCATCTAGATGGGTGTCTGTTTATCTTGATTTTCTCTAAATGCTCTTTCCTGACTTCTCATGAGTTCATACTAAACAATATAGATGGCAAGTTGAATGAATTAATTGCAGAAGCAAGAAAGATTTCTAAAAATTTGCAAAAATTCTATTTTCCTACCCATAAGGGATATCATACTTGATGTCAAGAGGGTCTATCTCTCTAGGAATAGTATTCCAATAGCTTATCTGCTGTGAGAACTAACTTCCAAGATGGAAGATTTCTGATGGAGAAGGTATTGGTGGCTGAATAACCTGTGTAACATTGAGAGAAGCCCAAAGATCACAGCAATAAATAATAATTGAAGTGGATGTGGTTGGGGTCTTATATTTATTTTTGGTTTGGGAAAGGAGTGTTCATTTTTAAACAGTTAACAAGGTTATTTTAATATTTATGGTGCAAAAGCAAATGATTTTCAGCAATTATATTCTGAAGGACCACCAGGTGTTAGAAAAAAGAGGCTAGGAGGCTGGAAAATATTCTCCCCTCCCCTGCACATGCAAGTTCACATGATGGAAATTGGATTCAGTCTCTTGAATCTCAAATACAATAGGATGCTTTATTAGTCTAGTAGAAGAAAGTGAACATTAAGTCTTTTTGTTGGTAAAAATCCAGCAATTGAGGAATAAGTCTTCATTGTTTGTTTTAATAATAGAACTTCTACTGTGTCATTCTGATTCTTAAAATACCCAATTATGAAACACGTTTAGATAAAAGACTTTTACCCAGGAATACTATGTACACAATATGGCTTTTATGGAATTTTACTGTTTTGATTGTACAAAAAAAACACTCATATGAATGTGTAGATTAAATACATGTGTTAAAATACATATCAATATATATTTTGTAGGCTGATATTCAGAATGGCTTGAAAAATTGTGAAGTTTGCCATAGAAGGGCATTTCATGGTTGGAATGAATTTGATATTACTGAAGATGAACCACTATGGAAAAAATACATTTCTCAGGTAAGAATCTTTCCAAAAACACTTTTATTATTTTAAGTATCCAAATGAGCTGCCTTCATGCAAGCTAAGAAATGCTGGGATCAAAATCAGCTAATGATGTTATAGTAGGATGACAATAAATGGAGAAATGTATTTCAACTGATTTAATCTTCCAAGGTAGTTTCCACCCACTATTCAGGTCACTTTACGATTGGATTCCTTGAATTTTTCTTCTTCTCTTTCAAAGCTTATTAAATAAATATTTACAAAATATTTTTGATTATTTTATTTATAAATGAAATTCTGATTAATAACAAAAGTGCATACAGGTAGTGCTCGGCTTATGACTACAGTTGAGCCCAAAATGTTTGTTGCTAGGAGAGATATTTGTTAAGTGAATGTTGCCCTGTTTTATGACCTTTCTTGACAAAGTTGTTGAATGAATCACTGCAATTGTTAATTAGTAACATGGTTGTTAACTGAATTGACTTTGCTTGTTAGAAAATCACAAAAGGGGATCACATGATCCTGGGACACTGCAACTGTCATAAATATAAGTCAGTTTCCAAGCATCTGAATTTTGATCATGTAACCATGGGGATGCTGCAATGGTCTTAAATGTGAAAAACGGTCATAAGTCACTATTTCAATGCCATTGTAACTTTGAACGATCACTAAATGAATTTGATGTAATGGGGAAAAAATCTTTATTATATTATATTTTCCCTTTCTCTGTAGTTTAAAAATCCTCTGATTATGCTCCTCCTGGCTTCTGCAGTCATCAGTATTATAATGCATCAATTTGATGATGCCGTCAGTATCACTGTGGTAAGATTGTCATTTCGCATTTAAATGAAGGGTGTAGAACCTATGGTAAACTTCCTTCAACATTATCTATCATGGCCAATCGTGATAAATAATGAGAAATGTAATTCTAGCAATATCTAGGGGGCCACTGTTTCAGGTCCATGCTTTAAATAAACACAGCCCTTTGTATGTATGTATTTAGTTATTCTCAGCTATTTTGTTTTTCCAAGTTTTTTGCTTTAGATCAGATGGAATAGCTTTGCCTTGCTTGCCATCCCAAAATGCTTTGTCCTTTTCACATAATATGTTTTACTGAAATATGCATTTTAATTAGCTTTAAGAAATGGTGTCTGCTCAGTTTTCTCTGTATTTAGAGATCAGATATATATTAAGATTGTACAGTATATCTGGTATTTTGAGGGATGTCTTTTTTCTCTCCAAGCTTTTGGATTGTATTCATGGCAAAGTAAATTTTCCAAATCTTTTGACTATTACTAAATATATTGAAAATATTTTTAAACTGGTCCCATTGTAAGATTTTTAAATTTAAAGAGAAACAAATTCTCTGTGCATCTGCATTTCTTCTCATGTAACTATATTCTTCCTTTGATCAGTGATATATTAACTCTATGGAATTATACAATAGTGGTCACATTATTATTATTCTGTCCTTTTTTTCTAAAAAATTAACTGATTCTCCTGAATAAGATAAAGCTGTTTAAGATACTGTTAAATTACACCCCTGTTAAAATGGAAACACTGTAACAATAGTATTTGAATATAGTTTAAATCAATTCTAGAACTTATGGGATGAGTTGGGCAAGGCTGATGTACTTTGCCTATCTTTTTTCTTCTCCTCTGTATTGACTGTGTATCAGCCTGTTTGTCTGGCCGCATCTTGCCAATGTACTATTTTCCCTTAGCTGCTGTTGCTGATGTCTTTAAGTGCAACATATTACGGCTTCATGTATGTAGTTTCCAGCTGATGTGTTTACCTACCCTCCACTTTTCCCAGCAGTTTCTTTTTTTGCCTGCCCAAAGATTTTAGCAGCAGCTGAGGAAAGATTGAAAAAGAAGCCCAAAGACAGTTGGTTATGATATAACCAAAGCTAAGGACATTGGCAGGGCTATCCAACCAGCCTTCCTCGTCTCATAACCTTCCTTTCCCTTCCTTCTCTTAGTTGGCATGAATAGATACCAGTGTCTCTAACTTTTACTTACTCTGCCTCTCCTTTAATACTTCTGCCCATGTCTGGACCAAGAGCTTTAAGTCTGAACAGATTATATGGAACCATGCATGGAATGGTTCATATGTGATTGTTTTGCATAGTAGCAATTTTGGAAACTAAATGTTATATCTAATTAAATTACAGTATGTAGCCTAGTTTAAAACATAGATGGTATAAAAGGAGAACATGTGCATATTTTTCATTTGTTCATTTTTTTTTGAATGATACCAAATAAGAAACAAATCTTCATCTGGATAACGGCAAACAATAAAACCTTGAAAAATGTTTTTGGTTTTCATAGTATACATCCATTAATGTGTCCCCAACTTTGTCTTTTGCATAAAAATATTATTAGACACATTGTAGAAAATTCAAATATATTTGAAATGGAGTTAAGTTTAAGATAGTTAACAAAAAAAATAGCAAGTGAATAATAATGTAATCTAAAAGATCCCAGAATTAATTCATATATATAAATAAATAAAATAAAATAAAATAGAAGATTCTTGCACATGTTTATTTTCTCTGCATAGTATCTAACACATATTTACTTATTTGCTAAAATATAAATAGCATTTATCATCTTTTATACAGGCAATACTTATTGTTGTTACAGTTGCCTTTGTTCAGGTAAGAATTTCTCATTTACTTCTTTCGAGTCACTATTTGTTATGTATTTACAATTGTTATGGCGATTAAAACATTTAGGAATCTGTAGGTTGATTCTTTTCCTATTTCCTTCTTTTTAATGTGCTTATATCTCTGAAAATATACATATGTAATAAAATATATCTAGCAGACTATACAGGAAAGGAGGGACTAAATTTACCAATGTTGTAATAATAACATTTTGCTTGCTGAAATAAAGAAATGTCTAGCAAAGAAGAATTTCCTTTTGCAACCTATTAATAAATATGTTCGGATAGGGCTCAAAATTGGAAAGATATTGATCTACTTTTTCTGATCTGGATTATTGATGTAAATCTGAGTCTTTCATATACATACATACATACATACACACATAGAGAGATATATTATACATGCATATACAGGTAGTCCTTGACTTATAACCACAATTGAGCCCAAAATTTCTGATGCTAAGCAAGACATTTATTAAGTGAATTTTGCCCTATTTTATGACCTTTCTTGCCACACAGCAGTTGTTAAATTAAAAACACGGATGTTAAGTGAATACGGCTTCCTTATTGATTTTGCTTGTCAGAAGTTGCCAAAGGGGATCACATGACCCCGGGACACTGCAACTTTCATAAATATGAGTCAGTTGCCAAGCATCTGAATTTTGATCATGTGACCGTGGGGATGCTCCAACAGTTGTGTGAAAAATGGTCATAAGTCACTTTTTCAGGGTTGTTGTAACTTTGAATGGTCATTAAATGAAATGCTATGTTGAGGACTACCTGTACTTATATTTCGGATCTTATAATTAGTGTCTGAGTTTATTAAAAAATACCTCTTAGATTGTAGAAAAAGAGTATTGGGAACAGAGATAGTCATCTGAGTATGTTGTTACAGACACATTCTAATTGAAACTGAAAAATATAGCTTGCGTTCTCAGGTGTTCCATTCTAGCCCCAAATTGGATAATAAAATTGAACAAAGAGAGTATTTGGGAATTGGAAGATTAACCCTCAGAGCTTAGGGTCATCTTCTTTTTCCCATGAGAAATTCCTCCAGGTTCATCTACAGCAGTTTTCTATGCAGTATCTTTTTATTTCCATATTTGAGGCAAATGTAGTGTGATGTTTATCAACACTTGGTAATCAACAGATACCACTTTTGCTAATAGGCATGTAGCACAGATTGTAGTAATATCCATTGTATAAGAAGCTACACAGGATACTAGTGCTACGCAAAACTGCTAGATGTCATTTCTTGATTAGGCCACGGAATGCTAATGCTGCCCATAGTTTTTGTCAAGTAATTAAAGTGAATGAGGACTGATCTTCTGGAGGCAGTAATAGCATTCAGTGATGCAGTCTATTGGCCTCTTTACCCAAATTGTGGAAAAGCCTGGAGTGGAGAAGTCAGTGTGAGTCACATGGGATGAGCTGGGCAGTTCACTCCATAACCAATCACATTAATTGCTCCAAAGAAGGCGACCAACTGCCATGAGAAAGTCACATGGAGTCATATGATTGAACTAACCTGGGAGGATCCACTACAAGAAAAGAAGAGGAAGGAGGCACAATTGTGGATATATTTAATACCGGCCCTTAGGGGGGAAAAATCAGTTAATAATTTTACACATGTGGAAAATAACAGATCAGCTACGGAATTACAGATATTCAGAAATCTTGTGCATTTACCAAAGTCTGGTCTCTAATTTCATGCTTTGTATTTGCAGGAATATCGTTCTGAAAAATCTCTTGAAGAATTGAGTAAACTTGTACCTCCAGAATGCCACTGGTAAGGAGTAGCTTATTCTAGTTTTAGATGTACATGACGTGTCTGAAGATGCACATCTAATTTCATATTGTGCAAAATGGCCAAACCTGTGATTTATTTGAATTGGCTTCTATCTAGCAGTAATTATTTTGATGATTTCAATTTACTTGTAAAATGTAATTCCATCTGAAGATTACAGTGAAGAATAGTATGAAATGTTATTTGAAAATAAATTACGAACAAGTGTTCTGTAAATAACAGGTTTTTATGTTCTTGTGTCATTGAAATAGTGAATGCAGACATTTTTGAGCCACAGATGATAATTGGCCCTTTTGAAAGGGGAATCTAGTTTGTTGAAAAAATATAGAACAGAGAAATATTTCATAATTATATAAATAAAAATGTACAATCTTTCAAATATATATTATTTTTAAGGTTTTTCTCATTTATATATAAACAATTGCTGGAATTTGTGGCTATTGAATTATACTCACTTGGATTCAGACATGCATATCTTAAGTTCCATCAATTTGTATGAGTCCACTCAAACCTGCTTTTAATCCAACCCTCTCTCAAATTATTTTTTTATAGAGATTCCATAAGGCTGCATCTGACCATTGTTTTAATTCTGTGCAATAGAATTCATTAAAAAATCTGGCAAATTATAGATGTGAAAAAAACATGGAAAAACCACATTATCTTTTTAATTCTCAACATTCATGATACAAATTTTTTAAAAAAATTAATAAAGGAGAGCAAAATAGTTGGCATTTTGATTTCTGTTCATATTGAACAGAATCTCAGTTTTTGCTTGAAATGGAACAAATAACACCTGAAAGGGAAGTTGTTTAGTATAGCAATCAAGCAAATTTTATCCAGAGGTATACACAAAGACTAGTCAAAGATTATAACTTGAATTTTATTTTAATTTATTAAAGTTAGGCACTGCCTAACCCCTGACTGACTCTGGGCAGCTTGTTGTTGTTGTTAGTTGCGAAGTCGTGTCCGACCCATCGCGACCCCATGGACAACTTTCCTCCAGGCCTTCCTGTCCTCTACCATCTTCTGGAGTCCATTTAAGCTCATGCCTACTGCTTCAGTGACTCCATCCCAGCCCCATTTCTCTGTCGTCCCCTTCTTCTACTGCCCTCAATTTCCCAGCATTGGCTCTTCCAGTGTGTCCCTTTTCATTAGGGCCAAAGTACTGAGTTTCAACTTCAGGATCTGGCCTTCTAAAGAGCAGTCAGGGTTGATCTCCTCTAGGACTGACCGGTTTGATCGCCTTGCAGTCCAAGGGACTCGCAGGAGTCTTCTCCAGCACCATAGTTCAAAGCCCTCAATTCTTTTGCGTTCAGCCTTTCTTATGGTCCAACTTTCACAGCCATACATTGCAACTGGGAAAACCATGGCCTTGACTATACGTACTTTTGTTGGCAGGGTGATGTCTCTGCTTTTTAGTATGCTGTCTAAATTTGCCATAGCTTTCCTCCCCAGGAGCAAGCGTCTTTTAATTTCTTGGCTGCAGTCCCCATCTGTGGTGATCTTAGAGCCCAGGAAGATAAAATCTGTCACTACCTCCATTTCTTCCCCATCTATTTGCCAGGAATTGAGAGGGCCAGATGCCATGATTTTGGTTTTCTTAATGGGCAGCTTACATAAAACTAAAGAAAATAAAAGATACAATATAAGTAGAAATGTTTTTTAAAAAAGAAGGGGGAGAACAAAATAATAAATCTGGCCAACAACACCTACTGTATATATGTATCTGACATGTTTCAATCACCTTAACTCAAAGCTTTGGAAAAAAGTCAAGTCTTACTAGCCCTTTGCGGTAGTCAGTGAAGAAGCCCATGGATACGCTCTCTATCCTTACTGTAAAGTTACATTAACAGAATCTTTCTAATCTGAAAGTATTCTTCCCCTCCTTTCCTTCTACTCACTGGAAAACTAGTGGGGGTCTAATCTAAAATGCTTCCCACCTCCCCTGTTTCTCTAGAATGAGATACCTTTTGCATGATAATTGCCTACTTTTGACTTCCTCCTCTCTTCCAAGGTCATTCCCATCTACCTCTACAAGATTTTAGGGCTTTTTAGAATACCATCAGGATAGGAATAATGTACATAGTTGTCTTAAATTTAAAGGTATTTTCTTTTTAATTCTTAAATGTGAAGGAATAATATATTCTATTAGGTTTTTATCTATTTGTGTCTCTCCAGTGTTCGAGAAGGAAGGGTAGAACATACACTTGCAAGAGACTTAGTTCCTGGAGATACCGTCTGCCTATCAGTGGGTGATAGAGTTCCTGCAGACTTGCGCTTATTTGAGGTATGAAATCAATGACTTAGTAAATAATAGAACTGACCTCTCTTTAAATTTCTAACAATGTGCATTCATAAGCCAATTTTAACAGATGAATGCTGTAATGTTGTATCAAGTAAAAGTGTAAGACTAGGAGCTACCTTATGCTTCTTTTGTGACTATTGATATTCCAATCCTATTACATTTTCATCTGGTGGTTTTATGTGACCCTGGAAATATCAGATGTGATTATACTTGTAAATAATTGGAGAACAAGTGGTGATACTTACCTAAGGTTTTAATTTAGAATGTTTAGATGAGTTAATTGTTGATTATTTTCAAGAGATTCACTTTATATTTCAGGACAGAATGTTTGTAGAAATTTCACTATCAGTCCAAGAAGTCCAAATAGGTAGTTTTAATTTGAGTTATTCAGTCATTTTAAAGAGCTAACACATTATGAATTTTCTAAGAACATTATTATGTATTTTATAAGTGGAAAATGTAAAGTGAAAAAATTTCAAAGATAGGATTTGTTTCCCAAAATAATGTGTTAACTGGATTCTGAGTATACATGTTGTTTTCTTTTGTTTCTACAGTATGGTTTGTTAATAATATAAAGTCAAGGAGATAAAACCTAAAGTAAATTACCCTGAAATGTGCATTGGGCACTTCAACTGAAAGGACTTTCTTTAAGTAACATCTCCATTTTGCTTAACATGCTCCGTCCCCTAATAGAACAGTTAAGTTTCAAACTTGAATACAGCTCCCACCATTTTAAAAAGTAGAATGCATAATATAACTTTTTAATTTTATTTGTTTACTCTCAAAGGCAATTGATCTCTCTATTGACGAATCGAGTTTGACAGGTGAGACAACTCCAAGCTCTAAATGCACTTCTCCCCAACCAGCTGCTACGAATGGAGATCTGACATCAAGAAGCAATATTGCTTTTATGGGAACACTTGTTCGATGTGGAAAAGCCAAGGTAATTTTCCCCAAAGGTTACCAAACTAATTCTAAAAAATAGATCAGAGATAGAATGTGTATTTTTAAATTTTGTTTGCTGGAAAATATATTATGGATTCTTTCAGTTGCCTGTTTGTAATTTGTTGAAAATATTAAAAAAATGAGTTGTTTCACAACATTGTGTTAAATATATTTCTTTTAATTCAGATGGAGTCATAACAACTGAAATATATTTATATAATGAATAATGTTTAAATCAATGCAACTAAGAACTTAAATGGAGCTCTGTATGTCAGATTCTGTGGAGTCACTTACCGCCTCTTCGTTGCTGGGATTCTTGCAAAGAGTACTAGACTAGATCAAGCTCGGTTACATTTTGTAGTGCACATCTTATATTTTTAAGAATGTATTTGGAAATTTAGTCAACACAGATTAAAGTTCTGCTTTAACTGTTCAGAATCCTTGAGTACTTGTTCATATTTTTTCAAAAATTTAAATTTGGGCAAACCAAATTGACTTTCTGGATAGAGGAATTTTAAACATTTTACTTCTAACCCTTTTCTTCTGTTTTGTAGGGGATAGTTATTGGAACTGGTGAAAACTCTGAATTTGGTGAGGTTTTCAAAATGATGCAAGCAGAAGAAGTAAGTAGCATTTCACAAATAATATTAAGGTAAACCCTAATATAAACCCTGACTAGTTATCAATTTACAACCATTCATTCAGTGACTGTTAGAAGTTAGAATAATATTGAATAAAAGGACTAATGACTCTTGCCTGAAGGTATGACGATTGCAGTGCCTGTTCAGTCACATTATCAAAATTTGGGCCCACCCACACTTACGACTGCAGGGGCACTTCCATCTCCTCCTCCTCCATCTGTCCTCCCCTTATCTTTGCTCTTTTGGGCAGCCCCACACTCCACCACATGCCCCTGCAATCCTGCCTCCCACTACTCGTGGCTGATCTTTGCCATCTTTCCCCTCCTACTGGTGGCCCAGGATCCAGGTGCTGGGTTAGAGTGCAGCCCTGAATGCAGGGAGGATTGAGGGCAGGGAGACCGGTAATGGTTCCCTGGCAAAGCTGGATGCTGTGTGGGTTGCAGAGGTGCAGAATGTACACTGCATTCCTGGAAGCCTACAATCCTTCCCATTCTTCCAAATCCATCCCAACACTATATCGCAAAGAGCCTCCACCTTTGCCCAGGAAACCATCACTGGCTCTCCCCATTCTCACTGTGTGCACCCCAGAGCTGCCTTGCCAAGCACTGGATCCCCATCTACCAGCAGGAGGAAGAAGATAGCAACTGTGGGCAATGAGATGCAGCATTGGCAGGGAGAAGCAGGCGTGCAGGACACACAAAAGGGCTGAGATGGGGGAAGATAGATGGGTGAGGGGAATTGAAGCGAAGGCAATCATAGTAGGGCAGAAGAAACATGAGGCCGTCGCCTAATAACAGCACTGTCCTGGCCTAAGGACCACAACTGGTGTACTGGAACTGCTGTTGCTAAACTGTGTCGTCCCATGGTGATTCACCTAATGACTGCATTGCTTACTGATGGAAGTTTCAGTCCCAATTGAAGCTGTAACTTGCAGTCTACCTGTGCTACTTATGCAGAAATGTTTTTATGGAACTTACTATTCCTGAATAATTTTAAACTTACATGGCAGACTAATATCAATACTCTTAAAAATTTTATATCATTGCATACAGATGTACAGAAATGAGTTCAAACATTGTACTAAATTTGAAGTGGATACTAGCCTGAATTTAGATTCTTTAAGGTTTAGAATGTAAATTTATAATTTAAAATTTATTTCTTTAATATCTCTCAGGTGTAAGGCTTTTCTAAGGAATTCTTTAAAACAGTTTAATCCTTTAATTTTAACATAATTTCAGTGAATGTGAAATAACTGTGCAAACTCAGCAAATCAGTGAGCTTAATAATATCAGCCTGACAATTTTTTTAAATAAAGGCACCAAAGACACCTTTGCAGAGAAGCATGGATCTACTAGGGAAGCAGCTTTCCTTGTATTCTTTCGGTATAATTGGTAAGAAATCAGTTAAGGTATTGATTGTTAATGTTTGGGACACATTGTGGGAAAGGGTTTTAATATCAGGACAAGGATTGATGTTTAAAAGTTCTGTTTATTTTTATAGGAATAATTATGTTGGTTGGTTGGCTGCAAGGAAAACATATCCTTGACATGTTTACCATTGGTGTCAGGTAAGATTTTTATTCTGTCCACCACATTGTATAAAAACAGATTTCATTTCCTAAAGAATATCATGAAATGAAGAACTTACATTCAGGACTGCCATGTATTGAGTAGATTCTATCTCTGTGCAAATAAGTGAAAAAATTCCTAATTTTGCATATAGACTGTTAAATTCTAAGCTTGCAGTGAAAGAGCAGAAAAGAGTTTTGGAAGTTGTGATGACCTCAAGAAACATTTCAGAGTTAGGCAGTGCTATTTGAATTAATTCTGGATTAACAAATATGCTTCTGCTTTAGAAACCTCAGCTTTCAAAGGAAAAAAGCAAAATACCAGTCAGCTTCCCAGTCCTCTTTCAATGCAGTTATTCATGAAATTTGTCAATATTCCATTTTAACTTAACCCTATAAGTCATTTTTTCTGCACTTAATATTGACATATAACTTAATTAACACATCCTTTCAATATTGCAGTTTAGCTGTTGCTGCCATCCCGGAAGGTCTTCCAATTGTTGTAACAGTAACATTGGCTCTTGGCGTCATGAGAATGGTTAAGAAACAGGCCATTGTGAAAAAATTGCCAATTGTTGAAACTTTAGGTAAGATTAACTATAATATGCAAAACTGCTAAAAATATCTAGGAATAATTTAAAACACCTATCAAAATACTTTTAAGTATAAATGGCATATTATTGGATAAAAAGCAGTGCTCCAAAATATCCAAAATGTCCACTATAGCAATAAAGTGTTATAAAACTAACCCCTTGTATTTCTGGAATAGTAACTATTATTTCTATATATATTGTTAAAAAGTTTTTACTGTGTTTAAAAGTTGCAAGAAACAACCTGCAGGCAGTTGAAATGGCAGACTTAAGCTTGAATGGTTGTATATTGATGAGGCCTTGTTTTTGGAACAGCGAACATAATTTGTTAAACTGGTGCAGAATTCAGCAGTATGGCTATTGGCCATAGCCACACATTTGTACCATATAAAAAAATATTTAACCGTATTCACTGTGATTCACAGTGTATAGTACCTAACCAGAGAGAAAACATGTCCAAACTTTAGAATAGCAATGGAAACTCTACTATATTTGTATGATCAGAGTTGTGGAACTTTTCCTTAGGAGATATATCTAGCCTCCTTCGTTTCTACTCTTAATTGGGACAGCAGCTCTAAAATGAAAGCATTGGATTGAATGACTATGTTATTAAGGGTATATTTGTTTGACACCTGAAGTTTATTAAATAGACAGAATGTTTGATCTAGTGGAAAAGAGAGACTTTGGTATGTTCATCTAGAGAAAACTAGATGAGCCATGTTTACTTGCCTTAACTAAATCCAAGAATAGGGAATAAACTTGGGCCTAAGAGCCTTTTTGCTGCTTAGAGTATGTCATTAGGTCAGGCCTCACTCCAAAAGTAATCATCCAGGTCATCTGGAGGAGCCACTAAAAGAACCAGAAGTATTTTGAAATGTATCTTTCTTTAGATTTGGATCATGATGGTCTTCATCTTCCTAAATGGAAAAGAGAAATAGTGGCTGTTGCAGAGCAATACTTGCAGGCCCTTCATCCAGAGCATCTGCAAGAAGTATTTGTTAGCTTGGCCACCCAATCCTTTCTCTGGGCAAAGTGCAGAATGGTGGAACCAGCTGCCCTTGCAATTGTTCCTGTTGGAATGTGAAAGATAGCACCGGCATTAATTATGCTAAAACTTTAGTGAAAGAGGTGGGGCTTCTCTTTAGAGATGAACTGGCCTGAGACCCTAGAGTAGGTTTATGACATGGCTATGCTACAGATTATGGGACTTCTCCTATCCCTGACTTAAGCAAAGATTCTTCTCTATTATTTTGGATTCTAGACAGAGATTTCCATTTTCTTATCAAATCTGGCAAATAATGATAATATTGTTTATGCTTTTCAGGGTGTTGCAATGTAATTTGTTCAGATAAAACTGGTACACTGACAAAAAATGAAATGACTGTTACTCATATATTCACAGCAGATGGACTACATGCTGAGGTATGTTGTAAGCAATGTGAGCATCAGTGACAGATATTCTTTGTTTACTAAAGTGTAATAGTTCTGAAAACTTTAAATCTTTTTCCTAGGGGCTGGTTGTTATTAGAGAAAATTAGCCTCTGTGGCTATTCGGGATTTCTCAGTCTTGGCAACCATAAGATATGTGGACTTACAGCATATTGCTGGGGAATTCTGGGAGCTGAACTACATTTATCTTAAAGTTGCCAAGATCGACAAACCCCGGGCTATTGGATGGTTGTTTCAAAACTATATATTTATACATGTAGTCCTTGATGTATGTTTGTAATTGAATCTGGAATTATGATTGTAAGTTGTCGGACCTGTAAGTTGAGGCATCACATGGCTGGACACAATTTTCAATATGATTTGCTTTGGTTGTTAAGTAAATGCTGCAGTCATTAAGTTAAACAATTTTATCCCATTGGCATTTTTTGCTGAAAACCAGAAATATATGCTGGAAATTTTTGCAAATCGCAGTCACATGATTGTGGGACACTGCAAATGGCTGTAAAGATAAGCTGTTTGCCAAGTGCCAAAAATGTAATTGCATGATCATAGCTGTGTGTTTGTGCTGCTGTCTTAATTTCAAAAATGGTTGTAACTCTACCGAGGTCCATCATAAATTCAGTCATTAAGCAACTGATCGTAAATCAAGAATTACCTGTACTGATGTCTGTTGTTATTATGAAAAGGGAAAGCTCTGGTTAAGTATCACAGATTAAGAAGTCCTCAGTGCAGAAATTATTCTGGAAATTTTAGTATTGAAAAAAATGTTTTCTTGAATTCAAAGAGAAGTGGTGAAGAAAGCTCTCAGAGCCCCCTTCAGTTTCAATAACAATAAGCAGAGCATTCCTTTCTGTAAGTTCTGCAATGTCTTACAATAAGTAAATGGAATCATGCCAACTAAATGGAATCATGAGAATTAAGAATTGAACCACAATAAGCCAGTGGCAAGGAGATGCAAATTTGGGTATGCTGATGATTTGGCCATAGCAGTACAAGAAAAACACATGGAGCTATCCAAAATTCTTCACTGACTAGAGGCTCACTCCTAGCACCAGCAAAATAGTAATTATGTGCTTCCATCTTAGCAACAAACTACTGGTAGCATATGAAGCCCCAAAGGCCTACTTAAACAACAACTTATTCCCCTATAATCCTCATCCAAAGTTCTTTGGAGTAACATTAGACTGGACTCTTTCCTATATCTCAAAGGTGCTTTTTCAAGAGGCAACTGGACTTTCTTGTTTTTCTTTGAAGACGTTCCCTACCATCAGAGCTGAAAAGCTTCTTGGATGAGAAGCGAAATGTCTTCAAAGAAAAACAAGAAAGTTCAGCTGCCTCTTGAAAAAGCACCTTTGAGACAACCACGACTTGGTTGACTGAGAATTTCCATAGCCCCTCTCTCCTATAAGATACACCTAGAGGCTCTGGTGACAAAAATCAATATTTTGAACAACATATTCTAGAAATTATGTGGAACTAAATGGGGAGCTTCAGCTTCCACTCTCAGGTCATCAGCACTAGAGTTGGTCTACTCTGCAGCAAAATACTGTGCTCCTATATGGCTTAACAGCTGCCATACTAGTAAGTTAGACGCCAGACTCAACAATAGCCATAAGGATTATAAGTGGATATATTAAAACCACTCTGATTTGTTAGCTTCCTGTTCTGAGCTGTATAGCACCACCAGCTTTACAAAGGCAAGATGAACTGGTGTGAGAATACAGAATAATTATGAACAACTCACTCCTGCCGGTGCATGCTCACCTTCCTCATTTATCACCCAGAAAACTCAAATCCAGGAAACCCCCATTGGCACTTGCCCAACAACTTTAACATCAATTCCCAAGAAAAGTCAACTGGGTTGCTGAACTCCCAAACATAAGAAAACATATAAATGACCTCACTAAAAAGGTACCAGGCTTTGAACTAGCATGTCAGCAATGGACAAACCTGTATAGGATTCATACCTCACACAGCGTCTGCCGGGAACTCTCTATATAAATGGGGCATAGTATCCTCTCTTCATGGGGCTGCAGAGTTCCATGTCAAACTATATATCACATTGTGACTGGTTATAAGGGGAAGGCAAATACTGGTCCAGTATCTTGATTTTTTTAATACAAACGATGCTGTGTTTTAACATTTATATTTTATTGTGTTTTATTAATCTAGATGAAATGTTAATATACAGAATGTTGCTAGTCCACCTATATGCCATAGACTAAATAAATAAGGGAGAATTAAGGTTTAATGTTTCACAAATCATTACTTTTCCTACATTATTTTTAACATACGGTTTGATAATTGTGCTGATTATTTTGTCACAGGTTACTGGAGTGGGGTATAATAGATTTGGAGAAGTCATAGTTGAAGGTGATATTGTTCATGGATTTAACAAACCGTATATTGGCAGAATTGTTGAGGTAAGTCTTACATAGAAAAATAATTATCTTCTGAAATAGAGACATTTGTTTATTATAATATTTGTTTTCCTCATAGGCTGGATGTGTGTGCAATGATGCCATAATTAGAAACAACACTTTAATGGGAAAACCAACTGAAGGAGCCTTAATTGCTCTTGCCATGAAGGTAGGAAGTGCAATGAACCAACGGGTGATACTAATATAAAAATATAAAATACGTATTCCCAAAAAAGCATACATAATCTGTGATTGTATTATTATTGTTGTTGTTGTTTTGGACATATAATGTTAGGCTAACAAAAGTATTATAAGATACGTAGTCCTTGATTTACAACCACAATTGAGCCCAAACTTTCTGTTGCTAAATGAAACATTTGTTAAGTGAATTTAGCTCCATTTTACGACCTTTCTTTCCACAGTTGTTAAGTGAATCACTGCAGTTGTTAAATTTGTCATACGATTGACTAAAGTGAATCTGATTTCCCCACTGACTTTGCTTGTCAGAAGTTCGCCAAAGGGGATCACCTGACTTTGGGACACTGCAACTGTTATAAATATGAATCAGTTGCCAAGCATTCAGATTTTGATCCTGTGACCATGGGGAAACTGCAATAGTCTTGTGAAAAATGGTCATAGGTCACTTTTTCCAGTGCTGTTTTAACTTTGAATGGTCACCAAACAAACTGTTGTAAGTCGAGGACAACATATATAAATGTTATTAGTTAAAGCTTATGATGAAAAGTGAAGCAATATAAGAACAAATAATATATGTGCTCATAAACATGCATATATAGATATATAAATATATAATAAAATCCAATTGAAAACTAAACTAGCAATTTCTAATGGTAAATAGATATAGCAAGAAATATTTTGCCTTTTTTGGAATCAAATGCTAAGATTTCAAACCATTTTTGTTGATTCTCATAGATTTATCTATTGAATTTTGAAAACCGAAGCTTTTAATTTCAATTTTTCTAAGTTGTTGTAAATTCAAAGATGCTGTTTGAATTATAAAGAATAGTGGATGATTTGAAGTCTCTAGAAGTTGAAATGGTTCAAGAATTAATAAAAACCTCAATGTTAACTATTCTATAGCTTAGGCAGTAGCATTTTTTTAAAAAAGGAAAATTATCTTGTAATGATTTGGTTATAGGCATTGACAATATAGGAAATAATACTATCGATAGAATACAAGTACCAGGTGGAAACCTGAAGTGTATGTAATTAAGAATAGTAGGGTATAGAATGTGTTCAACTACTGATGCTGAAGAAACAGTGTGAAGATATATTTTTGTTCATGAAGATTTTTAATCTGGAACATTTTTGGCTTTTTATTTCCTTAAAATAGCATCTTGAGAATTAAAGGTGTTTATAGAATTGTGGTTTTAATTAAAAATACCTCCAAAACTCTTTTTATGCAAAAGTTTAAAGATTGGATCCTTACATCCTGTTTCTGTTATGCAAAACTTCAGATGTATTCTGTTTTACATTTTTATAATTAATGTGCAATAATTTCAACACTTGATTTTTTTAATTCAACATATAACAGAATATTTTAGCTGCATAAATAATTAAACAGTGGTTCTTAGCTCTGAAAAAATCCGCTTCTGATAGAGTATTTAAAGATTTTGGAAAAATAAGATAGATTGACTCTCTCGTTATAGTTTTAATATGCTAACAAATTTTAGTAAAATAATTTTACTAATCAAGTGAAATAATTTTAGTAAAATAGAGAAATTGAAAGTGGACTACATAACTATAGTTATAACCTTTATTATAAAAATTAGTAAAGAAAAATTAAAAGTAAAGAATGTTGTGATTACAATTGAAAGAAAGAAATAAAGTAGTGAAATGTTGTAGATAATATAGAGTAAATAAGAGTATGTAAAATGAGTAGGATATGTATTGCCTGAAGGATATAGGTTGAAGAACTGATAAAGTCTTTTGTTTTCATAGATGGGTTTAGATGGAATTCAGCAGGATTACATAAGAAAAGCAGAATATCCTTTCAGTTCCGAGCAAAAATGGATGGCTGTTAAGTGTGTTCATAGAACTCAACAGGTATGCCCATTACTAAACTTTTAATGGGATCTAATATTTTCCTACAACCTATTGTTTTTAATAATGCAGTGATTAAATTCTGCTCCAGTATATAGTTATATTTCATTTTATACTGAAGGTAACATTATAATTACAATTGCTTGAGAGAACAAGTAAACCCAGCTGAGGATGATGTGTAACTGACTACCGTCTTTAATATTGCAGCACCATTTTCAGCCTTGTAACAAGACATCACTTAGTCCAATATGGTCTAATTAAATATTGATGATGATGATGATGCGTTGGGGGGAAGATTTGTTCTCTCTGATGCTGTTGATAAACAAGTATGAAAATTAATGTAGGAGAATGATTAAAATGTTGGCCTTAAGAGACTATGATCCACATCTCTTATTGGGAAAGGCAGAATATAATCATAAGAAAATAATAAGAAACATAATATAATAAAAATGAGGATAAGAAACACAAAAGGTATATATTTTTTTAAGAATCCTGTGTACTGGTGATCCTTGACTTAACAATCATTTCTTTAACAACAGTTTAAAGCTAAGTGATGTTGAAAAATGTGATTTATGGAGTGATCCTTGCATTTACGATGTTACAGCATCCCCATGATCAGGGGATCAGAATTCAGGCATTTAGCAACCAGCTTGTATTTATGTCGGTTGCAGCATCCCAGGGTCATGTGTCATCATTTGTGATCTTCCGAAAAGCAAATTCAATGAGAGAAGCCAGATTTCTTAACAATCATAGCAAGAAAGGACATACAATTGCTCATAATTCACTTAAGGACCACATCACTTACTGAGGGAAATTCCAATCTTAGTTTTGATTGTAAGTCAAGGATTACCTACATTGCATTGTTTTCATTTTATATCTTCTTTAAAGAATTCACTTCTTTAAATTAAATGATGCAAAAGCAATATAAGTAATCCTTGGGTTACAGTGGCAATTGGAACTGGAATTTCCATCACTAAATGATGTGTTTGATAGAGCAATGACATGGGACTGCATCACTGTGATATAATTGGGATGGTATACAACTGAAATAAATAAATGCATAAATATTTTTTAGGACAAACCAGAGATTTGCTTTATGAAGGGTGCTTATGAGGAAGTGATTCGATACTGTACAACTTACAACAACAAAGGGCACAGCTTACCACTTAATCAACAACAAAGAGATATTTATCAGCAAGAAAAAGCATCTATGGGCTCTGCAGGACTTAGAGGTAATGTTTTAACTCATTATTCTGCCCACACTGAGGATTGTGATTTGAAAAAAAATTACTGGCAGAACTCAGTTAGAAGCTTTGGAGCAAGCCTGTACTATACAGTGGCAATATAACGTTAATATTTCTTCCCAGCTTATAAAAAAGAAATGAGGTGAAATAGGCTAAATTAAAGTATTTAAGCTTCCATTTAATCAGGGAACTAGTTTTATAGCATTGTCTTTTGCATTTATATTTAAAATTGAGAGTTGAAAACTTATATTAAACACTGTATAGAATTATCTAGATTAAAGAGAATTACTAAATTAGAAGAACAGAAATATGCATTTTGGTTTTATTTCTTGTTATATTAACATTAACTGATTGCTAATAAAAAAACTTTTTTGCAATCTCTTGGAGTCTCTGATATACTATGTTCAGACATCTGCATATTATTTTATCAACATTCTTCTCATAATTGAGGAAAAGTGATTATATATTTTCTGTTGCCTTAAATCAGTGGCATGGCTAGTAATACTGTTTCTTTTATTTTGAAAGTTCTGGCTTTAGCTTCTGGTCCTGAGCTTGGACAGCTGTCCTTCCTGGGTCTGGTCGGAATTATTGATCCTCCTAGGACTGGTGTAAAAGAAGCTGTTGCTGCACTTATTACTTCAGGAGTAGCAATAAAAATGATCACTGGAGATTCACAGGAGACTGCAGTTGCCATTGGTATGAACAGACTTTTTTTTTTTCCTTTTATGAATTTTTGTTAGTAATTATTTTGCCAGTGAGTTTTCTGTTAATTTTGAAACTGGGGACAGGAACTGTAAAACCAAATCCATGAGCCTAAGGAAACTCTTTAGCATAGCTGTATATGTTTTTCCAAGACAAAACACTTTGTGATAGCTCTAGAAATATTCCATGAACATGAATACAACATGAAGTTTAGTTATTTATAGTAAAAAAACAACAATGCTGAATAAGTATACAAATCTTGCATTATAATAAATAATTGTTTGGATAATGGCCAATAAAGCTTATTTTTAAGAAATTTTAATCCTATGTTTATAAAATATAGAGTAAAAAAACTGCAAGGCTTTTTTAAAACAGAACATTGCACTCCATATACTTCTGTGTTATATTTATTAAAATGTACACATTTTTTTTCTTTATTATTATTGCCTGTTCCACAATTTCAACATTTTACCTACTCATACACACAGAACAACCAACATACATATGTATATTTTATTTTTAAAAGGAGATTAAAAACTAATACAAACTAATACAAAAAAGTAAAAGAAAAAGAAAAAAATCAAAGAGGAAGCTAAAAGTTCAAGAAAGGAAAGAAAGATACACACACACACACACACTATATATATATATATATATATATATATATATATATATATATATATATATACAATTATACATTTATCTCGTACTCTATGGTTACAATATAATTTTCTTCTCTCTATAATCTACCCTATCTAATGATCAAAATCTTAAATCCTAAGGTCCCTTTTTTCTGTTTTACACAACATGTTCACATGGAATAACTGAAAATTTTAACTCACTTTTGAATTAATGAAATTTGAAATAGAAGAAGTGAAAATATTTCACTTATTCTTTTATTTCAAATTTCATTAAAGGTCTATACATTTTAGCAATTATATATTCATCATTCATAAACAATTGTATTTGTTACAGTTTTCAAAGTGATAAAACTATTTTGTCTACTTTAAATCTCTAATAATTGTAATAAGGGAACCATTAATATCTATAATGGTATTTTATTTCTGCCACCAGTTCTTTTCTTTTCTTGATTTTATTTTATATTCCCATTGACAAAATTCCAGTATCTCATGATAAGTTAGCCATTTATGTTTGCTTATTTTTTTTCCTGCTTTTTGTGCTGAGAGCCACAAATGTGTTTTTGTGCACAACCTGGATTTGAATCTATTTCATATTCTTAATACGGCATGGCTAACATAATGATTATTAAAATCCACTTTAACCTTAACTTTGTCACAAATAACTCTGTCCCCCAAATCTCAGCTCATGTCTTACTAACTCCAAGAGCCTTCTATTTCTCAGCAGTCAGTACTCACTCTTTCATCCAAACACAACAAAAAGCAAAATACAGTTACAAATTAGGTAAATCCAATCCTCTTTCCCTTGCATCTTGTAACAACATATATTTAACTTATGCTCCCCACCACCACATATATTTAGATACATCTGTTTAAATAGTGCATCAGTTGTCAAAACAGGTATTTGTCTGAAACAAAACTACTTTCTAGACAATGTATTTTTATCACAGAAATTATCCTAAGCAATGATAGTTGTACTTTCTTCCTCCCTTTTTAAACTTCATTTCATGTCTTAACATAGTTATTTTGAAATCTTAAAACCCATTTCATTCGTCAGTTCTGTTTGATTTTCTATTTTTCTATTACAGTATTTGTTAACGTCCTTGTCTGTTTATTAATCTTGAAATCTGCTAATGCATCACCACACGAGAGGATGTTTCTAATTAATTTCCAAAGTCTTTAAATTAGTTTCAGGAAACCTTCCCATTTATAATCTTTCCCGAAACAACTCTTAAATCACCCTTTGTTATACATTGCAAAAAATAAAGATTTTACAAAGCTGAAAAGAATTTTCTTTCTTTTTTAATGGATTGTCCAAGCAGGAGGAGTTTTCATGATAACTTATTTAATAATTTAATTTTACACTTGCAAACTGAAGTATTATATCTTACTATTGTCTTTTGTCCTACTATAAGAATAAATGTATTTGCTAGCATTATTTCAAAAGACAATGTGGAGCTATAAATATTTCTTAAACTATCGAGCTTTTCTGTACTGAAAGGAAATTGTGTGTGTGTGCGTGCTCAAACACACAGTGCACACCTACACATGTTAGTGTGTAGTAGAGTGTTTATTTTCAGTGTCTTTACACATATGATTAGTTAGCAAAATGCTTACTGAGAATTTAGCAATTCCACTATATCCAATCCAATGGGTCCTTTAGTTTCTGATTTTATTTTCTTTCCTTTTTTTTCTAGCCAGTCGCTTAGGATTGTATTCCAAAAGTTCTCAATCAATCTCGGGTGAAGAAGTGGATGCATTGGATATACAGCAACTTTCACAAATAGCACCGAAGGTTAATTATAAATTGCGAGGAAGTTACCTTAGAGGATAGAGAATTTTTGAGTTTGTAGAGTAGTAGATTTCAGTTCTTTGCAATTTAAGAAAGTATATATACTAATTATGCTTATACTTATTAATGTATTACTTATCTAATTAAAAAGCTAAACAATATTTTTTTAACTTATAGCTTCTGACTTTTGTTTGTTTTGAAACAAATATAGTTGTATGTTTTCTTTCAACATTTGTTACAGTAATGCAACACAATATTCTTTAAAAAGAAAGTCACATTTGACAGAATTGTGCAAATGTAAAATATTCTCTTTACTCAGAGGATCCTGTTCATTTTTTATCTTGAGGAATTATTTTTATATTTCAATAAGAATGATTTAAGAGGGCTTTTTTTGTTGTTGGACTGACATAATGCATCCCGTACAACGACTATTGGTCCATATCATTTCCAGAAAGTGGTTTTGTCCTTCCTCTACTTATTTCTTTATATTCCTATGGATGCAAATGCTATTACTATATAATTTTTGTAAATATTTATAAACACAATTTATGTCTCAAGGCTGCTCTTTTCCCAGCAAGGTCTTTTAAGTAATCTATACACGCTCCCTTAACTCTAAATTTTTTTTCTTATTGTATGGAATTATTTATATTTCCTAGTGAGAACATTGTATTCTCTTAAAGTGGAAATAGTGTCATTGTAGGTTTTGGAGCATTTAACAAAAAATAGTTTTCACTGGAATCATGGTAGGAGATGTGATGAGAATGAGAGAGACTAGGTAGGCCATATGAATATAGTTAGAGAAAAAGAAATAGAATATTTAGAACTGGAAAAAAACACTTCTTTCCTTTTCTGCTGAGTTGTTTTCTTGTTTTTATGTCTCTCTAGGTAAGAGATTAACATTGTAAAGCTTAACTTTTACAATAGTTAAAATTTTAGTGTTTCCACCTCTTAGGTAGCAGTCTTCTACAGAGCCAGCCCCAGACATAAACTGAAAATTGTTAAGGTATGTATCTACTTTCCAAGCAAGCATATTTTAATTCAAAAACAACCACCTGAAATTCTTTAGAGCTTTTCAAGAGAATCCTGCTATTCAGGTTAAAGGGCAACATTAAAAATAGTCTGGGGTAATTAAAATTAAAATATTTTCTTTAAAACATTGATTTAAGCCAATCAATATTTATATAATTGATTTCAAAAAACAAAATTAAATATTTTTTAATAAAATGTTAATACATTTATCTCATACTCAACAACTCTTGGTTTGCTGGGTCATTGTTTCAGATATATTTCCTTACCTAAAGGGAGAAATAGAATGATCATAGGCAAAATAATCAGGAGCGACTTGGTGTTTCCTTTCAACTTCCCCATTGAGTTTTCCAGTGGGAGGTTTGCAGGAAGCATCAAAAAACTTCCCTCCCCCTCCCCCCTCCCCCTCTCGTCTCGTCTCTCCTCCAGATAAGTGGTTGCTGCCTTCCCTATTGTCTTCCTCATTGCTGACATTCTCTGCCAGCTTCCCAGTACAAAGACTTTGCTAATGGGAAAGTGGTAGGGAGGGTTGGCAATAACAATCAACTTTACAGTTCCTTCTGGCTTCTCCATTGACTTTTGGGAAGTTGTTAGGGAACATTGAAAATAATCATGTGATTACCACTGACCAACATGGCAAGAGCAATGGAAGAGGTGGCAACCCAGTGGCGTAGAAGTGGCTACAATTTCTCCAAATTTCATTCCCACAGGAATCATGGATCCCGGCATTCTATAAGTACCCTGATTCAATAATTGTCCTATATCTTCCAAATTAACCTGGTTAAGGTTACAAGCAAAAAGGCACAAGAGTTTTAGTAGTATATAGATGTGTATAGTAGAGAGGTTCATGAAGTCTTCAGCTTCATAAAAGGAGATAGGTAATGTTTAAAAGCACATGTTCATTATAAAATCTTAGACTAGTAAAATATTTTGACATAATAGGCATGTTTTTTTCTCTTAGTCACTTCAAAATAATGGTGAAGTAGTTGCTATGACAGGCGATGGAGTAAATGATGCTGTAGCATTAAAAGCTGCGGATATTGGAGTTGCAATGGGGCAGACCGGCACTGATGTTTGTAAAGAAGCAGCTGATATGATCCTGGTGGATGATGACTTTCAAACAATAATGTATGTTTGAATTATGGGGCCATTCTGCATGCAATGTAATAATTTTATTATTTGTATGATGTCATTTGTGTAGAAAGTAATTGGCATTCCATAGAATAATCCTATTCAAAGAGGCGTGGTGGTTCAGTAGCTTAATCATGCTGGAGATGGTTTCTGTTCCAGCAGTTCAAGTCTTAGCACTGCGTGAAGGGGTGAGCTCCCATCATTTGCTTCAGCTTCTGCCCACCTAGCAGTTTGAAAGCATGTTCTATGCGAGTAGATAAATGGGTAGCACTTTGGGGAGACGAGTTGATGCTCTGTGCAGGCAGTCAGTTTCCTGCTGACTCTGAACATTCCCATTGTGGCGCCCATTTGCAAGGCGGCTCTAAGAAAACGGGGGCTTGGATGACATTGCAGAAAGAGCTGCTGTGTGTCTTTCTGGTGCAAAGCTAGCTTGCCCTCTTCTGGCGCACCATAGAAAGCTTGCAAAAGTGTACCTGACAAAGCTAGTATAAATAGGCAGCAAAACTACTATTCTGCATTAACATTGTACTCTCCTGACTAATTAACAATGCCAAATAATAATCCTAATCTTATTCAAAATCAAGTAGAAGGGACAAAAGAAAAATTATATATCTTTAATACAGAACAAGAAGGAAAAATAGATAATGGGTAAAATAAAGATTTTTCAGTGTATCAGGTCTGATATTTAACATTCTCTGTTCTATAGTACAGATAAAATTATATTACTATAATAACTTATATTCAAATAATGAAAATTCATGGTTGAGAAATACGAAATGAAATGTCATTTTATTTTTGTAATTTTAATGTTTGAAGTTCTTCCATTTGAACAAAAGTCATTTAAAAAAAATGTATTTAAAATATATTCACATCATATTGGCAACAAATATCAAGATAGGGTCATCCATATCCTCAAGATTTATATTTTTTAATAATAAAACATAAGTTCCTGAAACACTGTTAAAAAACTGAAGTAATAGTGATTTTAATTACATCGTAGGAAAATAGCCATGTTAGTTTATTGTAGCCAAAATGAAGAGGAATCTGATACCACCTTTTTGGATTAACGCAATTTATTAAAAACCATAAACTGTTTTAAGTTACAACTTACTTCATCAGATTCATTGAATGGCTAAACTGATATAGAGTTTAAATTGGGAGCATGGGAGGAAAGGAAGGGGAAAACAGGATAGTGTTATACAGATGCAGATTACATAGTAAGTTCCTTGTCAATTAACAATTGTAATATGTTAAAAACCCATTGTGTTTGTTGAGAGTTACTGTGATAGGTTTAAATCTTTTGATGTGTGTTCAGCAATCTCTTGCTCAATTGTGCTGGCAAAGTTTATTTATTCCATAGTAACTACTTTGAGATCTGTATTGAATGCTCTGGGAAGTTAAAATCCTCTGATATTACATGTCCTGGTCTTGAGTCCTGATATTAATTTAATTTATTTTGTGCAAGGTCTAGCCTATTTGTCCTATATAGAATCAAAGGAGCATTCCTGGTAGAAAATGGGATATCTCAAATAATTTGAAAAGGATTTGAATACGCTTTTAATTTAGTGAATGATATTTGGAAGGTTATGATGAAGCTATTGGTGTAAATGTGGAGGCAAATGTGAAAGTTTATTGCTGAGGTCGCTTTATAACAGGAC
Source organism: Azemiops feae (assembly GCA_023970755.1). Classification (NCBI taxonomy): domain Eukaryota; kingdom Metazoa; phylum Chordata; class Lepidosauria; order Squamata; family Viperidae; genus Azemiops; species Azemiops feae. The sequence goes on along the minus strand of JALGBA010000984.1, from coordinate 630,262 downwards.
CACAAAAACAAAAATGGAGGAATATGCTATGTAATGCCAGCAGACCCATGCTTATGCTGTGGGTTATTACCAGGTGCTAGTTAAGGACTTCAAATGCAAAATTTCCATGTTAGCATCATTATTCTGTTGCTTGTTGCTTGTGAGAATTTGCTCCAGGTTGGTTGGTTATGTTCTTACAAGTATGAAACTGCCATCTAGCCCTTGAGAAAGTGGACTGTCATTATCTAGTTTTGGTTGTAACTTCCTAATTGAGTGACCTAAATTGTGAACTGTAGATGACAGGTAATGGTGCTTAGTTGTTTGATGTTGGTGATTTGTCTTTTAATAGGTATTCCTTGGAATCAATTTGGCTTAATTGATCTCATTGAGTGGATACATTAACCTTCTACTGGATTAATAAAAAAACTACTCCAACTGGAATTAGTTGAGCAGTTCTAGTATAGTTGTAGCATAGAATTTGGTTCTAAACAATAAATATGGTGTGTGTTCTTGGTGTGAGCTAGAAGCATGTATATATGCCTGGCAGTCTGTAGTTCCTATATTTTATTTCTATTTTGAAGTTTTACTATGTCATCAAGGAAGTGGATTTATTACATAAACAAGTAAAGGTTAAGGTTGATGAGGAGGCTGAAATTGTTGAAGTCTTGATGTAATTTAATGAGAAATTATTTTCTATGGGTTCAGATGATGAAAAGGTCATGAATGAATCTCAGGAAAAACAGGCAAAGTGTTATGCCTTTTAATAAAATTTGTTAGTTGTATAAGGTGCTACCACATTCCTTCTGATTTTGATGACTTTTATGTACAGTAGCTGAAAGAGACCAAATTATTTTTTTTAAGTATTTTAGATAACACTGAATGTAAAGTAAATTAAATGGTCATAAGCATTGAGTTTTTAGGATGTTGTTCAAATCTTTACTTTTTCACTGTTCATTTTCTTTAAGCATTTTATCTTTGTTTTTGTATTTCAGGTTTGCTATTGAAGAGGGTAAAGGAATTTATAATAATATTAAAAATTTTGTTAGATTTCAACTGAGCACGTAAGTTTGAAAGCACAGTGTCAGATATTTCTTATTATAAATTTTGTTTACAAGAACATTTGCATAGATGTTTGCATGGCTAATTTTAAAATAAACTGAATTTGGTATTGCTTCTTGTGCATGCTTTTTGCTCTTCAGCCCTAACTGCAATATTTCCTAATCATGATTCTAACTAATAAATTCACTGTCATATCTGCAGCTGGCAGCTCAAATCTGTATATAAGTTATTCACGTAAGATTTTGAACAAAATATTTGCACAGATAAAATTTTTGACAACCTATATTTAAACTGCATGAAATAATCAAATATAAATTATGTCTTTTTATTAATAAATGTTGAATTGATAAAACAGATATGCAGTAGATTTTTCAGCTTTTAATCATAGAGTTGGATAGTTTTGTCTATCTGATAAGGTACGTATTTTCTCAACATAGCAGCAGACAGGCTCAATAGGAACAGGGCTTATAAGGCCCTCTGAAAGTACTTTCTGTGTAAGAATGGTCAGCCCTATTACATGATAACTGTTTGATATGGAACTTAATAAACTCAGATGTTTTCATACTCAAAACTCTTTTCACATTCTATTGCATAAGTAATGTTCTTAAAATGACAGAATACGGTAGAACTACAGATATTTTGTTGGAGGTACTTACAACACCTTGAAAACTAACATTTATTTTGCAATATATGTTCATGCATCTGACAAAAGAAAGATTTTGTTACAGTAGATCTGTTAATTTGAAATTATAGATTTCAGCTTGTTTTTGCAGCTCTATAACAAAATTACTCTCTGAATATTAATTGATGCTTTTATGTAACTTGCAGCAGTGTTCTACTTATTACAGATTGCTCCTGCTAAATGATTTATTAATTATAGGTACTAAATGAAACCTCAGAATTCAGAGAACGGAAAAACCCACTGCCATTATATCTGTCTTGAAACTTCCTATGATACTGGCTAATATCTATGATACCTCTCATTCACCCTTCTGCATTAGCTTTATTTGTTTCAGTTCTGAAAGTTATATAGGCATATGTTCATATGAGAAAAAGTACAGTACTATTCACGCTTGGTGAAAAGCCTTAAAGAAAGCAGGGAGTGGGTATATGTTGGAAAATAATTTAGTAAGCTGTTGTGAGTCAACTCCTTGTACTGACCCTTCCTTAAATGCTATCAAAAAAATTTCTGAGGAATTATCTTGTCCTGGGGGAGAAGAAGCAAAAATAATGAAGGTCCCAAATACAGGAAGGAGAAAAGTAAATGAACTCAAGGGGAGGCTGTGATGCAATACAAGCCCGAATAGACTCACAAAAGAAAATAAAGATTGATTCATGCTTCAAGATAATTGATATCCCATCATGTTTTTTCTTTGTTCTTTTCTTATTACTGTCTTCTTGCATTTAGTTTTATTTATTATGAACCAGATTACACTGTTTTTTGTAAAAAAGCATTCATAGGAGATTTTTTTTAATTAAAGAGCAGGATAAACATGCTGTCAATGTAGTAGTTATTAAGATTAAAAATAAACTAAACATATTGCATTTTGACAGTATTGCATAAATTCCAACACAAAGAAACCAGGAACTTTATGGCCAACTTTTTAAAAAGTTGGCCATAATTTGTAAAGACTAGAAGAATCAAGTAAAACATTACAGCTTCGAAGCATCCTTTTGAAATTTATATACCATTGTTTCCCAACTTTTGGAACTTCCAGATATGTGGACTTAATTCCCAGAATTTCACAGGAAGCAGATCAAAGTCCATGCATTTACAATAGAGGTTGTCAAGGTTGGAAAACACTGTGTATTTTATAATGTATCAAAATGCTTTGGGAGAGATTTTCCAAGCATATCCAAGTTTGGAATTGCCATTCAGATTTGATACATATACAAATTAGTGCAGGTTTCAACACTATATTAACATGTAAACTAAACGTTCATGAACATTTTGTTATTGGAACCTTGATTTTTTTATAAACATGGAAAAGTTCTGTTTATTTCGATTGTTACAAAATGCATATTTTTATCAAGTAGACAAAACCATCATTGGCTCTATTTCAGTAGCAGAGGATACTGTAAATTTTGAATTGTTATGTGATCTGAATGCGAAAGCTATAATTACTTTATGTTGCTCCAAATAACGCCCCAACTTATGTGATCAGCTTTAAAGCAGTTGGATTTTTACTGTGTATTTACATTTATTTGCTATTCATTTATATTATAGTTTTCTGTTCTACATTCTCCCTCATCCTTCCTTTTTTTGGCTATGCTGACAGCTGTTTAAAATAACTTTTTTCAACAGGAGTATAGCTGCATTGACATTAATCTCATTGGCCACATTAATGAACTTTCCTAATCCTCTCAATGCTATGCAGATCTTATGGATCAACATTATCATGGATGGACCTCCAGCTCAAAGGTATTTTTTTTAATGTATCAGAGTTGCATAATTGAAGCTGAAGTATTTTTTTAAAATTTCTTATATAATTAATTGGCAGTCTGTAGTTGAACTTGTTACAATTCCCTCCATCCAAAAGGCAGCTATGTCAAATTTTTGGTTTATCTGTCAAGACAGCACTTGAAAATGGTTGCATTAAACATTTATTTCTGTATTATTTTCAAAGGATTGCTTTTTAATATCACTGGACATTGAAGGAAATTACTAAATTACTAACGGTAAATGGTTTTTAAGAAATACTGATATGGTGAGATTGCATAAGTAATAAATTTTGCAGTAGTATAAGATAAAGTAAATTGGATTAAAGCCTGAATAGTCAGATTTATATTCCATGATTCCAGTACACTAATCTAGTCTGGATTCAGCCTATTTTGATTAGTTGGATTGACAAATATACACCTTTACTTAAGTTTACACCAAATTCCATATTAACTGATTTATTTAATATTAATTAAGGTAAACCTTTATAAAATTATTTGCTTTCTTAATTTTTAGTCTTGGTGTTGAGCCTGTAGATAAAGATGTTATCCGAAAGCCTCCACGAAATGTCAAGGACAGCATTTTGACCAAAAATCTGATTATTAAAATTCTAGTTTCATCTATAATTATTGTATGTGGAACACTATTTGTCTTCTGGAGAGAGGTAGGAACCATCTGTTTGTAATGCTAACATTTACTTGCAGTATTGTATATATGACAGAAACTACAAACTAAAAATATATAGCCTATGACTGAGATCTAAAGAACCATATAATATTTTCTGTGCATGCAAGAAAGCTATAGATTCTGGATTTTTGAATAACAGCCTTATGTGTCCAAGGCAAATTGGTTTTCTAAGGGAAGAAAGATTTTCAAAATAAGTATTGAAATAATATGGGATCGCTTCATACAAAAAATATAAAATTAACTTCTGAAAAAAGTAACTTCTAGCAGCTCTTCAAATAACAAGATTTGAATACCAGCAAGTACATTTGATAGTTAAATTTTCCTGAGGTTCTTTTTTAACTAAAGACAGAATATATTTTTTAAAGGATATGGCCTGAGAAAGACCAGCATGCAGCTTTTTGAGATTTCATAGATTCATAGCTTATTTTTTTTAAATAATTGCATGATGTTGAAAGAAATAGCTATTATGTGGTATAATAGCACAAAACAAAACTCTACCCTCTATGTAAATGTTTGAGTTTCAATTTGAAAACAGGTTAAAAAAAAGGGGGGGGGAAAGGAAATAAGAAATAAATGGGGAATTAGTCAAACAAACTCTGAATACTTTGTTGATTTACAAGACCAATTCTCAATTGTTAGCTGTACTAACAGATGTAGATGCAGTGATGATGCTGGCAGTGCTAGAAGCCCTAAGAGTCTGAGGGTCCTGGCAAGACAGAGCAGCTATTTTGTCACACCCACACACTCATGATCAGATGACTTTCTGGTGCACAATTTAGGGTGGAAGGCTGAAAATCAGAGTATTGTTCTTGTAATGGAGCTGCACAAAGTATTTGAAGTAAATGCATATCATCATCATCACCATCATATCATTTTTGTGTTGTTGTTATTAATAGAATTATTATGCTCCCAAATCAGCCAAGTGGGAAGTCCCCAAAGTTAGATATACTTTATGATACTAACATTTCAAATCTTGAGGAAAAGTTATTTAAAATGTTTTCATAAACTATTAGTGAACTTTATAAATTAAATTTATAAATTAAGATTCTTTTTTTTTTTTGGCAGCTACGAGACAATGTTATAACACCCAGAGATACAACAATGACTTTCACTTGCTTTGTATTTTTTGATATGTTTAACGCATTGAGTTCTAGATCTCAGGTATGTGTTCATCTGATTTGAAAATTTTATGCAATAAATATTTTTGGAAAACTTTAAGATACATAAATCATCAGTAGTATGTTTAAAATCATAGCTAGCTCAAGTTTCTATGGAGTTTATAGAAAAATATTTTCTGTTATATTTAGTTTACTAAGAATTTTGCTTTCAATTAATTATGGAATAAACACCTGGAAGAATTTCTTTTCTTAACTTCCAGACTAAATCGGTGTTTGAGATTGGACTTTGCAGCAACAAGATGTTCTGTTATGCTGTCCTTGGATCTATAATGGGTCAGCTGCTGGTAATTTACTTCCCTCCCCTTCAGAAAGTTTTTCAGACAGAAAGTCTAAGCATAACGGGTAAGGAGGCATAACTAAGTTTGATTTTCAGAATGAAATCTTTATATGTTTTGTGTGTTGTATTAGTAAGGCATTCAAACATGAATAAAATTGTACATAAAGCATCATATTTTGTATTAGAATCTTTTGTTTTTTATCAACCTTTTCAGTCATATTTCCCATTTCTCTCCTACTAAATTTGTTCCCTGGAGTTACTTCTTCCTCTTCTTTCTTGCACATTCAGCACTACATGAATTAGAAGTGAGGGATGACTTTATGTGTTCTTTCTTCATGTCAGTTTTTCTTTTACAATTTGTAGGCAGACAGCCCAGGTAAAAAATAGTAAATTATGATTTATCTCAAACTAGGATCTGAGGGATAGGAGTAAATAAAGCATACATATTCACAAAAGGGAAACCAGGAGGTCATTACCATTATGTCCCTTCTGTTCTTTGGATTGTTCAGCAAGATCAGTTTGTGGTAATTGATTAAAATTAGCTTATTCTGAGAACAGCATTGATCTGTTTCTCTTACTAACCTCTTTTATTAGACTCAGGACCTAGAGAATTTTTTTGGGAAACTATTGAGGTGATCAATTGCCCAAAACAATTTAATGTACTTTAAAAATAGAGTTTTGAACTTTTCAGTAGTCTATAAAGTCTTGTCAGATTAAGAAAAAACTGTAACCCCTTCTAGGTTAAAATTAAAGCCCAATCTTATATCAGTTCTTTTAGTTATTTAAAAAGTAGGCAGACTATAACTTTTTCTTGTAACTGTGAATTGAAAAGCCATGTTTTCATTTATTTTTAGATTTGCAATTTCTTCTGGGCCTTACCTCTTCCGTGTGTATAATATCAGAGATCATAAAGAAGGTTGAAAAAAGCAGGGAGAAGACCCAGAAGCATGGTAGATCACCACCTTTGGGATCATTTCTCGACGTATGATGCACATTGCATTCTTTGCGTAACTAGAAACTGCTGTTTATGTATGAGGGAGAAACAATATAAACGGCTTTTGACAAGCCCTTCTCCCTGAAGTATAATAAACTTTGGTAAAATTAAAGACTGTTTAATTCTAAACTTCCAGACAGGGAGTAATAAATTATGCAACTTTGGTAATATTTTTTTTCCTCAAAGATAATTTTTCTTTCCAAATTGATGGAACTTTGTAAGTATGAGAAAGACTACTTTAAAAAGAAACCTATGTCAAGAGTCTGGCACACCTTTTTTTCTTAAGAGATGTATGTCTATAGAAATATAAATTAGATGAAAGGTTTTAGCTTTTATTTAAAATACGTTTTATGGTGAAGGTGATGGGATTTGATTATGGAAATATTTGAGGCATTCCATCTATGTAGATTGAATTACAAGAGTGCCATTTTTCAGCTCCTGTATTTTATTTCCATTATTCTGCATTGTGTACCATGGGTTTTTCTTTTTGTATCCTGATCCTTTTTTGCACAGGATGTAATTGTCAGATCACTGTCTTTTCTTTCTTTTTGTGATTGAAAAGTCTATATTCCAATTTTCAAGTAAATGTCTGCTTTTCTTAAAATACACGATTGAGTAATTTTATATATAACTGGATCACAAAATTGTTTGTTTTTCACTTCCATGGTAATCTAAATATTTTATTTAATCAAAGTTACTAGCTCATGCCTTTTCAATTGTCCCCCTACTCTTCCCTCTTTCAAATTAAAGATTTGTAAGATCAGGCCAAAAATCCATCCATTTTCTATTCTCATAGCATTCAATCAAATATCTTGGGAGGCCCAAATGTAGCACTCAAATACCATAGCATACTCACATCAATGTTATCTGGTAGGTTGTACTCAAAGATACAGTTCTTTTTGATCATGGAGACAGATTTATTATATCTGACTTTATAGAGACACATTATTGGACTATGAACATAACCTTGAAGGGGGAATGCAGGAGTGGTTACATACATAGCAGTTTAGCCCCAAAAGAGAAAAGACGGTAAACAAGCAACTTAAAATTACCTCACTTTGATTCTGCCTATATAAAAAGAAGAGAAATTCTGTCCATGGCACAAGTTTGTTATTTTATCTTGCAAATAGAGTTCCACTAGTACTTGTGGGTTTTTTTCCTGATTAATCTTGAATGGCTGATAGAATGGCTGATTGATATTAGTGTACGCTTTTATTTCATTCAGCAGAAGAATTTTAAACCATATAAGTCTTTCCTGTGTGTCAGAATCTTTTGATACTCAGATTTCTTATCTTTCTTTAAAAGCCTTTAAAAAACAGACTTCTGTATTTTATTTATTCATTTTTTAATCTGTGAAACTCGGGAAACAATTATCACTTGGATTTCTGAAAAGAGCTTTACTGCTACTAGGGTAATGTAACAGAGACTTGAGAGCCTGTCAAAATAATTCTTCAGATCAACTTATACCTAATGTGATTATGGCAGAGTTGCTTTCAATCTCTTCCTCAATCTTCCCCACACTTCTGGGCTAAGGTGTCTCTTTTGCAATGGTTCTGTTTTTTCACTATTTCCTCATTATTTTATCCCATTGCAGTCTTACAATTCAATAAGATTTACAAGCTATGTAAAGCAAAAAATCAAAATATCTACGGTATTATTACAACATAAATAAGATGAATAATTTCATTAAACGTATAAACATATACAACGAAACAATGAAAAATAGGTAGGCACAATAGGAAGGTGTCTTTGAAATATCTTTCAGAAACCTTTTCAAGATAAGATTAGTTTTTTTAAATGTCTTCTGAAAAATTAACAATTATTAGAAACAATTCAGCAATTTTCCTTGTTCCTGATTTACTGAAGGAGTAAATCCATTGTAATAGCATTACTTCTCCAATTCTTTTGAGAAATAACTTCTCAAACCCAAAAACAGATAAATATCAACAACCAGTCTGGAATACTGGGCTTTCAGTTCTCTATTGCCAGTGTTGCAAACTTGTTAATACTACAGAAAGGTAGAGTGTCCATCATAGTGCTTTCTCGTGTATCTGGCAATTTATTAATAACTTTCTTGTCCTTTTTCCTTTGGGATTTTGACTTCTTATTCTGAAAGAAACCTGGTGGCGTTGAATCTTTAACTATCTGTACCATGTTGCAGTAAAGCTCGTAGATCTTTGGGGATGTACTGAGGCGGTTCTCTGGTATGGAACTGGAATTAAGCTGATGATACAACCTATGGACAAGGGTCCCATTATAAAGCCTGTCAAAGATGAAAAAGAAAACTGGTTTTGTAAAAGAGAACTTGATGCTATGTGTTAAAAATCACACCAACCAATACAAAGAAAACCGTTAAGAGTGCAGAATACTAAAACCCTTTATACAAATGCCTTTTCAGATTTGTCTTAGAAATAAACCCCCTTGCATTAAACTGGACTCGTGGTGATACTATGGACATATCCTTGTAAAATTTGTTCTTGTATATAATAAGGAAGTGGCTTACTATTGTTTTTTTTTCTGGGATGTTTCACACACTCCAAATCTACCTTCCAGTTCTGGAATTTCCTATTGGTGTTCCATTCCAGAATTAGCTAGGTTTGCCGGTTTTAGCCTGCCAAGACCAACCTTTGTAGTTGCTGTCCCCTAACTGAGCTTTATACAAACACTTTAATTAAAAACTTTTTCCTTGTTTTGGAAAATGGTATAGTGAATTTAGAAAGTATTCAGACCCCCTTCACTTTTGTCAATTTTATTATGGTCTGATTCTACAGTTGTTGAAATTCATATTTTTCCTCATTAATCTACACTCAGTACTCCATAATGATAAAATGAAAAAAGAATTTTAGAAATGACTGTAAATTTATTAAAAAGAAAAAACTGAAATATCACATTGGCATAAGTATTAAGTTTGCAACAACACTTGAAATTTAGCCCAGGTGCCTGCCATTTCTCTTGATTGTTGCTGATATGTTTCTGCATCTTGGTTGGAGCTGACCTGTGGTAAATTAAATTGATTGGACATAATTTGGAAAGGCACACACCTCTCTATAGAAGGCCTCATAGCTAACAATGCATACTGTAGCAGATCAAAAAGTTCCAGAAGGACAACCATCACTGCAGCCCTCCATCTGGGCTTTATGGCAGAGGGGCTAGACAAAAGCCATTCCTCAGTGCAAAACACATGAAAGCCCACTTGGAGTTTGGAAAAAAGTACCTGAAGGACTCTCAGACTGAGGAACAAGATTCTCTTGTCTGATAAAACCAAGATTGAACTGTTTGGCCTCAATTCTAAACGTTATGTCCGGAGAAAACCAGGTACCATTCATCACCTGCCCAATATCATTCTAACAGTGAAGTGTGGTGGCAGCATCATGCTGTGGGGTGTTTTTCAGCAGCAGGGACTGGGAGATTGGTTGAACTGTGGATTCCTTGGCACTCTGAACTTAGTTGCTTGTTTACTTGTTTGCTTCATTACCCGACATCAGGGCACTGATGTTTCGTAGTTAAGTAATGAAATATCTGCAAACAACAAACAACCAAACTCAGAGAGCACCGAGGACTCCATAGTAGATGTATACAATATTTTTAATTCAATTATTTCTACTGTTTTCCTCAAATTTGCTACTGAAAAGATTTGGCTTTATATAAGCCATTCTTTGGCTTTGTCATTGTGTTGCTGCTGCTAGAAATTATTAATCCAACACACACACCCCACCTGAAAAGTACAGAAACAGTACAATGCCACAAATGTGCAATTGATTTGGTGAATTATAACTCTACTTTTGCACAAAAGTGCTGAACCTCTGAATAACATTTTTTTTCATACACACATCCTAATATTGTATTGAAATTAAAGGAGCATCCTTTGGAGTAAGCATATACAAATGTGATGCTTTGGAAATACCTACCGTGTAAGATCCGGCTCAGGGAGAGGACTACAAAGCAGCTGGTTGAGATATAATCCTGCTTGCAGGCAGCACTGCCATTGGCAGAAAGTGTGTGCAACATCTAATTCCAAAGCATCTTTTGGGGATTTTTTTTCTTTCCATTTCAAGAATTGGTCATGTACAATTTTATTGACCTCAGCATGTGGTCTTTCAGAATCTAGATATGAAAGAAAAAAAATATTTCCTGAACACTGAATGATTTTATTTTCACACTAGATAAGAATGGACACCAAAGTTTCTAAACTTTTAGAACATCAAAAGCACAGCCCTTCCTTATTTAGTACCTTAAATTTGGATACTTCTCCTTATATGGGAATAGTGTTGCAAAAACAAAGGAAGCTTGGAAAAGTATTTTTACTGCTGATGGGTTTTACTGAAAAATAGTGACTTGGCTAATTCTTATTTTTTTAATGAACAGCTCATATAACACCATATGATTATCATCTTTAAAATCCTTTCTCAGTTTTTTTCCCAGGGAGACTGTGAAAAGAATCCATTTGCCCACATATATTCTTACTATACCCAAGCTGTAGTTGCTTTAATTTAAATAACTGTATTTTTCTTTCCCTCTTACAGTATTGATGACTTTTTCTCTTATCTACTACTTTTTTTGTTAATTAGGCAGGCAACATGCACACAGATATTAATGCACATATGGACTAAGAAACATGCAAAAACAAAATAAATAAATACGCATGTAGTCGTCAACTCAATTCCAGATCAGACTTTCATTGGGATATATTACCTCTTCTCCCTTCCTTTTAATGTCACAAATTTACAACATCTATTAAGGTTGTATCAAAAGTGTTTTTTTAAATTTTGAAAAAGCAACTGAACTAATTTTTGAGGAAAAATGTTTCGCTACCTATCCTGGAAGCTTGATAAGTTGTATTCCAGGATAGGAAGCAAAACATCTTGTTTTTCCTCAAAAATCAGTCTAGTTGCTTTTTCAAAATTTAAAAAAAAAACACTTGATACAACTATGACCTGAATCTTCATAGACATCTTTTATGGTTACTACTACTACTAGATGGTCAATAAATACTGATCTCCACTACAGTGGTGGGATTCAGACGGTTCGCATCACTTTGGCAGAACCGGTAACTAATTTTTTGTTGCCCAGGCCCAGAATGGACTTCCGGAAGCGGCATCCACACAGAGAACCAGTTGTTCACATATTTGAATCCCACCACTGCTCCACTACCCATCACAGTTTTAGTCAATGAAGGCTATCACATAATGCTTCATGGTAAGACAAAGGACTAGATTACCAGCCTAAGTAGTACCCATATCATGTTTACACTTCTTTCCTAATGTTAAAGATATAATTCTGGTTAATTTTGGCACTTCAGCCATTATGCTACAATCTCAACCGAATTCTTATTTTTATAAGCACCATGCTATATTCTAAAAAAACTAGCAGACAAATTTACCACTTGTAAGTCAATATATTGTTGTCCACATCCTACAAAGTGGAGGTATACTTTAGAATTAATTCTAATAAGATGCATGATATAAACATCAAATTCTTCAAACATCAGCTTTAAATATTAGGTATTACAATTCTACAATGATTTCCATATTTTTATTTGGAGAGTAAGTAGAAACATTTCTTTTAACCAGCTGGCTTCTAGCCTGCAATTCCTCACCATACCACAGTGTTACCAATGTCTCACATGATTAGCCCACAATATTGGATATCCTGAAATAGGACTGGCTAATCTGGATCAGAAAGCAAGCTCCTTCTTGCTCTTGGGTGTAAACTGAGCATGATTAAAAACAAAAACAGGAGCAGTAAAGTAGAATATTAATTGGAAGAATAATTTATGATTTAACAAACACTAAGGAAGAGTTGGACTGGATATAAGACTGAATGTTTTGTCCATCTTATTATGAAGTATTTTAATATGAGATTGCCTACATAATAAAAAGCCTTTTGGCATGTACTTTTATTTAAAATATATCACATATTTACAAAATTGAATCAAATGAACAAAATAGCCTTTAGCTGGAAAAATCCATGTGTCAACTAAACCTGATCCTTTCTAAACCTACCTGGAATGTGCAACATCTTATCTAATTCCCCAAATGTTATTCCAAGTAGTAAAGCCTTGATGTGCTGTAGTGTCACTTTTGGTTCTGAAAACTTGGTCCAGTAACAGGTTACAGCCATAGGGAGCTGCAGCAAACAAGGAACTAGTTCAAGGATACTGGTTGACACTCCTAACGTCTCGAACAAAAATAGCAGACGCTCTGCGATGGGTGCCTACAAATAAATGGTAAAGCCTTCAAGAAAAATACTGTTTCCTAAGTAATTTTTAATTTTAAACCTATTTATAATTTTATTCAGTGGGTCCACAAGTCACAGTGAGATTCTTTAGAAAAGTACTAATACTTGCATATGATTAATTCTTCCACTTGGCCTGTTTTGGGGAGTTTGGAGAATTATTAATAATAATAAACATTCTGTCTTAGTAAACTACTCTCAACCTCTTCCCCCACCTCCAATATTGCTATCTTTTATGTCATACATATCCCATAAGGAATTCTGCTGCGTTGTTCAGTTATCCTACAGCAATATTTTCAAAGTCACTGCTTCAATCTTCCCATTCCTTCCTTTAAAAAAAATGTAAACACACTTATTTCTCAGAACAATAAATGTCACAGAATAGATTCAATGGCATGTATGGAATGCTGGACTCTAAGTTTTGGTATGAAAAAATGGCAAAAATAACCTAGTGCAAAAACTCTTAAATGTTTTTATTGCAATTTTTCCTCTCTGTATTTCCCCCCCCCCCAAATAATTGTTTTGTATACCCTATCTGCTGAACCACAAAGATTTGTTCTCTCCAATTCCACTCTGTACTTCTGATTAAGTGTACTGAGATCTACAGATATGAATTTAATAAAGCTTTTGTCTTCGATGTCTCACAAGATTTTTTTTATTTATTGCAAAATACTATCACAGATATCTCTCTATAAATTTTTTGCTAAGAATTCCTTTGGGATCAAGGATTTATAAGAAAACTATTTAGAGACATCAAGAAATCCTGGCATCTTTAATGTGGAAGAGATTCTGAAAAGTTGAGTAATTTATATGAAAAGCATAAATGTATATTATTTTACTAGCTATAGATAGGAAAAAAGAATCAGAGTCCAGAAGGCACTGCTTGCTATCTCTCAGGGCATTAAGCATCAACATCATTAAATATCAGCAGGATTGCTCATTCTTTTCAATGTATATCTTCAATTATAGAGGTCAAATCTAACTTAAAAATGATTTCAAAAGTGATAGTTATCAATCTGCCCAGTATGTTTCATATTTTTTCTGTATAGGAAATATTCAAGCACATCATTTTGAGTATTTACCTCATTTAATGTAGCCAAAGCATACCAACTGTCTGGAAATTTCTGTGCCAATTCTGCTATACGAACAGATGATTTCTTGAGTGATTTTTGGAGTCTATCAAATTCATAGAAGACAGGAGGAAATGAAGTAGGCTCTTTGTTCAAAGAAGGACTAACTGAACTTGGTGAAATGTTCAACAATAACCAATAAATAACTTGTCTAATTGGCAAAGTTATGGAATGAGCACTACGTCTTTGCATATTCTCCACCTGAACAGGAAGGATGGTTCTTCTTAATATAAGAGCATCACTAATAAATGGTGCTAGATGTCCTTTAATTAAGCCTGTTGCAATCCACTGTGGTAATTTTAATTTCTTCATTTCCTCAGATTCATACATACCACTCTGGAAAAAATCTTTCAGATTGACATTAGATGGTTCATATTCTGCCATGCAAGAAGAGAGAAGTTGTCGTATGTCCTCTTTTTCATGCTTTTTAAAATACTTCAATACATTTTCCATTGCCTCAGAAAGATCAGCAAAACGAGATAACCAGTTCAGCAGTCCCTGAATGCGGTCATGCTTTCTACTCTTCCGCCGGGATTTCCCTATAGGAAGGTGTATTTTACTAAAGAACATTTCCATAGCTGGCAGATTTATATAATCATTGCCACTCATTACAGCAAAAAGAGGCAGGAGGGTTTTGTTCATATTGCTAAAATGTCTACAAAATCTTTCTAATGAGAAACACTGTGTTGGGATGTAGCTGTCTTGTGAGTCTTTACATTTACAAAGGTTTTTCCACTGAAAATAATTTAAAGGACAATAGCCTGCTTGGAGGTCAAAAATGCAAAAATCACTGTCTAAAGTTAGCACAGGGCAATTCAAGTGATTGGCTAGAGATGCAATATCCCTGTCTGCCTCTGAAAATGACTGTACAAAAGGCACTTGTAGTTCAGTTAGAATCTGCTTGAAGACCTCTCTGACAAGCAAAGGCAATACACTTCCACTCCCACCATGAGAAAGAGAATGGGCCACCTGGATCTTTTCCTGAGCTCGTTCCTTTAAGGTTGCAAATTTTTTATTAGATGCATCATTACCTCCATCCAGCACAACATATGGCTGTATGTGGCACATAGCCAATGACTGAAAAAACCGACATGTGATATCTCTAAAAGAATCATAATCCCCACCATGCCGGATATCCAGATTCGAGGCAAAGTAAAGGCCATGATACAAATTATTTCCATCAATTATTACATCTGTGTTTCTCAGCTGCAGATCAACAAAGAATTCACTATGTTCCCCTACATAACTCATTAGGCCATGAATGCCCATTCTTATTAGCTGGAGTGCCCCTGTTAAAGAAAAAGAAAAAAAAATGAATCTTTCAAAGAAAAAGCACAATGTTTGGAATTAATTGGGCAATATTAATTAGCTGATACTGCAGTTAGAGTATTTGAACGCCATGAGAAAGCAATTGTATTAATGACTAAAATTCACATCCATGATGGGTGGACTAGTTGCTGTAAGGATAAAGCCAACTGAAATGTAGTCATTTGGAGAAAACACCCAACTGACCTTCAAAAAATAATCAAATTGTAAAATTGGGCCCTTTCTGAAATAAGGTTCTATCACACTTCTAATTACATCAAAATAAGTCCAAAGGGGTCAGAGTCCTTTCTCTCCCCATTACCACTGCAAAACTGCTTTGGCAACCATCCTTATGCAAAACTTCATGAGGCTTTTAGGAATCATAGGGCTTCAGGCAAGAAATACTTTTGAGATGCTTCCTCAAACATGCTTAGCAGTGACTGGGATTCCAGAGCCATGGGACTTCCTGATTTCCCAAGTCAGTTTGGGAAGAAGAGCAGGATAAATGGCTCAAAAAAGTTTTTAAAAATCTGAATGTTTTATAATTAAAAATGCACTTGTTAATTTTTTTGCATGTTTGCTTTCAAAGACTAAAGAAAAATTCCATTGACTATTTTATATTTTATCATTACAAATTTCTATGATACAGTAACATTGGAGTTTGAATACTGCAACAGTTGAATCAACTCACTAGAAATACACATGAATGACACCTTAGGTTAGTGAAAAATCCCATTTACCATTTTACACATGACTAAAATCCCATTCTCCTTTAATAGACATTTGGGTCTAACAGATACTCCTTCCCTTCATTAGATGTTAAACTGGGAGTTTAATGTATGTATCAATCACCAGAAAAAAACATATTTTTATCTAAAGCTCCTCCTACGAGCAATTTCCATGGCTTTTTATTCCCAAAGCAAAATCTTGTGACATCAGTTTTTAGAATTACTTGGGAAGCCAGTGTTGTCTACTGCCATATGCTATAAATAATTCCCTACTGTAATTACATCTGTAGCAAGGTTAAATAAATATAAAAGCTCTACATCCCTCCTCTACTTACCCCACATTATATTTCATTTCATAAATTCCAGCAGAATCTGTCTGCTTAGGCTGACAAGTAGTCATATATGTGTTTGGTGTTAAATTATAATGAAGGAGAAAGGCAATACTAACAGTTCTCAATTTAATAACTGTTAGATTATCTGCAACACTGCAGATTATTTTTATTATTTAATTTTTATTTAAGGATATATCCATCCCTGTCCCCAAATGCTAAAGCTATCTTATATATGTATATATATAAACATACTTGGAAAAAACAATCTACACAGCAATCTCAAGAGAACACCATCCAAAAGGAGTTCTGCTGGAAAGGTGGTTGAGGCCATTTTAATTGGAAGTGGGGAAGAATGCTGCTTTTACATTATGAGCCAATTTGGCCTAGTAGTTAAGGCACCAGAAGCAAGAGATTATGACTTCAAGTCCCATCTTAGCCATGAAAGCCAGCTGAGTGACCCTGGATTAGTCACTCTCTCTCAGCCCAATTCACCTCACAGAATTGTTGTGAGTAAAATAGGAGGAAAATGTGTTGGATATGTTTGCTGCCTTGAGTTATGTGTAAAAATAACAAAGGCAGGATATAAGTGAATAAAATTCAGGTGCTACGTATATACTAATCACAAACGTCCTGCCTTTGTAATATAGGCAAACCTAGTTGATTCAAACACACCACCCTTTTTTCAAATGTAGTTTAAATCATGATCTAATTTCCAAATGACTGAAAACACCATCCCAAAGCAATTGCCAGCACATCAAAAATTTATTGCAGATTACAGTAGTTCTTAAAATGAATGCAACCTGCTGATAGGTCAGTGTTCTGATCTTTTGACTCTTCAAGGAAGTGAAATGTATCTGTGTCTGTATGTCTGGGCTACATGCAATGGAAATAGCCAATCAAATCCTGAATGAATGCTGTTAACTCTTAGCTTTCTGTCCTGTGGACCTCTTTTAAAACAGATGGATAAATAGGGGCTGGAAAAAAAAGTGGAAATCAAGATTACCCGTGACTCTGAAGAAGCCCCCTGTTTAACATTAGAAATTAAGCCTTTCTTCTTGGTGTTGTCCCTCCTTAGAGAGATGCCATTTCTTTCTGACCGCATCCTCTTGTATTTTTACAGTACAACTCCATAACGAAGTGAAGTTTTGCAGATTCAGTTTTCTTTGGCATGAGCCTGGAATTCTGTTGAATTTCCGGCTGCCTAGTAAATTCGAAAACAAAGGAAACCTTGCAATTCCATTCCCAGTAATATTGGAAGCGTCCCTCCTGAGCCATGTTTCTAATTAAGACTTTTGATTCAAGACACAAGTTGGGCGCCGAATTACCGAACACTTTAATTGTAAAAAGGCTGAGAGGCGAACGTCTGATTAGAACCGTGGTGGGCGGAGCCACCTCTAACCTCCTGGACAACGTACCTGCGCGCAGAGCGTTCTTGAACTCTCGGCTGTTAGAAAGGAGGAAGCGGCTAAGCTCCCGACAAATAAGGCGGACCACGCTACCTACGTCATCGCCAGCCTTTACAGTACTGAGTTGAGAAAGATGTGTGAACTTCAATTCCCAGAATTCCTCAGCCAGGATACGGAAGCATAAATGCTCACAGTCCAGAGCGCCCTCGCCTAGCAACAGAAGCCAAACACTGAGGAAGCGGGAGAAGGCGAACTTTACTGGGAGAAGAGAGCAAGGCAGGTGTTCGTTGGGGGGAAGAGGAGAGGGAGGCTACGCGAAGGATATAACCCTCGCGTCCCTCAGTACGGGATGGTACTGCTGGACAAAGTAAATGAGTTGCCACTCGCAGTTGCTTTGCGAAAATCCATTTTTCCATCCTGCGTATCCCAAAGTGTTTTTATTTGATATTTAGATATATATTGATTCGCGAGGACCCTAAATCATCCCGATTTTTTTTTAATTGAACAATTGCCTCTTCCATGGGGCTTTATTGGCGGTACAGACAATGAGTATTGCAACAGTTTCACGCTTGGTGCTATTGTTACAAATTGCGAATCCATAGGGCTCATTAAAATTTGTGACCAATTTGATAAAAAAGCTATTCTTTAATATTAGGTATGTTGCTGGTTTTGAGATTAAACCTGTTTTTTTAACAAATAAGATTTGATAAATAGTTTTGCAGTGTGACTGTCAACATTTAGATTGTTGGTAGACAAGTTAATAATAACTAGATGACCCATTAACCCTTGGGTCTTTGTTTTAGAGATATTTTCTTACCAGATTCTTTCAACAATGGCAGAAATTCTAATGTACTTGAAAAGTTCTTAAATATTCAGGGAGATATTCAGATGTATCTACCTTGAAAATAGCCCATGTTGGACTGTATAGCCCAGTCAAAACATTAGGAGTTGGCCATAGGAAATATTTTATGATATTTTTGTATTAGTAATAAAATGTTTTATAAAATATGCTAGATTTCAGTTCCAGAGGGGTCATGGATTTTGGATTTTGGATGCATTTTTATGTTAGCCTTTTGTCCTACACAAAACAAAACATATTTTGTTTTTTAAAATCTTCAAAAAAGAGAGTTTAAGTAGTATATAGATAGATAATGTAAGCCATATATATAGCAGAGGATCTGATTTAAGAATTAAATTTATCATTAAAACAATTATGCCATTGTCTAATGTAATATGTGATCCTATACAAAATGAAATAAAATTCAAAATAAATCAGTGGTGGCATAAGTACATATTCAAATACAGGTATTGATATACTTTGTTTGTGGTAGCAGTGAAGTTTGAGTATAAGAGAAAATTGCTTCTATAAGGTCTTGTACTGCACCAGTGCTACAATAATATAATGGAAAAGAAGTAAGTTTAACCTATTCTTAAATATGTTATACATTCCAGTATATTGAATATTCTTTTTCCTCTTACAGGTGAATAATCCTTATGATCAAGAAATTGTTCATTTTGTAGATTCAGTATTAATTATTGAGCTACCTTGATTCTATGGAGTAATGTTGAAATTCCAGGAAGCAGTTAAGCATGGTACATCATTTACACCTATTTCTATCCACTCAAAAACACTGATTGCAGGAAGATACAATATTTATCAAAAACTTGGATGTGGAAGTTTTGGAACAGTTTATTTGATTTCTGACAAGAAAGCAAAAGAAGAAGAACAGTTGTAAGTGTTATGTAAAATGAATTGACTTAAAACTGCTAATATACATTTTTGTTTAAATGTTTAAATATTGCCTTCTGAGAAAATGGTAGAATGCAGTGGAATAATATTTATTTGTAAACAACATTTGTAAATCTAACCAGCTTCAAAATAGTTATGTCATGGTAAGGACATATATGATTCCTTATTTTCCATATGTTCTTCTGTAATACATTCCTTCTATTCATATTTCATTCATTTTTAAAAGATTCAGCTTTATCTTCATTGAACTAGTGCATAGTAGCTTATGAGTTCAGTTTTCTATCTGCTAGTAAACTGAGGAGCTGCTGTAAAGTGTCTCTTTAGCAACTTTTGCAGCCCCAAAGAAATTATTTGTGTCTATTTTGAAACAAACATAACAAATTTCAATTATGTATGTATAAAGTTTTCTGAGGTTGTGTGTATCCCAGAAAGAGACCTTAAGGTCGAAGTGACTAGTGTGATAAAAATGTCAATTGCATGTGCCATAGTTACTAAAAAACAGCAGCCCCCAACCTTTTGGGTACCAGGGATGGGGGGCATGTTTTCACACATGCCTACATCCCAAGGCATGTGCAGTTGAAGCTTCGCTTGCTTGCACTGAGCGGTTCCTAACAGGCTGTGGATTGGTACCAGTCCGTGGCCAGGGGTTGGGGACCCTTGACTAAAAAATTAAACCTTAGGAATATTTAGAAAAAAATATAAAAATGAATTGCCAAATCTTGTGCTTTTATCTAAATCTATTATGCATGTTTCCCTTAGAATGTCAAAGGACACAGTTCATCAATGATACTATAAAGTTAGAAAAGTTTGAGAAAAATACAACAAAGTTTATTGCTAATTGGTTCAATTTCCCTATGGAGAAGAGTACAACATCTAGAACAGTTACATTTTTAAAAAGCATGCAAGAATAGAGATATTTATAAAATTAAGACATGGTTTATGTAAAGTGTTCTGCCTCCTTTCAAAAATATAGGTGCATAATGAAACTGAACAAGAGACACAGAAATCTGAAGAAAACAAATACTTCTTAATAACATAGCCCAATATATTCATTTTTTATTGTATATTTTAATTTTTAATTTTACGGCTAGTTTTCTTCATGCATCTAAAAGAGCTAGTCTGGTTAAGGCATCAGGCTAAAAACTGAGAAATTCTGAAGTTTTAGTACCTTCTTAGGTACAAAACCAGCTGGGTGACCATTGGCCAATCATTCTCTCTCAGCCCTAAGAAGAAGGCAATGGCAAATCAAACCTGAAAACCTTGTCAAGAAAACTCTAGATTCTAGTCCAGCAGTTGCCAAGAATCAACATTAACTTAGGCAAACACTTTTCTGCTTACAGAAACCTGCAATTTAGCACTGTACCATTTGATGGAGCCAATGGTCTGTACAATAGTAAAGCTGACATTTTTAAGGTGGCACAGCAGTTTTTAACAAAATTAGTGTTCAATCTTTTTAATATTCAAATTACTCTTTATTGCAGTTGAACTAAATTACATTGGGGGAAAGCAAATGATCTTTCTGCTTGAATATTGAATGCTTTGGAAAATCTTACACTAATATTTATTTTTGAATTTAAGAAAATATCGTGTCATTTAGCAAAAAGTAAAGAGTAATGAACTAGGAATTGTCACATGGATTGCTGAAAACCCTGAGTTATTTCAGCTCAAGATCCACTGTGTTAAAACATTCCAACTACTGTTTTCAGGAATGTGTCCTCTTTTACGACAATCATTAAAAATACATCTGAAATTGTTTTTTCTGTATTGTAATACTGATGTAAAATTTATATGGAGCTGCATGTATGCTATTTCAGCTCCTATTAAATCTCAGAATATGATGTTTTGTCTGTCTTAGTATTTCTATACAGTAAGAAAGCATAACTTTCTGCTATTTTACTAACTACATAATACCTACTTGTGACCTCATGCAGTCGTACTTCCTGATAATTCCATCCCACATTATTTATAAACTGACATTATTTAATTATTTAGAATTTATATTAATTCCTCAAAATTTCCAAGGTACTATTGTTGTATTACCATGATAATAAAGATTAAGATGAAAACCTAATTTTTTTGAGAAATTTCAGTCAGATGTAAATATTTTCATGTAAAGCTTGCGTAGTGGGAAATTTTTGCGTGGTGTGATTTCCCAAAATATACTGCTCTTGATAAAATTTGTTTATATTTTCTCAGAAAGCTTGTAGATTTTGTCATGGAGAGATTTTCATTAAATGTATAATTTGCCAATTTGATCTATGTTCATGATTTTTAAGTAGTATGTTGAGATGAACGGCTGAATAAGAGATAGATAGATAGATAGATAGATAGATAGATAGATAGATAGATAGATAGATAGATAGATAGATAGATAGATAGATAGATAGATAGATAGATAGATAGATAGATAGATAGATAGATAGATTAAAAAAAACAACTAAAGTTATGGGACATATAGACCAATATGGGAATTAGAAGAGGATTGTTTTTTGTTCTGTCTTGCAGTCTTTGTCGGTTCTACTAGATCTCCTGCTTCTTTGTTTGTTTCCTGTGCTCACTACACTACACTACACTACACTTTGTGTAGTACAAGAACATGAGGCTAGTTCTCACTGGCTGGTATTCTCTCCCTATTTGGTTTCAGTAGAAAAATTGGATAATAGCTTCAGTTATCTCACCTATCACCCCCATTGGAGGAAGACAATATAGTATAAGAAAGCATTTTAGCCAACAGTTTAGACATTCACATCTGTTTGTTTATTATTTTTCCATCTTTATTATTAAAACAGTTCCACTGGGATTTTTTTTATAATTAATTACATAAATGATTTGAAAAATGGCTAAAGTGTCTGCTGAATTTTATTACCAAAATATGAGGTTTTTTTTGTCTAAGATGGACAGAGTTTCTTATAGTTTATATCTTGCATATACAGTATATAGTATATGCAACTAAACATGTTTTTAAAATATTAGTTTGATATTAATTTTCAGCATCTCTGGAGTTTGCTTTTTAAGAGTTTTAGAATGTGACATTTTAAAAGCTGCTTTGAATGACATAAAAAGCTTTAGAAATAAAACAAAAACAATAGAACCATCCATCAGGGCCAGATCAAATTCACATAATTCAGAATGTATCAGGGAGAAAGCTGTCTAAAGATGAAGATTCATTCTCCAAGCTTGTGGGTTTTGAATGTTTCATTACCAGGCTAGGTAACATCTTCAGCAGAGATTAGGGGATGTCAGTGTCAGTGTTCTTCTGTTTATAAAGGCTTCATATGGTCAATAGGTCTTGTGATGGGTCAAGAGTGGGTCATCAGTGGGAGTCTTGCGATGGGGAGATTACATCAGGTGAGGGACATTGGGAGGTGAAATGCTGGGAGGGCTTGCGTGGGTTGGTTGAGGGTCAATGCTGTCTCTAATTGGCTGTGCAGTTGATTTGGATTCTGAGGGGTTCGTAGGCTGGTTATAGGTAAATCTGTCTGTTGATCGAATTGCTTGTGGAGTGCCAGGCTTTGATGAATTCATGAGCGTGGCGGGTGATAGCATGGCTGATGGTTTTTGTGTTGCTCCAGTCGAAATGTTTGGTGCAGATGTGGGTAGGGATTAAGGATTTAGCATCATGGTGTTTGACTGCGAGCCGGTGTTCATGGATCCTGGTTTTTAATTGACATGATGTTTGTCCTACATAGAATTGGTTGCAATCGTTACAGTTGATTTTGTAGATTACATTGGTTTTTTTTCATCTTTCTGTATCTTGTCTTTGGTTCTGGATATTCCTGGCGGAATGTGGCTGTGGGTTTGTGGGCTATTCCTAGGGGTTGGAGAATTCTGGATGTCATTTCTGACACTCCTTTTGTGTATGGTAGGGTTAATTTTTGTGTGGTGGTTGGCTGTATGATATATTGTGGTTTGGTGCTGTGTATGGGAATATGAAATTTTTTGGATAGTTGTTACGGAGAAAGATGTCAAGCAGCCATTTCTGTTTCGCTTTTCTTAGTGTTATGGTGCTGGCCCTTCTGGAGGGTCTGGCCCCTCTGGAGGGTCTGAACACAGCTTCTTTTGTGTGCAATGGGGTGGTTGCTTGTGAAGCTGAGGATCTGGTCCATGTGCATGGGTTTGCATTAGACATGGGTTTCCAGTTCTCTGTTGTATAGTCTCCTTACATCAATGTCAAGGAATGGGATTCTGTTTCCTCTTCGCTTGTGAATTTGATCCCAGGGAATGTTATTGCATAGGTGGTGTGTTTCTTCAATTTGGGAGCATTTGATGATGATGAAGGTGTCATTAACTTAGCGCAGAGATGTCAAACTCAAGGTTCGCAGGCCAGATCCAGCCTGTGATGTGTTTAGATCTGGCCCGCGGAGCTGCCCTGGAGATGGCAAAGGGCCGTTCCCCCATCGCCTCAGCCCCAGCTCACCCCAGCCCCGGCCGGGTGCTCCCCTTGGGGGCGCCACAGGAGACGGCGAGCGCATAGGGGCTGACAGTGCCCAGCAACAGCTGCCATTCATTGGCCTCTCGCCCACTCATTGGCCAGGACTGATGGCCAGCTGGATGTGAGCCTAGGGCATCCAATAAGCTCGATCCTACCTTACTGCACTGCACTTGCGCAGCTTGGAGTCCGCAGCCAGGCCACTCCCACCGTGTCACCTGCCTTGCCTCGCCTCGCTCCTGCAGTGCCGAAACCACCAGCAGCAGCAGCCCCATCCAACAGGAGCCCCGCCACTCTGCTGCTCTCCTCCAGCCTGGGAAGCTTACGAGCCCAGAGGGGAAGCTAGCATCGCAGCCCGCAAAGCTAAGCAGCCACCTCAGATCAGCGCCCGTGAGCCTCACCCCCCTCTGCCCTCCCGCAGCCACCATGAACAACCTGGCCAAAGAGAGTGAGCACAGCAGCAGCAGCCTTGAGGAGGAGGTAAGCGCAGCCAGGCATCCCCTCAGAGAAGTGGCACTGGGCTGGCTGCACTTAGCCACACCTACCCAGCCACACCTACCTAGTCACGGCGACCCAACTGTGACCACCCAGCCATGCCCATCTGGCCCTTTGAGGGCAACCATAATGCTGATGCACCCCTCAATGAAATTGAGTTTGGCACCCCTGACGTGTGTCCAGAATTTTGGTTGGGTGGTGGGTAGAGCTATAGATTCGTTGCAGGACTGCTTCTGCTATTAGGCCCAATATAGGTGATCCCATCGGGGTACCTTGTACGTGCTTATAGATTTTCCCATTGAACTTGAAGTATGTGTTGAGGCATAGGAAGCTGTCTGTATGTATTTCTAAATTGCATGCTAAACTAAAAATCTCTAGGTGCTGTACTCTTTACTCACAGAGTATCTGTTTTATCTCTATATTCATTTTGGTTGATCTTCTTTGCACCCATTATTTTATTTTAAGTTTATTCACTAGAATTGTATATTGTACAGTATTCCAAATTCAGTTTTACCAGCAATTTTTATTTATTTATTAAATTTATATGCTGCCCATCTCACTGTCTGAGGCACTTATATAGCAATACATATCACACATAAGACCATTTTAGCTATTTTCAATTTCCTATAAAATGATTGTGTGGAATTTGCCTTTTTCACAGCACTCACACATTGGTATAACATTTTCATTGAGTTATCTAGCATGACCCAATTATTCTATTCCAGTCCCTAACAGTTCAGATCTGTTATGCATATGAGAAGTTTGGAATTTTTGTGCCAATGTGTATCTATTGGCACATTAATTGTTCTCTATTTTCTATTTTGAGGCCTGTTCATCCAGCTGAGAAAGATCCTTTTGAAGCTCTTTTTATGCATGATAATAAATGGAATTTTTATCTAATAATTCATATTTGAGTATGGAGGGCAAATATTCCTCCATGCTTGAGTAAGACAAGAATGTATGACGTGCTTGTTATTGTTTAATGTATTTTTGGACTAAAATAAAAAGAATATTTGTGGTTACATAAGCAGTGTATTGGTGGCCATGTGTTGATTGGGGATATGAACATGTGCTGTACCTTTATATACAGATAATGCTGCATTATTGGCTGAAAAATTGATGTTTGAATATGTAATGCAGTAAGGAATACTGAAATGAAAATTTGTGTTTCAGAAGTGAGGATGGTTATATTTGATAAGGGAAATACTATGCATGATTGTGGGCTATATGTAAATAAAAAAGAACTAGAGCAAAATTATAAAATTGTGCCCTATGAAAGAATAATTATGAATTACTGGGTTTATGGAAAATCGAAGGTGTGCTAGAAGGATAGTGGATAATATGCAAAATGTTGAAAGGAATAAACATTTGTCAAAAGAATAAAAAACATCTATGTGTAGAAGCATGCTTCTGCCTGTTTTGTTGTATGTGAAGGGAAACAAAAGTAAGTTGAGGGCAATAGGAAACACTGACTCAAAGGCAAAAAAACACACTACATTTTAGCTTTCTAAGAGGCTTCAGATGGATGCCATCTCTAGACCTGGTAATTATATTGTAAATGAAAGAAATGGCTTTCTAGAATTAGGTAAATAGATACCAAGCTAAGCATAGGATTCTTTTTCCTTCTCAGGATTATGTTAATTTTCCTTCTATGTTCATAATTTTATTGTAACTAAAAACTTTTGAAGATATTATTAGAGAGAGAGAGAAAGAGAGAGATGAATTACAGGGAAGAAAAATGTGGTAAAGAATATATCAGAAATTTCCAGAGCTGAAAATAATACTAGGGGTAATTACAGTGGTGGGATTCAGCCAGTTCGCACCAGTTCGGCAGAACCGGTAGCTAATTTTTTGTTGCCCAGGCCCAGAATGGACTTCCGGAAGCGGCATCCACACAGAGAACCGGTTGTTCACATATTTGAATCCCACTACTGCGTAATTAGCACGGGCAAATTCAAAAACAATGACCTATCCCACTCTTAATCTTCTATATATATGTATACAACAATAACCAAAGAGGGATGGAAAGTAAATAATCAACTGATCCGCCTCTATTCTGCACCATAAGGAAACAGTCTGATGCTGTGGTTGATGTATCTGATAGTTATTTGACATGAATCAGAATAGAACTTTGCATATTACAATCCAGTATTCTGGGTATGTCCAACACATTGATAGCATGCTAGTACCTGCCAGTTTTTCTAACCATTTTATTCAGACATTTGAGCACAGTATGCATATAACACAATTATAATAATGAAATGGTGCTTCTATTTTCATTTTAAAACTACAAATCATATGTCACGTAACCAATGAAACTTTACAACATCAGTATAAAATTGATATCAAACTAGATGGAGTGATAGGAGAACAGAATGTTAAGAACAGAAACTGATAATTCTAATTCTCAAGAGAGGCAATTAGTATGAAAATATCTGTTTAACATATAATTTTCAATACTGTCTTATTAGTCTTCCAGCTTCTGCTCTATGATTTCTTACCATTTTATGAAGGACAAGAAGGACAATCCACTTATGTTTAGATGGAATGTTTAGATGGAATAATTTTGTTTACGGTTCTGCTGATTTTCCATACATACTTCTTTGATCACAGCTAGCTCTAACTCTTCAGGGTTATTTATTTATAGCTTAAATTTATAAAGGCCATCCCATTCAACATAAAGAATCTGCTTCCCAGTCCTCTCATTTTTCCCTAAAAGGCCATTTAACCAATTAGCTTATATCTGCATTTTATTGGTTTTAATAGCTGAGTACCCATCACTATTGAACATTAGTCACAGGGAAGACACTGCAGTCATTTCTGGATTAACAAAAGTCCCAATCAGTTGCAATAAAAGAAGCTTTGAGTTAAGCTTTGCTATTCGATAAGCATGCACTACCAAGCAACAGAAGTACACAGCAGGCAGTAGAGGCTTCAACTCCATTAATATTCAAGAGGTGTTAATATGTTCTCTAGGTGGAAGGCCCATGCTGAGATGCACTAAGCACCCAGCACTGCTCCTGCATGTGGTAATTGTAGGGTGCCATCACAACTTTTGCCTCTAATGTGCATTATACCATTAATCCTGACTCATGCTAGGATTCCTTGGAAACTGTGCACTTAACTGAATAATTTATTGCATGTCTCTCAATTATTTATGCATTCTTATTACAACTGAAATGAAATCTAAAGGTAGAAGGAACTCTGTAATTTATGAATATCCAAGAGACTGTCAGTGGATTACTGCGTAGTTAAAACCCTGAATCTGAAACCTGTTTGTTTCTCTGAAGATATTCCAAAAAGAAAATTCTGCTCAAACTGAATCAATTAATACAATAAAAAATGGTTCCCCACTGTGTGTGCTGCATTTGTTCATCTCATGCTGGTTGCCTTTTCTTAAG
The DNA here is from genome assembly GCA_023970755.1 of Azemiops feae. Lineage (NCBI taxonomy): Eukaryota > Metazoa > Chordata > Lepidosauria > Squamata > Viperidae > Azemiops > Azemiops feae. The sequence continues at coordinate 602,438 of JALGBA010000984.1, read as the reverse complement.
CACCACTGAGGTTTGAAAATAAAATTATATATAAAATATCAAAAAATGAAATGAGAAACTGGGGGCACAGGGGAGAGAATTGGGAGAGTTAAAGTCTTTTCAGGTCATTGTATATAATTAATCAAATATGAGGGTTCTGTTACAAAGTGTGCAAGAGAATTCTTCAAACTTCTTAGTCTCAAATGTATTGTGTTTATATACTGACAAAGTGCCATGAAACATATTCTTCCTAGATCTCATGAAGACTGGGATGCTTAAGAATGAGCAAAATGTATTGCCATATATTTAAAATTTGCATAACAAATGCTAAAACACTCATTCTCTTTTTAATGCAGTCCAGGTTATAAATTCTTCTGATGTCTAACTTGATAAAATATGTACCTTCTGTAACTTTTAAAAAGTTCAAGGGGTATTGGTGTCAGCAGAAATCTGTGCACTAGGTTCCAAATTTATAGCATCATTTATGAAATTTATAGGTGGACAAGGATTTCTCCCTTTGGTTATCCAACCCAATCTACAAAATTAGAGTAAGGTAGTCCTTAACTTAGGACCAAATTGGGATCAGAATTTTTACTCCTAAGCAAAGTGGTTGTTAAATGAGTCATGTTCAACTTTACGTTCTTTTTTACCATAGTTGTCAAGTGAATCATTGGTAGTTAAGTGAGTTTGGCTTTCCCATTGCTTGTTAGAAACCAGCTGGGAAGGTTGCAAATGGTGATCACATGACCTTGGGATGCTGCAACCACTGCAAATGTATGCTGGCTACCAAGTGCCTGAATTTTGATCACATGACTATGATCACTGCAACTGTGATGTTGTAATGCTCATAAGAGTGCCAACTGGTTTTAAGTCATCTTTTTCAGTGCCATTGTAATTTAGAACAGTTGTTAAATGAATGGCTGTAAGTCAAGGACTACCTTACTTGGCAGATAAAATGGGGAGAGATTCTGTTGATCTGTGAAGCTGAAGAAAGAGATTTCAGGTCCTGTAAGCAGTGAGTTTGGAATGCTTGAGAATAAAATTTAATGCCTTGATATATGACCATATGTGGATCTGAAGCCAGTCTAATAGTATATGAAAACTCAAAAGAAAAGCCAAATTAAATTGCAGAGATTTTGGATGGGTGCAAGGAATGAATCAATAAGGTTTTATATTTTCAGAAATAAATTCATAACACAAAAAATCAGGGTTTATTACACTCACTAGGGATTATACAGCTTGAAGAATAACAGCAAGAACCAAATTAACAGTTCATACATCGGTGATCTGAGCCCTAACTTAGTTTTCAGATATACCCCTCTGAGCTCCTAGAGGCAGAACGTTGCTTTGGAATAGTCTCCCTATAAGTACATTATGTGGCCACTGCTTGAAATAGGAGCATTAGTAGGATTTGCAAATTGGCCCAAGCCTCATAATAAGAATTCACACTGTATCTACATTGTTTTGTTGACAATGGAACCAGTATCCAAAGACTATTGAGCAGATAGGTTGAGGAGGAATGAATGATTAATAATAGAGAGCCAGTGTGGTCTAGTGGTTAAGGCAGTAGAATGGAACACAAGAGACTTAGCCATTAAACCACCTGAATGACCTTGGGCCAGTCACTTTCTGTCTTTGGAGGTGGAATTCAGATTTTTTTTGAAATTATTTTTGGTGACAAAATTAGGTTCCCTAAGGCAGGGGTCCCCAACCCCCGATCCGTGAACCGGTACCGGGCCGCGGCATGCCAGCACCGGTCCGCACAAAGAAGCAAAGCCTCATCCGTGGGATGCAGGCAGCACACAAAACCATGCCCCCTCCGGTCCACGGATAAACCTCTCCACGGAACCGGTCCCTGGTGCCCAAAAGGTTGGTGACCTCTGCTCTAGGGCACTGTCTTTATTTGGGAATATAAAAAGACCCCATTCCTGGAACATTTATGTCGAGGGAAACTGAGTCTTTCAAACATGTTCACTGTTAGTGTTCATCAATATAGAGACATTATTCAAAAGATTTCCAGGATGCTTAACTCAAATTTTAGTCTTTATAATCATGCTGTATGATACAATGCTATTATGCATTGTGCTGTAGTGTTGTATAAATGACTGTTAACAATAGCATGTAAAAGATGGTAGAATAGTAGATCAGAAAGAGACTATAGTCATATTTATGCTTTTACATCAATGTGCCATTGTTTAAGACATCTAGGTTTTAATTTTCACTATTATAGTTTTAAGATAAATTACAATTGCTACATTTAGTTTCCAAAGTCTTATACTAGTAACATTCAGTTTTATATTCCTGTGTTCTATAAATAATAACACTTAAACCATTTCTGTTCAATGATAGTTGTTTTAGTTATCTGATACATTTATTAATATTTAAAATATTTTATATATGTTGCCTCTTCAATATTCTATAAAGTATTAATTAAGTGTGATTATAATGGTAATAATTTTGTTAATTTTTGCATGTTATAGTCTAGATTGATACTATTACTGGTTGAAAATTTTAACAATTTTACATTATCTTATGCTGGTTTATGGCCTAAATGAGATGATGATGATGATGATGATGATGATGATGATGGAGAAAATCATAGAGGAGCAGGAGGAGGAGGTGGAGGAAGTGATTTTTCTCTTTTCGTTAATTCTAATAAAGGTATCAAATTATGGTTTATGACTAGCTAATGTGACAGATCCCTCCATTTATTTCTGTTACAAATTAAAGCAGGGGTGTGAAACTGCCGGCCCGCGGGCCGGATGCGTCATGGTGAAACCGTGCCCACCCCATTGCCGACAATAGGAAAAAAAAGTCACAATATGTCGCGACAGGTCACGTGACATTGCGAGTTTGACAGCCCTGAATTAAAGGGTCTGACATTTAAATAAAGCTGTTGAATAGGAAAGCAATAGATTATAGCTAACAGATCAGAACACTAGATGGCAGTAAAGCAACATTAGTGTGACTTTCAATAATTGTGGGTGTATTCTGTGTCCTCAAGTGTTTATAATATTTTTGTTTCCTTTGGAATTTCTTTACTTTAATTAAACTATAAATATTTACATTTCAGTTTAGAGAAGGAAAGAGTTTTAAGAGTATAAACGAAGTATTATAATTTTCTTTGGAAAAAATACAAGTGATAATTGTATTTGTAAGAATACTTTTTAACCATTTGTTCCTATTCAAATAATTCAGTGTCTAATCCTTTTGCTGCTGTGCACCTAGTCCTTTCTTGTCTGAGATTATTTTCATGTTTCTAAATGAGAGCTTCCAACTTTTTGAAAAGTTTAAACACTCCATTTAAGTGAAGTTTAACAATAACTTGCTAATCTAATAACTAAGAGGAGTGGCTCCATTTTTTAAATGTGCAAAGTAGCTTCCTGCCCATATTGGAGTGTCCTTATTTTCTACAACAATACTAAGACTGGAGTTTTGAGAGAATCTTACTAAAGAGTTCCAACATTGAAGAACCATCTCTCTGTATGCCCTTTTAAATCTTACATATTTGACAGTCACAGTTCATTGCAGAAATGATAGGACAAAAAATAATAATAAATAAATTGTATAATACACACACCATATACTTTTCAAACTTTATGTAGTTTCTTGAATTTAATTTTGAAGCAGTAGAAGTGGATAATTACATTGTATCCTACTTCAAAATGTATTTGATGAAGCATAAATTTTGAAATCCTACTCAGGATAAATAAAATAATATTTTCTGTTTTAGTATTTATGGCTGGATTACATTTTGCTTCATAGTAGATATGTTATTCTGCTATATTAAAATATGCTTTTTACATGCAATAAAAAGTAAGGTTCTGTTTACAAGAAATTAGTGGTGAAAATACATTTTTCTTGATGAAATGTTATGGTTGTATTAAAATCAGCATCCCTCTCACCAAGAACCCAAAAAATGACTACAGCAATTTCTGAGCTTCAAATGTCAATGAGTAAACATTTGGTTTATAGATACTAAAACATCTTTGAATATATAAAAGTGTTGTCCTATGATACATTTTAAAAATATTTTTCCTATCACTTATATAGATTTTTCATTAGAAATAGTTCTTCAATAGTTCTTAGACACTTTTAAATACGTAGATTGTTCTATAAGCTTCTTATTTTATGACTCATAAAATAAGTTTTATGGACTTTATTTTCAATTAATTTGAAAGAAATGTGTTGTTTTTTGTGTGAATTCAGTCTTAAGTATTTATTGGATTTCATTTGTTATAAAAAATATATTGAGCAGACATGATGGCATAATTTTTCATATCCATACCATGTTGGAGAAATATTTTAAATTTGAATGGAAATATAAATGATATGTTGAACAGCAGAGTTGACATGAATTTTAGTGTAAAGAAAAAACAATGAAATAACTCATACTGGGAGAATTGGAAAATTATCAGATGATAGGTGCAAATGACTATAACTGCAATAATGTGAAAATATGGATATGGTTGTTTATGCAGCATACTTAAGATGTATATGAAGGTGCATTTTGTGTATGTATCAATTTACAGAAAACACATGATAAAGATTACCATTGTAATTATTTTACACAAATATGGAGTTGAAGGTTTGTTGCTGAATGCAACAAAAGGAGTGGATAATGGGTTTAAAGAATGTGAAAAAATAAATTGAGTAATCAGTTAATTATTTCAACATTAAGCAAAGGGCAAAACAAGACTGTGATAACCCTTTGTTTTTGTTTCTTTTTAAAAAAGACATACATGTATATATAAGGAATGTTTGTGATGATATGAGAAATAGGCAGATGAATATTGGGGCTGGGAATATTTAGATCTGAAGTGGGAAAATTGTTTCAGAACCATCATGGATGTATTTACTATGTCTGTCAATGGCATCTTAAAGAAGCTTCATATTTTCCTGGTCTTGTACTATAGCTTTAGAGTACCCTTTGAGATGAGGAGGTATTAAGAAGTAGCAACAGGATGCTACAATGTGTTCTTTGTCAGTTTCAAGTAAAAATACTTGCCCATCCAGAATGCACAGTATGTGTTTTTTTGTGTGCAGTATTTTGTGTGCCATGTTTCTGAATAAGAATCTGGCTGATTTCCAGATATTCTGAGCTATTCTGGTTTTAGAGAGCTCGTGTGGAGGTGAAACAGCAGATCTTTGACCTGCAAAAACCCAATATTCTGTTGCTTTGAGTTACTTAGACAATGTTTTTTTGGGAAGATATTCAGAGGATAAACATCAATTTAAAAAAAGCATAATACAAAAATCTATTAAAACCATAAATATTAAAAACACAACAACAAAGATTTCACTTCCTGAACACTTTGGGGTATGTTTTACAGATTTTTCACTGCTATTCACCAAGATAACCTGTAATTTAACCTATCATGTACTGTTTTCTAGAAATCACTTGTTTTTACAAATGGCAATCAAAGTTAGTATCATTGGCTTTTTAAACATAATTGTTAAATTTAATAATAAACTAAAATAATTAAGGTTTTGAAAAGGGAGCCATGCAAATAAATAAATGTACATCACAACAATGAGATTATAAGAGGTATCTTTATATAGGGATCATATAAATCTATCTATCTATCTATCTATCTATCTATCTATCTATCTATCTATCTATCTATCTATCTATCTATCTATCTATCTATCTATCTATCTATCTATCTATCTATCTATCTATCTATCTATCTATCTATCTATCTATCTATCTATCTATCTATCATCTATCTATCCAGCTGTTCATCTCAACATACTACTTAAAAATCATGAACATAGATCAAATTGGCAAATTATACATTTAATGAAAATCTCTCCATGACAAAATCTACAAGCTTTCTGAGAAAATATAAACAAATTTTATCAAGAGCAGTATATTTTGGGAAATCACACCACACAAAAACTTTCCACTACGCAAGCTTTACATGAAAATATTTACATCTGACTGAAATTTCTCAAAAAAATTAGCTTTTCATCTTAATCTTTATTATCATGGTAATACAACAATAGTACCTTGGAAATTTTGAGGAATTAATATAAATTCTAAATAATTAAATAATGTCAGTTTATAAATAATGTGGGATGGAATTATCAGGAAGTACGACTGCATGAGGTCACAAGTAGGTATTATGTAGTTAGTAAAATAGCAGAAAATCTATTATATTAGGACCTGCCTATTTCCCTTGCAAAGGGACTCCAGACACTGTACAAATAAAACGTTGAAAGCATAAAAACAGTATATGAAATTTTTAAAAGGCAAGCAATGTTAAAAATTAATTAAAGACAGGGGGAGGACTTTCAGGGTACTAACTAGCTCCGTGGCTGAGTGCTCCTCTGTGTGCCCCAAGCAAGGCTGTAGAGCAATGTTTTTACATCTTTCCAGAAGACCATTAGATAATTTTCATAACATAAATATAGCTTCTAAAAGAAAATTCATAAATGTTGGGATTTCAAATATCCAAATGCAATTCCTATTCAGTAGTGATGCAGTGGCAATATGAATTCACTGAATCACTTATTGTCATGTTCCTTTGGCAAATAGCTTTATGGATGATCTGATTCTATCTCAGAGGTTTAGACTAAAGATTGAAATTTTGTTTGTGGAATGGAATGGAATTGTAATATGCAATCAACAAGGTTGCTTAATCAAAACAAAACCTTGATTCTATCTATCATTTCCACACTAAGCCCTGTAAATCTGTTTTCTTTTTATTAAGAAAACAGTCATTACAATAAACAGAATTCATCATTTTCCACCATTGCTTTTCCATACACATACAATAATTGTTTGTTAATATATCAGATATTTTGATTTACTGCGTGTGCTCTCAAACACCTCCTAATGATTAATCTCCTCACTAAGGAAGGCCAATTGCAAACCATTTTTAAATGGACTTTCTGTGCTTACATTTGATTTGAATCAAATTTACATTTGACTTGGCAGTTAATTTAGTATTTCTACAGTGTTCATCACTTGAATATTAAAAGAATCCTGCCAAGTAATATGTCATTGTTCTTGGCTCTTTGCAGTATTAGCATAACTCCATGTCTATTAGACTACCCAATGCAAGAGAAAAATACAGGGATTTAGAAATTTTTCAAAAATTTTAAAAATTGTCATTCATTCTTTTTAGAGACCCATGTGCTAGAACTGATTGTTATTGGGGTTTTTTGTTTTTGTTTTGGTCTTTCTCATGAAACTTAATGGGAGAAGATAAAAAGCTCATTTGGTTTATGATTTTGTTGCTTATTGTGTCCAAGCAGATATTTGTGGGAAGGTAAGAGCTCTCTCATTTGCCACTTCTCGGTTATTGGTAATTAGCAGTGTTTCTCTGATATTAAAGATAAAGATCATCTTAAACAATGCCATTGTTAATTTCCTCACTGTTGCCTAATCCCTTTTAAAATTATTGAAATATATGGTTATTGACACATTTTGAAACAGAAAATTATATAATGTTTTGTAATAGGAATAAGGAGAACTACATTCAGTCACCTCTTCATTACAGAAACTCACTGGGTGACTCTGGATCAACCACTCTCTCTACCTAGCCAACACAACAGAATTCTTGTTGTGCGAAAAAATACAAGAAGGGAGCATATCCTTAAGCTTAAACTCCTGAATGAAAAATGAATATAAATCTAACAAGTATATATCATAATTCCCTGTGAGCATGGGCCACGATTATATTATCTGGGAATTATGGAGGTCTAATGCATCTGGAGGACATTAAAGACAGCTAATCTACAGTGTAGATTGCTTTACCAGGCTAGCTGATGAGAGCCAAATAGCTCGAAATAGCTATAGTAGTCTCCCTTTAACTCTTTGTTGGCAAAAATGTATATATATATATTTGATGTGTTTAAAAAAACAATCAGTAATAATTAGTTTCTATATTTTCATAATCAATACGTTAGTTAATAATATGTTTCTTACATCTTCACTTCACCCAATAGTTTTCTTCTTACTAATTCATATTTAATGTTACATAGTACACATCACATTCCTTTCTCTCTAACTCGTTTTTGTAGCCATTGATAAAAATTATCCCATGTTCTAAAATATACTGAATCTTCTTTCTCTTTTATCTTCAATGTCAGTCCATTTCTGCACAATCTAAGATTTTCTTAATTAATTCTTCCTCCATTGGTAGGTTTTCATTTTTCTAATATTGAGCAAATACTATTCTTGCTGCAGGTAATATGTGTAGAATTAAGTATATACATTCTTTCTCATAGTTTCCTGCTATTATGCCTAACAAAAACAATTCTGGCTTAAATTCTATATGTTTTTTAATCATTTTCTCTAACCATATGTGTATTCTTGACCAAAATCTTTTAGCTTTAGGGCATGTCCACCAGATATGATAGTAAGTACCTGGTTTTTGTTTACATTTCCAATACTTATTAGACATATTTTTAAACATTTTTGCTAATCTCACCGGTGTTAAATGCCATCTATAAAATGCCATTTTGTATAAGTTTTCTTTATATGTTGCCGCTTTCGTTATTTTAGAGTTTCTTTCCCATAAGCTTTGCCATTTTTCTAATTCTATATTATATCCAAAGTTCTTTGCCCATATTATCATTGTTTCTTTTATTTGTTCCTCTTCCATCTTTAAGCTTAGCAAATATTTGTAAAGTTTTTTTAATCAATTTTTCTTCTGTTTTCAGCAATATCTGGTCAAATTCTGTCTGTTCTTTATAAAATCCCATTGTTTTAACATCTTTTTTGTATCTCGTTTCAATTTGCAAATATGGCCACCATGATAAATCAATACCCTGCTCTTCTAAGTTTTGTCTATACTTCAGTTTCCCTTCATTGTCCAGAATATCTTTATAGGTCACAACTTTCTCATAATTAATCAAATTTGGGTAAGCAAATGCTTCCATTGTTGAAAGCCATCCAGGTATTTTAATATAAATTTTCGCTTTTATTTTTTCACATTCTAAGAAGAGTGCATTTCTTATATAATGATTTTGAAAATATCTATGTATTTTATTCTTCCCATACCACAGAAAGGCATCCCATCCCAGTTGTAGGTCATGCCCCTCTAGGTATAGTAATCTTTTGTCTCTAAGCGTTATCCACTCTTTTATCCATGTTAATATAGTTGCTTGGTAATATAGCGTCCAGTCCGGCAGTCCAAGTCCTCCATTTTCTTTCATTTCTTGTAACATTTTCAGTCTGATTTTAGCTTTTTTTTCCTTGCCAAATAAATTTCAGTATTATTGTGTTTAGTTCATCAAAAAAGGTTTTTCCCAATCTTATAGCTATTGTTTGAAATAAAAAAAGTATTTTTGGTAAGATATTCATTTTCACTGTTGCTATTCTCCCCAGCATTGAAAGTTGTAGATTTTTCCATTTTTCCAGATCTAATTTTATTTGTTTTAATAATCTTACATAGTTATCTTCTTTAATTGTTGCACATCTTGCTGTTAGTGGTTCACAAATTTTTAAGCAACACAAATTTATATACACTGGAGTTTAAATCCTAACACTCCCACTATTCCCTTTTGACTCAATTGATTTTTGGTTTTCTTCAGTCTTAATATTGGGAGATACTTGCTCCAGTTTTATGATAGTGATTACACTTAGCCTGAGCAATAATGGTTCTGGCCTTACCTTTTTCAGTCCTTACTTCATGTTGGGACAGGTTGGTATAGAATCTATGAATATTGTACTCTTGATGTAACCCCTGTTTTGTAATGTTTGGATTTCAAGTAGAAAATATCAATAATATATTTAGAAAAAAAGCTGAACAATATTCAAGGCTCCCAGTGCAGTCCAAAGAGACTCTATCAAAGGATATAATGCTACAAATCATATTGGTTGTTCATCATCCAGTCATTCTTGAGATTCACTATATTTACCTGTTTGTATAATTCATGAAATTTTGATTATTTGCTATATAATATGAATTCAAACATAAATTTGTGGCTTGTTTTTCTGATGTTGGGAGTGGTCTTAAAAATGGGAATGGGAACATTACTGTATCACTAAATAGCCTCTTGCTACTTTCCACAAAGGTATACTTCATAATCTGTCCTAAAGTCTAAGTCCATCCCTGAAATGAAGCTTGGAAAAGAACCAAGACAGGAGTCCTGGGTGATTTCATGGGCAAAAGTCCTCTAAAGGACCATAATGACCTATGTAACTTGACATTCAGGGTCTCTTCCTGAAATATTAGCATACAAAAAATGTGCATCATTAGTGGAACGATTCGGTCTACTCCCACATATTGATTACCTGTTGCAAATCATATATCATCTCCGGAAACAAAACAAAAAAAGGCCTTCCTTCAAGAATATCTGAAATTATTGATAATTTCCAGCTGCCAATACTGAGGACATAGCCTGCTTGAAATGGAACAGGTTGAGATCTAGAACCCAGCCATCTTTACTGCTAAAGCACTTGTAAAAGATTATTTCAAAACTCACAACATGTGAAAACAACACTGGAAAGAAAATTGTCTCTCACAGTGTCAAAGCTTGCTCTGCATCTTGGAAAAATCCACCTAGATTTGACTAATTTGAGCGATATGGACAACATTCAACCAAATTCGCACTGGCCATGGTAGATATGCAGACGCCTTCTACCAGTGGGGAAAATACCATCACTGAATTGTGAGTATGGTGCCAAAAAACAAACTAACCAACACATAATGACAACTGTCAAAACAGAGCCTATAATGGAGATTTCGCTAATTTCTTGGCTGCGACAAATGAAGTAAAAATTATATTTGAAACCTAGATACATGTTTGTAATATTCCTTTTAAATTTCTGATTTTATATTCTATATTTTTATTTTATCTGTGTTCCTTTTACTGAAATATAATGTGAATGTGCCATACGATAAACAAACAAATAAACAAATAGCATACAGATTTTTAAGCTTTACAAAGGCCAAAGCATATGTTCCTTGAAAAAGTCAATTGCTAATTATTTGAAGGAAGCATCCTTTTTTTTACATTCCAGATTTTCTTTCTTATTACTTTCTCTTCATCTCATAGTACTGATTTGATCTCTGAATCTCTGTTCATTGCTTTCAGCTGTAGAGATGAATTTGACTAAAACATGCAGTATTCTTTTCTTCAATGAGATTCATTTTCTCTTTGTGAAATAATTAATTTCTGCATTTTCAGGGTGATTCAGTGTTCTTAAGCTAATGAAACAATAGAATACAGGTAACTCTTGGTTAACAACTGTAATTGGGACCAGAATTTCTGTTGCTAAATGATGCAGTCATAAAGCAAAATATGACATGACCACATCGATAGCAATGGCAATCCCAATAATCTCCATGACCATCATTGACTGAATCCCACTGGTTGCTAGGTGAGACCACCCCAATTTAGGCCATTCCCAGCTTGGTCTCTCCTAGCCCCCAACCTTGATAACATAAGGGATTGCCTCCTCTCCACTTCTTGAACTGCCCAACCCAAGATTTTTTTTTAAGAAAAAAGCCTGGCATATGAAAAAAGGTGCCAGCTACTTTGGCACAAAATAAGGACTCTTCTAGCTGGTTCTTCTTTTGTACTGGTGCAGCTAGGGCCTTCTTTTACATGCCAGGCTTCTTTTGCAAAAGAAGTCCCTGGGTGGGACATAAACAGAAACTGTGGCTGGTGTACAAATGGAGGTCTTGGATGAGAAATGAATGGAGACCCTGGGTAGGTGTGTGGTATGTGATGCAGCAATTGTGGAGGCAGGGGCAAGGCCAGATGATGGGGGCAACTGGTAGCTGTGGTTGTAAATATGGGCGGATGCAAGTGGAGTGTGTGTGTGTATGTGTGTATGTATATATGTCTGTCTGTCTGTGGGGCATTGCAACAGCCAGAACTTTTAGGATTAGTTGTAATTCAGCTTGGCCAGAGCAAGTGTTTTAGATTTAATATCCGTCATGCCAAGACATATGGCCTATTGGAACTATTCAAATTGTAATAAAAATATTGTTCCTAAACTATGATGTACTTAATCTGGATCATACCATTATAAGTAAATGCATTAACTAACATATAATTTCTTTCATTTTTATTTTAATGGTGAGAATAAACATTACTAGATGTTTCATATGTTCAAAACTTTATTTTAAGAAGCATTCATTAAAGAAGCATTAGGGACAAAAATAGCATGTTTTAATGCCATATTATTTTGAACTACATATCTATATCACAAAAATAGACAGCTAGACAATGCCAGGCAGGTTTCTTATTACAAAGATTTAGTAATTTATCACTGCACAGGGAAGGAGAAACCTGCTATATATAGCCATCAATTCATAGAGCTTCAAAACATACTAGAAAGCCCTTGACCTATTGGGTTATTGTTTCAGAGGTATTTTCTTACTTAAACAGAGACAGAATGATCACGGGCAGGCAAAAAAGCAGTGGAAGTGAGAGCCACTTCCAACTTCTTGCCAACTTCCCCATTGACTTTCCTTGCAGGAAGTTGGCAGGAGGCATTGCAAGTGGCTATTACACCTGATGTGGCAGCACAGCAGTACTAGTCACAACTTTGCCAAATTTCAATTCCACAAGAGCTATGGGGTCCCAGATTTTGTAATATTCTATAAATTAGTCCATTTGAAGAATGCAAATTCAACAATTGTTGCCCTTTGATAGATCATTCCACCAATTGAACTGTTGGAGAGTTGTTTTTCTACAATGAGTGTGTATTTGTTTGCACTCACATTTCTTTCATTTCCTTCACAAAGCTTTGTCTACCATCCCTGGCCATCCCAAACCCACATAGTTCTTCTCATGCAATCTCTCCAGTTTTGCATACCCATCTGGCAGCATCTACTTATCTGCCTGAGGGGGACTTCCAATTTCCTGATAGTTTCCCCACTGACTTTGATTTTAGGAATCTGAGAGGAAGCTGCCTCACCCAACAACCATGAGATTCAGTTTAAGATGGCAACTGGCACTGAAGAGATTGCTGTTGCTCAGTGATGTGGTCACACTTTATGACTGCATCTTTTACTGATGGAAAAGCTAGTCCCAATTGTTGTCATAAGTTGAGAATTACTTGTGCTTAACTAACAGCTACTGTCAGTTTATCCCTGCAGAATTATGGGACATGTATGCATTTACAATATGAGCAACATGCAACTTCTGTGACAAAAAAAATGAAGCAGAAATGTTGGGGGGAAATATGCAAACAAGAAAGCACAGTGCAAGAACAATTAAATATGTGAATGCTTGGTCTTGTGAAATTTCAAGGTAGCTCTTCTGCTGTCCAAGCAATTATTGTTCAGAATACAGAGTTGAATTGCACTGGCTGACAGCTATTTATTCCTGCACGTGGAGCAGAGTGACAATGAGAACATCTCTTCCATTTCAGATCGTGCTTTATTCAGCCATTGTGTCCCTTGCTTTGGGACTTTGCCCTTGACTCTATTTTTGGACTTTGGACTTTGCCTTGTGGACCTTCGAATTGGATATGTGTTTTGGACCACGGACTTGTCTTTGCTGAACTTTCTCTGTGTTTTTCCTGACCTGGGAAAATTGGACTTATCGGGTCTTGCTCTGGTTCCTCTGTGGTGAATCCTGGGGAATATTATTCAGGGCAGGTGAAACCTCAATAAAGACTTCAAACCCTTGTGGTGTGGGATAGGACACCATGCCTAGCTTGTATTTCCCAGAGATTGATAACTATGAAAACAGAATACTAGATAAAATTGTTTAAGGCAGTTTAAATAGCTCATCATGGGGTAACACTTAGGAAATTTTAGTCCTAGTAATAGTCCTTGCAATACAGCTACAAATCCAACTAGACTGCCAGTTGAAGATGCAGTATTTGGAGACTGGTGTCCATCTCTCCATTTCAGCTGCCAACTCCTGCATCTACCACCTGAAGGAACACAATAGCAGATCTGACTGATTAAAACTTTTAATTACAGTACTATATTAAAGCTTACCCCATATTTTCTATATATGCATATACTTTTGTCTTGGGAATTTTGCCAGGTTTTTAAAAAAACAAATTATTGCTGATATCTTTAAATGTTTTTGTCTATTAGAAAAATAAAATCAATTTATATCACAAGAAGTACTCAATTTAAAAAAAAAACAATCTTAAAAAGCAATATTTTTGTTATCTTCTAAGAGTCAATCTAAATTTTTCTAAATAAATATTTCAAAAGGGGAAAGTAGAAACCTTTTTGCAGAAAACATAATTTCCTTTGCAAAAAATATTTAAATGTTTTAAATCCATTTTATTCATTTTTCCTGCAACAATTCCGGTATTTTGCAAAACTTTCAGTTAGTGAAAAGACTAGCTATGATTTTGATAATAAAAATACATGGTATGATAACAAACCGTAATTTATAAGTGTACAGATTTTTCATTTGCTATCTAGTGATAAAATTTTACTAAGATAAACGTGTGTCATGTGGCTTGACAGGTGATGGCAACAGCAAAATCATAGAGTGAATTAAATGACAAGCTGTCCTGCCATATCAAGTTTTTATTGCTGCCTTTTGATACATAAAGATCTTCTATTAAGTGATATTTAAGGAAAGCTCATTGTCTTTGACAGTTTAGTGACATGAGCTGTGAGCAGGAAAAAATAATGTCATGCTGTCAAATCAAAGATGAGAAGATTACTTTAAATATTACCTATTTTAATAGCAGAAAGTTTGCAGTAATTCAAAAAACTATTCTGTATTTTATTATTATATTATAATATTTATAGGCAAGTTTTAGGCAAATGATATGTACAAAAATGTTCATGTACCTATTTCCAGGTAACAGTGTTTATGAAAAGATAGTTTACAAGGATTTATTGTTTACTCCCTGAAAACAAATATTGTACTTTCCCTTTTCTTTCAGAATATGAATTTTTATTATTGTGAACATCAGTTGCAGTGTTCTCTTCATACAATTTAAACCTTCTGATTTATTCAGATTGTACTGAAAATGTTTAGCTGTGCTCATCTAAAATCTCATTACAATATACAGTGTTTTTTATATCAAGCTCTGATATAAAAACCACAATATATTTTTAGTATCTGCTTGATTAAAATGCATGGAAAGGTTTGCTATTGAGTACAGGCATAAAGTTTTATTTATTAAATACAGAAGTTCGCTGAACTCTCATTTTAAAATGTATGAAAAGTGTTTTGTATAACTTCAGTTTTAAAAAATCATCATCATCTATAGTGATAACTATAATAATAGAATAATAGAGTTGGAAGAGATCTTGGAGGTCTTCTACTTCAACCTCCTGCTCAAGCAGGAGACCCTAAAAGTTCCAGACAAGTGGCTGTCTAATCTCTTCTCAAAAATCTCCAGTGATGGAGCACCCTCTGCTTCTGGAGGCAAGCTGTTCCACTGGTTAATTGTTCTCACTGTCAGGAGATTTGTCCTTAGTTCTAGGTTGCTTCTCTCCTTGATTAATTTCTATCCATTGTTTCTTGTCTTGCTTTCTCATGATTTGGAAAATAGGTTGACCCCCGTCTTCTTTGTGGCAGCCCCTCAAATAATGGAACACTGCTATCATGTCACCCCTAGTCCTTCTTTTCACTAGATTAGACATACCTAATTCTTGAACCGTTCTTCATATGTTTTAGCCTCCACCCCTAATCATCTCTGTTGCTGTTTTCTGCACTGTTTCCAGAATCTCTACATCTTTTTTTATAATATGATGACCAAAACTGGTTGCAGTATTCTAAGTGTGGTCTTATTAAGTCTTAATAAACAGTACTGATGCTTCACGTGTTTTGATTCTATCCCTCTATTAATGCAACCTAGGATTGTGTTGCCTTTTTTTGGCTGCTGATCCCTCTCACAGTTACTGCTATTGAGCCAAGTTTCATAATTTATATTCAGAGTATGAATGCAGCAAATATATTTTATGCAAGTTGTGTATCAGAAAATTTGTGGCAAGTTCTTGGATCTACTAAAATAGCTTAAAGCATGCCTTGCAGCATTCTGAACCATTAAACACAGGAAAGCCACAGTGTGAAGAATTCCATAAGTTTGTTCTGTGTAAGCGCTGTAGCATTAAGCTTTCAAACTCTGTCAAAGTATGTTTGAAATGTATGCTAGTGTAGAGATATTCTGTTGCCTTTGGAGCATAATATTTAGTCAGGACAGGGATTGTAACAAAAATGATTGTTAGGAAATGCTTTGTTTATTTTAATTCTCCTAAAATTCTGCCACCAGGAAATATGATGAGGTGATATGCAGAGGGGTGGAAGTTCTCTTTCTGTTACCATAGGATAGACTGTCAAAGTCCCTTCCAACTCTGTTATTCTGTTAAATTGAGATAGTTACTGGAGTGTGCAAAAGCAATAATATTAATGTCAACCATAATCATCACCACAGCCACAACCGCTGTTTTGAAATCTTTTTCACTCATATAAGCTGTTAGATCATTTTGTAATATTTCAAAGAAGAAACCAAATGTTTCAAACTTGAAACATAGACCTTATATATGTGAAACATTTTGAAAATGATTATAATATTTGAAATGTGAAACAGATGTTTGAAATTCAAACCTGGACATTTATTTATTTAGCAAAGGGAGACTACAATGCTTATACAGAGTAGTTGTTTGGCTACCTACGTTCATGCTCACATACTATCCAAAAGTTCACCACAAGGGATCCAACTAGCTCTGCATTCAGAATGGCTAACGGCATTATGCAGCAGCATCCGGGCCTTTTTCTCTCCACTGAAGTTACCTTGCATTTGAGCATCGCATTTGAGTAGGTCCAGCACCAGTTGAATTCATACTTCTGTACGAAGTGCCATTATTTTCTTACCGAAGTGATACAACTTGCATGTAGCATGCATTTGAACTGCTAGGTTGGCGGTGGCAAGTGACAGAAGCTCACTGCATTGTGCAGTGCTAGGACTCAAACCACCAGAGCAGAGAATTTCACTAGCATCTTTAAGCCACTGAACCTCTGTGCCTCTCAAATTCAATATGAACAATTCAGTATGTTTTTGTCTATCATAAATGTATAACTAGAACAACACATGCCTTTCAGACTAAGCTATGTTCGTATTTTGCACTTCTCTAATTTACTCAAACAGCAACAACTAAAACTATATTTTGATATGCGAGATGCTTAGAAATATGTTGGAAGAAAGTGTTTTTAAAATATTCAAATTTTAAAGATTCCATTTATATAAAAATCGAAAGAAACAAATTTATGAGTCAGACACATGCAGAAGTGGCATGAACTATAAAAGAACTATCTGTCCAACCCTACAGTACATGTAATTACACTGTCTTTATAATTATTTCACTATTAAAAATGTCAGTAAAAATGGAGATAAATCCTTCCCAGTGATAAGAGAAGCATAAAATGAACCTGATCAGATGAGATTGAAATGGAAGTTGAAAAGATTAAGATGACAATTTTTCAATAAAAAGATGGGTGGAAGGTATGGGATTTCCCCCCAATTTCTTTTTGGTTTATTTTGTATTTACTATCTTTGCTCTTGTTTATTTTGAATATTTTATTAAATTAAAAAATTCTAATTAAAAAGATTCAAATAGAAGTTAAAAGATTATGACTACAATATTCCATATGAAATTGATATTCTCTATTTAAAAATTAGGGAATACAGGATTAGAAAAAAGAGCTATTGTACAAGTATCCTATCTCATGATTTACTGATTTTATCAACAGGAAAGTTTTGAAAGAAATCTCTCTGGGGAATCTTAAGCCCAATGAAACAGTTGAAGCAAATTTGGAAGCACAATTGTTGTCCAGGCTAGACCATCCAGCCATTGTTAAATTCTATACAAGTTTTGTTGAAGGAGGCAGTTTTTGCATCATTACTGAATACTGTGAGGTAAGACCTCTGTCCTATTTTTCTCAAGAGCTGCTGAATAAATATCTTTAAAAGGTTTTAAGGACACTCTCCCCCCCATCCCAATATTGTTTCAAGTTTCTTATTATTAATTTGCTTAAATACTTACGGTGGAGTTTCCTTTCCTAAGAGAATCTTGTGAGACAATCCAGTGCAACTTTAGAAAATGATCTGGCTGAGACACTGTGCATTGTAAAACTAGGTATATATTACATGGGAGCTCCTTGTTCCCTTAGTTCTGTATTTTATGTTCTTCAAGAATATAAATAACCAAATAGAGTTATAGAAAGTTTATGTTATAAAGTAAATAGGTATTTTTCTGAACACTTAGGAACTTAGAATTGAATTTCATATGCTGACAGCCTGAACTCATCAGGTCGATGTCAATTAACTGTAATGCAATTGTTGTAATGACTGAGCTGCCTTCCTCTTCAATTAGTTAAAGACAGTGCTGTGTTTGTTGGGAGAGTAAGTGAGGAACCACAGGAATCAGCATAATAGCTGCTTTGCCAGTGAAGACGGTAGTTTGCTTCTGAGCTTTAGTAATTATATATGTCTCTCCTCCAATTCCCAGAATCAGTAGGATAGAAACTTTAAAGATTCTACTTATAATTAATGCTGAGGCTGCAGCAAGTTGGCAAATCAGTTGGATATTGTGATCACTTTACCTCAGAATATCCTTCCATCAATAGGTGATTATAGAGTTACTCTGCCTCGCTTAAATTAGAAACAGCAGTTCTACACATAGTTACATCATTCAAATAAAAAAAATGAGAATGGATATCTATTCTGTGCCAAAAGGTTCCATTAATTTAATCTGTTTTTCGAAGCCTTTCCTACAAGAATGCACTATATGACTGGTTTCATCCTTGTTGGTATTCATCAATGTTGGGTAGCCAGATGTTAACACCATGGTGTTCAAGCCTTCAGCTAGGAATTGAACTCACAGATCTTTGCACATCATGACTATATACAGTGCATTAGTTTTAGAAGTTATCTAGGTCCTCATGCTAGGCTTTTGAATTGCACAGAGCACTCATGGAGTTAAAACAGTTATATAAATGTGAATTAATATTTATTAGTAAAAACAATAGAAGGAGCTCTGATTGTGTTCAATAAATTCCTTTCTACTAATTTTAATGAATTAAGATGTAATGCTTTCAACAGAATGTACATTTGCTCCTGTGTTTCAGGGTCGAGACCTTGACTTTAAAATTCAAGAGTACAAAAGAAGTGGCAAAGTATTTCCTGAAAGTCAGATAGTGGAATGGTTTATACAGTTATTACTTGGAGTAAACTATCTACATGAAAGGTATAGCAGCTTCATTTGTCATACTATAAATTGAAGCTATGTTTCCACTGATAGATTGCTGACATATAAAGAAAATTTTAAAAGCTTGTGGAATAGATATTTATCTCTAATATGAAATTCTGCCCAGCAACCTGGATTTGGATTATTAATTTGTGGCTAAAGTGAGTGTGCCCTTTTAAATAATATATTTTCCAAAGTGCGCCATTTTAAATCTCACTATTATTTCCACAAAGATGAGATAGCAAATGTATTGAAAATACATTTTGGCTTATTTCCTAAGAAAGCTAATGTGAACATGCAAACTACTATTTTCCAAATGTGAAATTATCTCTTATGTCTCCCTATTATTATGAAAGTGAAAAATATTTCATTGTCCAAACAAGAAGAAATAGCCATTTCCTTCAGATGCAGCATTCATTTTAAGCTGTGTAAAAATAATTGAGTCTTCTCCATGCTGGCATAATATTGATTTCTAAAGCAGACTTTCTTCCATAGAGTTATCAGTTCAGACCATCAACATATTTACAATTAGTATGTTTGCAAATATCACTTTCAAATGTTGCTAATCAACTGCAATACAAACTCAGAACATGATTTCTTCTCATCCAAATCAATCTGATTTAGGTATAAATGAGGTACCTGGTACCTGACTAAAAAAATAGTAACACATTAACCCCCTCCATGTCATTTTTTAAAGTGGGAGGATTATTTAAAACCTCTTTGTATGCACAGTGAGCCATCCCTTGCTCTGCCATGTTCATGCCGTGCTTGTGGGCCACTGATGCACCCTCCCCCACCTAGCAGCAGCCACCCCTGCCACACTCATGCCATGACTTGTACATTTACAAATTCTTCACCACCTAGGAACAGCCAGTCATGTTACGCTTGTGCGGTGCGCTATGCCTTAGTTGCCTGTTCGCCTGTTTGCAACCACTTGGGACTTGCTTAAAAATCCATGAGCCTTATTTAACAATGGCAACGGAGAGTGCTGGTATTAAGATTGCTAACCCATGTAGCATGTGATATCATGCTTTACAACAATTTGATATTAACATTATTCAAAATCAAAAAATTGACTTAGTTGTTAATAAATGTGTTCAGAATTGCAGTCCAAAAGCAATGATATTAATACAGTTAGAGGACATGTTTAAGTTGTATAACATGACAAGATACATTTGTTACAATAACAAATTATTTTTCCCCTATTATTGGAACAATGGTTTTTTTTTTTTTTTTCAGGCGAATACTTCATCGAGATTTGAAAGCTAAGAATATTTTTTTGAAAAATAATCTGGTTAAAATTGGTAAGATATAAAAAAGTTACTATTTATTTTTCCAGGGGCATGTAGAGAGGCAGAGATGGCAAGACAGATGAAACTGAAGAGTTTTATTTAAAAACTCTTTATCTATTCTCTCCCAGACTGCCATTGTAATGGCTAGGTTTGCACAAAGCCATGTACATGTGGCACAATAAAAATATTACTGTAAGAGTTCCTTAGTTAGCTAATTCGTGATGACATTCTTCAGTGATCAAAGCACATGGAAAGGGATGTTTTTCATGGGATCCAGCATATGCTTACTTTTATCAAAAAATCATTGCCATTACTTTTCAAGGTTACCATAGTATTGTAGAAATTGTGTGTTTATTTTCTTACACATTATGTAAAACATACCGTTGTTTTTGTTCTCCTTATGCTAAAGACCTCAGAGTACATGAGAGCATGTTAATTGAGAAAAAAAACATATTTCCATCATATTTTTTCAACAATTCCATTAATATTTTTATTGTTAATTATCACCACAAAATAATGTATAAACTACCATCCTATAACTTCTGCTACCATAAATCCTTATTTTATAATTGTGCTCTGATTTTAAAATAATTTAAAATAATTATGTTCTTTTTATATATAGCTCTGCTTTTTTAAAAAAGAAAAAGAAAAAGCATGATTAAGTTCTGGATGTGCATAAATGTGCATTTGCCTCCAGGTAATCCTTAACTTACAACCATTCACTTAGCAATAGTTCAAAGTTACAACAGCACTGAAAAAGTGACTTACCACCAATCCTCATTACTGTCAATGGGAAAAGTCAGATTCATTTAATGACCACAGGATTCACTTAACAACTGCAGTGATTCACTTAACCATAACAAAAAAGGTTATAAAATTGATCATGACCCGCTTAACAACCAGCTTGCTTAGCAACAGAAATTGTGGTCCCAATTATGGTCCTAAATCAAGAATTATTTATACACAATAGCATAACACATTTTAAAACTCGGTTGGTAGCCCTTTTTTTAAAAAAATAGTTCATTGGGGATAAAAGCTTAATCTGTGAATTGAAGGCAGATATGGACAACTACTTTATTCATAATATTAACCACTATTTATACTCAGTTTATAAAGCTATTAGGAGCCTGTGAAAATTTCTTACAACTATGTGTTTGAATTTAAATAGCTAGCTTTAGCTTAGTTTAATTTTTTACTTCATTGGTTATTTTTCTACCAGATTACTACATGTTAACTCTTCTTTTTAAGGGGACTTTGGAGTTTCTCGCCTCTTGATGGGATCCTGCGATTTAGCAACTACCTTTATTGGGACACCTTTCTACATGAGCCCAGAGGCATTACAACACCATGGTTATGACACAAAATCAGACATTTGGTGAGGAGACAGTGCTATGTTCAAATTCATTTCACCACAATGATCATGCAAGCACCAAAACTAGTCTATTTTCTTTAAATGTTAGGAGTTTTTTTCTTTCTATGGAATTCTATACCTCCCCAGCACACACTTATTAGAATAAATAGGCTACCACTTTATGTGGATGTTTATTGTAAGGACGATGCTTTATATTGTTCTGAGTGGTTAATCTGACATTCCTCTTCATATCTTTAACTTTTCTTTTGGAAAAAAGAGATTTTATTGTATTCTATTAAAGTATACTTTTGTGGCACAATTTTTCTTCTATTTGAAAATGGATTTTTATTTAGGTTATTTAATAAACTGATAAATAGCAATAGCAACAGCACTTAGACTTATATACCGCTTCACAGTGCTTTACAGCCTTCTCTAAGTGGTTTACAGAGTCAGCATATTGCCACCAACAATCTGGGTCCTCATTTTATCGACCTCGGGAGGATGGAAGGCTGAGTCAACCTGGAGCCACTCAGAATCAAATTCCTGGAGTGAGCAATGAGTTAGCCTGAAAACTTTTAAAAATATGGGCAAGATAGAAAGAAGACTGGCTCAGGAATTCTGGGAGTTGAAGTCCATGAGTCATAAAAGAGCCAAGGTTGCATACCCCTGCCCTGGGGATTCTGTTGTGATATTGGGGCCTTAGCAAGAATTACTTCTGGTTTTTTGTAGTTAAGTTAGATAGGTGCCATTTTTTCTTGTATTATTATTATTGAGGTTTTTTGCTGTAGCAAAGTTGTCCAGTCTTTGGTTTGCCTGGGCCACATTGTATGAAGGAAATTGTGTTGGGCTATATTTAAAATATATAACTTAGTTAACTTATTTTTTAAATATTTTTTTATTATTTGTTGGACCACATTACTAACTGTCCAGGTTTGCCTGCGGCTCAGGGGCTGCAGGTTGGCTTCATCTCTTCTATACAATTCACCCTTACTTTTATATAAAAAGATAGCAGTTTTAAAAAGTGTTTTACAAACAATATTTAGGATTATATCTAGCAAAAGTAATACAGTAGTCTCCAACTTGTTTTGGCATCTCTCTAGCAAATAGCTTATTCTTCTTGAGTTTCACCCTGCAAAAGAAAAGGAAGTCTTAGCTTTAACCAACATTTCTCAGCTATGCTTAATTGTAAAGTATATATTTCAGTAAGCATGATTATTTGCAATTGACTGTTGGTGTTAGTAAGGTAAGGCTAATAAACTCTAGGAGCTTCACCTTGCTATAAAAGTAGTTTGGTTTTTGGTTTGGCTAATTCCCAGAGATCCCATTTCACTTATTGTGCTAAAGAAAACAGAAATATATCTATCTAGTATAGTCAGCATTGGCCAATGTTATAAGTAATCCTTGTTGAACAACTGGTCACTTAATTGGCATTTAAAATTATAGTGTACTCCCTCCAAAAGCTGCTTACAACAAGGTCCTGAAGTTACAGCTTTTGCAGTGCTCCAGTGATATTTGCCTCTATGATCAACTGTAGGGATGCTACAATGCCCCCTGCCTATCTCCTCATCCCCCCCACTAGTTTCCCACAAACCTTTCCAGGTTCCAGGCCTTTTCTCCCCCGGGGCCCCCACAGCTTTTAGGCCTGATACCTTGATACCTTCTCCCTCCTCACTTACCTTTTGAAGAGCTCCAGAGGCTTCTACAATGCTGGAACAGATTGCTTCATCATCCAGAAGTGGCCACCATGTTTCTAGTGACCACATTGAATTGTGGGTGGTGGAAACATGAGGGCTGCTTCCAGAATCACTCGGCATGGTTGAGTGGCAAAACCCATTCCACTTCACTAACGTGATCTGCACACCACTGTGGAAAGCTCCTGGGCCCTGATGCTTTCTGCAGTGCTATGCAGACTATGTCAGGCAAGCAAAATAAAGCAGTTCCTGGTATGGCCATATGGCACATTCTGGAAGTGGCTCCTGGGTTCCCAGTGGCCACATTCATTGTGGATGCTAGAAACATGATGACTGCTCCTGATATTAGGCCATGTGGCTGAGCAACACAAACCTGTTTCAGTGCTGTGGAAAGCTCCGGAGCTCCTCAGAAGGTAAGTGAAGAGGACAGTGTGGGGCCTAATGTAGTGGGAACCAGATCCGAAGTCTGCGGGAACTTAAAGAGCAGAAAGCAATAGATGGGAGATGTCGTAAGGAGACCTGGGGCAGTTGGACCTTAATTTGTGCTAGGCCTTTCGGGCCCTTCCCTCACCCATGAGTATCTTGAACTCCACTTAACAACCTACATGTTTGTTTAATAGCTGCATCAGGGAGAGCAGGGGGTGGGAGTCATTAACCAACACTGCCTTACTTAATGGGTATCATGACATGCAACACTAATGGGTAAGATCCATTACAGTCAAAAGTCAAGGACTATTTATTTAAAAGAACAGAATCAAATAAAAATTGACAATTTGACAAAACAGCATACAGTCTGTCCATATTATGCTCCAACTGGAAAGGGTTTACCCAAATATCCTAAGCAAGGCTTGGAGGAAATGTCAGGTTTTCAAAAATTGCTTGTAGATCGGCACATGGGAACCATTCAAAGTTTGTGGGGGTGCCATTCCAAAGCATAGATGCAGTGGAACTGAAGTAATTGACTAATATTGCTAATTCACAAGTAATCCATGAGTGCTCAAAGTTAACACTGGACCATCCAGAACTATTTACAACTTACAACTGGTTTTGGGAGTTATGATGGCAGAGACAAACACAGACACAAACAGCGATTGGGTGATTGCATTTAGGTAGTTGGCAAATAGTTCAATTTTACAATCATTTGCAGCATCCCTTGGTCACATGGCTGTGATTTGTGACTTTTTTTTATTGATTTCCAATGTGTACTTCTAATTCTTGGCAAAAAACACCCATTGGGGAAAATGGATTTGCTTAACAACTGCAGTGTTTGCTTAATGACCACTATGTTCACCTAACAGCTACCATAAAAATGGTCATAACTTTGAACCATGTGATGCCTTATGATTGCAATGACTTATGACCCTAATTCTGGGCTAATGACCATAACTCAAGGATTATCTGTATTTTTTACAGTTTTTCCTGAGATATGAATTTTTATCTTGCTTATGTACTTAGGGTGATCGCAAAGAATCTATTTTATTATTCATATATCTAAATTAATGCTGGGCATGATTTTATAGTTTGGAGAAAATATATTTTATTTTTGTCTGTAGGGAACTTATCGTTTCTTTTCACCAGGACTACAAGATAAGTACAAGCAGTCACTAGACATGCATTTAAAATCACTACTTGTCCTTGAATCATTTTTATCTTGCATTATAGGTCACTTGGATGCATTTTGTATGAGATATGTTGTTTGAATCACGCATTTACTGGTCATAGTTTTTTGTCCATTGTTCTGAAAATTGTAGAGAGCAAAACACCTTCTCTTCCAGACAATTTTCCAAGAGAACTTGATGCTGTCCTGCATAGGTGGGTATGTTTGTTTGGATTTTATTTATTTTTTCTATTATATCTTTCGTTAATGTCAATATTGATTCATTTCATATTGTTAATATTTCAGTATGCTGAGTAAGGACCCTTCACTGAGGCCTTCAGCTGCAGAGATTTTAAGAACTTCATACATTGATGATCAGTTACAGGTATTTGGAATGTCTTCTTAGATGTGCTTAAAAACATAGATTAAAAAATCACTGTATTATACAAAAGTAAAAACTATAAAATACAGTTATAAGTAAGGTTGCTCAGAAATACCGATCAAATTCTTGAGAATTATATCTAAAGTCATTGATCCGTAAGATACTTGATCAAATATTTAATGCAGAAGGATTTGTATTATTACAAGATTGACAGAAGTGCTATTTTGTTATGAGATCAACTGTATTTTAGCAGTCTGCATTCATATTCTGAAAATTCTACCTCCAAAAAAATTAAAACATTTTATTTTAGATGTTCAGAATTTGGTAGAAGTGAAATAAGGGTTATCTGCTATTAATAGTTTAAATTTTCAGAAAGTCAGATAGATATCTTTCACACACTCCTACACAGAGACAGACAGACAGAGGAGAGAGAGCCTCATCCTCAAATTTAAAAAAAAAAAAGAACAATTTTAAAATACAGGCACAACTTGTTAATCATTTTCCTCTCTGGGGAAGAAAATACTTTGGATTTTGATTCCTGGATTTGAATATTTGGAACATCTCCAGAATCATACTACCATACTTTTGTTTAAAGTTCAGATTAGTATTAAGATGATAAGTGGTGGAAAGACCCACTTCATATCAATTAAAATTCTGGGAAACAGAATATCATGGCAATTATACACCACACATTTTAAAAACTCCTTTAAAATAATCTAGAAATGCTGTAGCAAAAAACAACAACAAAGTGACATTTGCAGAACAGATCACAATTGACTAGAAATAATGGCATTTCTTTTGCATTTCAATCAAGGGCCTTTTTGTCCCTGGTGAAAAAAATAGGAAAAAGACTAAAGCAAAACTTATTAGTATTTGCTTCTGTTTCCTAAGACATGTATATGCATCTCTGCAAAAGCTCCTAGGCTGTCACTTGCTCTCTAAGCAAGAGTCAAAAGTGTCTGAGGATCCCAGATTTTGCACTTTGTCTTTTTTTGCCACTTATTCTGTTCTTCCAGAATAAGAGATGGTCATCCATGGAATCAGAAGGGTGCCAAACCCAAACCTACTCAATCTTCCAGGACTAAGTTGAAACCTATTATTTCCCATTAAGCAACCCTCTCCGCCCCAGCCTTCAAATATCAGGACAGGACAGGACATCAACTTGCTTAATTCATCATGGGCAGATTATAAAGCTGGGTTTCATTAGCTTATTGATGATATCTCACCCCCTGATGATGGATGATCTCACCCAGTGCACCAGATGTTAAACGGGAGTAGAGAAAGCAATGGACCCTGCTGAATGTTACATATAAAATATCCAATGTCAGAGGCAGCCTGCCACTCAGTACTATGTGTCAGTACTATGTGTACATAATATCAGAGGAAAGTCTATTGAGCTACTAATAACTATTAAGTAAAGAGAAATTTGGTCTAGTCAGGCCTTTAGCCAATCTCAGCAGGGATATTCTTTGTAGGTCACCTACCTTGTCCCTTTGCTAAGTGCAGAATCTGCTAGATTAAATGCAATTTATGTGAAACATAAAAGGAATTAGCTTTGTAAAAGACCCAGAAGTCATGAAATACTTCCATATTAAAAAAAGTAAATTGTTACAATTCCTGTTTTCTGACAGATTATGAAATATAAGCACACAAATGTGATTACAAAGGATTGGATGTTTAATTCCCAGGAAGAAGCTGATCATATAATAAGTGCTGTGTGAGTATGGGATTCTTGAACTTTACAAAAGCAAATCAAATCAAAAGTGGACAATCACCAAAACCAAATAAAAGAGAAATTCGTTTCCATGAATAGTTCTTAATCTGTACATATCTGTTGCTGCTTCCTTCAAGAAAATTCTTTACAGAAATTTCAGGCATTAACAAGGCCATCAATTAATTTGCAATAACTGTTATATATTTCTATATTAATATAAACTGTATGTTCTATTTGCATTATTTATGCATTAAACTAATTTGAATACTATTAAATACTATTAAAAGTATCAAAATACAATTATATAATAATTAATAAAGTAATTAAACTCATATCCCTTTGAGTTTTACTTGGATCTGGAATTGTGTTTTCTTCTAATCCTACTTTACTTCCATTCCATTAATTATCAATTACTGCTTCATTCTGCAGTGCAATCATTTCTTTTTTAGCTTCCTTGCCTTTTGGAAGCAACATCTTCAGTGTTAATATATTACACTTTTCTTTCAAGATAGGTGTATATCACTGAGAATCTGACCATAGTATTATTTGGTTTGCTAATAAGTAGCAAACAAGCAAAAGTTTCACTTTAGCGGCAAGTTAGCTGACCTTTATAGTGCATTTCTGTTCTAGTCTTTTGCTTGCTTTCATCTCTAACATTAACCCTAACCCTAACCCTTATTTTCTACTGTTTGCTGCCAAATTATATATTATCTCTTTATTTATCAATCTTGGCAACTTTAAGATGTGGGAACTTCAATTCCCAGAATTCCCAATATGACTGGCTGGGAATTCTGAGATATGAAGTTCACAAACTTACAGTTCCCAAGTTTGATAAACATTGCAATATAGAATCCCTCTCTCTTTCCAACCCTGATGTTTTAAATGCAACAACATTTAATCTGATCAGAATTTAGGTTCTATTTTAGCAATTCTAAATTGTTAAATCCAATAATATTGTCATAGAATTTCAGTCTACCTTTTAATAGTCCTCAAAACAGATGTAGGCTTGGGGTCTATCAAGAGCTATGGTTGCATTCTTACTTCAGCCCTCTTCCTCATTCCACCAATTCTTGAGAGATAATAGCTAAATGTATCTCCGACCAGCACTTCCAAGCTCCTACTTTTAGATAGCTCAAAGCAGTTCCTAACCATATTATAGACAAAGAAAGCTTTGTTCCTATTACTCACAACCATGAACAATAGCCCATTACACTTACCTGACAATGCTGTAATCTGGACCTACCATTTGGTGCTTGTTGTGATTGGGTACGTGCTGCTGGGTGGAGATTTTCAGCAGGTAAAAACATGCTGACACTAAGGATTGGTTGGAAGATGTTCTATTTAGCTTCTGTTCATCCTTTAATATGCTGCATACAGTCTAGTAGTCCTATAGCCTCAGCAATCTTACTGATTGTGTTTATTGGTGCATCTCTCCACATTAATTTATATTTGTATGTGTATTCTGTCATAATCTTAAAAGGCTGTCAGCAGTTCATAAGGTATAAATAATTAAAATATCGTTTGCTTTAAAAAGATACATTTATAAAATATAATAAACTCTTAAATGTGGCACAATAAGTCAGCAGCCACTAGTTTATAAAATCTATCCCAAGATGCCAATAAAGAAGAATATTTGTAAGTCAGAGTTAAAATGAGGGGTCTTTGTTGCTTTCTGAGCTTGGTTATTTTCTTGCAGACATTTCATTACCCAAACTAGGTAACATCAGTGCTAGTAAGGAGTGGGGTTTCCTCTCAGTTTATATTTGAGTGACTGGCCCTATCTGTGTTGGTGGGGGTAGTCTTAGAGGCTTTTTGCTTGGGCTGTTTACTGTTTGTTTGGCAGTTTCTGGATTAAGGTATTGTTTACTTGATTGTTGGTCTGATGTTAATCTTGAGGTTAATCTATGCTCATCTGGGTGCTAATTGCTGGTGTAGGGGTGCGTAAGTCTTTTTGTTCCCTTTTTTGGTTTGTTGATTGTTTCTTTTGCATAATCTATAGCAGTGGTGGCGAACCTATGGCACGCGTGCCAGAGGCGGCACTCGGAGCCCTCTCTGTGGGTACGCACGCTGTCACCCCATCCCTGCCTCCCCCCATCCCCCTCCTCACCAGCAGTCCCCCCGGAGGAGAGTCACCCACAGGCACGTCCCACACAGAGCAGCGCAGCCAAGCACATGGCAGCAGGGACAAGACTCCACCCTCACGCCCCGTCACACGTAGATGGTGCTGCGGGGTGCAGGTGGAGGGCATGGCCGCCATGACACTGCGGGCCGCCTGGGCGATCTGCTACAGCGGGCTGTGGAGGCGGTGGATTGTCCTGTGGGTGGGTGGGGCGGGGGCGTAGCAGGGGCAGGGGCGGAACGGGCGGGGTGGTTTTTGGGCACTCAGTCTCTAAAAGGTTCGCCATCACTGGTCTATAGATATTATTTACGTCTATTTGTCCATTGATGACTAATTTGTCAGAGTGTCAGATTTCTAGAAATTCCCTAGTGTTTTTGGACTTGGCTTCGTTTAGGTTATTTTTAGGTTATTTTCAGTTTACCAATTGAAACAATGATCAGGTCTGTCCAAAGAGTTTTCATCATGATTTCTAACTGCTTCGTGATGTTCATGAATGCGTTCTGCCAGTTTTTTGCCTATTTGTCCTTCTTAGTGGTTGTTGCAATCATTATACTATATGTTGTAGATTATTCTTGTTTTTCCTCCTGGAGCTGTTGGGTCTTTTGGTTTGCTTAGGATCTTTTGAAGAGTTTTGGTTGGCTTGTATGCTATGCTGATTCCATGTGGTTTTATTAGTTGGTGGTTTCTGAGATGTTGG
This sequence comes from Azemiops feae, assembly GCA_023970755.1. Taxonomy (NCBI): domain Eukaryota; kingdom Metazoa; phylum Chordata; class Lepidosauria; order Squamata; family Viperidae; genus Azemiops; species Azemiops feae. Next base: position 572,474 of record JALGBA010000984.1, on the reverse strand, counting down.
TGTATGGCAGTGTTATTCTTTTTAGGGCACAATAAGCAACACAACACAAAGGACTGGTTTTTCAACATAAGATTATCTGGCATCTCAAATCTTGATTCTTAATATCTCCTAACATCTTTACTATATAGCTCAAAGCAATTAATAAAATGGTCCAGTGTATACTTCATAGTCAATAGTCTTCTGTTTAAATTGCAAAGCTAGAATCTTTATGATACATTGGATAATGAGCTCAAAAAAAGATAATGTCATCAGTATGGTTTTTCATTTCTTATGTTATTATTAAAGCTTCAAGGGTACCCCTTTGTTCTTTTTGTTTTTTTAAAAAAATAATATCAGTCATATCAAATGAAATGAGTTCAAAGTTCTTGATTTACATAATTTAATTATAAATGAAGTAAGGTATTAAAAATTAATACAATTAGAGTCTTCCTTTTGTTAATGTACCATGCATCTTAATTGCATCTTTTCATTTGTTGGCAGTTCTACTACTCTGTTGATAATTTGAACATTATTATAAACAAGTATGTTTAAGTACAGTAAACAAACTATATGAATAAATTGACGGTTCAGCACTTTATTTTTTTTAAAAAATGAATATTTTTTAAAATTGGTAGTTTTATGATTTAATTTTGTGACAATAAATTCAGTTCATTTTAAGTTTGTTGATTCTCAATAACATTAATGAGACTAATTCAAACCATTACTAACTTGCTCCTTTGATGTCAAGTCATTCAATCTGTCTCCAACCATAACAACAAACTGGAGAGAACCAGTTCCATCTCACAGGGTTGTTGTTGTGGGGAAGATAGGAGGAAAGAGTATTAAGTTTGTGTGTGTGTGTATGAGAGAGAGGGGGGAGGGAAGGAGAGGGAGAGAGATGATAAGATAAATTATTTGTGGTTTATTCAAAAAATTGTGACAATGGGTTAATGATCTGTTGAATTTTACCAATAAGCACTTAAATCCAACAAAATATATAACATTCAGAGTAATGAAATTTATTAATTCTAATAGAATTCTAAAACCTTTTGGAGATCATGGAGCCTGCAATCTCACACAATTATACTGGAGTGAGACTTATGATACAATACAATACAGTATAATACATTGTAATATAATACATACCTTTACTTTTTTTCTTGATAGAGCAGGAGGCTGAGCTTTTGTTATGGACCTGGAATTAAACTCGCATTCCATATAACAATTTGTGTTAGATGGAAAAATTCTGGAAAATCTTCTGGGGGAGGTGGGAGAGAGATTTTTTGTTGTTGTATGTGAATTTCCTTCAACACATGACATAAGGTATATTTTTGTGAACTTTTGAATTTCCTTTAAGACATGACATAAACTTCTTTTTCCAGCTTGATATCATTAAGTGCCTTCTTGCTTCCAATTTTTTATTTCAATTTTATTATTTTTAGACAGAAAAAGGTACATCTCCAAACTCTGAGGGCCATATCTGAAGTGCAGAAAATGACACCACGTGAACGGATGCGATTGCGGAAATTAAATTTAGCTGATCAAACAGCACAGAAGCTAAAGTAAGTAAACACTTATTTATAATGTTATCAAAAGCATTTATAATCAAAAAGTGATGATTTGTTATATTCAACCATTATATTTCCCTCTTGTAAATTATATATAGTATCTGTTTTGCTTTCTAATTCTGAAAAAGGAACCTAACAGAGAAGTTATTTATTACAGTATTCTAGTCCTTTGGGTCCCTCAGATACTGATATAATTAGTGGAATAACTATTTAGTTGCTTTCAGAATACTTTTTTCATCACTGTTACCACTTGTTTGGACAGTTATTATGACTACACAATATCATGCAGTTTTCTGTCTATTTGGTTGTATAGATATTTCAAAGCCCTATAAATGGGAGAAATAGGGCAAAAATAACAACTTGCAAAATAGTAAAATATATAGAATTTGTGTGTATTTATGATTAAAGCTAATTTTATTAGAACTACAAATATGTCACAATTGTTTTAAATTTGAATAATGCAGTATTTAATTTAGACCAAATTATAAATTGATACCAAGTTGCCTTTAACGTGATCCAAAATTCAGTTAATGCGAGACTAGGGTTTTGAAAGAAAAATCAGGTCCGGTTCCAAACTGGAAATAAGACACTGGAAATAAAATGGAGGCTAAGATGCTGGAAATAAAATGGAGGCTGCTTAGGAAAGAAGGTTTCTGTTTATTGATGATGAGCAGAACCAACAATAGTATGTAGTTCAGGGACAGCTGACAAAATTGCTGAGTGAATGGATGGATCTTTATGGGGCTCTGAGATTTTAAAGTAGAAATGTTTCTGGGTTGTGCAATGAGGTGGGTTTTTGTGTCTTTTGCTAGTCTGAAGAGGGTGTTGGGTTAATCCTTTTATGTCCTAAAGATCATGTCCTGTCCTTAGATTTTGGGTAGGGGAATGTAAATTCTTAATCCTATCAAATGTGGGGGCTGAAGGAATTTTATTTATGAATACATTGGCCCAGTCTTTCTTAATAGGTACAAAATATCCATCTCTAAAGACTTGAGGCTTCTGCTTGAGGCTATTAAAAAAGACTGGGGCTGCTTTCTGCCTTTGTTAAGAATTTTTTCTCTCAATTTCTCCTTTGGGGAAAATATTCTATCCTGCCTATTTTTAATATTAAGAATAAGGAATATTTTAATCTGGGGGAGGGAGGCTTCCTACAAGGGCATATGCAATTGAAGCTAGTGAATGCACAGTTGCAGTTGGCAATTTAGACAAGTTTAAAAAAGAAGAGTCTCATTTTTGTATTAGAACAGACATGTCAAACACAAGACCCATGGCCCGCATCCGGCCCAAGATTGGCCGATATTTGGCCCGCGGGGATGTCCTGGAGATGGCAAGGGACTGGCCCCCGCCACCCTGGCTCCGGCCCCGCCCAGCCTGGCAGCCCCCAAGGCTGCACAGGAGGCAGTGAGTGCACTGAGGTTGATGTCCGGCAGCAGGGAGTGTGTAGTCCGCTGTGATTACCAGGCCGGCCCTCCAGCAGCAACACTGCAGCGGCACTGGCAGCATGGGAGTCTGGGCAAGTGATGCGGACCACCGGACATGCCTACTCCATCCCATGTCTTTTTGGTTGGAGAGCAGGTCACCACTGGTCATCTCCTCAGCCCCCTCATGGCCTGTGGGTGGAGTGCATTCCCCTTGTGCACCTTGGTACTCGCCGCAACCATGGCCGCCAGCCGCTCACGCAGGTCCATTAGGCCACCGCCCAGAGCTGCAGGCCCATCCAGCACGAAGGAGGCAAAGCGGTTGGCTAGGACAAGGGTCTCCAACCTTGACAACTTTACAACTTGTGGACTTCAACTCCCAGAATTCCTCAGCCAACTGTTCTTTGCAACTATGCTGCCTGAGGAATTCTGGGAGCTGAAGTCCACCAGTTATAAAGTTGTCAAGGTTGGAGACCCCTGGGCTAGGAAGCCCCGAGTAGAGGTGGTAGAGCACACCCAGGGCCAGCAGGCAAAAGGCCACCCCTAATGGGGAAAGCCGGATCCCCAACGGCGCCATGGCTGCCCAGCCCCAGTTGAGATGGGGGGGAGTCACGCAATCTTGGCTGAGCCTGGGCAGCCATGGCGCCAATGGGGATCCAACTTTCCCCACTTGGGATGGCCTTTTGCTTGCTGGGCGTGGGTATGCTCTACCATTTCTACTCAAGCTTCCTAGCCGGCTTTGTGCTGGGCAGGCTTGCAGCTCCGGGTGGCAGCCTAATGGACCTACACGAGCTGCTGGCGGTGTCGGCACGAGGCGGGGCCAAAGTGCGTTGGGTGCCTGAGGGGAACAGGCTCCACGCACGGGCCAAGGGCAAGTCATTCTGCTAGATTTCAGAATTAACAGATCAATGTATTTATATTTCTTTGTCATGCCAATTTACATTCCATTCTTGCACAATAAATGTTTTTTAAAAATCATTTGAAATGCTACAATTTGCAGTTGATACCAGTATTCTCCTTTCAGACAGTTGGCTGAAGAAAAATATCAAGAAAATCTTAAAAGAATGCAAGAACTTAGATCCCGTAATTTTCACCAAATTAATATAGATGTACTTCATGTAAGTACTGATTCTACCCTTTTCACTTTTCTAAAAATTTACAGTGAATTTCTATAGTATTTTATCTTATTCATAGTATGGATAGTTGATATAGTAGAGAAAGTAGTAATTAATCTTGTATATGTGAGTTTTCAAAAAATATTTCAGAGTATAAATTATAGTCTCCTTCATGGATTACTGCCTTGTCGTGGCGAAGGAGCTTGCGTAACTCAATGAAGTTATGAGCTATGCCGTGCAGGGCCACCCAAGACGGACAGGTCATAGCAGAGAGTTCTGACAAAATGTGATCCACTGGAGAAGGAAATGGCAACCCACTCCAGTATCTTTGCCATGAAAAACCCATGGACAGTACTAAAAGGCAAAAAGATATGACACTGGAAGATGAGCCCCTCAGGTCGGAAGGTGTCCAATATGCTACTGGGGAAGAGCAGAGGGCTAGTACTAGTAGCGCCAGAAAGAGTGAAGCGACTGGGCCAAAGCCGAAAGGACGCTCAGCTGTGGATGCATCTGGTGGTGAAAGGAAAGTCCGATGCTGTAAAGATTTTTTCTCCATAGGAACCTGGAATGTAAGATCCATGAATCAAGGCAAACTGGACGTGGTCAAACAAGAGATGACAAGACTGAACATCGACATCTTAGGAATCAGCGAACTAAAATGGACAGGAATGGGTGAATTTAATTCAGAGGACCATCAGGTATACTACTGCGGGCAAGAATCCCTCAGAAGAAATGGAGTAGCCTTCATAGTCAATAAAAGAGTAGGAAAAGCAATACTGGGATACAATTCCCAAAATGACAGAATGATCTCAGTGCAAATCCACGGCAAACCATTCAATATCACAGTAGTCCAAGTCTATTCCCCAACCACTGGTGCTGAAGAGGATGAAATTGACCAGTTCTATGAAGCCCTACAGCACCTTATAGAACCAACACCAAAAAACGATGTCCTTATCATCATGGGGAATTGGAATGCTAAAGTAGGAAGCCAAAAGATAACTGGAATAACAGGCAAGTTTGGCCTTGGAGTACAAAATGAAGCAGGGCACAGGCTGATAGAATTTTGTCAAGAGAATACGATGGTCATAGCAAACACTCTTTTCCAAAAACCCAAGAGACGTCTCTACACATGGACATCACCAGACGGTCAACACAGAAATCAGATTGACTATGTGCTCTGCAGCCAAAGATGGAGAAGCTCTATACAGTCAGTAAAAACAAGACCAGGAAGCTGACTGTGGCTCAGATCATGAGCTTCTCGTTGCAAAATTTAGGCTTAAATTGAAGAAAGTAGGGAAAAACACTAGGCCACTCAGGTATGAACTAAATCATATCCCTGATGAATATACAGTAGAGGTGACAAATAGATTTAAGGAATTAGATCTGATAGAGTGCCTGAAGAACTATGGACGGAGGTTCGCAACATTGTACAAGAGGTAGCAACTAAAACCATCCCAAAGAAAAAGAAATGCAAGAAAGCAAAATGACTGTCTGAGGAAGCTTTGCAAATAGCTGAGGAAAGAAGGGAAGCGAAAGGCAAGGGAGAAAGAGAAAGATACACCCAATTGAATGCAGAATTCCAGAGAATAGCTAGAAGAGATAAGAATGCCTTCTTAAATGAACAGTGCAAAGAAATAGAAGAGAACAATAGAATAGGGAGAACCAGAGATCTCTTCAAGAAAAATTGGAGATATGAAGGGAACGTTTCATGCAAAGATGGGCATGATAAAGGACCAAAATGGCAGGGACCTAACAGAGGCAGAAGAGATTAAGAAGAGGTGGCAAAATTACACAGAAGAACTGTACAAGAATGAGCTTAGCATCCCTGATAACCACGATGGGGTGGTCACTGACCTCGAGCCAGACATCCTAGAATGTGAAGTGAAATGGGCCTTAGGAAAGCTGAGCAACAACAAAGCTAGTGGAGGTGATAGTATTCCAGCTGAGCTATTCAAAATCTTAAAAGACGATGCAGTAAAAGTGCTACATTCAATTTGCCAGCAAATTTGGAAAAGTCAACAGTGGCCACAGGATTGGAAAAGGTCAGTTTACATTCTAATTCCAAAGAAAGGCAATGCCAAAGAATGTTCAAACTATCGCACCATTGCACTCATTTCACATGCAAGTAAAGTTATGCTTAAAATCCTACAAGCTAGACTCCAGCAGTATGTGGATCGAGAACTTCCAGAAGTACAGGCAGGATTTCGAAGAGGCAGAGGAACTAGAGATCAAATTGCCAACATACGCTGGATCATGGAGAAAGCTAGGGAGTTCCAGAAAAACATCTACTTCTGCTTCATTGACTATGCTAAAGCCTTTGATTGTGTGGATCACAACAAATTGTGGCAAGTTCTTAAAGAGATGGGAGTACCAGACCATCTTATTTGTCTCTTGAGAAACCTATATGCGGGTCAAGAAGCAACAGTGAGAACTGGACACGAACCACTGATTGGTTCAAAATTGGGAAAGGAGTCCGGCAAGGCTGTATTCTGTCGCCCTGCCTATTTAACTTATATGCAGAGCACATCATGAGAAAGGCAGGGCTAGATGAATCAAAAGTTGGAATTAAGATTGCCGGGAGAAATATCAACAACCTAAGATATGCAGATGATACCACTCTAATGGCAGAAAGTGAAGAGGAACTAAAGAGCCTCTTGATGCGGGTGAAGAAGGAGAGTGCAAAAGTTGGCTTGAAACTCAACATTAAGAAAACCAAAATCATGGCATCCGGCCCTCTCAATTCCTGGCAAATAGATGGGGAAGAAATGGAGGTTGTGACAGATTTTATCTTCCTGGGCTCTAAGATCACCACAGATGGGGACTGCAGCCAAGAAATTAAAAGACGCTTGCTCCTGGGGAGGAAGCTATGGCAAATTTAGACAGCATACTAAAAAGCAGAGACATCACCCTGCCAACAAAAGTACGTATAGTCAAGGCCATGGTTTTCCCAGTTGCAATGTATGGCTGTGAAAGTTGGACCATAAGAAAGGCTGAACGCAAAAGAATTGAGGCCTTTGAACTATGGTGCTGGAGAAAACTCCTGCGAGTTCCTTGGACTGCAAGGCGATCAAACTAGTCAGTCCTAGAGGAGATCAACCCTGACTGCTCCTTAGAAGGCCAGATACTGAAGTTGAAACTCAAGTACTTTGGCCACCTAATGAGAAGGAAGGACTCACTGGAGAAGAGCCTAATGCTGGGAAAGATTGAGGGCAGTAGAAGAAGGGGATGACAGAGAATGCGGTGGCTGGATGGAGTCACTGAAGCAGTAGGCGTGAGCTTAAATGGACTCCAGAAGATGGTAGAGGACAGGAAGGCCTGGAGGAACGTTGTCCATGGGGTCGCGATGAGTCGGACACGACTTCGCAACTAACAACAACAACAACATTATATCTCAATTTAATGAATATAATAAAGCCAATATTTATTCTAAATTATTTTGGGATCACTTTATCTATAATTTATTATTTTGTACAAGTGAAACCTACTATATGTGGCTAACTTTATTTGTTAATTATACTAATTTAGTTTTTCCAAAACAGTGTGCTTCCTCCTATAAAAATTCTCATTTTCTCCTAAGATGTTCCTAAGAAAATACTATATTAATCCAATTCCAATAACATGATTTGATATAACATAAATAGTTTTGCTGGTTTTGGGGTTCCATTAGCTTTATGTGTTTAAAAAACTCATAAGAATGTTTTTAATAAAGCCATTCTTCATAGAAAATCCCATTGGTTCTAGTCAGAATATATTAAGTAAGTTATGGCCAAATTATGATCCTACTTTTGTCTTTTTTTAATTACTTCAAATAAGGAAACTGATCAAGACAATTCAGAACATCTCATTAAATCCCAGCCTGTCATTGCAGTGGACTATTTTTCCATAGGATGCAGTAACCAAAGGGACAGTGATACAGTAGGCAGACTGCATGAATCTGATCCAACAGAGCATGGTAAGAACTATAAGTATATATTATCATTTGTCCGTCTCATTAAAATATAATGAGATGCAACTAACTTTTGTAAGGAAAATAAGTGAAATTTTAAGTATCTAAGAAAAATGAAACAATTGTTCTAAAATAACTAGACCCATATGCATTTTCTATGTGAAATAATTCATCTTATGTGTATATTGAGTATATTTTTCATAGTGCTGGAGGTCTGAAGCAGTCAATCCATTAAAGATCAATAGGACACCCATAGATTTCCAGTTGATAACTGTCCAGAAAGGAGTCAGTCTATGAAGTTAACTAGTGCATACTATATCTATTGCTTCAATGTTGGACTGCAACTCCTTTGGTATAAATTAAACAGTAGAAAGAAAATTCTATAGGCTACTAAGAAACTTTGTTAAAAACTAGGCTAAGTCTTTAGACACTTTGCTGGGCAAACATTTAACTGACATTGTGTTCTGTTTTAAAACTTTCAATCTAATATGAGAGAAGTTAACATTTTTTTGCTTGTTGGGTCATATTTAACTTTTGGGATCTTCTGAGAGTTGCAGAAAGTTGGGCAATTATGCAAAGTGGCAACGGCTGCATTATGAACATGGAAAGGGTTGACATCAGAATTTGCAGGCATAGGACTTTGGAGCCTACTTTGTTTTTAAATTGGTTTAGGACTTAAAACAAACACTTTGTGTTTCCTTTATCAAAATGTTTGGGAGGCAAATACTTAGGCATGATTAGAAAAGAGTCTAGAAACGATCTTTTTTTAATAACTCATCATTGACAATATGGTCTTCTGATGGGATAAACTTGAAGGAGTGATACTTACTTATCAAGAGCAAATATTCAGGCTGAATTCCATATAAAAAAACAAGGATTTCTTAATCAGACATAAACTAATTTTGGACCCAGCTGAGTAAATGGATATAGATAAGAAATCAGAGGTAGATCAACCTCAAAAAGTTGACACCAAAGAAGAAGATGTGGCTGAGATGTTCATACAGGAACTTGCTATTTTATCTAAAATAGAGATTAAGTCTATTAGAAAAAGGTCTAGAAACCACAAAGGACTTCAAGAACTGCAACAGCTTGTGAATGCAGTGTATCCAACTCTCTCCTAGTCTATCCTTACAATATTGCATTACAATGATCTCTTTATGAAAATATAGCATGTGTTTGGTGCTATGTGTTTTTTTATGTGAAAGTTATATACAGGTAATCGCTTTGTGTTGCTTTCAAATGCTGCAAGGAAAATCTATAGCTATTATTCGATTAAGGAATTTATTGTGTACTTTGTTAATCTAAAGTGATTAACTGTGATTTTAATATCACAGTAGATGTATTTAATAGTTTTGTGATACTTTTATAAAATCTGGAGGATAACAAATGAAGCTGTATTACCTAATTCATCTGAGAAGTATTAGCCTTCCTTGCTTGATAACGCCTATGTGTCCTAAAATACTAAGCAACTGTTCCCAAAACAAATATTGAATAGGCAGGCATAAGAGTAAACGAAGTGGAAAAATGTTCTCCAGAAAGCAGTTAATTCAGGAGTGTGCTTTGATAACTTTGTTTTATTTTTTATCAATAGCACAATGAGAATTGTCCAGGTAAGAAATACTTAGACTGAATTTCCATAGTTGCAGATCAATAAAACACAATCTGAAATAATATAACAGAGTTTCTACTGCTTAATTTATATAAGAAAAAATATTTTGTTATGTGAGAGTTTGATTTCCTAGGGGTAAATTGCTTTCAGTAGAATCACATGTATTCGTTTTGATATTTAGCACTTTATCCAGAGGCACATAGATTAGGGACTTTGGTCATTTTATGGATTCCTGCCAGTCTATGCTACAGACAGAGATTAATCTACTGGCAATATGCTTGGCTTGGCTTTCCTGCCATTTTTACTTCAGGTTTCTATGAAGAAGTAGGTACCTCGTATATCTCAAGAAAAAGTAAGTGGACTCAATTACAGTGACCATGGACTGTTGAAAGACCTGTAGGACTAGATTGGGAACATCCCCCCAAAAAACTATGTAGTACCTAAGAGTCAATACCATTTTGATGGCACAAAATCAATCAAATTACTTGTATCCTTCTCAAAGCCATGGGAACCTAGAATTCCTCACAAAATTGTTACCAAACAATCAGGGCTGGACAGCACTTTGGATTTGAAGGCAGAAAATATGTTTCAGAATGTGCAAAGATTGCGAGTATCTATAGCAGCAGTCATTGGCTTCAAAATGGCAGACATGGCTGAATAACAGAAGCCTTATACTTTTTTATGTGCATTCATATATTGCTTTATTCAACAGAAGCAGGAAGGGAGACAAAAAGAATAAGGGCTTCTTGTTAGGATTAGGGTTAGGGTGGTCTGGGCAGTAGGAAAAGATGCAACAAGTGGAATAAACTTCACATTTACTAGACTTTATTGATTTTATGATTCATATCTTATGTTTAATTTTTTTTAAATTCATAGAACATTTTATTTCCTGCTCTCAGATCTACTGTGAGAGGATATACAGTATGAACTAAATAAATAAGTGTTGTGTGATGTGATATGATGTCATATGATGTGATGTGGTGGGTTTTAGATAGATTTGTATTTGTATTTTATGTTAATTGCCTTCATCCAGTGATGCAAATTGTTTAGAAACACTATCTTAATTGGTCATAGTTTTCCTTTGCTTATTTGCAGAAATGTATTTATACAGCTCAAATGTTAACGAAAATAATATATGTTGTATTCTAAGGAAAAGCTCCATGTTAAGAACACGTTGTATATTCCCAATTCCATTCTGGCCACTTTTCCCCGCTGTGACTATATAAATATATTTATATCACACACATGCACCTCTGTACATCCAAATATATGAACATAGATTATTAGAAGTCAATAATAAAAAAATCAGTAAAAACAAACATTATTCCTCTAGATGTGATGAAATCATAATTTGCAGAATTGCTAGCCAATATGGCTGTGGATATGCTGCTCAGTTGACCACTCTGCTTAGAAGTTTGGAGATCTTTATTTGATAGCAACATTATCCTTGTACAACTTGGCTCCTACTTTCCATACTGAAATGATACTAGATAACTTATTTATTGGAAGAAAAGAAAAATAATGATGAGGTAATAGAGCAGAGAAGGTAGATTGTAGCAGTTATTAAGCAGTTGCTGGACATTTTTCACAGAACTAAAGATGCAAGGATATTTGCAGTGAAAAGAGGAAGCACACTGACCCACTGACCCATCCCAATTTCCTGGTTCACCAATGCAGCAGGAAATAAAACTCATGGCAATTTAATTTTAAAAAGCTTGTGTTTTCCTGAAAAAGGAGGTTGATGTTCAAAACCAAACTTCGACGTGGCTTTTGCTAAACCAAATCATGAACTACACCTCATCAAATGTACATCAAATTTTAATTGAGATATAAATGCTTTTGGCCATATCACATTGTTTCCAGTAGACCACTTAAGTAAATATTCATGCTGATTGGAGTATAGGGATCAAAATCAATGAACACTTAGGACACAAGGAGAAAAAAATGGAAATAAACAGGAACATGAAACTTGAGTAATATTCAAGTTCTGTCTGATTTTGGCTGTTTTCCCACAAAACTGGGCAAGAGGTAATATAAACATAGAGGTAATAAGTATCTTCTGTGATTGTTTCCAGATTTTGAGACAACGTTCTATTAGAGTTAGGTTAATTGTGCAAATTCTTGAAAAGAAATGCTTCGGAAACTAGTGTTTCTGTAGCTGCTACTGAAGCCTAGAAAAAGAAGTATCTGCTTTAAGAGTTTGAACAGAATGCTCCATATTTGTTTCCATTCATTTTGAAATACTACTGTGGAATATATTTGCACAGCACTATAATTTAGCTTACAATAGGTGCAGAATATTAGGTAGATTTTTTTACTGTAGCATAAACGTATTATTTCTAACCAAATAAATATTTCTCTTCCAACAAGAAATAAAAGGTGTCATTTGATCACACAGCCAGAGCTTGCTCAAACCCAATGATTTACTATTATTGGACTTGGCTCTTCGCTCTATCCCCTACCTAACATTTTCCCTCAAAGTATATTTGCACTCCATCTCTCTTTAATATGACCCACTTTTGTTCTTGAGAGGAAATGTAAGAGGTCAGGGTCAAAAACTAAACTGACAGGAACAAATCAGCAAATATGCAAAATGATACATATACCACCCAAGGTTGCCTAAAATGAAAGAAATATTTTATTAAGTGCAGATGAATATATGCTAATAGAAAATGTAATGAGACTATTTATATTAACTGAGGATCATTTCTTACTATATCAGGCAGCTGAGTTATGGAGATTTATTCTTTTCAGAAATTCCCAAACAATTTTAATTCCCCTCGGACTGAAACCAAGGCAAACCATGACTGCAGAATCCAACTGTTAAGTTATCTACTGCTAAGCAAGAGTGCTTTGCAGCTGCCAGCAAACCTTGACATGCTGTCATTTCTATTCACTTCAGTAGCTTAGTGCATATATTGTCCACAAAATCAACATCCAGGCTCAGCACAGAATTCAGAAGCTAGCCTAAAGCAAGAATAAAATGAGCTTTTACAGTTGTTCAAAGAAAGTGCCTTGATTTATTAATTCATAGATAACTTCATAAAATTCAAGTATCAAATGCCTTTAGTTTATATTTTACCTGCAAAAGTGGATGAGTGGCAGTTGGAGCCATACTTAGGGAGTGCTCCAAATGCAATTCCTTTACAATATATTGAAGACTGGGTTAGGAGACATTTAGTATTCATGATTGCATAAGCACCTGGAATACCCATTTTTCTTTTTAAAAAATGGTTTATTTAGGGTTGGGAGGAGGAGTTTGGCAACAGATAGTAGAACAACTTGCAACAAATTCCATTTTGCTTTAAGGCATGAGAAGGATTAATTTCCTGCTACACATCTTGATACATGATATTCTTTGATTGGGCTTTTATACTGTTTTAGTGTAATCACAATCAGTTGCTGACATGTTTTTAATCCTATTCTCTTTTGTGAAGGCCTTGGTGTTCCTGAGCTTGGTTGTATTCATGCAGATGTCTCATTACCAAAATAGGTAACATCATCATGAGCACCTCACAGTTCAACCCTGGGCTATAAATATTTCTATTGATTTTCTCTTTTGTGAGAGTAAGATCAAGAAATGAAGGGGGAATTCTCTGTGGCCATTCAAGCCATCAGTTAGATTAAAATACATTAATACCATGTTTCCCTGAAAATAACACCTGGTCTTATTTTATTTTTATTTTTTTTTCCTCCAAAAGAGGCACCAGGTCTTATTTTCAGGGGATGTTTTTTCCACTCATCTTGCGGTGACAGCCCGCCTAGCCGGCCCACTTCTTCTGTGGCCGAAGGAGCAGCTTCATTCTGCAGCTGAAAATGGAGCTCCGGCCTGCATTTTGCAGTCAGAGGCCTTCTGGAAAGGCCTCTGCAGCTGAGAACTGAGCTACGAATTGAATCCGTAGCTTAGTTCTTGGCTCCAGAGGCCTTCTGGAAAGGCCTCTGACTGCAAAATTCAGGCCGGAGCTCCATTCTCAGCTGCAGAATGAAACTGCTTTCTTTGGCCGCAGAAGAAGTGGGCCAGCGAGGTAAGTGTCGATCCATGGGAGGCCTGGCTGCAATGGTAAGCTCCATTCCCCACCCCTGCCCTAGCTTGATTTTTAGGCATGCACCTCGCCCCAAAACTAGGGCTTATTTTTGGGGTAGGGCTTATATTAAGCCAACCCCTCAAAATCAAGCTAGGGCTTATTTTGGGGGTAGGTCTTACTTTCAGGGAAACACAGTATTGGCATTATGGGGTGGGAGAAAAGGTCCTTAGTAAACTTAAGATTTTTACTCATCATATCCAATTTGTGCTCATGTAACCTTTTTCTCTCTGATGAACAAGGCTTTAGTTCCTTGCCTAAGAGAGTATATGTATGATAAATCCTATTCCAGCTAGCAGCTGTTCTTTAAGGCAGATCAAATGCTATTTAGACATTCTTTGAAAATGTTCAAGGAACTTCCAAGAGAGAAGAGCAAAACTCAGCAACTACTTGCTTTTCTGAGAACAAATATGAAAAAGACTGCTCTATACTCTCACAACTATTCTTGAGCAAAGTTTAAGAGGAAGGGAAGATTTAACATGGTTTTGTTCACTTTCCTGCATATTCACTGAGTACTTTAAAAAATCCACCACATATTACTACAGTTCCCCTATTATTAAGAGGTTGAATCTGTTATTTTTAGAATGGTCATATCACACCTGTGTTTCAATAGATATGAAATAAGGAGGGCAAATGTATCAACACTGTTCTTATAGGTAATATTTTTAGGGGTAAACAAAAGTAAATTAAAATAAAAATCTGTAACAATTTAATTTTTGAACTTCTTAAATGATCTTTTTTAAGGATTTTTGAACTACTCAATCTCAAAAGGTTGACACCAAACAAGAAGATGTGGCTGAAATGTTCATGCAGGAACTTGCTATTTTATCTAAAGATGGAGATTAAATCTATTACCCAGAATATTAATGGGGCAAATGCCCCATCTAAGCATAAAAAACTATTTCATTACCTAAGGAAACTCAATGTCAATATAACTTGCCTTCAAGAAATACATATCCAGAAACAAGATAAGAAATAGGAGGAATTTATATCTGCTGGTTAAAAAAGAACAATGGACTTGTAATATATATAAAACCCCAATTTAAACCTAAGTTACTTTTATTAGATGAATATGGTAGATTTATAGTAGTATAAATTGAACATAATGGAATAAAATCAATAGTAGTTAACTTTATGTGCCAAATGATGATAAAAGTAAATGAATATCTTATGGATCAATTACTGTCCTTTTCCTATGAAAATTGGCTTATGCTGGGGGATTTGAATGACTTCCCCAGTTTTGAATAGAATATCTATCAAAGGGATTAAATCCTCCCAGGGTAAATTATCAAAGACCTTTTTTTAAAATGATGGACAACTTAGCATTAATAGATTTGTGGAGGCAAACAAATGGCTCAGCTAGAGAATATACTTTTTTTCCAGAGAGACATAAATCCCTTTCAAGGATTGATATGATATGGACTTCTAAAAACCTTGCAAATAAAATTCTAAAAGTTGACATTTTATCTAAATCTTATCTGACTATAATCCAGTTCTTTTGGTATTTAGAAAAAAGATGAAAAGATTAAATGAATCTGTTTTGCAAAGGGAGATTGTAAAGGACTGTAAAAAAAATTAAATGAATATTCTGATAATTTAGGTAAAGGGACAAATTTAATGACTGTTTGGGATGCTAGTAAAGCAGTTATGAGGGATTATTTTATAAAATATAATCACCTAGAGAAGAAAAAATCCCAGGAAAAGATGCAAAAGTTATTGGATGAAATTAGACACAAATAAATTGAATTGCAAAAGACACTTATGGACTCTAAAATTTTACATCAAATCAAACTATTACAGCAACAGTTGTCTATGTTAATAGTTCAAGAAATAGAAATAAAACTGAATTATGTGAAGCAAAGACACTTTGAGTTTGCAAATAAATCAGGAAGATGGTTGGCATATAAACTAAGAAAGGAAAGGGAAAAGAGAATGATCAAGAAAATTTGTGAAGGCAACAATGCAATAACAGATAATAAGCTTATTAGAAAGTCTTCTCATAATTTTTATTCCAATTTGTATAAAAAGCAGAAGTTAGATATGTCTAAAATAGATGAATATTTATTAAGGCAACAATTGCCTAAACTCTCACAAACTCAGAGACAACTTATGAATGACCCAGTAACTACCTTTGAAATATCAAAAGCTATTAAAAAATGAAATCAGGTAAAAGCTCCAGGTCTAGATGGCCTTACAAGCCAATATTATAAATGCTTCAAAGATGAACTTCTTCAGCTACTAAAGGATATAATGAACGATATATTACATGGGGGACAGATACAAATGTGGAAAGAAGCCAATATTGTGTTACTACCGAAGGAAGGTCAAAATGTTAAGAAGATAGAGAATTACAGACCAAACTCATTATTAAACAAAGACTATAAACTTTTTTGCTGCAGTTTTGGCAGAAAGATTAAAGAAGGTTTTACAGGCATATATTCATGAAGATCAATCTGGCTTTCTGCCAAAAAGACAGTTAAGGGACAACATGAGGACTGTTTTGAATGTTATTGAATATTTACAATACCAAAATGAAACGTAGGCAGCTTTAATATTCTTAGATGCAGGGAAGACCTTTGACCATCTAAACTGGGCTTTTATGCTTAAAGTTCTGGAAGAAATGGACTTTGGAGAGAATTTTATTCAAGGAGCTGAAGCTGATTATATGTCACAGCAAGCAAAAATTGTTATTAATTGTGATTTAAGCAATTCATGTGTAATTCAAAAGGATATGAGACAAGGATGTCCCTTGCTCCCTTGTTTATTTTGGTCTTGGAAGTTTTGAATAGAGATATCAGGCAAGATGAGAAAATAACAGATATAAGTATCAAGAAGGAAGTTTATAAATTGAGGGTATTTGTTAATGATTTGGTTATATTCTTGCAAGACCAAAAATAATATAGAATATTTAATAAGGAAATTAAATGAGTTTGGGGTTTTAGCGGGTTTTAAAATAAACAAACAGAAACCAACAATGCTTATTAAGAATATGATCCCACAGGACTGTGATATATTGATTAAAAAGTCTGGTTTTAGGGTTGAGAAAAAGGTGAAATATTTGGGGGTCATATTGACAAATACAAACACAAAACTAACTATGTGCCTCTCTGGAATCATACTAAAATGGACTTATTAAGATGGGATAAATTGCATTTATCACTATTGGCTATAATTTCTGTAATTAAGATGAATGTCTTACCAATGATGCTTTTTTTTATTTCAGACATTACCAATACTTGGAACTGATACTCCATTTAAACCAGGGGTCCCCAACCTATGGTCCACGGCCCAATCTTGGGCCGCCAGCTCTTGGCCAGCGGGCCGAGGAAATGGCTCGCCGGTGCATGTACCCCCACGGTGGCTAGTGGCCTGTTCGTGCATGTGTGCGCATCCCCCCACTCACGCTAGTGCCCATGGCCCCATTTGCACATGCGCACGAGCACGAATGGTGACGCTAGCGCGGGGCGGGTGTCGGCAGCCCATTTGCGCATGCGCCACTAGCCCGGGTGGTTTGCGCGGCCCATGTGTGAACAGAGCTGCTAGTGCCGCACCAATATGTGTGGGCCCATGTGCACGCATGTGCATGCACCAATTTTGAAGCTGCTCTCCTTCCCTCCGGTCCACGAGACCGAAAAGGTTGGAGACCCCTGATTTAAACAATGGCAGATTTCTAAGTTTATATGGCAAGGGAAAAAAAACAAGAATAAGATATAAGCTATTGCAAGATGTTAAGGAAAGAGGGGTCTGGGTTTACCAGATTTGAAACTGTATTTCGATGCTTGTTGTTTGGTCTGGCTAAAAGAATGGGTTAACCTCCAGAATAAGAGGCTACTTGATTTAGAAGGTCATGAATTAAGATTTGGATGGCACGGTTATCTTTGGTATGACAAGGTTAAAGTAAATGTTGATTTTTTTACTTCTGGTCTGCCGACGCAGCCGCCATAGACGCTTGGAAGATGAGCTCTATCTTTCTCGTCCAGTTTTGCATCACTGGGGGGCCCTAAAAGAGTCAAAAAGTCACCCCGTAGAGGCGACCAGCAAGGAGGGGCTTTTGCTGGATCGCGGGAGAGCGGTAGCTCTCCCATTAGAGCTGGCGTTCCCTCCAAACCAGCAGACGAAAGACCAGCCATAGCAATATGGCCGGTCACTAGGCTGCGGACAGCCGAAGTCACACTTACCACCAGGCAACATTAAAGCAGCATGGAAGAGACTGGGTGAGATCTACCTCTCTTAAATTCTAATTACCTTTTTCTACCTACGTAAGCTGCTAAAGTACTTTCCCCCCTGTGGAGAGGGAAGGGGGATTTTAGCCCTCCCTCCAAAAACAGCGGCGACCGATTATCCAGGGGAGTTTAAAACATTGAAAAAATAATTGGATCCCAATCAGAATTTTATTTCCTAAAGTTTGTGGACTAAAAGATTTTCTATAATCTATTTTTTATTTTCTATTTTTTATTGAAGATAAAAAAAATTAGAAAAAAATCTGACAATATGGATGGAGGAAAAAACCTGCTATATAAATCAGAAGGAACCTGAGGATCAAGAAGAGGAACAGATGGAAGAGAAGATAAATAGTTCAGGACAACTACGTCGAGAGGGAAAAATAAAGAGACGACCTGCTAGACTTGCCAGACCTGCTAGCCTTCTCAAAAAAATGGTGACTGGATGGTCTTTTCAACATCATACAATACATATAACAATACAAGGAGATTTGTTTGATGACTCAGAAGCATGGACATGGAAGATGATTTGGCAAAGAAAGAAAGCTAGAATAAGACTGAAGAAGAATGGGGTTTTGACCTACTTATGAGATTTAAAATAGAATATATTCAAGTAGATAAGATGTGTATTTTGAATACAAGATATTGTTATGAATTGAAGATGAAGAAAATTTTTGGCTATTTAAAATCTAGAAGTATAAATGTTAACAGTTAAATTTGAACATTGAGTTGCTTATAAAGGGTAGGTAAAGGTGATTAAGACATATATGCTAAACCTTATTGATGAAACGTAAATAAACATGTTTTGATGTAGCGGTAAGAATGAAATTTATGAGCTTAAATACGAGAAAGTAGATATAAAGAAGAAGAGAGAGGAAGTACTAAACGCTGAAATAGAAGAAATTTTGATTACTGAATTTAAGATATTTGGAAATTATAAGAAAATAAGAATATTATATTTTATTATTAATTTGTTGATGTAGATGGTGAGAATTGAAATAGATAAGATATGTATCCTGAACACCAGATGTGGGGAACTGTGACAAAGGGAATTGGGATCATTTAAAACTTGGAAATGATAAATATTAAATGTTAAACTTAAATATTAATGGAAAATTAAAAATGGGAAAAATTTACTAGGTTATTGATGGTCTAAAAGATGGAATGTTAAAACAATTAAGACATATATAAACTAAAAATTATTGATAAATGCAAGAAAGTTATTTTTTATCTGATTGATAGAATAAGAAGTATACTAATTCAAATAAGAGACCATACATATTAAGGGAAAAAGATGAAATATTGGCTGTAATAGTTGGAGATTTGTACTAATAATATCTGTATGTAATTGAATTATTGTAATTCAGCCGCCACGTTGCTTTTCAAAGATATAATTGTAACATTAGAAAATCAATAAAAAGTTTTAAAAATAAATAAATAAATAAAGTAAATGTTGATTTTAACAACCACTTTGTTAGATGTGCCATTCTAAGAGTTTGGAATAAATACAAAACAAGGTTTCTACGAAGATGCCTCTTTGGGTGTCCCCTCAGGAAGCTTTTTGCAGAAAAGAAATGGTGGCGAAGCCGGACTGGTGGACATATGGTAAAATAATATCTTTTAATTTTGGTGATCCTATCCTCAAGTCTAAGGAAGAGCTAGAATCAGAAGGACATATCTGCCATTGGTTTATATATTTACAACTGAAATAAAGATTTAAATTAGATAAAAAGAGTTATGGATTTGACTTTGTTAAAAATGAATTGGAAATCCTGCTGTGTGATAGTAATGAACATATTATTGCTAAGGGCCATAAAACATTTGTAAATTTGAATTTGGAAAGTGAATATGTAAAGCATTGCATGATTCAGTGGGTAAGGAACTTTGGATATAATGTAAAGCTTGAACAATGGGAGAATATGTGGACAAAAGGTTTAAAACTTACACTAAATTACAATTTAAAAGAAATTTTTTATAGGTGTATTATTGGTATTTAATACCAGATAAGTTATCAAGAATATATAAAGGTACTTCAAATGAATTTTGGAAATGCAAATGTAAAGCAGGAACTTTTTATCATTTATGGTGGACATATGATAAAGCAAAGAAATATTGGAGTAGAATTCATATTCTAATACAGGAGATTCTTAAAGTGAATATAATGATAAAACCAGAAACTTTTCTTTGGGGTTTAATGAAAAAAAAACTTGGAAATTTTTGGGGGAACATTGATGTTATATATGTTAACGGCAACAAGATTACTTTACACACAAAAATGGAAGGATACTTTAATCCCCATTATGGACGATTGGCTGCAAAAGATGATGGAGTTAGCAGAGATGGCTAAATTGACTGCTTTGATAAAAGAAAAAAAACACAATTACTTTTGTTTCTACTTGGAAACCACTTCTGGAGTTTGCGCTTGGGGTGGAAAAAGATGGAACTTTGATTTTGGGTTTTATCAATTAGATAATTTTGTTGTTATAGAAATAGCTAATTTATACTATTATGTAAAACTAAAAAGGTGAGGTTTGATGTTACTATCTTATTCTACTGCACCAAAGGGAGTCGGAAGTCAACGCCTTTTCTTCCCCCCTTCTTTTCTACACTTTTCCCTTTTCCCTCCCCTATTTTTCCTATTATTTGTTTTTGTATTTTTGTATTTTATACTATAAACTAAAAAAAGGACAACTCGACAATATGGTCTTTGAAAATGTAAAACTACATGCTCTTTAATTTTGCCTAGAGGTTTTTTATTTATATTTATAACCACTAAATATGAGAGGAATATTCAAAATATTCAAAATAGATATATCCAATTGATGAATTTAAAGTCATTTTACTGATGTGTGTATGTATATATACAAATATTGCAAATAGCAGTTAGTCATTCGATTTGCTAAGTAAGTTACCTTTTACCAAGAGTCCTTGGTTCCAAGGACAAAGGAAAAGCTTAAATAAATAAAAGTATGCAGTTTCGGAATAATGATATTAGATTTAAGTTAAAGATTTGCTTCATTATGTCTTCTGTGCTGTAACTGAGAATGCATGCCTAGGATCCCTTTTAAAATATTTATTTATTTATTTATTTAAATGTAGAGACCCTAAGTTCCAAATGACTCTGGGCATCATGCATGCATGTATGGAAAAAAAAACATAACCAAAATAACCCACACTGACTGAACGTCCACCTTAGTTCCCTATGCTATCAGAGTAGGAACCATATGTATTTCTGGAGAATAATGTTCTATAACAAAGAAGGCTGATATCCTAGGTCTGATAGATAGCATTGTTGAATTGAAAAGCCCCAAAGTGTATCCACATAGAATAAACTATGTTAATATTCAATCCACTGGCAATTATTTTGGTTCCTACTTATGTGGCTAAGGTGACCAGATTTCCAACAGACAGAACCAGAACATGTTAAATTATATATTTTTGTACATGTATTAATTTTAATACATGACTCAGTTACCTAAGAGTCCTGGGCAAAAATTGTAGCAGCAGCAATAGTTGCAAAAACAAATAGAAGCTAATATTTAGAAGAGCATCTTAGTAAATAAGTAATTTGCAGTAATTCCAAACAGTTCCTGTTTGTTAGTATAGTTTTAAATTATAGGCAAAGCAAATTTTATCCTTGTCACTTCTTACTATAATTCACTGTGTGCAACACTTCTGCTGTTTATTGATCATCTGGATTTCGCAATCAACATATGGTATCGTATGATGCCAACATTGCCTACATATGCCAATCAACCCATTCAGTTACTCATGCATGAAAGTTTCCTATGCTGCGTGCCATTTATTGTTTACATTGTGACTAAAAGCTGATTGGAACAGACTTCTAGAAATTAGAACATTTTTTGGTTTGTGGAGGAGGTAAGTAATAAAACCATGGTGTTTGGTCCCCCTAGACTCCCAGCATAAATAGGCAGAAAATATATTTATATCCATTATATGCCTTTCAATACATCAAGTATTTCTAATTTCTAATAGTTTAACATCATGACATTAATTTAATTGTTCTCTCTGTAACACCCACCCACCCTAATGCTATTAAAATGAAGAGAGTTTGTGATAGCTTTGAGTAGATTTCTATGTGAAACGAAGATGGATTTTCTTCTAATAATCAACTTCATGAGCTTAGAATTCTTTATTTCTAAGTATCTCTCTTGCACCAGTTTTATATTAAGCTATGAAGAAAATCCCTCAAGACTTGTAACTTACCTATCTTTGATTTAGAATCTACAGGCAATCTTCTTTTTAATATAGCACTGAAAGCAAATATCATGATATCTTAATTTTATAGAAGGCCTATCTGCTTCAAAAAACAGTTCTGTTTTTTTTAAAAAATGCTTTTCCTAGACATAAAGCTATATTATATACCAATACTTAATATTCTTATTTCCCTTTCCACTGAGTTTGCTGTAATAGCAAGACTTATGCTTAGCATAATGATTCATAGCAGGTCAACATTTGAAATATATACAATTGCTTCTGGGACTGGGCTTCTGCACATTGTTCCATCCATTATTTCAACAATTCATACTTGTCCTTGTTTCCTTTTATATTTTTTCTTTAGAGTTCTGCCAGGTCAATGTTTTAATTTTTTCCCAAGCTTTTAATTTCTTAGTTTTGTCAGTCACTAAGCTCTCTAAATTCATAATTTTACTTTCTTGTTTGGTTATTGTGATATACTTCACAGTCAAAATTTACTATACTAATAAATATATTGCAGTATGTTATTTCTGTCAATTCTTCAACTTTATAAGAATTCCAAAATTACAAAGTATATTACAATAGTTGCATATATTATTTTCTATTATCAATCTAATTTTTAATTTTTACATTTGACAAATTTATTGAGAATGTCAACCAAGAATTCAACAATTAGGGATTACCTTATTTTGCTGTGAAATGTTGTAATTATAACTAATTATGTAGATTAGATATAATCTATTTATAATTTAATCATATAATGTACATGTAATCAAGTGCTGAAATTAAGTTTAATCCATATCCTGTATTAACTAGTTTGCCAATGAGTTTTTTTTTAATAGAGATGGCCTAAAGGTAGATCTGGATTATGAGAATAATTGCCTGGACTGCCTAGGAATAAACTCTAATAAACACACTTTAGCTACTTCTGAATACATAAGCATAACATTATGCCTTTATAGAAATTCTAGACAATTTTATTTCTCAAAATCAAAAAGTCCATAGGGTTTCAATGCTACAGAAATCAGACTGCAGTTTTTAAATTCTTCTACAACCTATGTATCCACAGTGCTCAATATTCTATTAAGAGGCATTTGGTCGGCTAATGCAGTCCATCATAGAATAGCCTTAAGGTTTTATCTTTGATTAAAAAAAGAAAAATTAGAAAGTATTTTTGAAAATACTGTATTCCTTACAATATTGCAATGTGTTTTAAAAACTTTTTGCTAACTGATTGTGCTTATCTTCTGACAGAGATTGATGGAAATATAGGTTTCTACTTAAACTTCAATAGTTCAGTCCAGTGGCCTTTTTCTGAAATAACATCTTTTTCACAGTAGTATTTTTCAAAACATTTTCATATAAATCTATGCACAAAGCAATAGTTCAACACTACTGTCACAGTATATGCTTTAGTATCAGAGGCTTGAAGCCAGTTTTTTCTCTCTCTTAATGTTGGGATGTATTGTATATTTTGTGTTACTTACACTTCAGTATCAGTCCATTCCTACCCAACCAGGAAGACTATTGATGTGTTCTCTGACTCAAGCAGAAAATGTTTTACTAGTTTATCCAGTCTATATCTAATAACATTGGCAATATATTTTGCCACGGAGAGAACAAATAGAAAAAATAAGCATTTTTGCACAATCACAACCAAAATTTCTAATTTTTAAATACTGAACTAGATTTGAAGCTAGATTTTAAACATTTAACTAAAGAAAATTGAGTTCATCTGTCTTGAATACTAAATGAAGATTAATTAGAGAAATTTTAGAGACACTAAATAAATTATAGATAATTCATACATGTTTGTGTGAGAAAAGGTGCATAATTTGTTTTCACTGACATTCTTCCTAAAACCTTTGTTTCCAAAATAAAATTGGTACATGGTAAGAAAAAATATTTTAATTACATTTTTGTTCATTATAAAATTATAAAGTTTGAGCGCAATTTTCCTTTCTTATGTGTTCACCTTATTTCATTGTGTTAAAAATAAACTTTCTCAGTATTCATAACAGCATACAAAAGTTGGAATACTGCATTCATGCAATAAGAATTCTAGGAAAGGAGACACCATTTATGTTGTGTCCTGGGCCTTGCTGAGTCAATCAGCAAGGCTCAGGAAACCTGCAGGACAACTGCAGAGACCCGGGCAGACCACGTGTTTCCCGGGACCCAGACAGGCTGTCTCCAGCCTTGTGCGCATGCGCGAGGCGGGAGAATAGCCTGCATTCATTGGTTGAACCTCCCCTTGCAGGGGAAGTATAAAAGGGCATGTTGCCATTTTCTCGTTTGCTTCTGTTCAGTAAATGTCTTCAATAAAGAACATCTTTTGTACCAACTGCCTCGTCTTCATGTCGGCGTTGCAAACGGAACATTGGCGACGAAGGTGGGATACGCCGTTTGGAATCCCGAAGAAACAGAAGTAGGCCTACTCACCTAGGCCAGGAAGAGAAGAGAAGCGCGGCGTCCAGGAGGAGCAGTCGCCGGCCAGCATACATACGCTGGAGGCAAGCTTGGCTCCGTCGGACCCCTTCTCAATTCCTTACGGCGAGAGGCGTGGACGAGGCCATCAAGGAAGAAGATGTCCAAGCTGGGCCGTCTCGGTGAATTGACATCGCGCATCCGGAACGCTGGAGCTCGTATGCAGCTCACGTTGAAAACTATTTCAGAGTGAATAAAGTCCAGGAAGACGGCCTGAAAGCGGCTACCTTGCTGTGTGTCTGTGGGCAAGAGACCTTTGAAATAGCTGAAAATCTTGTCGCCCCGGCACCATTGGAATCAATCGCGTACGCCGATTTGAAGAAGATGCTGTGAGAACACTTCGAGCCCAAGCTCTCGATCATAGCTTGGAGGCATCAGTTCGAGCAAAGGGACCAGCGGCCCGGCAAATCAGCTGCAGATTTTGTCGCGGCCTTGAGGCAAGCCGCACGCCCATGTGCGTTTCAAGATTTGGAGGAAAGTCTCCGAGATAGACTTGTGTGCGGGTTGAGAAGCCGCGAAGTGCAGCAGAAGCTGTTTGCAAAGATGGACGTCACCTTTCAAGACCCCTTACGAGAAATCGCAGCAAAGGAAGCAGCCGGAGGCGCGGTGAAGGCCTTGCGGTCTACAAAGAGTCATCCAGCGGCCGTCCCAGTCCACCAGGAGGCCACGCGTGAGGACTCTGGAGAAGACTCCGAGGAGGAAGAGGTGGACAAGATCCAGCGATCGGCGGAGAGACGACTGCCAGATCGTAGAGGGCCACCGCCTGCATCCCTTCGCTGTTTTGGCTGTGGGGGTCGCCACAGGAGGGCCGACTGCCGATTTCGATCTGCTGTCTGTCGAGCGTGTGGAAGGCAAGGCCATATAGCATCGGCCTGCATGGATCGTCCAAAGAACAGGTCCCCTGAATTGCCTCTGAAAGGTACCAAGGTCCCCATCCAAAATAGGGTGGGTTTTTGCGCGTCCCGGAGGGGGGTGTTCAAGACAGGAACCCATAGGCCCCTTAAAAAAAGCTGCGCATAGATGTGAAGCTGCAGGGAGTTCCCCTGGCTATGGAGCTGGACACAGGGTCCGCTCTTTCTATTATTTCAGTGGACACTTTCAATAAGATTTGCTCCCGGAGTGGCTCAAGAGTTAGGCTCAGGCCCTCCAATCTTGTCCTCACTGATTTCCAGAACACGCGGGTAAGCGTGAAGGGAGAAGCCACACTCAGAGTGCAGCGAAAAGGCTTCAATGGTTTATTGGATGTAGTGATTGTTGGGGGTGATAGGACGAGTCTTATAGGACTCGATTGGTTCGAGGCACTTGGGATCCAAGTGACTGGTCTGAACCAGCTGCAAACAGCTAGCCTTACAGGAGTATGTAAGGAGTTTGCTGATGTGTTCAGCTCAGAACTTGGCTCGTACAAGGGGCCTCCCATTGCATTGAAATTGGATCCAAGCATTACACCCATAAGGGTCAAGCCAAGGAGGGTGCCTTTTGCCCTAAAGAGCAAAATTGATGCCGAGTTGGACAAGTTGCTCCAACAAGGCATTCTGGAACCTGTGGACTCTAGTCCATGGGAAACCCCCATAGTAACTCCACTAAAATCCAATGGGGAAGTCCGAATCTGTGAGGACTATAAATGCACTTTGAATAAGGCTTTACAGCAGCATGCATATCCTGTGCCCGTGGTGAGCCACATTCTGGCCTCACTGAAAGGAGGGAAGTACTTTGCCAAGCTTGATTTGGCTCAAGCCTATCAACAGTTACCTGTTGATGAGGCGACTGCTGAAGCCCAAACCATAGTCACGCACAGAGGTGCGTTCAAAGTAAAGAGGCTGAAGTTTGGGGTCAATGTAGCCCCTGGCATTTTTCAAGGGGTGATGGAGCGAACGCTCAGAGGGATTCCCGGGGTCTGCCCCTATTTTGATGACATCCTCATTGCAGGAGAATCATCAGGAAACTTGGCTGAAAGGCTGAGGGCTGTCTTGCTGCGTTTCCGCCAAGCTGGGCTGAAACTACAGCAGGACAAATGTAAAATAGGGGTGACATCCACCGAGTTCTTGGGGTTCCGCATTGATGCAGAAGGCATCCATCCCGCAGAGTCCAAATTCCAGGCCATCCAGCTGGCCCCTAGTCCCCAGTCAAAAACAGAACTTCAGGCTTTTTTGGGCCTTTTGAATTTTTACCATTCTTTTCTTCCCCACAAGGCTGCTGTGGCTGAGCCGCTACACAGACTCTTAGACAAACAGGCTCCCTGGGCATGGACAAAGGTCCATGAGGAAGCCTTTACAAAAGTCAAGGCTTTGCTATCCTCCAATGCTGTACTGGCTCACTTCAATGAGCAGTTGCCTGTGTGCATCGCATGTGATGCTTCCCCTTATGGGGTAGGAGCAGTGCTAAGCCATCTCAAGGAAGATGGAACTCAGGTCCCTGTGGCCTATTATTCTAGGACCCTCTCATCTGCCGAGCGAAATTACGCACAGATTGACAGGGAAGCCTTGGCAATAATCTCAGGCATCAAGAAATTTCATGATTTCTTGTATGGACGCCATTTCACAGTCTATACTGACCACAAGCCTTTGCTGGGGTTGTTTACAACCAACAAACAAACTCCTCAGATTATATCTCCTAGGATGCTGAGATGGTCTATCTTCTTAGCAGTTTATGATTACACCCTGGTTCACAAACCAGGTACTGAGATAGGCCATGCTGATGGCCTAAGCAGGTTACCTCTTAAACAAATAGAGGCAGACCCTGCCCCTGCTGTGCATATTCTGTCTATTCAGGACTTACCAGAATCTCCCCTCAATGCTAGGGATGTGGCTGCAGAAACTGCCACTGATCACACGCTTGCACGCATGCTGACATGTGTGTTGTCAGGATGGCCTGACACGTGTCCTGGTACTGATTTGCAGAGCTTCTGGTGCAGGAAGCACGAATTGTCCACATTCAAGGGGTGCATCCTGTGGGGCAATCGAGTAGTCATCCCGGCCTCATTGAGGACTAGAGTCTTGCTCTCTCTTCATGAGGGACATCCGGGAATAGTAAGGATGAAGGCGCTTGCGTGCAGCCATCTTTGGTGGCCTGGCCTCGATAAGGACATCGAGGCCCAGGTTCAGGGATGTCAAGTGTGCCAGCAATCACGGCCAGAAATGCCCCAGGCCCCTGTACATAGGTGGGAGGAGGCACTCACTCCATGGTCACGTGTCCATATAGATTATGCTGGGCCCTTTCAGGGGCAATTCTTCCTCCTCCTTGTGGATAGCCATTCCAAGTGGCTAGAGGTCGTTCCTGTGTCCTCCACTACTACTGCCAGGACCATCCAGGTGCTCAGAGGAATCTTCGCTTCCCATGGCCTTCCTGATGTTTTAGTTTCAGACAATGGTCCACAATTTACCTCTTCTGAGTTTCAGGCATTTCTCCAAGCCAACATGATCCGGCATGCCACATCTGTTCCTTTTCATCCTGCCACCAACGGTCAGGCTGAACGCATGGTGCGCACCACGAAAGACGCATTAAAGAGAATCACTCAAGGACCCTGGCATCACAGGTTAGCTGATTTTCTTCTCACACACCGCACCACACCATGCACAGCTACTGGAAAGAACCTAGCTGAACTCCGCTGGGGTCGCAGACTTATCACAAAGCTGGACAGGCTTCATCCAGACCGGGTGGCTTCACAGGTGTCGCAGCCGTGGGCACCTAGGAGACTTCAAGTGGGTGGTCCGGTTTGGACCAGGAACTATGGGCAGGGGCATCTGCTGTAATCTCTAAAGTCTCTGGGCCTTTGTCATACGAAGTGGTCTTGGATGATGGGCATGTCCTAAGGCGCCACATAGACCAGCTGCGTTGGCGAATGCCAGGCCGGCATTCCTCCCCTGACTCCGCTCTCGGGGGGGAGGGGGAGCCCAATTACGATTGTGGATCACAGTCTCTCCAAGCAGGGGGGTCTCCCAATGCTCCAGATGAGGGTCTTGCCATGGAGGCGGCTCCTGACTCGGGCATAGAAGCAGGGAGTTCTGCCATGGAGGCGGCTCCTGACTCTGGCAGAGGTCCCTGGCTTAGGCCAAATGGCCG
Source organism: Azemiops feae (assembly GCA_023970755.1). Taxonomy (NCBI): domain Eukaryota; kingdom Metazoa; phylum Chordata; class Lepidosauria; order Squamata; family Viperidae; genus Azemiops; species Azemiops feae. The sequence continues at coordinate 543,773 of JALGBA010000984.1, read as the reverse complement.
TAAATCGGCTACTCAGGGCACTCCTGCTGCTGGCCTTGGGCCTGAAGGACATTGCTCCCAAGGGGAGTTCCAAGGGTTTTCTGGGAACTCCACCCCACCAAGGAACTCGGGGAACTCGACCCCTCCAAAGGAATCTGGTTTGGGTTTAGCGGATCCAGCCAGTCAGCAGTTAGGGGGAACCCCTGAGTCTTCTGGGTTTGTTGTGCGCAAACCGGGAGCAAGCACTCCAGGCACCCAATTCACTTCCCCCAAATGTCATCACACCCGTCCCTACTATGGATCCACGAAGATCTGGGCAGATTAAGGCCCCGCCTAAATATTTGCAGGAGTATGTTAGATCCTGCGAGGCCCATGTTATCTAAGAGTGAAAGAACGTGGATTGACCTTGAATCCCACTGGGACCAGGTTACTCAGGGTACGGGGAACAGCCAGGCTGCCATTTGGACTAAATGTGACATGGTACTGGTTATTGGCAGGGACGGCATTGTCCAAGCCAAGGGGGGAGGGGTGTTGTGTCCTGGGCCTTGCTGATTCAATCAGCAAGGCTCAGGAAACCTGCAGGACAACTGCAGAGACCCGGGCAGACCACGTGTTTGCCCGGGACCGGTTGTAGAGACCCGGGCAGACCACATGTCTGCCCGGGACCCAGACAGGCTGTCTCCAGCCTCGTGCGCATGCGGAGAATAGCCTGCATTCATTGGTTGAGCCTCCCCTTGCAGGGGAAGTATAAAAGGGCATGTTGCCATTTTCTCGTTTGCTTCTGTTCAGTAAATGTCTTCAATAAAGAACATCTTTTGTACCAACTGCCTCGTCTTCATGTCTGCGTTGCGAACGGAACAATTTACCTCATTAAAATAACGCTGTAATAGTTATAAAAGAAATTCAGATCTAAACAAAGAAGCTAATAATTTCCCAAGTACAAATTTGGTCATGTTGCATGTTATTGTTTTCTGTAGTTTCATTTGTAGCAAAAGGCTTTAAGTTATTAAAAATATCTAAAACTCAATATTCATGCTATGCTTTATACATATCTACTTAACTTTTGTGAATGAGAATAACATGATAATGATGATGATGATGATTTTATAATTTTTGCTAAATATTTTAATTACCATAGTAAAATCTAGTGAAAACTAAAAGAAGAAAGAATAGAAAGAATGAAAAGCAGAAAATAGAAAAAAGAAAAAATATAGTGAGGAGAGAGAAAAGAAATATATGGAAGAGTGACTTCCAAATTTAATCAGAAGTATAAACATTTTTATAACACTTTACCCCCTTTTAATTTACAGCCAATTATCTCAGAGCTCTTCAGACTGTATCTCCTCTTTTATATGAAGACAAATCCATAAAGCATAATGTTTTCAATCCTGATGTCGCAGAAAAGTTCATTACCAGATACTACAATATAATTTTTATTTCTTCTTTATCCCTTCTCAAGAATTCTTCAAAGCTTTAATAAGCCTCTTTTGTAAATCCAATATAGAAAAATTATCCAGGTCACTCTCTTGGTTTGTTATTTGTACATCCTTTTTAATTATTAAGGCATTAGCTGGTTTCTTTTGTACATCCATTGTAACATCTTTTTCTTATCATTCTTGTAGTCTGTCATTTGTAAATCTACTTTAAACTCATTCTTAATCTTGTCAGGTAACACTTTCAATAACATCTTTTAGATACAGTTTTGCCAGTGATGCAAATCTCTCTCTCTTGACACTATTAATATTAATTTCTCAGTCCACTTTTCAATATTTCCCATGTTAGTATATTATGCTTCATTCTGTAACTATAAGTCAAGTTTATGTGTTCTTTAATTGTAATCTTTCATAGCCTCTAATATCAAAATTTTAAATTCTTGATTATGTTTTTGTTCAAAAATATCAAAACAAAACATAGAAGGAATCTTTATAATTAATTCCAAGATTATTTGGATCCTTAGTTTATTTGTAACTTTATGAAATCAAAGTTTTAATCACCCTTTTGCTGTTATTGCAAAGAAAATGTTTTTTTCTTAAACTTGTATCTAAAATTTATTTTGTTAAGGATGAAAGGAAATTCACCCAGTATTGCAAAACCTATCAATAGAATGGTTTCTAATAGCTGAAAAGCAGCTAACAAGCCATTTCTGAAAGTGATTAGAAAAGGAAGTATGTGAACTTAGCATCTTTTCAAAGGCACTGATTTCTGTTAGAGTAAGATGGCTATTCTCTCCTCTCCCAAAGCTCTAAAATCACTGGAGACTTCTATCTTGTATTCTCCTTATGAGGAACAGCTGGTCTACTCACCAGTTCTGCATTTCACCATGGTCGCTGGCTCTGATTTTCGCCAAGCTGTCTTCAGTCTGTCATTTCTTCTTCTGCAAATCCTGCTAATTTTAAAAAAATCTGACTTGGTCGTACCATTTCTGTTCCAGACCCAGCCTAACTATAGATTTGAGTGGGTTCCTAGGAAATGGCATCCAAACAGTTTTTTCATATTATGATAGGCTTTTACTGCTAATTGGAAATGTAATGATAGTGCTACAGATCTATAGTGAGCAGCAACAAGCTTGCTGTAACATTTGGAAAATTAATATTTCTGAAAGTGGTTCAAGAAAGCATTACTTAACAAAAAAAATGAAATTGAGAGTTATATTCAATTGTTGTTAGGTCAAAACAAAGTAAGAGATATGTAGGAAATGAAGTCTAGTTTACATCTGCAACCATGAGTTTTCAGTAGCAACCCAAGTATGCTGCTACCAGGTCTAGTTCTAAAGCTATGTTTTTGCTTCAGCACAGTATAATTTTCTCATTTTACCTTGTATGCCTTAAATAGTGATGTGTCCAGTGATCATAGTTCATGAAAATGAAATACTTGGTTAAACTGAGCAATCCATTGTTGCCCTGGGCTGTATATTGTATGTGTCAGTTTTTATTAAATGCAGAAATATGCCTAAGAATAAAGAATGAATGCAAGCGCTATAGGATATATTCTCCATAAACTGTTTTTAGAAAAGCAAATAATTTCAAGCTTGTTGCATGGTAACTCTCAGAAACAAACATTTTCAGGGATGTTGCCTGATCAAAATCACTAAAATCTAAATAAATTCTATTTAAATAAATTCTATGTATTTAATAGACAACATTTATTTAGCTCTAATAATTTACCTTCAAAATAGGAAAATCCTTTTAGATTTGCCCAGGCACATGTTCCTCCAGTGCCCTGTCAACTATTTCTATCTAATCTTTCTTTGTGAAGAGATTCATGTTAAGATCAAGGTTATATTTCTACCAGGTAAATATGATACATTTTGCATGTATATCTTGAATTCATAGCTGAAATACTTTCTACTAAAGCTATAATTGACTGCAATCATTTGTAAAGAACTACACAAATCCTACACTTACATTCAAAAGTCAAATCCTTGATTTACAACCATTTAACAACTGTTCAAAGTTACGATGCTACTGAAAAAAGTAACTTATGACTTGTCCTCACACTTTCAACAGTCAGAGCACCTCATAGTTATATGATCACCAACTGGATTTTTTTCACCCAGGCTTCCAACAAGCAAAGTCAGTGGGGAAGCCAGCATGGAAGATTCAAGTCGCAATTCCATGATGTCTCGCTTAATAACTGCACCTCTTAACAATGAATTGTCTGTTCCTATTGCAGTTGTAAGTTGAGAACCACCTGCATTAAAATTTATTGTCATTCACAAATTAAATCTACTTTTATTACAGAGATCCCAGAGGATCCTCATACTGCAGAAGAATATTATAGTGATACATTTGATTCCTGCTCAGAAACAAGCGAAGAAGCGGATAAGGAACAGGAAGAAATGAATGCATCACAGACAGTATGTAGAATATATCCACAAGTATATTCACTCTGAATAACTGAGTTAAAAGAACCACTTATACCATGAACTTACATAAAGTGAAAGATTATTAGAACTGGGCCCATAAGTGACAGCCAGCACCTTGAATCACACCTAAAAGCAAACCAACATTAAGTGCAATGCAGCATGATCACCAAGATGTAGATGTAGCTTCAAGGGCAGCCCCATGTAGAGCACATTATAGTAAGCCAAATGAAGGATGACTAGGACAGTGGTGACAAACCTATGGCACGCGTGTCAGAGGCGGCACTCAGAGCTCTCTCTGTGGGCACGCGTGCCATCGCCCCAACCCCGCCTATCCCTCCTCACCAGCAGTGCCTCCGGAGGAAAGTTGCCCCCAGGTGCGGCCCGCGCAGAGCAGCACAGCCAAGGACATGGCAGCCGGGCAGCAGGAACAAGACTCCACTCTCGTGCCCCGTCGCGTGCAGATGATGCTGCGGGGCGTGGGCAGAGGGCATGGCCGCCATGGCGCTGCAGAGCTGCCTGGGCAATCTGCGGCAGGCCATGGAGGTGGTGGGTGGCCCTGTGGGGGGGCGGAGCAGGGGGCGGAGTGGGGTGGAGCAGGGGCAGAGCCGGGTGGGGGGGGAAGCAGGTGGGTTAGGGTTAGGGGGCGGGCCGGTTTTGGGGCATTTGGTCTCTAAAAGGTTCGCCATCACTGGACTGGGACATTAAAAACTGAGAGCATCCAAGGCTACTATCGATGAATAAGTCAAAGGTCCGTGCAAAAGTCCTCCTAGCCACAGCTGCCATCTGTTCATTGAGCAGAAACATTTAGGAAGGCCCTTAGATTGCAGATCACCTCTAAAGATTAGAGTTGAATTCTATTAGAGTAAAAAACGGTACTTTTCAGGAGTTGTTAGACCAGAAACCCAAAGCGACCTTCTCTTCAACCAACTTCCCTCCATCCAGATTCTGAATTTCTACTGCATTACCTGTTTAGATTAGGGCTGAAATATGTAATCAAGTTTTATTACTATATTGATAGTACCCAAATTTGGGCAAATACATTACTTTCTCTCAGCACTGGAAATAGAGAAAGGAGAGACTCCTGAAGCAAATGAGAGGCCATGGAATAATCTAATCTGCGCAATCTTCCTGATATTTTGAATTGCAGTTCTTATTATTCCTTGACATTGCTCTGCTGATTTGGTCCAAACGTCTATAGGATAGGTTACCTACTGGTATCCAATAGTTTTGCAAATTATTTGCTAAATAATTTTATACTGAAGCCCTTCTTTATTCTTTCTGTTGAAAAACACACAACTACTCTTACTCATACTTCCCCCCAAATCTATATCTGCTTCTGTATTTCTGAAATAAGGAACCACTTGAATTTCAGTTTTGAAGTGTATTTTAGCTACACCATTATTTGTCAGCCTATATATTCTCCATTTTCTGTGAAGTCGCAAGAGCTAATTGATGTTTGAATGAAGATGCAGAAAAAGGAGAGAAAAAGCCCAGTAAATGACCAGTTCATTCAAAAATCCGGTCTAGCAGCAATCCATGCATAAAACAATTACAGATAAATCAACATTGTAGAAAAGTTTAATTTTTGTACAATTTATATGTATTCTTTCAATATATAATTTTTATAGAGTAATAAAACAAACTGAACTGAACTGAAACAAAGTAGATGCCAAATTACTAATAGATACTGAATATTTATTTTTTTCTCTGCAAGAGAAAAAAGTATATAGATACAGATATAGATACAGATAAGGATATATATAGATACAGATAAGGATATAGATAAATTCTTATTTTCCATGGCAACTGACATATCCTTTGGTTGCATTCCCTAACAATTAGTTTAACAGTTTAACACTTTAAAGCTCAGCATAATGTTTTATATTTTGAATGAATGGATAAGTAAATATTAAATACAGCAAGATTGCAAATTATTTAAGCATATTATATCAAACTCTGGCCTAATTTGTGTTCTTTGAGATTCAGTTGATTTCACTAGAAAAGTTAAACAAAACTTTCACTTTCTTCCATCAAATCAATTACAAATCAATTTGTACTTAGTTTTAAACTTAACTATGTGGTCATTAAGAATCTATCCTGACTTGATGGCACATAATAAATGAATCAAATAAATCATTCTTCTACTAAAGCAGAAGAATGATAGGCTGACTTAATGGTGATTGGCTTTTGGCCTCATTTCAAAGGCAAACTTCAGCTTCTTCCCCAGGATCCTGTTCCTTGAAGAGATGGGGAAGAGAATGCCAGAGACTGGGAGTCAGAAAGAAATAACTCCCAGACTTAACTTGTCTAGATTAGAATCTTTACTGCAGATAAGGAAAAGAAAAGCAGAAATACAACAGTTGATTAAAAGATACCAGAAATTTAAATACCTATGGTCTGAGATTGGCCGCATGGTTGCCTTTGGGGGGGGGGGCAAGGGGCAAATGAAAAAACTCTGCTTCTTTTATACTTTCTATTGGATGACATTGCATTCAAATAAGGAAGTAACACAACTTACACAGTATCATATGCAGATTTTGGTATTTTGACAAAATTTTGGCTTGCTAGAAAATGTTTTAATAGTTTAGGAAGCTGGGATATGTTTACATAATTACCTTTCAGTCTATGTTATGTTATTTATGCTCATGTCTTTCAGCTATGAACCAGAATGGAACAACTTGCCGCAGCCAACTCGCCATAGCCTACTCATCGCAGGACAACTCACCATGGCCAACTCACCGCGGGACAACTCGCCACAGGACAATTCAACAATTCAATTTAATTAAAATAATTAAAACTTTATTTTAACTTTTGTCATTCACCTTTCATTTTGTCCCTCATTTGGCATCCTTTCTTTAATTGTTCTATTCCATCATTTCTTCAATATTAGTGCAACTCTTGTCCCGTGATGAGTTGTCCCATGACAAGTAGGCCATGGCGAGTTGGCTGCAGCAAGTTGTCCTAGACAGCCTTTAGTTGCTGCTTCTGATTATATTAATATTTGTTTCTTAACTTGCATTACTGATCTTCAGTAACTTACTTGTAACAATGCAATAATAAATGGCATTGTTCCCCAATTTCAGAAATTTTGTCGAAACAACTAATTGACTATCTTCTTTGGCTAACAGGACAGTGATGTTGAAGCAATGGTCAGATACATGGAGAATATCGTAGATACCAATTCTGGAGGTGAGATAGCATGTTCTTCAACACTTAAGTTTGATTACAATACCAACAATTGGATATTCTTGGCTTGCTGTATAAAATGCTGAGCCAATGTTTTCTGCATGTAAAAGAAACTTGAAGTTATTTATCTTGATCCAGAAGTGAGCACAACAGCCAGCCTAACAGAAAGACTCCTTAAAAGTTTAGTAAATAGTAGATTTTCTTTCCCTTGTTGCTTTACTTTTGATAAAATTAAGGAAAAGGAGTTGATTTTTGGTTTAACTCAGCTGGGGATGGGTGAATAGAGAATGGGGAAAATTGACAAAGAAAAACTATAGTTGATGGCTGAGGTCTTATTTAACATCCTGACTTTTGGTCTGCCCAGTTTATCTCTGCTAATATGCAGTAGGAACACACTTATTGTTTTAAAAGAAGGCATTTGAATATATGCCTGGAAGGGACTTTAAAAAAAAATTAAGATCGAATATGGATCGGTTACTGGGACCAGAGATTTTACTTTCAGACTTATGCTGGAGCCCAACGTAAGGGAACTTCTCTCTACTGAAATATGTGCTTTGGGTTATTCTGTGAGTCATAGTTACGTGTTGATTCCTATTGATTGATTGGTTTGTTGATAGCAGCCATCAACACACTGGAAAAACTATAGTTCCAAATAGGTGATCTTTCCTTTTTCATTTCTATGTGATCAAAACTCTAGTTTTCAAAGAAGAAGAAAAAAAATCACATCCTATATTATCCCTCATATAAACAAATGATTTGTATGTAAAACTATGTATATACTCATTACATTATTCTGTTTCAAGGTAATTAGTATTATACAGATGGAAAAACGTCCTAAATGTGTGGGGAGTAATTATAGGAATTATATCCTGAGTTACATAATATCAGGTAGATAGTTCAGAACAGGCTGACAGACGTTCAGGAATGTGTAAGAAATTTAAATTTTATAGGACATAGCAAGGAAGCTTTTGTAAAGTAGATGCCCAGTAGTATATTAAATAGTATATCACTGATCACTGTCTGATATAGTTTTGCGAAACTGTATATCCATTGCATGGGCTCTGTTGCTATTATTCAGTAATAATTGACAAAAACATCTTGTTTGGAACTTCCTTCATACCATGGCAATATCTCCATGATTCCTAGACTCTTGGTTAGAACGATCAAAATATATTCAGGATAAAGACTGTGTTATTTATTGGAAGAATAAATAGTAGTAGGCTAATAATGAAAAGCCACAGGACCTGAGGATATTCCAGTAGAAATTTTAAAATTGCTGGAAGACAATGGGAAGAATTTTTTACTGCAGCTCTTCAATCAGATATACGAAACAGGAAAGATACCAAATGATTGGCTAAAATCAACCTTTGTGACAATCCCCAAAAAAATAAATGCAAAGAAGTGTACTGAATACAGAACAATAAGCTTAATGAGTCATGCCCTGAAAATATTCCTGAGAATAATTCACACAAGAATATACAACAAAATTGAAGAGCATCTAGGTAACACACAATTTGGTTTCAGAAACAATCTTGGTACACGAGATGCGCTGTTCAGCATTCAGGTTCTTGTACAGCATTGTAGAGATGTCAACCACAGTGTTTACATGTGCTTCATTGATTTTGAAAAAGCTTTTGATAAAATAAGACACAGCAAACTATTAGAAATCCTGAAACAAGGGGGACTAGATGACAAAGACATCCAATTAATAAAGAATCTGTATTGGCATCAGGTAGCAAATGTGAGACTAGGCCAAAAATACTCAGCTGATGCAGAAATAAGAAGAGGGGTCAGACAGGGATGTATTCTGTCTCCACTGCTGTTCAATATCTACTCTGGGTCAATCTTCAACGAGGCACTGGAGAACATCGATGCTGGCATCAAAGTAAACGGTGTTTGGATCAACAACTTAAGATATGCTGATGATACAGTTCTGCTTGCCAGTAAGCATGAAGACCTGCAGCTCCTCATCAACAGTCACAGAAACATCTGGAAAATATGGCTTGAAGCTTAACAACTCAAAAACCAAGATCATGGTCATCAGCAAACAACCCGTTAACTTACCACCAGTAAATTCAGAAGGAACACCACTAGAAAAAGTTGAAAGGATCATGCACCTCGGTTCTAATTTACATGAAAGCTGGGACATGACTGCTGAAGTAAAGACAAGGATAGAGAAAGCTCGAACAGCATTCTTCAAAATGAAAAAGGTCTTTGCAGTCATGACATAAGCCTAAGACTGAAAATCAGGCTTGTCAGATGCTATATTTTTTCTATCCTGCTCTATGGAGTAGAGAGTTGGTCTCTGACAGAAGGCCACCTGAAGAGACTAGAAGCATTTGAAATGTGGATTTATAGGCGGCTGTTACGTATAAGCTGGGTTGACAAAATCAGAAATGAGGAGGTGATAAGCCGCCTGGGAAAGCCAAGGGAAATCATCAAAACAATTAAAAAACGAAAGTTAGAATATTTCGGACATGTGATGCGACACCCAGAAAAATACAGCATACTCCATTTAATCCTCCAAGGAAAGATTGAAGGCAAACGAGGTCCAGGCAGAAGAAGAACATCATGGCTTCAAAATCTAAGGGACTGGTTTGGACAAAACTCAGCAGCACTTTTTCGTGCGGCTGCTGATAAAAACAGGATCGCCAACATGATCGCCAACGTCCGATAACGGATATGGCAGAAGAAGAAGAAGGCTAATAATGATGACAACAAACAAAACCACTTGACTCCATAAATATCTGCTGAAGGAAATGAGGTATATATACATTTATAAGAAATGCATATAAGCCTCTTTTATAAAACTTTGTTTGGGGATGTACTGTCCCACTAAAAATAATTGTTGTGTTTCATGGACCTGTTAAATCAAGTTATATTAATAAAGATTTAATAACCTAATTACCTTTAATTAATGCAGCATTTCCAGATGAAAAAGTGAATTGTTGCATACTTTTTGTTTGCCCTTGCATAATGCTTTGGATCTGCAGAATGCAGACAACAGCAAGCTGAATTAGATTGTGCATTAATTTGTAGGAACTAGAAGTTTCACTGAAGTGCCTCCTTTGGGACCTGTGAGATTGAGAGCTCTCAATAATACCATGGCAACAACCAAGCTGAGACATATGAAGGAGTAAGTCATCTTATTTTAAATGCTAACAGAAGGGAAAGAGGTTGAAGTATTTAGTTTACTTTTGTTTTGGTTTGCATCCCACAAGCAAAGTCAATAGGGAAGTCAGCAGGAGGTCAGAAGTCATGTCATATTTGATTTCTGGGAAGGAAATGGCAGATTAAAGACAACTTGGTGAAAAATATTAGGCAACCTTGGCAGAATAAAGAGGTGGCTAGTAGTCTGGCTCTTCAATAATTCCTCTCCGGAAAAGGAGAGGACTTGAGATCATGCACAACTGTTCAACACAAGGAGAATGTAAGACAGCAGTCTCTGGTGGGTTTAGAGCTCTAGATCAGAGGTCCCCAACATTTTGGGCACCATGGACCGGTTTCGTGGAGAGAGATTTTTCCGCGGACCGGAGGGTGCGTGGTTTTGTGTGCTGCCTGCATTTCACAGATGGGGCTTTGCTTGCTTGTGCGGCCCGGTTGCTGGCATGCCGCGGCCCAATAGTAGTCCATGGACCGGGGGTTGGGGACCCCTGCTCTAGAAGATGAGAGGATAACCACCTTGCTCATAATATGCTTGTAGTCTTTAAAAGGACATTGAGTTTGCATACTTCCTTTTTTAATAAAATTCAAAAAATGCTTGTTAGCTGCTTTTTGGCTATTAGGAACTTATGGATAGACATATTTTTATAGCACCAGGTGAGTTTCTTTCAATCCTTAGTAAAATAAGTTATAAATACAAATTTAGTGACTTAACATTTTTTAATAAATATTTTAAAAGTGATTTAATCTTTGATTTTTCAAAAGTTACAAATGGACTAAGAGTCCAGATCAATCTGAAATAAAATTTTGGAATTAATTAGAAAGAATCTTTCATATGAGGAAATGCTTTTGTTTTGTTTTTTATATAAAAAAGTAATAAGATAAGCCTTTAAAAATTGAACACTAGAGGAAACTTGAGGGAAGTAAAGATTATAATTAATGGAGAAAGATACTCAAACACAACTTCAAAATGAGGCAAAATCATTTAATATTGAAAATATTGAAGTATATTTCTGAACAGTGGACCCAGAAGTTAATTTTAAGAGTGTTTGTCTCTACAGGTAGATAGTATTTAAAAAGATGTTATGGAAGAGGAACAAATTTTATCTCAAGATTTTGACAAATTTTAAAGTAGATTTACAAATGATAAGTTACAAGAATGACATAGAAAATGATATTATTTACTGAACATACAAAAGAAAGTGGCTGTTGTCTTAATTAAAAGGGCTTTAAAAATAAATCAGGAGAGTGACATGGATAATTTTCCTTTATTGGATTTAAAAAGGGGACTTGTAAAGAATTTTGTGAGAAGGACAAGCAAAAAATTTAAAAAAACCAAGTTCTAAGACATTATTTTAATGGATTTAATTTCAATATTATTATAAATAAAAGGAAGGAATATAAAGTTGGTTTATTTGATCAAGATTAAACATACATATAGTTTGTAATCTTTAACGGACATTTGCCGACATTTGCTATTGTAAATTGTTGTAAAGTGATCAGGTCCTCCGTTTTTCATAAGCTCTAATACATTTCTAGTTTCCCATTAAATTATTCCCTGTTAAATCATTTGATCACATATTATCAATATTATTTGTCTGCTGCAAAGTTGACCTATTATCTTACATATTTTTCAGATGGAATGTATCTCTTTAAAGACATATCCTAAGGGTTGTCTATATTAGTCACATTGCACAGCAACCAGTTAACTAGTTAACATTATATGGCAACTAGAAATGACAAGGTTTTATGGATTTGTTTATAAATAAGATATCAGAAGAAGAGATTGTTTCTTGTATTTTAAGAGAAGGTGAAAAGTTATTAAAATTGTTTATATTTGTGATGATGCGGGAAGTCACTTTGATATTTTTTCTTTTGTATTTTTCTATTTTTTCTTTTCTGCATGTTCTTTTTTCTTTTTTCAAGATTGAATTAGTTTTTATTGTTGTAACTGTAGTCTTTAATAAAATTATTATTTAAAAAAAATGAAGTCATGATCACAACCCATGTGATCTTCATTTAACAATAGCAATCCGGATTGCAGGAACTGCCATCACTAAGTTCCATGGTCATGTAGTTTTTCAGCTTATAACCATGTCACTTAACAATGGATTTTCTGGCACCAATTATTGTTGTTAAGTGAGGACTACCTATATGTTGGTATGCAGTATTTAGCAAAACTGTTAATACACTTTCTGTGTGGTGGTAATGTATAAATCTTATTGTTATTATCTTATTTCTAATCAACAGATTCTGCCTGTAGAAGCAACAGATTTGTAGTTTCTTTTTTTATTCTTGGGCCCATAGTAACTCTGTAAGAATTTGGACCTCCTTGAAAGCTTGCGTATGGATATCAGGAGGCATATGTATTAGGCTCAGAATTTATATCTTCTCTTTCACTGATGGAGCCAAAAGAAATACAGGCACAAAAGGAAAAAAATGGTTCTATACATAGCATTTTGTGTCATTTTAAAACAGACATAGAATACACATAATAAATTAGAATCTAATGATGGTGAACTTTATAGTGCAATTTAAAAGTTTAAATAAAAATGTAATTCAGAAAAATGGGAAAGCTTTCATGGAACAACATTTAAGAAAATTAAAATCTTGCAGAACAGCAGTGTATGCCTCTTATTCAGCTTCCAGTGTCTTCCACTCAGCAGCATGCCAGGATCACGCAGACGGTTCCATCATTACCTGCTGAGTGTAAGTAGAATAGTAGAAGAAAGGCATCTAGCTACGCTTTTGTTCTACCACCATAACACCATTGCTTAAGATTCATAGGATAGATACAGAGATGACTTTATGCATGCAGTGAGAGAATCTAGTATACCATTTGTAAAAATTTCAGGAAAAAAAAGAAATCTGAACATAATTGGCTGAACAGCATGTATCTTTAAATTTCACTGATGGGGGAAGTGGGGTAGAGCAGGGACACTCATTTTTTGTTATGTTCATAGATGATGTGAAAGTTCAAGTCTGCAATCGTAGAAACTCAAGCCTGAAAATAAACTCCTTAAGTGAAACAGATACATATATCTAAGATAGATATATCTTATCTGAAACAGATATATAAAATTAGTTCGCCTCTCGCAGTGCACCAAAGATAGATATGCCAGCGCCGAGCAGAGTGAACTAGCAGGCTGTCAGAACTGCATTGTGTTTAGCATGTGTAGATTTTCCTGATATTGTATGTCTACACTAAATAAATACAGGTAGTCCTCAACTTACAACAGTTCATTTAGTGACTGTTCAAAGTTACAACAGCATGGAAAAAAGTGATTTATAACCATTTTTCACACTTATGACTATTGCAGGATCCTCATGTTCACGTGATTTACATTTGGATACTTGACAACTGGTTCATATTTATGATGGTTGCAGTGTCCCAGGGTTATGTGATCATCTTTTGCAACCTTCTGACAACCAAAATCAATAGGGAAGCCAGATTCACTTAAGAACCGTGTTACTAATTTAACAACTGCAGTGATTCACTTAACAAATGTGTCGAGCAAAGTCGTAAAATGGGCAAAACTCATCTAACAAATTTCTCGTTTAGCAACATAAATTTTGGGCTCAGTTGTGGTTGTAAGTCAAGGACTATCTGTAAATAAATAATAAATTGCATGTCTATCAATTACCTTTTAAGATTTCTCCAATGTAGCAAAGTTTTGTTTGTGTTAGATATGTTTTTAGTACTGATTTCAGAGGGAATACGTTAATAAGTAATCTTGTGTAAAAATCTTCATAGTAATCATATTAAAATCCAATTCTGCAAACAAGCACATAAATGTCTTTTTTTTTTTATAATAGCAGATTTTATAATAAGAAGAACTGCTAAAAAGAGCTACAAGTTCATCATTATTAGCAATATTTCTGCCCAAGTCTAAAGTTATGGTACTTGAAATCTTCATTAGAAGAGTTAATGGGGATGGGAAGTATTAGTTTAATAGATCATATAATTTTCTCCTATAAAGTTTAGGTATTTGCTTTACCTACATGCACAGTCAATGATTGTAGTGAGCCATCTGTGGTCTGCAGGCAACACTACTATCCAATTGAGTGATCCCCCTCCCCCTCACCAAGAATTTGAAAGAGCTGGATAGAGAAGAGCAGCCTGCCTGAGCACTGGACCACAAAGAACAACTCCCCCCATTATCATTTGAACAAGTCCCTCTGAATAAGACCAGATAATGCAAGGAAACCATGACTCACCTTTGGACTCACCAGGGAGATCCATCTCAAGCAAGGGGACACAAATGCAGATACGTTGCTCAGACTCCCTAACCTTAAAATTACACCTTACACAAAAATCCATCTCCTGTTTTGCATATGCAAAAACGTCAAAGCTGCAGATGTGAAAATCTTTACATGATATTCAGCCTGATTATATAATTATCAATCACAAATTATCAAAGCCTACAACATGGAGGCAGGGAAGATGAAGAGGCAAATTTGTTCTTATGTGCAACAGCTCAGAACTTATGCTGGTCAGAGAGACATTTTTGTAGCTTTATATAACTTATACGTAAAATAGTGGAAACAAGATCCTCCCCAAAACAAAGATCACCTGTATAATATTTTATTTCACTGGTCATATATACATTTAGAATTTCAAAAGTTGTTAATAGCATTTCTAGTTCACCATTCTGTTTGAAAATCCCGAGCATCAGGTATTTTTATCTAAGTGTTTGAAGGAGTGTAGACCAATTGTCAATGACCATGTCCATCTGTTAGAATTAATCTGATCTGGAGGCAATCATGTTCTTCATGGGCAAAGTCTATGACATAGAGGCAGGGAAAATGAAAAGACCAATTTGCTGTCTTATGCAACGTACAACTCACTGTAGTCAGGAAGATCTTAAAACAGTTTTATATAATTCATATATTAAACAATACATGTTTTCAAATCAGCAATCTACAACTTGGTTGTCTTTAAACTATTGGGATTTCTGCCTGGATATTACGGATTAATCTACAAATACAAATATTTCCCTGTGGAGAAGGTTGATCTGCAAACATAGATAATTGATAATGTAAGGGATATTTCAAGAAAGATTTATACAAAATGGCGACAATTGTTAGCAGTATTAGAAGTTTTCCTTTGGAATTACACTGAATTCATTTAAGCTTTTAGTCCCTTTGGAATTAAATCAACCACATTGCTTGATTAAAATATGCTTGAGAAAGTCATTCCTAAATACCTAAAATATTTCAACAAGTCCTCTACAGTATTGTGCACATAATTACAAAAGGAGCAATATATATTAATATATAGTGTATGTTAATATATTGTATTGGATCTCTTGTCCTTTGGGATCATTTTTACTTTTGCTGATCATAGTTTTCAAATAATATTAATTTAGTTATTCTTTATTTGTATTTGTTAAATACAAAATGCACTTTTTTCTGCAATATTTCACTTGTTTATATCCCCATAAACAATCCTGCAAGATAGGCAGGCGGAGACAGATTGACTGGCTCAGAGTTTCCCAGTGAGCTTTCACGACAGAAGTAATCTAGAATCTGGTCTCTCCAGTTCACCTAATTACTACACTCCAATGGCTCTCTAAAGAAGAGTAAATGAGGTATACTTAGCAGACCCATGGCAATGCTCCCAAGTAGTCAACCCATCTAGGTTTTTGCTTGTTTAGCAAGGAAGAAATTACTGAATTGCTGCCAATGAGTTAGACACAAGTATGTGAATATTGATGAGCAACTAAACTCTAATCATCTGCTGATAGCATCCTCAACAGCAGGCAAGATCATTTCTTCTGTTTCCTAATGATCATGAACAGCTGAGAATATTGACTGAATTTATGCTCAAAATCTATTGTATCTTTTACATCAAGATTTCCAGCTGTTGATGTATGAGGACCACGTATCATCAGGATGCCCTTTCAAATAAAAAATAATTTTAAAAGCACACCTATATTTTTAAAACCGACCAGAGAATCTAAAATATTCACCCAGCCAAACAGAATTTCTCAGCTGTATTGTAGGAAGACAGGTTTTTTTATCCCCAATAGTGTATATACATGAGCCTTGAAAACTGCAGGAACTTTTTCAGGCAGTTTTTTAAAAAATTGGACACGATTGAATGGAGAAAAAAATGTAGAAGTAATAATGTTAGGATAAAGAGGTTAGCTATACTATTTAATTACAAACTTGTTGCTCTTCCTAACATTTAAAAGTCAATCATCTTTCCAGTCTACCTAATCAGCAAGATTTATAAAGGCATTTTTTTTCTCCTAAAAAGATAAAGAAATACAGTGGATTTGTATGCATTTTTAAACCCATTTTTCGGGGTTTTGTAGAAGAAGCAAATCAGAATTAATTTAGATTATTCATGATATGTGGGCAATAACTGATTCTGCATTATATACTAAAAAACTTTCAAAAAATAAAGACAAATGTATGCTCATTTTTAATTCATAAATAGATATTTCTTTCGTTTATGTAAACTTTGTATAGATGGTTAGAACATATTTAATTTGTTGTTGTTAGTTGCGAAGTTGTGTCCGACCCATCGCGACCCCATGGACAACGTTCCTCCAGGTCTTCCTGCCCTCTACCATCTTCTGGAGTCCATTTAAGCTCATACCTACTGCTTCAGTGACTCCATCCAGCCACCTCATTTTCTGTCGTCCCCTTCTTCTATTGCCCTCAATCTTTCCCAGCATTAGGCTCTTTTCCAGTGAGCCCTTCCTTCTCATTAGGTGGCCAAAGTATTTGAGTTTCAACTTCAGGATCTGGCCTTCGAAAGAGCAGTCAGGGTTGATCTCCTCTAGGACTGACCGGTTTGAACGCCTTGCAGTCCAAGGGACTCGCAGGAGTCTTCTCCAGCACCATAGTTCAAAGGCCTCAATTCTTTGGCGCTCAGCCTTTCTTATGGTCCAGCTTTCACAGCCATACATTGCAACAGGGAAAACCATGGCCTTGACTATACGCACTTTTGTTGGCAGGGTGATGTCTCTGCTTTTTAGTATGCTGTCTAGATTTGCCATAGGTTTCCTCCCCAGGAGCAAGCGTCTTTTAATTTCTTGGCTGCAGTCCCCATCTGCGGTGATCTTGGAGCCTAGGACACGGGTCGGCAACCCGCGGCTCTTTCAGCCGTCTCCTGCGGCTCCCTGTCTGCCTCAGCCATGTGCAGTTCGGAAAAAAAAAAGTGAGACTAAAAAATTTCAACCAATCAATTCAAACTTCTGACGGAAAAAAAAAACCTCGCGAAGTTTGAATTGATTGGTTGAACTTCTTTTGTTCTTCAGACTGCACATGGCGGCAGTGAAGGAAGAGACAGGAGGACTGCAGGAAAGGTGAGTGGGCTTTTCTACCTTCCTCCGGCTCCCCTCCTCCGACCTCGCCCGACTCCCTCCCCCCCACTGTTTCCCCCGTTTCTCACCAGCTTGATCTGGCCATACACCAGGTTCTCCATGATGTGGGCCGCCAGGAGGGCGATGCCCAGTGTGACAAGGCAGACCGGAAAAGAGGCTCGCCGGAGCCCGGGGACTTGCAGTAGGCCAGGAGAAAGGAGCGGGCGCCCGGCCACTCCGCCGCGCAAAGATGCCCAGCCTGAGAGAGAGCACTTGGGGTGGTGTCTGCGCCTCCTCCTCCTCCAAAGGGGCACCTCCTGGCTCTGAGGCACGGAGGCAAGCCGCTCCGCTTTGCCCGATGCTTGCTTTCGGTTTCCAAAGCGGCCTCGGCATCACTGGGCCAGCGCGCTTACTCGGGAGGAGCTCAGCCTGGATCGGCTGGTGGGCAGGTCGGCTGGCGGGCACCTCCCGGCTCCGAGGCAAGCCGCTCCGCTTTGCCCGATGCTTGCTTTCGGTTTCCAAAGCGGCCTCGGTGTCACCAGGCCAGCGCGCTTACTCGGGAGGAGCTCAGCCTGGATTGGCTGGTGGGCAGGTCGCGCGTCCTCCTGGCTGGCCGCTCTTGTCCAGCCGCCCCGCCGCCCCAGTTGGCATGCTTGCAGATTCCCCCCCCCCAAATAAATAAAGAGAAAAGGCTGATTTTAAAGGTTGTCCAGCTAAAAGGGAGGAAAGAAGCTGGGCTGAAGCACCCTGGAAAAGCAAGCAGGCAGCGCTTCTGCACGGGCTGGTTGGGCTTTCGGCAAGTTTCGCCTGCAATTAAGGCAGGGCGAGGTTTTTGGCTTGGAGGCTGAGGGGGGAGCTGCTTGTGGGGGCACGTGTCTGCTCACATAAGTGCGAATATGTTTCTTTTGCAGGGAGGCTGCTTTGCTGAAGGTTATATCTTCCTTCCTTCCTTCCTTCCTGCTTTCTTTCTCTTTTTTCCTTCCTTCCCATGTTCTTCCTGCCTTTCTTCTTCCTTTCTTGTCTTCCTTCCTTCCTTCCCTCCCTCCCTCTTTCTTTCTTTCTTTCTTTCTTTCTTTCTTTCTTTCTTTCTTTCTTTCTTTCTTTCTTTCTTTCTTTCTTTCTTTCTTTCTTTCTTTCTTTCTTTCTTTCTTTCTTTCTTTCTTTCTTTCTCTCTCTCTCTCTCTCTCTCTCTCAACTCTCTCTCTCTCCCTCTCTCTCTCTCTAATAAGCAAACAATCTGGGGACTCTGACATGGCTGCTGTTGCGCTCCTCTCCTCCTCCAAAGGGGAGGGGCACCTCCGGCTCCGAGGTGCAGAGGCAAGGCCGCTCTGCTTTGCCCGATGCTTGCTTTCTGTTTCCAAAGCGGCCTCGGCATCACCCGCGCTGGCCGTGCTTGCTCGGAGGAAAGCAGCCGGATCGGATGGGGCAGGGTCCACGCGTCTCTCCCTTTCCTCCTGGCTGGGCCGCTCTTATACTGGCCGCGCCCCCGAATGCCCAGTTGGAATGCTTGCAGATTCCCCCCCCCCCCCAAAAAAAAAAATAAATAAGGAAAAGGCCGATTTAAAGGTTCAAGCTAAAGGGGGAGGAAAGAAGCTGGGATGGAGCTCCCTGGAAAAGCGAGCAGCCAGCGTCTGCATGGGACTGAGTTGGGCTTTCGGCAGGTTTCGCCGCAATTTAAGGCAGGGTGAGTTTTTGGCTTGGAGGGTGAAGGGGGAGACTGCTTGTGGGGCACGTGATGTTCTGACTCAACATAAGTGCGAATGGGTTCTTTTTGCAGGGAGGCTGCTTTGCTGAAGGTATATCTTCCTCCTCTTCCTTCCTGGTTCTTTAGCTTTTTTCCGTCATCCCATATTCTTCCTGCCTTTCTTCGTCATGTGTCTTCTTCTTCATCCTTCCTTCCTTCCTTCCTTTCTTTCCTTTCCTTTCCTTCCTTCATTCCTTCCTTCCTCCTCCTTTCCTTCCTTCCTTCCTTCCTTCCTTCCTTCCTTCCTTCCTTCCTGTCCCCTTTTTGCTTTCTTTCTTCTTGCTTTCTTCTTTCTTCTTTCTGTCGTCTTCTTCTTCCTTTCTTGTCTTCCTTCCCTCCCTCCCTCCCTCTCTCTCTCTCCCTTCCTTCCTTCTCTCTCTCTCTCTCTCTCTCTCTCTCTCTCAATAAGCAAACAATCTGGGCTCTGACTGGCTGCTCCGCGCTTCCTCCTCCTCCTCCCCCCCACACAAGTAAACTGCATGCAAAAATCCCACAAGATCTACCAGCAGTGTTTTCGCTCCTAAGTCAGCCTATGTCTGTGCACACACAGACTTAAACGGAGGCTTCCAAACCTGACGCATACACATGTGGATGTCTGCAACCGGTAGTTGCAAAAAATAGGGGAAAAAGTGGGCGTGACTATTTAAAGACCCACTTTTCCTTTCCTTCCTCCTCTTTGGCAGTGTTGACTTCTGCTCCTCCAATCCTGGCTGCTCCTCGTGGTCCCTGTCTGTCACGGTGATTTCTGAGAGCGGGGAGCAGCTGCCTACTGGGCAAGCCCCGAAAGCTTTCTTCCTCTCCCCGATCTTGCCTTTCTTGCTCACCCTCTGATCTAGGCGTCTGCTGGGTTTCCTCAACCTCCCCCCCGTTTTATTTTAATTCCACCACCGTCTCCCTGTTTCGCAAAGTTGACATTCTGGGGACTCGGACCTTGCGCTCCCTGAGTCACTTGGCAAAGCTTGAAGGAGAGGCCACCTGCTCCCACCTCCCGCGGAGCAGAACTGCTGCTTCCTCGCCCTCCCAGTGAAAGAACCCCGAGAGCTGAAAGACGTCCTTTCTCCCACTTTCCGCTTCTCATCCTCTCTTTTCCGAGCACCCCTCCCAGAGCGAGCCAGAAGCCTCAACTCCGGCCTCCCGCAGCAGGCTGAGATAGGCGAGCCCGAACGGCCGTCTGCTGCCACCTCGGAAGATTTGCCGCAGCAGCTCCTTCTCGGAACCTTCGCGCCAAAAGGCGGAAAGAAGAAAGTCCCAGAGAGGGAGAGCGCAGGGCGGGGGGAGAGCAGTCTTTTCCGAGGGGAGAAGCCAGGACGGCAGAGCCGTCCATACCAGAGCTGGACGGGGGCAGGGCCACTGCATGTCTCGCCTTAGGCTCCACTCTTCAATCAAGACCCCTGTTCCGCACACGCATGCGCACGCGCATTATGCGGCTCCCAGGTTTTTTTTGTGAGGGAAACGGGTCCAAGTGGTTCTTTCAGTGTTTCAGGTTGCCGACCCCTGGCTTAGGTTGTTAATATTTCTCCCAGCAATCTTAATTCCAACTTTTGATTCATCTAGCCCTGCCCTTCTCATGATGTGCTCTGCATATAGGTTAAACAGGCAGGGCGACAGTATACAGCCTTGCCGGACTCCTTTCCCAATTTTGAACCAATCAGTGGTTCCATGTCCAGTTCTCACTGTTGCTTCTTGACCCGCATATAGGTTTCTCAAGAGACAAATAAGATGGTCTGGTACTCCCATCTCTTTAAGAACTTGCCACAATTTTGCAACGAGAAGCTCATGATCTGAGCCACAGTCAGCTCCTGGTCTTGTTTTTACTGACTGTATAAAGCTTCTCCATCTTTGGATGCAGAGCACATAGTCAATCTGATTTCTGTGTTGACCGTCTGGTGATGTCTATGTGTAGAGAGTGTTTGCTATGACCATTGTATTCTCTTGACAAAATTCTATCAGCCTGTGCCCTGCTTCATTTTGTACTCCAAGGCCAAACTTGCCTGTTATTCTGGTTATCTTTTGGCTTCCTACTTTAGCATTCCAATCCCCCATGATGATAAGAACATCATTTTTTGGTGTTAATTCTATAAGGTGCTGTAGGGCTTCATAGAACCGGTCAATTTCATTCTCTTCAGCACCAGTGGTTGGGGCATAGACTTGGACTACTGTGATATTGAATGGTTTGCCTTGGATTCGAACTGAGATCATTCTGTCATTTTGAGGATTGTATCCCAGTATTGCTTTTCCTACTCTTTTATTGATTATGAAGGCTACTCCATTTCTTCTGAGGGATTCTTGCCTGCTGTAGTATACCTGATGGTCATCTGAGTTAAATTCACCCATTCCTGTCCATTTTAGTTTGCTGATTCCTAAGATGTTGATGTTCAATCTTGTCATCTCTTGTTTGACCACGTCCAGTTTGCCTTGATTCATGGATCTTACATTCCAGGTTCCTATGGAGAAAAGATCTTTACAGCATTGGACTTTCCTTTCACCACCAGATGCATCCACAGCGGAGCGTCCTTTCGGCTTTGGCCCAGTCGCTTCACTCTTTCTGGCGCTACTAGTACTAGCCATCTGCTCTTCCCCAGTAGCATATTGGACACCTTCCGACCTGAGGGGCTCATCTTCCAGCGTCATATCTTTTTGCCTTTTGGTACTGTCCATGGGGTTTTCATGGCAAAGATACTGGAGTAGGTTGCCATTTCCTTCTCCAATGGATCACATTTTGTCAGAACTCTCTGCTATGACCTGTCCGTCTTGGGTGGCCCTGCACGGCATAGCTCATAGTTTCATTGAATTACGCAAGCCCCTTCGCCACGAGAAGGCAGTAATCCATGAAGGAGATATTTAATTTAATAATAGCCAAATAATTGATATTATTATAATTCAACACATTAGTTAATATATTCTCTTTTATAACACATATGAAAGGTATCATTCATGTCTATCAAATGCAGAAATACACTTAACCTTAATCTGAGGTATCATTCCACTCTAATATATAATTGATTTGACATCTACAACAAATTATTTAATTTTTAGTAGCAAATTAAAAATATTGTTAAGTGCTAAGAGTTTCTTTATGAATGAAAGATGAGGGGAGCATCCTTCAAATACAGAAGGAAAAATAATATTGTGGGATAATAAACCATTTGGAATCATAGGCTCAAAAAAATTTAATTCTTTTGCTTGCAAACAGCATTACCTAACTAGGTAATACATCAATGCTAGTGAGTGTGGGGTTTCTCTCTCTTTGTTTATAATGGCTTACCTTGCTAGTTTTAGTGGGAGTTTTTCTGCTTGGTAGTTCCTTGATTAGGGCAGGGGTCCCAATACCTGGGCTGCGGCTTGTTCGAAATCAGACTGCAGGAGAGATGGGTAAGTGTGCCTGCATGAAGCTCCACTTACACAAGTGGCAGACAAGTGCACATGCACATGAAGCTCCACTCATGCAAGCGGAGAACATATGTGCTCGTACATGAAGCTCTACTTGCGCGAATGGAATTTTGTGTGCGAGTGCCCTCTGCTTACACAAGTAGAGCTTCACTCACGAGTACAAGCACCCTTTAACTGTGTGCGAAGCTCCATTTGCACGAGTAGAGGGTGCACCCACCCACTGCTCACAGAAATGGAGCTGTGCATGTACATGTGCACCTGCCACTCATATGCCCCGCCATGCACTAGGCCGGGCCGCCAAGATAGAAAGTTGGGGACCGCTGGATTAGTGTATTGTTTTCTGTTTAATTATTTGTCTGGTGTTAATTCCTGCTTATCTGATTATAGCCTGCTGGAGAGGATGTTTCCACCTTAGCTTTTTGTTGACTCTTTTGAATGGTATGCAAATATGGTTTATTTCTATGTATTTATTGATGCATGGTTTGTCTGAATGACAAGCTTCCAGACATTTCCTAATGGTTTTGGATTTAGCTTTTGTATAGGATGCACACTATTTCTCAGTTGAAACTATGATTAAGTCCGTTCATGTGTCATGAGATTGACTTTTTATCATGTCTTCTGATTGCGAGTTAGTGTTCATAGGTGCATCTGCTAGTCTTCTGCCTGTCTGACTTGCATAGTGGTTGCTACAATCCTTATACCTTATATTATAGATGACTCATGTTTTTGTTTTGTTTTTTGGGCTGCTGGGTATTTTGGTTAAGCTAAAATGTTTTGGAGAGCTTGATTTAGTTTGTGTGTTATGGTAATATCTATGGTTGTAATACTTTATTGGTTGTTTCTGAGGTATTTTTGTTATATATAATAGTGTTATGCTTTTCATAGGCTAATAGAATAACAGAGTTGGAAGAGATTTTGGAGGTCTTCTAGTCCAATCCCTTGCTCAAGCTGGAAACCCTATACCATTTCAGACAAATGGTTGTCTTATCTCTTTTTAAAAACCTCCAGTCTTGGAGTACCTACAACTTCTGGAGGCAATATATAAGCCTGACATACCTCTCTGTTCAATTGTATCATTACCATTACTTTGATTATGGAGCACGATTAATGTAGGTTGCTTTTCTAAGTTTCTAACTTGTCATCAGGAAAGATATGGCAAATGAGACCAGGATATCATCCTCATCTATTGTCCAATCTTTGATTCTTTGAAGGCACTCTAGTGGAGACTTGATGGAGTGTTTGCTTCTTACTGTGAGGCACCAAGCTTTTTTGTTAATTTTTTTTTATTATATTGTATGTAGGAGTCTCTGGTAATGATACAATTGGACAGATGGTATGTCAGGCTTATATATTTTGGGGCTTCTGTAGAAGCAGGGGAGGATGGATCCACTGCTTCTACATCTGTAGAAATGTGGGTGGGTGGATCCTAGATCAAGCCAAAAACACTAGAGAATTCCTGGAAGCCTGGCACTGTGACAAATTGGCCATCAATAGACACATAGACATAAACAACTTCTACATACTAGGCAAAAGAGTCAATCAACAAGCCAAGAAAGGAACAAAAACACCAAAACCTCCCTACCAGCAATCAACATCTAAATGAACATGAATTTATACCAAGATTAACATCAGACCAACAATCAAGAAGTAAACAATACCCCAATCAAGGAACTGTCAAACGGCTTTCCAGTAAACAGCCCAACTAAAGAATTTTCAAGAATTGAATGGGCATGCCACTAGAATATAAATTGAGAGCAAACCCCACTCCTTACTACCACTGAAGATGTTACAACCAAACTTGGAGACCATCAAGGACCCCTCAAACCTATTACTTGACTGATGACTATGAAGAGAATAGGCAGGGGGCAGCCAAGAGTCAAGAAATCTGGGTTTTGAAGGAAAGCTGTGGTTTCTGAAGTAGAGTAACAAGCAGAAAGATAGTCCCAAAGGTGCTTTTTTAAGAGGAAACTGGTTCCAGTTGCCTCTTGAAAAAGCACCTTTGGGACAACATGATCTGGATGACTGAGAATCTCCACAAACATCAAGCAGAAAAGTAATGGAATATTTGACCAGATATTTCCACAGAATTATTATAGAGATAATATACATAATATAAAGGGAAATTATGTTCACAGTGGTTAGCTATCATTTGTTTGTACTGTATTGAATACAGGCAATATATATGATCATGTTCAATTTCAAATCTCTTCAAAGAAGCTAGCAATATGGCTGATGAAAAATCAAAAGTTTATTTATTGCCTTAAATGGCATTTGTTGAAAATAACTTTACCATAGGAGGTTCCTTCAAATATTATTTCCATTTACCTTTCCAGTAAAATCTCCATTTATAATTAATAATGGATTCTATATACTATTTATAGTTTCACTAACTTTCCTACAACTGTCTCCTTCTGGCAGGACAGCCATTCAAAAATTGGGAGCAGAAATTTTTGAAAAAGTATATGAATTCCTCCAACAAGCAAGACAAAGGAATGCAAGTGAAGATGAAGTTAAAGAATACCTTGGAAAATTGGTATCTCGGGCAAGTGACTGCTTTGAGGTAGATCAGCTTCTTTATTTTGAAGACCAGCTACAAGTCTCAGAAGATATTTTGGTGAGATAGTGTATCTGAGAATGAATTTTCTTGTATTATCTGAAACCACTAGATTCAGTAGTTTCAATTAGAAATAAATGCATTGTATAATTAATGAATAACATAGAAATACTCTTTGGAAAAAATGATGCTATAGAATTACTTTTTTTATATAAAATCAAAAACATTCTCTAGGTCCAAATGAAGTTGATGAGAACTTACAAATTTCTACACAACCAGTGTTGATATTTAGTTCTCATTAATTTTTTCTTTAACAATTCCTACATTATTTTTTATTTTATTTTGCATGATTGATTCCTTCAGGTGAAGAAACAGCATTCAGTATCTGAGTTTTGTCTGTGTTTCAATAAGGGAGCAGCACAAGAAATGGAAGGATGGAGGGGAAATAAAACATTTTGTAATTCTCATCATGCAAAGTGAGTGAACAGTTCAATTAATTGCAATTAGTTGGATTTCAGTTGTTATATACCTAGCAAACATTTTCACTGTGCAAAAAGAGCTTTGAGAATGAGGATAATTTTTTTCTCCACTCCCACAACTCTGCAGCCTATCTGCCTTTCTGCTGCTTACAATGCAAATAAATAAAGTTCCTTGTACTGATGATCTTTCCTTGTACTGATGTCTTCAAACAAACAAACAAACAAATCATACCTAACTATGTGAAGAAATTACATTAAGTGTCTTCAAAGTCAAGGTTAATTCCTGGTAATTTCATGAACATAGCCATATATATCCTTCTAGGCAACACTGTAGAAATGGTTAGCTATTGTTCTCTTCTTGGTCTAGCCTACAAACTTATATTCCCTGATAGTCTCTCATCCAGTTTCTGTGTAGATCCAACTCTGCTTAACTTTCAAGCCCAGATAAGGTTAGCCAGGATCTGCGACCTGCTGAGGCATGTGGGAAAAAGAAAACTAATTTAGAATGACAGCATATCTTGAATAGGTATTTCCAACAATCTAAAGTAGTTTTGTTCATCACACAGCCAAACTGTGGATAGTTTTTAAACAAGTACAACATGAATATTTCTTTTTTTCACAATACATAGCAATGGTCAGCCTAAATGTTAAATTGTGCATATTGTGCTAAATTCCTTATATCTTCAAAAGAGTTACCCTTAAAAGAATTGCTCCTGAAAGTTTCCTTATATGTTTTGAGATCATGTGAAATAAACTTAATTGCTGAAGACACTGATAATCTATTGTAGCCTCCAGGATCATATAGTTATTTCAGTGACACATTCATCAATTCCTGGAGCTTTGACATTATAATGTAAACAGTAGAATATTATTTGAGTGAATAATATATCTTGCAGCATTCAAACTTTCTAAAATGTACTGTTAATGTTTATAGTTTCAAAATCATGTTCAAGCCATTCACTATGTTTTCTGGGAATAATCTCAGGAATGCAATATTTATTAACATATTGGATGAAATGACATCCCATAATACCGGTATTGTGTGTGTTTGTATGTATCTGTGTATGTATCCGCTATCCAACATAAACTAAGGCCTCAGAATTTATTCTCTTTAATTTCCCATAATCTGCCACTGATTTAGTGCCACATTTAGACATGTAAACTCTCTTCCAACACACATGACTGACTCATTCATTTCAGAAGCAAGTTGTCTCTAGTAGCAATAGATAAGAAGGCTGTTCACTAGGTAAAATGGGTGGTGGCTGCTGTGAGGATTTCCTCCTACCACAAATTTGGATGATAATAACATTAACATGTTTGGGTAATAGTAAGATTCACAGAGGGATAGAATCAAGATCATGTGAAGTATTAGTACTGCTTTATAAGACCTTGGTAAGACCACACTTAAATACTGTATCCAGTTTTGATCACCACAATATAAAAAAGATCTTGAGACTCTGGAAAGAATACAAAGAAGAGCAACAAAGATGATTAAGGGGCTGGAGGCTAAAACATATGAAGAACGGTTGCAGAAATTGGGTATGGCTAGACGAGAGAAAAGGACTAGGGGTGACATGATAGCATTGTTCCAATATTTGAGGGGCTGCCACAAAGAAAAGGGGGTCAACCTATTTTCCAAAGCAGCAGAAGGCAAGACAAGAAATGATGAAAACTAATCAAGGAGAGAAGCAACCTAGAACTAAGAGAAATTTCCTAACAATGAGAACAATTAACCAGTAGAACAGCCTGCCTTCATAAGTTGTGAGTGCTCAATCACTGGAGGCTTTTAAGAAGAGACTGGATAGCCACTTGTCTGAAATGGTATAGGATCTCCTACTTGAGCAGGGAGTTGGACTAGAAGACCTCCAACATCCCTTCCAACTCTGTTATTCTGTTATGAACATTTTTGCTGCAATTGTTAAGTGAATACTGCAATTGTAAAAGGAATGGCATGGTCATTAATGATATGCCATACAGTATTTGTTAAGTGAACCAATTATTTGCTATGGGGTGTTTTTTGCTGGAAACAGGAAGTGAACCTCAATTTCTGGCAAAAACATCATAAACCATGGTCACACGACTGCAGGACACAGCAAACAGTTGTAAATGTGGGTCAATTGCAGAGTGCCTAAAATGCAATAACATTACCTTTGGGGGTGGGGTGGGGGGCAGTTGCCGGAACTTCAAATCTGGGACATAAATTCAACCCCGTGACCAGGACATTTTGCTGCTTCAGAAACTCTCCATACTATTAGCAGGTTGCTGTTGCAGTTTCTTTCAGATGTAGCTTCTTACTGATGTATCTTTCTCTTGCTTTCTTTTAGAATAATGCTGCTTTCTGGCTATAGTATTAGAGATTTTCTCTAGCCTTACTAGTTATGACAGTGCAGCCATTTGCTGGAAAGGAGAAAAAAAATATAGAGCCCTTAAACACTAAAACTTTGCCCACTCATGCAAACTGTTGGTAGATTGAATGCTCTTCTATCCTGCTATTTTGTATTCTTGTTTTGATGATTTATTACTTCCTGATTTTAATTCTTTTGGCATTTCTGAGGGATAAGCTTTAATATAAAGTAATTCCTTGGAAATGCATTAAAGAATGATATATAAATTGATCCACAGGATTCTTAATAAAGGGCTCTGGTGATGGAGTAAAACCTGCCTTTTTATTATAGATCTTTTTATTTTAATTCGAATATAAGGGGGTGGAAGCAAATTACACTACAAACTCTTAATAAAGTGAACAGGTACAGACTGTAGCTATTAACCTTGCCCTTCTGACACTCTGCCCTGCTGCATTAACACTGATTGTGTCAGAACAAGATGAATAGATGAATTGTGAATATGGTCTTGTATCCTGTCCAAGAAAGTTGGAATGAATTTCAAGGAACCTTATATCTTTCTTTCTTACTTACTTATTTGTTTGTTTGTTTGTTTGTTTATTGCTTGCCTTTATTACTTTTACAAATAATTCATTGTGGTGAAAATATGCAACACATCTTCTTCCTTCTATTTGCCCCACAACAACAATAACCTGTGACGTGAATTGGATTGAGAGAAAGTGACTGGCCCAAAGTCACCCATCTAGCTTTTATGGCTAAGCAGAAACAGAACTCATGGTCTCTTGCTTTCTAGCCTGGTGTTTTAACCATTAGACCAAACTGTCCCTCCCTCTCTTCATTCATTATTAAGCTCTTCTTTTAGTAGGCATATTTAACTCATCTAAGAAAAAATTATAGGAAATGCACTGTTAAAGTAAGAGATAACGCAGGCAGGAAATAAAATTGCAAAATAAAATACACAAAGAGCACTTTAAATGAAAAATGCAAAAGGTCTGAGTGAAAATGATTTAGGTGAAAAGATTTATTTCCTAATAAGAGAGAATATAGGGGCTAAGCACAATTTCTGAGATATTGTTTGGAGAAATAAAAGGTCCTGCCTTACCCTATCAAACAATAATCATCTAAAACTAGGAAAATCTTTAAGAGGACTTCCCCCTTTGACTGTAATGTTCAGATGGATTCTTGTCTTGATGAACAGAGAATCAGACCTTAATTATTCAGGCTATCCTGATATGATAATTATCCTTGTAGTGGGTAGAGAACCAAGGAACTTGCAATAGTGGTGAGGGTGAAGTTTCTTTTTCTGAGCTTGTGGGTTGGTTTCCAAATGTTTCATTATCAGGCTAGCCCAGTAACAAAATATTTGTAAATCAACCTACAAGCTCAGAGAACGAACCTTTACCCTCAACCAAGGAGTTCTTTAGAAATTAAAACAAGAATTGAATTGCAGTTGGAAAACTAATGGCAAACTATCAATGCAGTCATAATGCAATCCAATATTGTGCACCACTTAGCAAGCCAGCAATAACATTTCTCATGAATTGGACCTGTTAGCAAGGATAGTCCCATATAAAACATCTTGATGTACTTTAGTTGATATCATGATATAGTTATTTATTTGCACATTAACTGATTCAGAAATGGCTACAGCTGGTATAGTAGAGCCAAGTGTCTTTCTAGCCACTCTTGGCACCAGGGAACATAAAGATGGTAAAAAAGCATTTAAAATGTGGACTTGTTATTTCAGAGGGATTCAGGTCCATCCACAATAGAGCTGAACATAATTCTCCTTATTTCCAAGAATGCTCCGTTTTTATAAATTTAATGTTCAGCCAATTAAATTGGAATTGGATGAGGAGAAAATCAATCTAGTTGGGTATTATAGGCATGTGCACCTCATGTACACCTCATCCATTGCCCAGCACTTGTTGTATAGTATCAATTAGTGGGATAGAAAAGGCTAAAAGTCACAATCTCAGTTATAATCCTGAATTGCTCTGTCCCCAGTCCAGCAGAATTGGGTCACATGTTCTATTGGATTCAGAAGCAAAGTTCACAGAGTATGAGTACCTAAGCCTTTACTCCAAGCCAGAATAAGAAATTTGCACAATAAATAACATGAAAGGGCAAAGCATATTCACAAATACTGAAGATCCCATAACACTCCTTCTACCAGTCAGAGAACCCCAGAGAAATGAAGGTGGACAGATGCCTTCAAAGTCATCAAAACTGCAGTATCATCACAGTTAAGTTTGCAAAGTTCATTCTATGGGAGTTTTTGACTAGCTTATAGAAAGCTTTGATCCACTATTACCCTCCTGTTCAATGCTTTCATTTCCCTGAACTTTGCCAAAAACAAGTTCTTCTTATGCTTGGAATACTTTGTCTATTTCTACTGAAAATGAGATTATCAAATGAAGACGTATTTGTTTATAGCAGGTGGTAAACACACCTTTCAAAACTAAGGAATATTTCTTTCTCAAGGCTTTGAAATGAAGCTGAGAAAGGTCACCCTACTCTATACTGGTATTCCAAGAATAGGGCAACAAACAGACACACATACCATTAACCAAGAATAATCCTTTGGTAACTAAAATAATTGCTTGTATAATTTTGCATTACATACTCAACCATTACATGGGAAGATAAAGTTTTATATACCTAAGGGAAAGGTAAACACCATTATCTAATTTATCCTTGCCAATCTGGTAAAAGTCCAGTGCTTTTTTTGTAGAAAGAAAAGGTGCCGGAACTCACACATCTCATACAACCCGCTTTGCCTACCCTACAAGGTTCCATCCAAAAAAGGTGCCGGAACTCCGTTCTGAGCGTTCTATGAGAAAAAAAGCCCTGGGTAAAACCATCAACACTACAGATTCCCAAGCATCAATTTCTGGATTCAACATAATAAGAAGGAATGGAAATCCAACAACTGGTACAAAATGATGTCAAAACTGCCAGGAAGTCCAAGATAATAATGTGATTGATGGCATAAAAAAATCTTTTAAGAGCCTAATGAAAACCAGAGAGATTGTGTTCCCACCTTCTACTTCTCACTGCACAATCTGTACCATGTCCCAAGAAGGTTGACGTATTCTCATTATCTTATCCTCTTAAAAAGCTTAATCACAATAGTTAATCTTAGAAAGTATATAATCTATATCTTTTAGTTGTAATGGAAATTGTGATATCATCACTTTCTGTGTTACCTTGATCCAAAATGTACACTTGAGGCTAGTTTATAATGTTCCATTTTGCCCGAGTCTGTGGTATTTACTGTGGTTTAATTTAAATAATATACACATAATATTAGTTTTTTGCTCCTTGCCATCTTGCACAAATTCATGCACGCTTGTTTATGTCTTGATAGCCTTGCTCTGATTACAGTCTTACTATGCTGAATGTTGTCAAAGACAGAAATGTGCTTAATTTGTAAATTCTACTGACCGATTATCTACTGAAAACAGAAGACAGAAAAGATGAACTGCATACCACAATGCCGAAGTAAAATCCATCTAGAATTGCGCCAACATTTTGGAAAGCAGCGAAAGCTGAATCTTTAACTGGTATCTTAGCAGGAGAACATCAATTTTGTTTCAAAATTCAGTGATGATTTCATAATTGTATGTAAACATAATAAAAATCATGTTGGATTAGATCAATTACCCATTTCATTTAAATTTCAATCTTCACACTATGATGGAAACTAGAATATTTTTTCATGTTTTCCAGCAATTGATAAATCTTATTATTCTCTATTTTCAACAGACTATTAGACTCCTGTTCTATCCACAGACAAAAGGAATATGTAAGATATACACATCCGCTGATCGTGTTAGCTTTCAAAAAAAATAAACCTCAGGTTGGATTTCCTAACTACATGTAACGGACTGAAAACTGACTGGAGCCCTCTATTTTACCCTTCAAAGTGATTCCCTTCCCTGGGATACACTCAGTGGTGGGATTTAGCCAGTTCTCACCAGTTCGGCAGAACCGGTAGCTAATATTTTGTTGCCCAGGCCCAGAACGGACTTCTAGAAGCGGCATCCACACAGAGAACCGGTTGTTCACACATTTGAATCCCACCACTGGATACGCTATTGAAGTTCCAGGAACACATACAACACTGTGGAGTGGAATGCAGCGGAATGGAACAGAACAGAACAGAAAAGAATACAATTCTTAAACACATTTATATAACTGTCCAACTCACAACCTTGGTGACTCTGGACAGCTTGCAACATTAAAAATCCACAATATAAAAACCATGAGACCTAATGCCCTCTGTGGCAGCAGCAACACCAACCAGATTAACCACTTTTATCAGTTCTATCTCCATTCTTGATCTCCATCTCATTAGCAGCATCACTTGGAAGGGTAAGAAAAACATTTTCATACTATTGAAAACATTTAACTTCCCAGTCATATTTATGTTCAAAATATAGCGCCCATTGTAAAAATACCAATAGAGAGGAACAACCTGTAAATTCTGTGCAATCGAATAACTCGGTGAACTTAAAATGGAGATTTTAAACACAGTTGCAGGCCTTCCGGGACCTATTCTTTCCACTGAATTGGAACAATTACTTTGGATCTTATTTGGTATATGTACCTAGCCTAAGAGGATCCCCAAGCTATAACTAGATATAACCAGCGGTATCTTATTTACAAGAATTCCAGAAACTTCACTTCTTTCTTCTTCGAGTCTGTGAGCAGTTGTGGCTCTTGGAATCCTATCTGGAGCCACAGTGGGATGGAGGGAAGGCAGGCATGTAGTAGATACTACGCTATCTTTTGGGTACAATCATGGCACCCCAGTGCGTCTACGTAGCTGTGGAAACTCTCGATACTCTCCTATCGCTGCCTTCTCAGTCTTAATAAAAAGGACACAGCTACATAAACATGTGCAGGCATGGGAACCTGCTCATTTCCTCATAAAGGAGCCAAATGATTGTGCAGGTGTGGGGATTTCTTTCTTTATGTACTTATTTATTTATTGGCAGTTTACAATAGTATTGTAACTATATATAGAAACAATTATTAAAAAGCACAGTGGTGCAAAAACAACAATAATACTGAAATACCTAAATAGGAAATATATTTATTCTAAGCTGCGGTAAATATCTTGTTTCAATTCTAGAGACAGTTTTTTCTATAGAATGGGCCTGATAATGGATTTTCTTTTTTTAAAAAATGTTCATGTTAAATGCAACTATGATAGTAGGAACTGCAACCTAATCCTATTGATGATGAGGATAAGGATGATTTATAGTATTTCAGTGTATTGCTTCTCCATGTATGGAAAGAAACACCTTTGTCATTTCTTTTTCATATGTAGCAGTGAGGTGCAGAAATGGAGGTCAAATCATCAGGATCTGAGCTTGTTTCTGAATCCTATAGGAAATGACAGTTCTCTATGCATGGAAAGGAACACCTTCCATGGGTGCAGAAACAGAGTTTGTTATCAGGCTTTAAACTCTGTTTCTCCACCCCAGTGAAGGAATTCAACCCCTGTCAGCATGCAGCTCCAGACCCCGGGGACGAGAGAGAGTCCTCTTGGCAGGCAGCAGCAGTTTGCAATCTTCCCTGCCAATTTCCCCATTGACTTTCTGGGAAAGCTGGCAGTGAAGATTGTGATCCCATTTTTTTGTGATGCTTGACAATTGGTCGTAATAGGTTTCCATGCACCCAGATTGCAATCATGTAGTTTGGACCTAAACTGCAGACATTTTAAAGCAGAGGTCTCAGTCTCAAATTGCCATATGAAGCTTAGCCAATTGCTCTTCTCCAAGAGTCTCTCTTCTTCAGAGAATGTTCGCTTATCACATGTATTTGATTTTGTTAACAGTACCTACTTACTCCCACATTAGCACTGCAGCTCCTCAATATCAGTACTTAATCAACATTCAATGGTACTTTGATGCTTTGGTGCAGCTGCTATAACATCTCAGCACAGCCAAAGTAGCCCCTTTATCTACCCAAAACCAAAGGAGCCATTGGCATGGAAGGCCTTTGACCTGTGGCCAGATATATAGCCTTTGCCTGGGCTAACTCACTTAGGCATGGAGCCAAGTCCTATGGAGGACTGCAGTACACAGCTTGTGTATATGAGGCATCCTTTGGTGTTCTGTCCAACCCTTCTAAGCATTGTTGTAGGCCATAGATCATAATAATAATACTAATAATAAAGTTGGAAGGGACCTTGGAGGTCATCTAGTCCAACACCTGCTCAGGCAGGAAACCCTATACCATTTCAGACCAATGGCTGTCCAGTCTCTTCTTAAAAACTTCCAGTGTTGGAGCATTCAACACTTCTGGAGGAAGGTTGTTCCACTGGTTAATTGTTCTAACTGTCAGGAAGTTTCTCCTTAGTTCTAGGTTGCTTCTCTCCTTGATTAGTTTCCATCCGTTGCTTCTTGTCCTGCCTTCAGGCGCCTTGGAAAATAGCTTGACTCCCTCTTCTTTGTGGCAGCCCCTGAGATATTGGAACACTGCTATCATGTCCCCCCTCGTCCTCTTCATTAAACTAGACCAGGGGTAGGCAACCTTGGCTCTTTTATGACTCGTGGACTTCAACTCCCAGAATTCCTGAGCCAGCCATTATGTTGCTATAATATATGTCAGATGCAATATTTACATTGCTTTCAAGAGCACCTCAGGTTATTATTAAAATTACCAATACACAAAGCTACCTGAAACAATAGGTGGGAATGATCTTGGGTGAAGAGATGCTGACTAGGGAATGGTCAAATAAGAGGGAGTGTAGACAACAGCTGCATAGTAAGCAGAGCAAGAGGCTCAAAAATTATCTAATTATTGGGCTGTAAAGATGATGGCAGGAGAATTGTACTTTCAGGCTTGCAAAATTCTGTTACTGTAGCTTTACTAATCTACCTGATAAGGCAGGTACCACCAAAGCCAAGCCTGGTTTATCATCCAAGGCTGATAAAAGGACATCCAATCAACTTGACCCCTCATCAGTGCTGGATCCCAGAAGCTACTGTGTATAAACCTGTTCCATATAAATAGGTCTATT
This sequence comes from Azemiops feae, assembly GCA_023970755.1. Lineage (NCBI taxonomy): Eukaryota > Metazoa > Chordata > Lepidosauria > Squamata > Viperidae > Azemiops > Azemiops feae. The sequence continues at coordinate 508,720 of JALGBA010000984.1, read as the reverse complement.
CCCTGAATCCTACAGTTCTAGCCTTGCAATCTATTAATGTATTTGTTTTACCTGCGTTTAGCTTCATTTTATTCTTCTGCATCCCATTCTATATGACCTAGAACACACATCTAATCTTGAACTTCCAGGAAAGATAAAATGCTGCTGGGTATGTCAGCTCTAACTGTCCTATAGATCCATAGCAGCTTATTATATATCTAAATAACATGGCAGAAAAGATAGATACTGATGGGAATTGCAAGTCATCCTCAATTGAAAGGACATGTGTCCCATCATACTTTTATTTATTAAATTACTGCATGCCAGACATTTGTGCTAAGAGCAAAAGATCAAAATCATTTTAAAAACTAGGATAAAAACTCTCATGGTACACCATGTATTCCATATGTTTCAGTCATTTGAAATTTAATTCATCCCCAAAGCTGTAGAATTATCTTGCCTTGTTCTTACATTATTCACATTTCCATTTCCCATTTTCCCTCTAAAGATGAATTTTTAAATTAGATCATCACAAGTGCTGCATTGCAAATTGTCACAAAGCCCTAGTTAGCAATAATTTGAATTAATGTTTGTTCTCTCACTCTATACAAGTTCATCCCTTTCCAGAGAAGAAATATTCATAATCAAGATGTGAGGGAGTTTTGTTTTCCTCCTTAGGAAAACTATTATCTCCTGAATCTTGACTATCACTATATGGAAGAATTGGCTAAGAAAGGTAAGAATATTTTTGTGAATTTGTACAGTGAGATCAATTGCCTATGTTTATTTTTAGCATGTTGGTGCATGACTGATCTTCTTGAAACAGAAGGAGTCTAGTAACACCTTTTCAGATTAACAAATTTTTAGTAAAAGGCATTAGCTTTTGAGTGCTACAGCTAAGTGCCTAAGCTGTTACAGGCATCTTATGAAATAGCTGCAACTCATGGAAGCTGATCTTTTCTAAAATGTGTTAGTCTGAAAAGATGCTACTAGATATCTCCTAATTTTGGGCATCATGGATTACCATGACTCTCAAGTTCTTGAAACAAAGTGCGTTGCTTATATCTCTCCTTTGATCTCAACTCTCTGTCATTGCCCTGGCCATTCCCTTGCCCACTCCTCTATAATATTTACATGTTTATTTATGTAAATACATTTATATATTTATACCACCCATCTCCAGAAAGATTCTGAGTGGCATACACAAAACATCCATATTAGCAAAAGTCTGTTAGAAAATGTACATTATAAAGTAGTTGTGTAAAGCTGGAATAAGTAAAGCCTCCTTGGGCAACGCTAGAGAGAGCCTCTAGAGCAGGGGTGTCAAGCTCGCAACGTCATGTGACGTGTCGCAACGTATTGCGACTTTTTTTCCATTGCCAGCAATGGGGTGGGCGCGGTTTCGCCATGACGCATCCAGCCCGCGGGCCGGCAGTTTGACACCTCTGCTCTAGAGCCTCCCTTAGGTAGATGATACAAGTGAGACAGATGGCTGCTAAAAATGGATCCGTGTGCCCTAGCAGATACGACTGACATGCTCTTAACTAGCGCTTTGGAAAAACTAACTTAAGGGTTGGGGGAGAACAACATGGAATGGAAAATTTTCCATAGGCTGAAAAGAATTCAGCTATGGAGTCAATTGGGAAAGAATCTACTTCCATCATGTTTCTTCCTATGCCAAATGACTATCCTTTCTGGATTGTGCTTCCTGGAAGGCTCCAATGATCATGCAAATTCAGTAAAAAGCTATGAGCATTCAAGACATTATAAGATAAAGCGAATTAAGACTGAATTCAAAATTGAGATCCTGGCTGTGTGGTACCTAAGTCCCTTATGCAATAAAGTAAAAAAGTTTTCCTGCATCTTCATAAATCAGTCAAGACGTTTTCTAACTTTTTTTGGTTGTTAAAAATTCACAGAAAAATGCACTGTACAGTAAATGCAGTCTACCTAGTCAAAACTGAATAGTAATTGGCCAGATTTCAAGAGATAGACAAATAGTGCTATGCTATACTGTTGGCCAAATGTGGCTTCTAAGTAAGTGCCTTGATATGCTAGACCCCAATTATGATATTGAAACAAGAAAGATCAATTAATTTATTATTTATTTGAAAAGTTTAAATTAAAAAATTATTCATTTCACAAGAGAGAGAACAAACGGAAAAAATCACACCTATCTTTTCATAGTTTGCATAATAAAAAGAAAACAACATTTTGATTGGGCAAGGAAAAATCCTCTGTCCAATTACATCATAAGAATTAAAGCATCCAATAATACATGAGCATTTAGGATTGAAAAGAGCATTGTATTCTGAATAAAAGTAAAAGAAACATTTGCAAGGGGGGGGGAAATGTCAGAATGGATATATGATAGTTTTCCAGAAGATGGGCTTGAATTCTTGTTTTGTTCAGGGAGGCTTGAAAATTTTATCTACAATGTACCAAGTACTTCTCTGCCAGACCTGGTTTCTAAAATACTTTTTTTCATTCTTTTTGAAGGTTAAAGGCTTATGGCAAATTATTAGCAATACATTTGAAAAAGGCAAATTTAAAATATAAGAAAACCCACATTAGTTAGCCATGCAATGGTACTATACAAACCATATTGCAAGTATTACAAAGTCCATCCTATTGCAAAGTCCCTTAAAGCCACAATAATTAGCTAATCCAGGATGATTCTGCACACAGAACTGGAGAACAGCCCTTACTCACATATTGGCTTTGGCCAAAAATGTTAATTAAGACATAGGGAAATTTGAAGTTGTTATACATGAAATAATTTTAAAACATTAAAGCAAGTGTTTCTTGTTAATATGGCCTTGGTAGCTACATCTGGATAGTGATACAAGTGTCCCATTTTCCAGTTCGACTCCATAAAAGTGTATTTTCCAGTCAGAAACACAAATTGTCAGTTTACTTATTGTTCTTCTTGGACATAACAACCATTGGAGCAAAAGTGGATCCCTAGTAATTAATCAATTGATGAGCTTTACTGGCTTGCAAAAATTTCATCACAGATTAGCTCTGAAACTCTGCAAATCGCTATGCTCAAAGTTGTACTTGAAGAGATAGACAAACATTATACTAAAGCTACTACCTGTAGCTTTAATACAAACTGAGAAGTCGGATTTCGACTTCTCAGTTTGTATTAAAGCTACAGGTAATCCTCGAATTATGACCACAATTGAGCCCAACATTACTGTAGCTAAGTGAGATAATTGTTAACTGAGTTTTTGCCCCATTTTACAACTTATCTTGACACAGTTGTTAAGTAAACACTTCAGTTGTTAAGTTAGTAGTATGATTGTAAAGTGAATCTGGTTTCCCCATTGATTTTGCTTGTTGGAAAGTTGCAAAAAGGTGATAATGTGACCTGGAACTATGGATATGAGCCAACTGCCAAGTGTGCAAATTTTGATCACATGACTATCAGAATGCTGCAACAGTTGTGAAAAACAATCATAAGTCACTTTTTCAGTGCCATTGTAACTTCTAACAGTCACTAAGTGACATATTGTAAATGAGGACTACTTGTGCTTGGTTATGGGGATAATAAACAAGAAAATAAAAAGAATTTGCAGAGAAGGATGCATCATTACTGAATTTTAATTGACTTCTTGTTGGTTTTATGCTATGAAAGAGAGAGAGAGAACTGCAATGGGGAATTGCACTTGCTTGGACAAAATACACCTGAATAATAAGTCTTTATCTCCCACACTTAAAATTATAAAGAGTAAATAGACAGACAGACAGACAGATAAAGACAGACAAACAGACAGACAGACAAATAGACAGGCAGGCAGATAGCCAGAAAAACAGACAGATATCATTCAGTTTCCTTGCAGAAAATCCTAAGTTTCTATCCCATTGTCTGGAGACAGGGAAAGGCTGAAAATCTTAAGAGAACCACGGACCATCATGTAGACATTGGATTCATTTTCCTGTGTTTAGGCATTAAGGTTGATGAGGAAGCCGGGAGGTCAACAACATAAAAATGGAAGATGTGACTGAGCAACTGAACACACATTCCTATTTACATGCCTGGGATGGGTGCAAAATGGATAACTCAGAAGTTCCTACAATAATTGCTTCTAGTATGAAACACTGGTATAAGTATTGAAAGAGAAAAATATCATCCCAAAATAAATGGAATAATTTTATCAAGTATGCACAACTTTGGAAGGAGAGCTGAAATTCATATTTGATCCTTAACTGAAATGTCTTACATCAAGAATATAAGGTGGTTCTTACTTTTGACCTAAAATTCTGAATCATTTACACAGTGGCATATAGCTTGTATTTTGTCAAGAAGTACTTCTCACTCTGCTTAGTGAATTTTATTCTGTGGTAGAATTTGAATTTTGGTTTCCTTTCGATTCTAATTTTTCATCTTGAGCTCATTCCATTCTGTTTCTACAATACATGCACTTTTTACTCTTTATGACTCGGAGACCATGCATTTATTTTTTTTGCATAACAGTTTAAATGAAGAATTGTCTGACATTGGGTTCCATGCATCTGTTGGCTTCCCAACTACCCTCAAAAAATTGTCTGACATTGGGTCTACAAGAAACTGTTGGATTCCCAGCAATCCTCAAACAAAATAATAAAAATTAAATTAAAATAAACCAATAACGCATATTATTTGTATAGAACCAACATAGAACTAAGGAGAAATTTCCTAACAGTTAAAACAATCACTGAAACGACTTGCTTCCAAAAGATATGGGTCCTCCAACATGGAGGCTTTAAAAAGAGACTGGACAACCATTTGTCTGAAATGGTATAGAGTTTCCTGCCTGAGCAGGGGGTTGGACTAGAAGATCTTCAAGGTCTCTTCCAGCTTTGTTATTCTATTATTTCATATGATAAATCTTGTACAGATTTTTGAAAAGTATGATCATGATTAGTAAATGTGATGGTAGCAACAATCAAAATAGGTTCTGACCCTCTCGATTGAATTGATTTTATTTTCCAGCCCATAATATCTGGGGAAATTGGCTGTACATCAGCTTTTCTACATATGCTAGTTCATAGAGCAAAATTCTCTTGTGAATCATGTGGGTGACAGGATTACTGCAGATATGTTTAATAAGAATCAAGGATTGCACTGAATAAAACCCAAGTCATTGTGCTCAAATATCAATATTGTCATCATGCACTCCATCAAAGGAAATATTTATTTAGCCTCTAGAATGCCGTTTCATTGTATATCTGCCTGTAATGGGGCTTGAAAATGGCCAATTCATTTTATTCTGAAATAGAAGTTCATTTAAATTGAAATATGCCCACATTTATGGCTAATCTACTTTGCCATGAAGTTATGTAAATTAGATTACCAACCCTAACCTTCCAAGTTAAAGGTAAATGGCAACCAATGGTTACTGCTAGCAGTTAAAAAGGCAAGCAGGGAGGCAAGCAGGCAGACAAAAGTGGGTGGGTGGGTGGGTGGATGGATGGATGGATGGATGGATGGATGGATGGATGGATAGATAGATAGATAGATAGATAGATAGATAGATAGATAGATAGATAGATAGATAGATAGATAGATAGATAATAGATATAGATAGATAGATAGATAGATAGATAGATAGATAGATGGATGGATGGATGGATGGATGGATGGATGGATGGATGGATGGATGGATGGATGGATGGATGGATGGATGGATGGAGACAGACAGACGAAGGAAGGAAGGAAGGAAGGAGAGAGAGAGGAGAGAGAAAGAAAGAAAAAGGAAGAGAAAGAAAGAAAGAAAAAGAAAGAAAGAAAGAAAGAAAAAGAAAGAAAGAAAGAAAGAAAGAAAGAAAGAAAGAAAGAAAGAAAGAAAGAAAGAAAGAAAGAAAGAAAGAAAGAAAGAATTATTAGAACACTTCCAATCTAGCCAGTGTGGTATAGGTTTTGATTAAGATATGGTATAGAGGAATAACTCTGGAATAGGAATTGATTCTGCTTTCATCAGTTGTTACACTTTGCAGGTGTTACAAAGAATTCTCCTTATTGTTCCCACAAAATATGGCAGAAATATGGACACACTTGGCAAGGAATACAATCAATCTGTTTCTGCCTAGTGAAGATGCCTGGAGATGAGATGCCAAGGTGAAATAGGTCAGATATTACATAATCTAAAAAGGAGGTTGCCAAAGGCTAGAAATTGAGCTAGTTTATTGAACATGCAGTTGTAAGAAGGGAAAAGAGGGCACAAGTGGAAGGAGACAAAAAAAAGAGATGGAAAATCGAGGTTACTCTTTAATCATGTTCCTGCCACCCACACTCAGTATCTGAAAGAGATCTGAAGTATATCTTATATTTTACAGTGCCAAAGCATAAGACAAAAAAAGTTAGAAGGTGAAAGGAGGTGTTTTTTTTGTTTTTGTTTTTAAAAATAAGGAAGCTCATATACAAGCTGCTAGATAAGCACTTTCAAACTCCCAGGTGGAATCATAAGTAGTTTCTTCTATCTTAGGTTGAAGCTTTCGAAAGACACAAGACTTCAACATTTGCCTCTTGACGGCAAGGGTGTGTGTGTGTGTGTGTGTCTTTGTCTCTAATAGAGAACTGATCAGTTTGTTGCTTATTACACTGATTGTTAGGATCTATATGTGTTCAGACTTGTAACTAATGGCACCTTTAAAAGTATCTGCGCAGGAAGCATTTGTGCAAAAGGAACCTGAGTGCCAGAAACAGGGCCCTGGAAGTGTTGCACTATAAGGGATGAGCCAAAATAAGTGCCCCGGGATCCACATGGCTCTTTGAGACCAGTAGTGGTACATCTCCAAAACATTTTTTTGTGCAAAATAGAGTTTATGACTCTGAAATGGCAGTATCACAGTCTTATAATATTGTCAAAGTATAGCTCCCTCATGAAGGTGAATATAAAGGGGTTTGCTATATCAGCAGTTTCATACACATGATCCAGATTCAGCTCTGTAAATGCCAGGAAACCATCAGCTTCCATTTTCTCCATGAAATAGCAATATCCACTTTCCTGAGTCCTCTAAAGTTGTTGAAAATCCCTTACAATGGTCGAAATGGTGTTAAGCCTATCTCTTTCCATTGTACAGTACTTTTCTTTGTTTCCTCTCCAGCTTCTTCTTGATGTTACAATCTTATCGTGAATAAAAGATGCAATACAATGCCAGTATTAACAGAAAATTGGCTAACCCTGACACTCACTCATCAGGCTCTAATTATAGACCAGAAGTCCATCAATGATGTTATACATCTATTTTATTAATAAAGTAAATATACTATAAAGCATCTGAAACAAAGATGAGGGGGAGAGAGAACAGATAGATGAAAGATAAGAGAAAGAGATGATGGATGGATAGATACATGGATAGAGATAATAAGATAAATGTCTGCATTAAATAAATGTCTTCATTGAAGATTGTTCCAAAGAAACAGCTACCATAAGTATTAAAAGTTGCCAGTACTGTAATGTCAAATATAAGTATCAGCTCACTACAAGAAACAACAAATGGCTATAAGTAGTACTTGGGTATTTGACTGCTTCAAAACTTGTCGAATTTGATACTAGACACATTTTGATGAGACAATATTATCCTGGTATTTGTTTGTTTGGTACTTGACATACTGTGATAGGAAAAGGGGGACAACCACAGAAAATGGATAGGAAGTCAGCCATGCCAGGACGATTGCTGCAAAAGGAAGAGGGGGGCAACCAGGGAGGGCTGTGGCCATGCTAGGGGACAGCCACAGAGTAAGTTGGCCATGCTAGGAAGGTCACTGACATAGGAAAAGGGACTAGACAGGAAGTCCTTCCTGGCCAAAACAAAGGGTTACATGGTAAGTCACATGGTTTGTTTGGCACTCATCATTTTTAGTACCTATCGCACCTCCTGGAAGCAATTAATGATGAGTACTAAGGTTGTTGTTAGTTGCAAAGTCGTGTCCGACCCATTGCGACCCCATGGACAACGTTCCTCCAGGCCTTCCTGTCCTCTACCATCTTCTGGAGTCCATTTAAGCTCACTCCTACTGCTTCAGTGACTCCATCCAGCCACCTCATTTCTCTGTCGTCCCCTTCTTCTATTGCCCTCAATCTTTCCCAGCATTAGGCTTCTCCAGTGAGTCCTTCCTTCTCATTAGGTGGCCAAAGTACTTGAGTTTTCAACTTCAGATCTGGCCTTCTAAGGAGCAGTCAGGGTTGATCTCCTCTAGGACTGACCGGTTTGATCGCCTTGCAGTCCAAGGGACTCGCAGGAGTCTTCTCCAGCACCATAGTTCAAAGGCCTCAATTCTTTTGCGTTCAGCCTTTCTTATGGTCCAACTTTCACAGCCATACATTGCAACTGGGAAAACCATGGCCTTGACTATACGTACTTTTGTTGGCAGGGTGATGTCTCTGCTTTTTAGTATGCTGTCTAAATTTGCCATAGCTTTCCTCCCAGGAGCAAGCGTCTTTTAATTTCTTGGCTGCAGTCCCCATCTGTGGTGATCTTGGAGCCCAGGAAATAAAATCTGTCACTACCTTTCTTCCCCATCTATTTGCCAGGAATTGAGAGGGCCGGATGCCATGATTTTGGTTTTCTTAATGTTGAGTTCAAGCCAACTTTTGCACTCTCCTTCTTCACCCGCATCAAGAGGCTCTTAGTTCCTCTTCACTTTCTGCCATTAGAGTGGTATCATCTGCATATCTTAGGTTGTTGATATTTCTCCCGGCAATCTTAATTCCAACTTTTGATTCATCTAGCCCTGCCTTTCTCATGATGTGCTCTGCATATAAGTTAAATAGGCGGGCGACAGAATACAGCCTTGCCGGACTCCTTTCCCAATTTTGAAACCAATCAGTGGTTCCGTGTCCAGTTCTCACTGTTGCTTCTTGACCGCATATAGGTTTCTCAAGAGACAAATAAGATGGTCTGGTACTCCCATCTCTTTAGAACTTGCCACAATTTGTTGTGATCCACACAATCAAAGGCTTTAGCATAGTCAATGAAGCAGAAGTAGATGTTTTTCTGGAACTCCCTAGCTTTCTCCATGATCCAGCGTATGTTGGCAATTTGATCTCTAGTTCCTCTGCCTCTTCGAAATCCTGCCTGTACTTCTGGAAGTTCTCGATCCACATACTGCTGGAGTCTAGCTTGTAGGATTTTAAGCATAACTTTACTTGCATGTGAAATGAGTGCAATGGTGCGATAGTTTGAACATTCTTTGGCATTGCCTTTCTTTGGAATTGGAATGTAAACTGACCTTTTCCAATCCTGTGGCCACACTGTTGAGTTTTCCAAATTTGCTGGCAAATTGAGTGTAGCACTTTTACTGCATCGTCTTTTAAGATTTTGAATAGCTCAGCTGGAATACTGTCACCTCCACTAGCTTTGTTGTTGCTCAGCTTTCCTAAGGCCCATTTCACTTCACATTCTAGGATGTCTGCTCGAGGTCAGTGACCACCCCATCGTGGTTATCAGGGATGCTAAGCTCGTTCTTGTATAGTTCTTCTGTGTAATTTTGCCACCTCTTCTTAATCTCTTCTGCCTCTGTTAGGTCCCTGCCATTTTGGTCCTTTATCATGCCCATCTTTGCATGAAATGTTCCCTTCATATCTCCAATTTTCTTGAAGAGATCTCTGGTTCTCCCTATTCTATTGTTCTCTTCTATTTCTTTGCACTGTTCATTTAAGAAGGCATTCTTATCTCTTCTAGCTATTCTCTGGAATTCTGCATTCAATTGGGTGTATCTTTCTCTTTCCCTTGCCTTTCGCTTCCCTTCTTTCCTCAGCTATTTGCAACGCTTCCTCAGACAGCCATTTTGCTTTCTTGCATTTCTTTTTCTTTGGGATGGTTTTAGTTGCTACCTCTTGTACAATGTTGCGAACCTCCATCCATAGTTCTTCCGGCACTCTGTCTATCAGATCTAATTCCTTAAATCTATTTGTCACCTCTACTGCATATTCATCAGGGATATGATTTAGTTCATACTTGAGTGGCCTAGTGTTTTTCCCTACTTTCTTCAATTTAAGCCTAAACTTTGCAACGAGAAGCTCATGATCTGAGCCACAGTCAGCTCCTGGTCTTGTTTTTACTGACTGTATAGAGCTTCTCCATCTTTGGCTGCAGAGCACATAGTCAATCTGATTTCTGTGTTGACCATCTGGTGATTTCCATGTGTTGAGACATCTCTTGGGTTGTTGGAAAAGAGTGTTTGCTATGACCATCGTATTCTCTTGACAAAATTCTATCAGCCTGTGCCCTGCTTCATTTTGTACTCCAAGGCCAAACTTGCCTGTTATTCCGTTTATCTTTTGGCTTCCTACTTTAGCATTCCAATCCCTCATGATGATAAGGACATCATTTTTTGGTGTTGATTCTATAAGGTGCTGTAGGGCTTCATAGAACCGGTCAATTTCATCCTCTTCAGCACCAGTGGTTGGGGCATAGACTTGGATTACTGTGATATTGAATGGCTTGCCTTGGATTCACACTGAGATCATTCTGTCATTTTGGGGATTGTATCCCAGTATTGCTTTTCCTACTCTTTTATTGACTATGAAGGCTACTCCATTTCTTCTGAGGGATTCTTGCCCGCAGTAATATACCTGATGGTCCTCTGAATTAAATTCACCCATTCCTGTCCATTTTAGTTCGCTGATTCCTAAGATGTCGATGTTCAGCCTTGTCATCTCTTGTTTGACCACATCCAGTTTGCCTTGATTCATGGATCTTACATTCCAGGTTCCTATGGAGAAAAAATCTTTACAGCATCGGACTTTCCTTTCACCACCAGATGCATCCACAGCTGAGCGTCCTTTCGGCTTTGGCCCAGTCGCTTCACTCTTTCTGGGCTACTAGTACTAGCCCTCTGCTCTTCCCCAGTAGCATATTGGACACCTTCCGACCTGAGGGGCTCATCTTCCAGCGTCATATCTTTTTGCCTTTTAGTACTGTCCATGGGGTTTTCATGGCAAAGATACTGGAGTGGGTTGCCATTTCCTTCTCCAATGGATCACATTTTGTCAGAACTCTCTGCTATGACCTGTCCGTCTTGGGTGGCCCTGCACGGCATAGCTCATAACTTCATTGAGTTACGCAAGCCCCTTCGCCACGACAAGACAGTAATCCATGAAGGAGGAGTACTAAGGTACCAGTGTAGTTATAACTGAATACCAGGGATGCAAAATTGATAAACAAGAAAAAGCTATGTGATAACTCAAAGAAATAAAACAAGAATGCATAAATGAGGTGGATAAGAATAAAAAAAGAAGCTGAAATGAAAGAACATGTAATAACAACAGAAATGGTGGTGAAAGAGGCAAGGAAGATCAAGAAGTGGTTAGCACCAGGTAAAGATGAACTGCATCATTTTTTATTGAAACAACTCACTGGTCTACACCCAGTCATTGCTAAACAGTTTAATACCATACCACAAGAAGATAAAATTGAAGATTGGCTAACATCTGGCAAAACCTACCTAATAATAAAAGATCCAATAAAAATGCACCATGAGGCAACTACAGACTAATTATCTGCATACCAACAACTTTCAGATTGATAACCGGTGTGGTAGCTGATGTCCATACCGGTTATCCAACAGCATTTAGTTGAAAACAAGCTCTTTCTACCTGAGCAGAAAGGAAACCACCCAAACAGCAGAGGAACAAAAAAGCAACTCCTTATTGACAAGATGATTTTGGAAAACAGAGGCTTTGTGTGTCTTGGGAGATTCACAATGGGCTAACTTTGCTTTAGCATATTCCAAGTCAATATAAAGAGGGCTTGGAATGGCTTATAATGAATGAATATTTCCCATCTCTAGGAATGTATGAAGATGTTAATACATAAATATTTATGTTTCTTTCCACCTGACATGGGTAACTTGCTGTGCTGTTGTTTGCCAAAAAAGTGGAGGAATGGAATTGCTTCAATAGGTAAGCTTATGAGTTGCAAAAGATTGTGTTAGAACACACTGACTGAATCAGCTACTTCCTAATCACTGGTAAAGTTTTTCTAGTGTGGTAGTATTTTGTTGGCTGCAGTGAACTGTGCATGCCTTACTGCACGGTAAAGTTGCAACATTGGAAAGAAAAGAAAGATTTGTTCCTATAATATTATTAATTTTATTGCTCAGCCCTTAATCTCATATTCCATTATATCTATAATTTTGTAGTTTGATAAATTGATACAAACTGTATTATTCAGTATTTGGTTATGTTCCAAAATGTACATTTCTCAATTAATTGGGTATATTTCTTCTAAAATCACTGTCATATAAGACCCATGGGCTGCATGCGCGCCTCTGTCCTGCCCAATTCTCAAGGAGTTTTTCTCCCTGCTAAAATTCACAGGCAAATTCATGGGCAAATTTTCAAGAGGCCAGTTCAGTGGTTGTGTTGTGTGAGATAAATAATGTCATGTGGAGGATTACTTCACAATATTTTCTTTAATAGTAATGATGAAATATGGTTTTTGTTCTATTTTTAATTGATTACAATTAACATTACAGCATGGCATAATTAGAGATATAGTTTGAAACAAGTTGTTTAAGCAGGTAATGTTCTTGGTCTGAAGTAATCAAATCTATTCTTTCTGATGTAGACATTTAGTGTAACAGACAGGAACATGGTGGCTCACAAGGTTAGAATACTGGGTTGCCGATCAGCAGGCTTGCATTAGACACCCGTTGCGGTCCCAGAGTGGGGTGCACTCATGTTACATGCTCCAGCTCCTGCTGACCCTGCACTTCCAAAATGAGGTAACCATGAGTAGATTAATAAGATAAGATAACCTTTATTGTCATTTTTTACTCTGGGCACATTGGCACACATCAAAAATGAAATTTAGTTGCTCGCTCTCAAAGTGAAACATACATGACACACACCTAAACATACTATATACAACATATGTATAGACCCATACCCCTACATATACATAACAAATAAATATTAAATACTGTCCATCTTGAATATATAATGGAAGGAGGAAGCTTGAGAGTTCACAAGGTTAAGGCTGTATGGAATGAAACTATGGCTGAATCTGGATGTTCTGCTACGGATACCACGAAGCCTCCTCCCAGAAGGTAACAAGGAAAACAGGTCATGAAGAGGATGTGTAGTGTCCCAGATTATCTTACGGACCCTGCTCAAGCAACACTTCTGTGTTATGTTCTGGATGAGAGGAAGGGAACTGCCAATGATCTTTTCGGCCATCCTCACCAGTCTCTGCACCGCCTTCCTGTCTGAAGCAATGATGCTTCCAAACCAGACTGTGATGTTGTATGACAGGATGCTCTCGATCGTCCCCCTGTAGAAAGTGGTCAGGACAGGGGAAGGAAGATGTGCTTTTCTCATGCGACACAGAAAATGCAGGCGCTGCTGTGCCCGCTTCACCAGTTTCTCACTGTTGAGCGACCAAGCCAGCCTACTCGTTAGCTGCACATCCAGGAATTTGATGCTGGTAACCATCTCCATAGGTGAATCATTAATGCACAGAGAAGTGTGACTGTGCCTGCCTTTTCTCAAATCGACAATGATCTCTTTGGTTTTTCCAGTATTTAAAACTAGGCTGTTTTCCTTACATCAGTTCACCAACCCCTCAACCTCTTTGCGATAAGCTTCCACCTTGTCATCATGAATAAGGCTCACTACTGTTGTATCATCTGCGAACTTCACAATATGGTTGGTGGCAAACCTAGCACAACAGTCATGGGTCAACAGGGTGAACAGCAGCGGACTTAGGACGCAGCCCTGAGGAGAACCTGTGCTCAAGAAAATGGTATTAGAGGTATTTGTTCCAACTTGCACATATTGGGGCCTGTTGGTAAGAAAGTCAAGAATCCAGTTGCACAAAGGAGTGTTTAAGCCTAAAAGGCCCAGTTTGTCTACTAGATGCTGGGGAATGATTATGTTAAACACCAAACTGAAGTCGACAAACAACACACGTAAGTATTTCTTTCCTCTAAGTGTTTCAAGCTCAGATGGAGAATGGAAGAAATAGCATCCTCCGTAGAGCGATTTGGTCAGTAGACAAACTGAAGCGGGTCAAATGCTGGCGGGAGGCTAGATACAATAATGTCCTTTATCAGCTTCTCAAAGCATTTCATAATGGTGGATGTCAGTGCAACCGGACGGTAATCATTGAGGCCTGTAATTGTGGACTTTTTTTGGCACTGGCAAGATGATGGCCATCTTAAAACACGATGGGACCACTGCCTGCTGCAATGAGAGATTGAAAATATCTGTAAGAACACAAGCCAGCTCATCTGCGCATTCCCTAAGGATACGTCCAGGGATGTTATCTGGGCCTGCTGCTTTCCAAATGTTAACTTTCTGCAGTGTTTTCCGGACAGAGGTGACATCAAAGCTTAGCACTTGCTCGTCAGGATGGGGCACAGCTTTCGTAGCAGGAGTGCTATTTGATGCCTCAAATCTACCAAAAAATGTATTCAGTTTGTTTAGGAAGTCTGTGTCGTCCTTGCATCTCGATGGAGCCACCTTGTAATCCATAATGGCCTGGATTCCTTTCCACATTCGCCTGGTGTTTATTGGGTCCTGAAAAAAGTTCTAAATTTTCTGGCACTGGGCTTGCTTTGCACCTTTTATGGCACTTTTCAGATTTGCTCTGGCTGTTCTAAGTGCCAGCATGTCACCAGATTTAAAAGCCACATTCCGTGCTTTCAGCATCTTGCAGACCTCATAAGTCACCCACGGTTTTTCATTTGCCCTCACAACAATGCTTTTCAGGTCACAGACATCTTCTATGCACTTTTGGATATATGCAGACACCGTGGTGGCATACTCCTCAACATTTGTATGTTGGTTATCAGTAGCTGCTTCCTTAAACATGCCCCAATCTGTGCACTCAAAGCAGTCTTGTAATGCTTCTATAGCTCCCTCTGTCCAAACCCTCACCTGCTTTCCTGTGGGTTTCACTCTGACTAATAAAGGTTTATATGCTGGAATAAGCAGCACTGAGAGATGGTCAGAGGAGCCCAGGTGAGGGCGGGGGATAGCTTTGAAAGCCTTCTTGGTGTTGGAATAAGCAAGATCCAGTGTGTTATCCCGTCTGGTTGCAAAGTCCACATATTGATGGAAATGTGGCAGGGTAGCTTTCAAATCCACTTGGTTAAAGTCTCCCACTGCAATAAATGGACCCTCTGGGTGAGTAGTTTGTAAGTCACTGATGGTATGACGGAGAACCTTCAGGGCCTCTTCTCTGTTTGCATCAGGGGGGATATACACAGCTGTGATAATGGTAACAGAATTCTCTAGCCAGATAGAAGGGTCTGCATTTGATGGTCAGAAGCTCCACATCTGGGGAGCATAGACTTGAAACCACCTTGGCATTATTACACCATCTGTCATTTATATAAAAACAGACACCCCCTCCCCAGGATTTACTTCATGGGGACACAAAAGGAGCCCTCAAGTGGGCATCCCCCAGACAACAGTGATATTACCTGCAAATCCTTTTACCACAGAAGCACTTCAGTGCTACAGATACGGAAAAGAAAGTGTAACTCATGAATTGTTTCATTTTTCACTTTCTTCATATATCTCTATCAGAGAAAATAAATTGACAAACATCAAAATTAGACATACATAGCCAAACATTAACATAGAAAAGCAAAGAAACATTTTGATTTATACCGGCCTTTAGTTTTCACTGATCTGGTTTAGATTAGAATTTCCTATGATTTGGAGGGGGAAACCAGATTAGTGTATTGGTTTAAGGCACCAGGGTAGAAATTGGGAGACTAGGAGTTCATGCCTTAAGCATGAAACCAGCTGAGTGACCATGGCCAGTCACACTGTCTCAGCTCTAAGAAGGGGACAATGACAATTTATGAAAAATCTTGCTAAGAAAACTGCACAGATTTGTCCAGTTTCCAAGAATCAAGACTTGAAGGCACACACACACACACACACACACACACACACACACAGAGAGAGAGAGAGAGAGAGAGAGAGAGAGAGAGACAGAGAGACAGAGAGACAGAGACAGAGAAACACATACAAAGGCACACAAATGAAGAAACTGAAAGGCTGATGAGAGAAATAAGGTTATATTAGCAAAATAGTTCAGAATAGAGAACTGATTTTCTCTACATATCAAGTGATGCCTGCAGTTAACATTTCTTCATGTTTATTCATAATGAAATGTTACTTATTCCAATTACTTTAATATAGACTTCCTTACCTGAATGTTAATTTAAAATTCTTTGCTACTGATGAGATAAATTAACATATGACCACTTCCAGAGATGGTTCTTCAAAAACAACATACATTCATTTTATGTAATGTTAGGTGCATACACTTTAAGACTTTTAACTTAATTTATTAACTTCTTAATAGCAATAATAATTTGAATTTTTTTCTTTGTTTCTGTTTTTTTAATCAGTGATTAAAAATTGAACATACTTGTTTTTGAATAAAGTGAAACCTTTGATAATAAAAAGTGCAGCCTTAAGTTCTAACTTACTACATGCAAAATATTTATATATTTGAAATAAATTGTGGTTTGTTATAATATTTATGTATTTATTTTCAATTTTTTTTCCACTGTAAATGAAGAGCTATTTTGAGAGAATTTTGTTTATATAAACTGTATCATTCTAAGTTAAAAAGTTTAAATTGTACATTCTTAACTCAGGAGAAAAATGTTAACATGTGGGAATTCTTTCTTCAATATCAAGGAAACCTAAT
Organism: Azemiops feae; assembly: GCA_023970755.1. Taxonomy (NCBI): domain Eukaryota; kingdom Metazoa; phylum Chordata; class Lepidosauria; order Squamata; family Viperidae; genus Azemiops; species Azemiops feae. The sequence goes on along the minus strand of JALGBA010000984.1, from coordinate 492,073 downwards.
ATATTAAACTTAGGGATGCTTACCTTCTACTGAAGATACAACTCTGTTCTATTCTCCTGCAGTTATTTTACTTCTTGAATAATCTAGTTTGAAGAGGTGAAAAAACAATTCCCTTACATCTAAATCAGGGGGTATTGTGATTTTAAAATTGGCAGCAGTCCATTTTTAGGCAAAGTTGAATTGGTATGGCTTTTTTGTAACTGTGTAACACACATTTTAAAAAAAGAGAGATGATCTTCATGCAAAAAAAAAAAGTCTTTAGTCAGTGGTGGAATTCAAATATGTGAACAACCGGTTCTCTGTGTGGATGCCACTTCCAGAAGTCCATTCTGGGCCTGGGCAACAAAAAATTAGCTACCGGTTCTACCGAACTGGTGCAAACTGGCTGAATCTCACCACTGTCTTTAGTGATCTTTCAAGGCTTGAGCAGACTTCTCCGGTGTGCACATGAGAGAATGCTGTTTAGGGATGTTTTGTTTTGCACAGTTTTTTTAATGTGTATTCATTTGTTTACTTATTTTATTTAAACATAAATTTATGTGTATTTCCTACAGAAAGAGTTTACTTTCAATTGTCCCCCGTAACTTGTGTATAGGGTGACAACCATTACACTTGAAATTGAGAATGCAGGTAAAGAGTCTATATGATATATCAATTGTTTAGCTGGAGTTTTTAAAAATAAATGTCTGATTCTCTGCTTTTGGTTTTTAGGCATCATAGAAGAATTCTGACTCCGCTAAATTTTCCAAAGAAGCTTCAAGTTCATCTGACAGAAAATATGCCTTTGGACATTAACAGTTTGTTATTAAAAGTCCACATTTCAATGGTTGGCTGTGAAGCTAATCCTCACTTTCTGATAACTGGGAAGCTAATGTTGCTGCATCTGTCTATACGATAGTAAAAGTGTAATTTTAATTCATATTTTATTTAGTATGTTAATATACAGGTAGTCCTTGATGTACAACCACAATTGAGCCCAAAATTTCTGTTGTTAAGTGAGACATTTGTTAAATGAGTTTTATCCCATTTTATGACCTTTTTTGCCTCAGTTGTTAAGTGAATCACTGGATTGATTAGTTAGTAACCCGGTTGTTAAGTGAATCAAGCTTCCTCATTGACTTTGCTTCTGAAAAGGTCACAAAAGGTGATCACATGACCTTGGGACACGGTAACGGTGATAAATATGAATCAGTTGCCAAGCATCTGAATTTTAATCACATGATCACAGGGATGCTGCAAAGGTTGTCACTGTGAAAAACAGTCATAAATCACTTTTTTCACTGCCATTGTAGCTTTGAACAATCACTAAATGAACTTTTGTTAAGTTGAGGACTACCTGTATAAAAGGATAAGGTATCAACTGAAGTGCAAGTTCTCTGCTGGGACTATGATTCTGAGTTAGATGGTCAAATAAAAGTTTGTACATCATTCTAAGCCATGGCATATCACAATTGCTACATATATACAATACATTATGCCAAAGGAATTCTGCCTCATCACTTATAATCCAATACAGTTTATTTTATAAATAATAAAATAAAATTCCATTATGGATGAATACAAATATATTCTGAACCAGAAAGAGGCAAATTGCATGCTTCTGTTTCTTGGTTTTTTTACCATTCTTCTTGCAACTTTAAAACAGTTCAATTGTCTGTATAAGTACATAGCTGAAAGTAATTTAGTCACTCCAGATTTATTTCCCCCCCCCTCAAAAAAGAGGTGTGGACAGTCAAGTTATCAGTTCCATCTCCAAGGATATTTATTTCAAAAGTTATTAGAAAAAAGATAGGGCTCTGGGTATATTAGAAGTCAAGAACATCATGCTACCTGACTTATTTCAGTTACTTATGCTTGCTTCCTAGTACATGGGATTGAAAAGGCTGTTTCGTACTTGTTTTTTTCCTTTCCAATTTTTTTGAAAGGAATAATATAGATTCTTGCACTGAACATAAGATTTATAGCACCATGGTTTGAGTAACATTTCAATTCTATGGCTCTTAAGTATCATGAACCCCATGTTAACAATGTAAGATTTTTCATAGAATTAATAATAGTAATTACATTTGTTTTTAATAATTAAATCCATAGCTTTTTAAGGAAATGAAAAATATTTTGTATAGATCATGGGCATAGATTTAAAAAATAGGTGTCTAATGAAAAAGAAGAGAAAACATAACTTCAAAAAGCTTCTAACTTCAGCTGAATTGGATGAGGTTTAGTTTTGAGTAAAGAATAGATTAAATCTGTAAAACAAATGAAGCTTTCTTTCAGTTGATTATTGTGAAATCTTCGCATTTCTTAGCAGTCATTAAAACTATTAACAATGTGAAACCTTTGCTCTAACCTCTTGGTTTGAACCCCAGGGAAGAAAGAGAAATTCCAAGGCTGCTTGTCTGTTATTAAATACAAGGTTTTTTCATTGTTCTGGTGAGAGTTTGATAACATACCAAATTAAATGTTTTTTCGCGATGTAAACTGTGACTTGTAAACATAGAAAGACTGCATTCAATGACACATTTCCCCTTCAATCTTCTATCAGCAAATTATGGTTAATTTGGAGTTTGGGTTTGCATTGGCACTGATTAGCAGTATTTAAGTATTCTCCTATTTTCTGTTACCTATACATTTATAGAATGATGTTTACCTTCAGATTAATGAGCTTGAACAGTAGCATTGAGCTTGAGCATTTTAGTCAATGTATCTTTTCAATAATGCTTTCTATTCTTTCAAAGGTGGAGAATGTATATTTTGGTGGTCCCAGAGATATAATTCTCTTCCTGCCTGAGAAAATGCATCAACCAGGAAAGGGCATTTCAAGGCAAGAAAGAGAACCTCACCCTCCATTAATAAAACAAAGAACAGGAGCTAAAGCTGCTACTTTCCATGAAGACTTCAAGCAAAATATCATAGCCATCTTGATGAAGTATTCTAGTGGTCTTTAGGCTAATGCACTCCCCAAAGTGTAAGAAGACCATTGCCCTAGAATCCTCTGGAGATTGACTTCCTCTCAGAAGTATGTAGTCAAATACATTTCTGAAAATCCAAAGAAGGCAATTCTCTATCCAAATTCACTGGAGATTTTAAAGAAGAGACTAGACAGTCACTTGTCTGAGATGGTATAGGCTCTTCTGCTTGAGCAGGGGGCTGGACTAGAAAACCTCCAAGGTCCCTTCCAGCTCTATTCTATTCTAATTGCAAATCCAATAAAGCATGCAGGGAGCGGTATTGCTAACAATTCCACTCATGAAGACTTACAAAATTCAGCTGAGCAACAGTCTACTAAGGAAAAGCATGAATCCAAAGAAGATGACTTTGAAAGTATAGGTTAGCTCTCAACCTATGACCATAATGGAGCCTGCCCATTAACACTGCAGCTGGTAATGACCATTAAGCGAGACAGTCTAACTTAGCAACCATCACCTTCTGCTATTTCTGATGCAGTCATTAAAAGAATGTGTGGCTCATTGAGAAGAGCAGAGGGTGCCTCAAGGGTGGGAGAGGCGCTGGGAGGCCTTGCACTGATTCAGGCTTTCCTGACCAAGGCCTTCTGAGACCTCCCTCACCTCCTGAGACAATGTGCTCTGCTTCCCATTTCTCAGGGTTCCTGTAGCTCTTGGACCTGCTTCCCCCCCCCCAAGTCCCTGCAGGCCTTTCCCCCGCAAACTGTATTCCTGCAGCCTTTCTCCCCCCCCGCCATGTTCTCTCATTCCTCCCCCCCCCTTAGGACTTTGGACATCCTCCCCTGCTTTGTCGCCAATCACACACTTAAATGATCTTTGGAACTCTGGAGTTTTCTGCCATGCTGTGCAAATTGCATTAGAGAAGCAAAATGGAGGCTTTGTTCTTGGGTCATGTGTCAAACTCCAGGAAACGGATGCCATTTTGATTGATTGCAAGGAATTGTGGGCATGCTGAAAATTGCAGCCACTTCTGGGAAGCAACCAAGCAGCTCAAGGATGTGTGGCCAGCCCTCTTTCTTCAACATTAGGTCTGGAGATCTTCAAAGACAAGTGTGTGATAGGTAATGTGGGGTGAGTGGAGAGCAGGCCCAAGCCCTGAGGGACCCAGAAGGATGGGATGAGGGAGGAGAAAGGTGTGTGGGGGGGGTGCTTCAGCATCCCTATGATTTGTTATAAGGATGAATAACTGTGGGGATGCTGCAGCAGCTTTAACTTTAAAGTGGGGTTGTCAGCTTTGGGAGGATCTGTTGTAACTTCAAATAGCCACTAAGTAACTGGTTGTTAAGAAACGACTGAATGTATTTCTGTACCTCCTTTAATTATCCCAGCAGAATTATCTGTGTTGTTAATGGTTCTAAAATCTAGAAATGAAGTAGTTGTTAGGTATGTGTATAGACTTCTCCTTGAGATTTCTTTGATGCATGGAATTACTAAAAATCTTAGGTAAGAATGGGAAAATTTCAATTTGAAGAATTCAAGGGCTGTTTCCTATTTTGTTTTTCTTTCATTTGGAGAAGGTTCTTTATGTCAGCAGATTCTTCCTTGGATCATAAAAGGAATTTTCACAGTGCCTAGAATTCTCTGCACTTCCCCCATCTCCTTTCTAAATCAGTTCCACTGCAGGATCCAATCTGGGTCAGTCACTGGAATTTGAGGTTTTGTCTTCTGAGCTTTCAGACTCATGCTTGAGCCCATCTTCAGGGAACTTCTCTCTAGCAGTGTGTGTCGTTCTGTGTGTGGTGTTTATAGTGCCTGTTGTAAGTGGCTTTTTAGATGTTGATTGGGGTGTGTTGATGGCTGGCTTTTAAGTCATTAGCTGTCGCTTGCTTGTGCTGCCCAGCCCTTGCTTTCTAAGTACTTGTAAGTACTAAGTACTAAAAAGCCACTTACAACAGGCACTATAAATACCACACAGAGAACAGCACACTATTAGAGAGAGGTTCCCTGAAGATGGTCTCCAGCATGAGTCCGAAAGTTTGGAAGATGAGACCTCTGGTTCCGGTGACCGACCCAGATTGGATCCTGCAATATTATCCTGGGACACATTTATTCGCCTTTATTTGTCAATTCCAGTGCATTGGAGATCCTTTGGAATTGTTTAGTGAACAATTCCAAACAATTCCATAGTGAAAAAGATTGTAAATGGAAATCTAACATGTATTTATTTGTTTATTTATAAAATTTATTGGCTACCCGTCTTGCCACAGGGTAACTTTATGGCTTACAGTCATAAAAATGTATATATACACGCACATTAAATCATAAATAAATTAATAATTAAAATAAATTAATAAATTAAAACCAAACATTAAAATCTAATTTCTAGTTAATCTCAAAGAATTCTAGTCAGAAGATCTCTCCCACTCATTGTGTCAATTCTGAGAGCACAAGATGGCCCTGCCAGATACTATCTACAACACCTGTTGGAATAGTGCCATCTATAATGTCTTTGAAATCAACTAAAAGACATACGTCCTGCAGTCATATGTCACTTTTTCTAGTGTCATCGTAACTTTGAACAGTCGTTAAAGAAAGATCATAATTCAAGGCTATCTGTAAGCATAAAAACTGTATAAGTATTACATAAAGGCTCTAATTTGAAATCAAATTATTTTTAATAAATTAATGAGTATGTACATTTCTTGGCCAACAGTATATATTACAGTGTCCTGCTTGTTTCCTGCATATTGTTGTAATTATTTTGATTTTAGGCCTTTTTCCAATTCCTAGCAACTCTGGACAGTTTGCAATATAGTAAAACAGAATAAAAATTAAATAACACAATACAAAATGAATAAACAAGATGGAAATCTGGCCACTCAACAACAACCACCTTTGCACAATACATACCATAAGGAGTACCTATGTATTCCAGCACCTGGGAGAACCGCCAAATCTTTCAGGCCTTTTAAACATGACGGGATGGGAAACTTGGAGGCCTAGACAGCAAGCTCCAATGCAGAAAAGGCACACTTTCTGGGTCCCAAAAGATGGCATTGTTTAGGAGACCTGGCTCAAACCATGAAAGTCCGAGAGACTTTTAGTTTTTGTAGATCTTAAATAGTGAAGTGCATCTCCTATAAAAGCAGCAGATCTAGATGGCCCTAATATCCACAGCTACTGAGTGTTGGCAGGATTACGTTGAAACCAGTTGAAAGTTATATTAGATAATCTGACCAATTTACTCAATCAAATATTTTCTTCAATATATACATGCTACCTTTTGCCTATTGTAGTTACTGAGCATTCCAGATGATACAGTGCTGCATCATTTATGGAGGGGAGGGAGGTCATGAAAACATTCTCAAGCCACAGATATGCTTCTCAAAAAAAATCAACACATTGTGGAAATTACTAAGGCTAAACACATAAGATGATTATCTTGAATTGCTATTTTGGTGATCACTTAAGGTATATGTTGCAATCAGGTATATTCCAACCATAAACTTGTAAATTTGTATTTGTACTATACAAGGAGTTCAAACAATGCATCTGTTATATAAAATATTGTATAGATTTCACTGGAAACAACTAGTAACAATAATTATATTTTTGCCTGTTCTGTGGGTTTGTAATTGTAATTTTTACAATTAACCTGTTGTGTTTAATAATTTTACTATTAATATTTCTGTAATCTTAGTCCATCTGTCCAACAGAAGCTCTTCAAAGCAGCTAATAAAATATATAAAAAGAAACATACAAAATGTTTAAAGCAATGACATTTTTACCATACAGTACATAAACTGAAATCTTATTTCATTTGGTTTTACAAAGGCAAAGATAAAGGTCTCCCTGTCGAGTGGTGTCCAACTCTAAGAGGCAGTGCTCATCTCTGTTTCTTAGCTGAGGGAACCAGTACTGTTTGAAGAAGTTTCCGTGGTCATGTGGCCAGCATGAATATATGCCCAGGCACATAGGACACTATTACCTTCCCACTGAAGTAGTACCTATTTATCTACTCATATTTGCATGCTTTTGAATTGGTAGGTGAGCAGGAGCTGGGGCAGATAACGGGAGCTCACCCCGTCACCCAGCGCTCGCGTCTCGAACCCAGGCTGCTAGCTTTCCAGCTGACAAGTTCAATGATTTTAACTGATAAGCCATCGCACCCCCTTTGGTTCTACATTCAATCATAAATCCCCAAATCTGAAAATAATAATCATATATTAGTTCATGGATTATATAAATAACACAATTGCTTTAAATGCTATTGCATTTTAAAAACTGAAAGCATAACAAACCAGCTTGTATCACTGAGCTGCCACAGTCTTAGCAAAGAATAAAAGCGCAACAGATTGAATGCTTCCTCTATGGTTTCATCTGCCAGCACTTCTGTTGCCGAAGGAGGAAGCATCCTAATGCTGTCAAACTCCCATTGTTTTTCTCTTTGGAAATATACCCACAATTTCCTTTTTTTGTAATTCTGGTTCAATTACATCTATAACTCCAAACCATGCATCTTTGAATTCTATGCTATTTTTAATGGTGTTCTTTCTTCCTCATTAGTAATAAACTGCCTTTATCCACATCTGGTGCTGTAAATCTTTTTTTTTTCTTTGTAGATTCCCCCCCCCCCCAGTTATCTTTAGAGCAAGCGCCAGTATAATAAAAGCTCTATTGTTCAGATCACATCTCAGTATGAATTTCAATTGTATGCTTTGGGTATCTCTTTTTGGCAAGTGGTAGGCAACTGCCTTTTTAAAAAATAAGCTAAATTTAAATAACTCACTGTTTCCCTGAATGCTCTATTCTGTGGCACCTTTCTGGAAATCTCTATTTTATTTGTACTCTCTAGTGGTAGACTGCATTACATCAATTTCATAAGTTAGTTTCTCTCCAAACAATAGACTTAAATTACAGACAACATCTATTAAGTACTGAAAGCACTTTATGTAAAGTATTAGTTTAATTTGTATTTTTATTAGGCTTGAATTAAGGCACGGTATGGAATTCACTCATTCCAAAAGAGTTTGGATAAGAAAATGAAGGCACTGTACCTTTGTTTTTATTCTATTTTAGAACTCTTTTTAATTTAAAAATTGATGCATTTAAAAATTCACTTATATTTATTTGTTAAGTTTGTATGCTGCCCATCTCACTATCAAGCAACTCTGGGCAGTTTACTTTACTAAAAGCATAGTAAATACATTTCGTATGCTACTTGTTTCAGCAGTGTTCTCTTTCTGTTGAGAGGCCCCTGCAGCTGACCCGAGGCTGTTCTGAGTCACACACAAGACTTTCATTCTTAAAGCAGCTTTGGAGAATGTTCTTCTGTGGCCTCTAAAGCCTCTGAAAACTGCAGAAAAGCACAAGTTATTCTTGCATGATTTTCAGAGTCTCCAGAGGCCATGCAGGAGCATACCCCATTCGTGTGCAGCCTCCCCAGACTTCAAAAATTGCAGAAGAACAGGACGTGCTTTGTGTTGGTGTTGGGTTTTGGTGAATGATGATGTGTCATCAAAAAAGGAGTGGCACTGTCATTTTTGACACATGCATTATAGGTTTGCCATCACTGGATTAGATCCACTGACTAAATATGAACTTAGTATAAATATGAATTTTGGTTCATATAAAATACATCTCAGTTTTTGCTCCTACAGAATAGTGGAACATATGAGAGGAGTAGGGATGGACAAATTCCAACAACATTATAAACTGGGGGGGGGGGGCATGGGAGAGGAATTAAGTAAAATGACATTTTATTCTCCTTCCTACTCTACTAACATTTATACTTCACAAACCTTACATCTATTCTTCTTTTTCTAATCTTTCCAGGAAGGAGTTGAAAAAAGAAGAAATTAATATGAATTCTTTTTAATTAATATGAATTTATAATTCTTAATATACATACAACACATACAAATATACAAAGGTTTCTGCATGACACCGATTGGTACAATATCTATTTGTACTCATAAGCTAAAATCACCCATAAAGTTTAATTTGGCTAGGCACAGAATTCATTTGCTAAGTTGAATGTCAGTCCTTGCTTTGAGACCCAGTAGTATATAAGTATATAAGTAGTATATAAGCATGCAATCTTGCAATCTTACACCATTCCCTTATTAATGATTTACGGTGTCTTTTAGTATTACCCAAAAATTGTGCTGATACGACTCTCACTTAAACAGCTTTTACAATGGATGAGTAGTACCACAGCATGCTGTAAGTGCCTTTTCCCACTGCTAACTTGAAGTGTGACCTAGTTTTTGTTGAATAAATAGAAAATTATAGTAGCATTAAATATGCTACCCCAATAGAGAACTTCTAATTCTGTATCCTGTTTCTATTGCTCTGTTGCAATCCATCCAATATCAATTTCCCAGATACAGAGGAACCCCCTACCAACAGCCACTCCATCTCACTAGGGTAGAGTTGAACTCTGTTGTTCCCCATCCAGATCCTCAGTCTCTTGGCACTGTAAAACAGTATCCATAGCATCGCTTAGTTCAATCACAACATAAATGTACAACTGGGTATCATCCACATACTGATTCACACACATACATGCATATTAAGTAAAAGTCTGATGCCCCAACCTCAAATTGGATCCAATATCAGTATCTCCCTCCTATGTTACTGTCTTTAATTTCTATATTATTGGCAGTTTTGCCCAGAGGATTTCGGGAACTAACAATTGATACATTTGGAAAGTTCTTCCAAAGATTCCCATGCATCATTTCCTAGCCCTTCTGTATTTTCACCATACTAGCCACTCATGCACCCCTATACATCCCCTCCAACCCATGCAGCACCTCTCGCACAACACCTGACCTGTGCAGTGCTTCTCACACATTCCCATACATTCGCTCCATTCTGACCAGTGTCTCTACACCTCTTTCACCTTTATACCTCCTCACTGCGCCTCTCATGCACCCTCCCCCACCCACTTGCTCCTGTCCCACCTGTCTGTGGACCTGGACTTGCAACTTCCTGCCAGTTTTCCCACATACTTTGGAGAATAATGGCCTTGGGATTCAGTTAATGACAGCAACCACAAGTATAGGGATTGCGGTCACTAAGTGATGTGGTTACAGAAATCCCAGTCCCAACTGCTGTTGTAAAACAAAGACTACTGTATCGCATTTGAGTTTCAGATCTTGACTTTAAATGTTGAGGTTGAGGAAAATAGTTCATGCTCCTGGCCATCAGCAACATAGGATTAAACAGAGACAAGATAGATTTGGAAGAGTTTTTTTTTAAAAACAATTTAAAAATAATCGCTTAATGGATTGGCAATAGCATTAGCAGTACTGCAGGCAAAACTCTGCCCATAGCGTGGAGTTTGATCCTGAAGCGGCTCAAGACTTATATACTGTTATGTGATCACTTTTTCTAACCAAACAAAGTCAATGTGAAATCCAGATCCACTTAATCATGTTACTAAGTTAACAACTGCATTGATTCACTTAACAACTGTGGCAAGCAAAATAATAAAATGGGCCAAATTTCACTTAACAACTGTCTTGCTTAGCAACAGAAATTTTGGGCTCAATTATGGTTGTAAGTCGAGGACTACCTGTACTATTCTAAATAGCTTCAGAGTTACAAAGTGTATCTCTTTGCTTCCATCTAGCGACTTTTTCTATTTTTGCATCTCAAGAGGTTTGTTCTTCAATTTTCCGTATATCTTTATCACTTGATTTAGACCTCTGTCCCAAGCATAAGTCTCTCTATTTGTGCAGAAATAAACAACAGAAAGTTGCCTTCCTTGTACTAGTGTCATTTATTGGCCACTCGGGCCCAGAAAACAGAACCCAGCTGAAGTTTTGGCTTACAGAGAACCAGCCAAAAGTGTAGATGTGCTTCTAGGCACACAAATAAAAAAAAAACCTGTATTCCTTTGTGGAAAAATAAAGATAATATCTCCATAAGCTTTTACTTAAAACTAGTAGGTTTGATTCCTAAATACCTGAAGGCTCTTCTCTTGCATCTCCATGCATCTGGAATGAACACAAGGAGTGAGGAACACAGGAGTGAAAGAGAAAATCAGGCTTTATCCTTTCAGTTCTGCAGGTAAGCTGTTTTGCATGCAGACGTACCCGAATAGGGCAGCCTAAATAAATTAAGCTATCTGTACAGCAAATTAACCATTCCCAACATTTTTATTCTTATTTTATTTTATTAAACTTCAAAAACATTACAATTAACATTTCCTTAAAAGAAACTTTAGCAGATTGTGATATTATTTATAAACTAAAGAACAATATATTGTTATATATCTATAAAAACTATGAAAGAATTGTAGTTTAAAAAAGAAACCTAAAGCATTGCAGAAAAACAAAGTTATGATGAAAAGAAGGTGGAAAAAATAAAACTCCATATTAAACTTAATAGAATGCAAAATCAAAAATAAAATAGAACAGGAAGAAACAGAAAATGGGGCAAAGGGAAGAGAGGGGAAAAAACCTCTATAAATTAAAAATAAAGCAAAATAGCTAAATACTATCTGTCTGTCCACCCACGTGAACAAGCCTTCAAAATTTATATTCTATCTAAATTATTTCATAGATTTTTAGGAGTTATGATTTTACAAATTGCCATTGTATTTCACAGTAATTAGACCAGAAGCCACATTTAACATTAGATAATATGGTAAAATTGTTTCTGCTCAGCCCACCAGTTCCAAAAGGAACAAACTGGATCTCTTCCAGCAACACCGGCATCTTTTTTGAGTCATGATTCTGGGTTCCAATGACTGGATGGATGGATGGATGGACGGACGGACGGACGGACGGACGGACGGACGGACGGACGGACAGACAGACAGACAGATAGAGATCTAACAAAGTAACTAATTAATTGACTTTATGACGAGAGAGGATGGGTTCGTTTAAACATTACACTCAATCAAAATGTGATCTGTTTAGAATTTGATTAAAATGGAACTGGTAATACAGATGTATACTTGCAGACTCCTCCTTCACATGGTGCTTCATGGCCCCCCAAATACTTCCCAATCTTGCCTGAGCATCAATAAAGCATTCATTCCCTTTTGATACCACTTTAACTGGTCATGTAGCTCAGTGGTTCTTAACCTGGGCGATATGGGGGCGATGGAGCGAGACGTTTTGAGGACACTTTTCAGTCTTCCCCTGCGGCTCCGAGCCTCCTCTGCCATTTGCAGACAGAGACAGAGACAGAGAGAGGCACTTGCGCTTCCCCTCTCTGTCTCTCTCTCTCTCTCTCATGCAGGGCTCCTGATTGGCCCTGCGCCCAGGTGCCCCACCCCCTGGGAGCAGCGCAGCCACGAAGTCCCTTTCCCTGGCTGGCCCCGTCCGAGGTGCACGTGGCCAGCCCTCCTGCAAGCCGCGGCCCCGAGGGAGAGCAGCCCCTGCGATCCCCAGCCAGTGGGACCGTTGGCCCAGCTGACTGGGAAGGTGCGCCGGAGTCCCGACTGCTTTGTCCGCGAAGGTGAGGTTAGCAGAATATGGGGGGGAGAGGGGGCCGTCCCCGGGCCGCTCCCTGGGCAGCCGAGCCGGCCACACTGTCAAGCCCCCATGGGCTTGACATTCACGGGAAGGGGGGGAAGCATGCTCCAGGCGGCGGCCTACTGGCGGCACGGGAGGCTCCAGCGTTGGTCCTGGCGGGAAGTGGATCGTTGCCCCGGTTCCGACCGAGGACGCCGGCGGCGCAGGAGAATGTTTGGCGACGCAGCCGACAAGGGGGCATTCCGCGGATGCCCCGTGGCCCGTGACTTGAGCCCGGGGATGCCGGCAGTGCGAGGGGAGGCTTGGCGACGCAGCTGATGGGGGGGCATTCCGCGGATGCCCTGCGACCTGAGCCCGGGGACGCCAGCGGCGCGAGGGGAGGCTTGGCGACGCAGCGGGCCACGGGGCATCTGCAGAACGCCCGTCAGCTGCGGCGCCAAGCCTCCCCTCGTGCCGCCGGCATCCCCGGGCTCAAGCCGTGGGCCATGGGGCATCTGCAGAATGCTTCGCCCGTCGGCTGCGTCGCCAAGCCTCCCCTCGCACCGCCGGCACCCCCGGGCTCAAGCCGCGTGCCATGGGGCATCTGCGAAATGCCCCGCTCACGGAACGCCTGTCGGCTGCATCGCCAAACATTCTCCCGCGCCGCTGGCGTCCTCGGTCGGAACCGGGGCAACGATCCGCTTCCCACCAGGACCAACGCTGGAGCCTCCCGTGCCGCCGGTAGGCCGCCGCCTGGAGCATGTTGGGGGAGGGGGGCGATGACAACTTCCTCATTGGCTCAAGGGGGCGATTCGTTCAAAAAGGTTAAGAACCGCTGATGTAGCTTACCAAGAAGTAGGCTGTGTTCTATTTTGTCAAATGCCTTGCTGAAGTCTAAGTATACTATGTCCACAGCTTTTCATTGGTCTACTAATTTAATCAAAGAATGAAATAAGAACAATTTGGCATGTTTTGTTTTTAACAAAGCCATGCTGCCTTTTAGTTATAATTTTATTTGTTTCTAGATGTTCACAGATCTGTTTTTTATTATCTTTTCCAGTATCTTCCTAGATATTAATATTAGGCTAATTGGTCTGTAGTTTCCTGGGTCTGTTTTTTTCATATATGTGTGAGAGGTTGTCCGTGTGTGTGTGTGTGTGTGTGTGTGTGTGTGTGTATGCCATGCACGTGTACAGTTATGTGGAAGAGGAATCTGTAATTGTGAGGAAGCATCTGTGTGTGGGTAGAGAGAAATGGAGGAGATGAGGTAAGAGTGCTCATCATAGTATGTCACAAATGGAAGCACAAACTAATTGATTCTAGAATTTTATCTGGCCCCTGAGTAAGTGAGGCCATTGTTTGTAGTATTATACAGGAATTGGCTTTCTAACTTTTGGAAGGTTCTTAGATCATGCTAAGTTTACTTGATTTTGATTTAAATGAGATAGGTGAAGCCAGCTATTATAATTTACTAACTAAAGTATATGGTTGATATAGTGATATAGTGATAACTGAATCAAGCTGGACTATACTTCTTTTGAATTTTGACAGTTGGACTTAATATATTGCTCACCTTCTCATGATTCCCTAGTACAAGGTTTTGGGATTGCCTTTTTTTCTCCCAAGCATTGTATAAATCGGGTCTCTGGCACAGAAATGTTCTAATGAGTGGGGAAGCAATGTTAGTGGTGGAATCTGGGGTTCAGGCTGGGGACCACAAAAGGTTGGAGCCCTGAGGAAAGGAGATTGCAAGGAGAACCACCAGCTCTATTCTGGATTAGGATCTGAAGAGTGCTATGGCAATTAGGTACACCATCCCAATATTTCCCCCCCTCCATCTGTGACTGGATCAAAGACTTTCTGAGGGACCGGCCACAAACAGTGAGGGTTGGGTCTGTCACATCCACCTCCCTGAAGCTTTGCACTGGCTCGCCACATGGCTGTGTGCTCAGTCCCTACCTGTATTCACTGTACACACATGATTGTGTATCGTCGACTCTAACCCATCCACTGCGATCATTAAGTTCGCAGATGATACCACCGTATTGGGTCTTATTACAGGTGGAGACAAAACAGCGTACAGGGGGGAGGTACAAAAACTATCCTCATGGTGTCTAGAAAACAACTTGCATCTGAACATCGGCAAGACAAAGGAGATGGTGTTATACTTCCGGAAGAAAAGAGAGGAACCCGCCCCACTTTACATCGGGGGGCTGTGTGGAGAGAGTTTCCTCCTTTAAATTCCGGGGAGTCTACCTCAGCGAAGATCTCATCTGGAAAATCAACACAACCCAGGTGGCCAGAAAGGCCCAACAGAGACTCCACTTCCTTGGCTCTTGCGAAAGAACAAAGTGGAACAACGACTGATGACCTTCTTTTACCAGTCCACTATAGAAAGCGTCCTCTCACATTGCATTATGGTGTGGTATGCTGGCTTGACAGCCGTGGATAGAAAGACACTACAGAGGGTGGTGAGCACAGCACAAAACATCGTGGGCTGTCCCTTGATACCACTAGACGACATTGCTAGGACCCGCTGCCTTAGAAGAGTGACAAAAATCCTCAGAGATGACTCACACCCTGGTCAGCACTTCTTTACTCTCCTACCATTGGGTAGGAGATATAGAAGCATAGCCAGCCACACCAACAGGCTGAAGAACAGTTTCTACCCATGAGCTGTCAGACTCCTGAATGGGAAATAACTCCACGTATGATAGACTTGCGGGGCCGGCACGTTGTGCAATAAGTTCACATGTGAGTTGTGTTGTGTTGTGGGGGTGCACAAAGGGAGGCTCAGCCAATTTCATTGTACACATGTTGTACTTTGACAATAAAGGTTGATTTTGATTTGATTTTCATATTTCATGTATTATAAAAATGCTGTGCTTCTTATCTATCTTATAACATCTGAGTATAACATCCTTTCTGATCAGCTTATATTTTACTTATATTTATAAAAGCTACATCATCCCAATATTTTTACCTTTCATATATTGTAAAACATACTATATTACTTAAATCTCTTATCCCTCTAGTTATAGGGCCCCTTTATGTTCAAAGTTCTTTATTCTTTTAACCATATTCAAACAAGTGTTTACTCATGTAATACTCCATCTGGTAGGGCGAGTCAAATCTCTTGAATCTGTCTCTAGCCTTCTTCTTTTGCCGAATAGCTTTCCAAGCTGATATATTCCGTTTACCCGGCAGTTCCTGTGTTTTTGCAAGTATTGTTGGGAGTACAAAAGATAGAATAGATAGGATATATACTTTCTGTCTCCCAAACTCTGATGATTCTCCTGGGAATTCTATAGTCCACTCCATTTTTATTGTTATATCAAAGTCTTGTTTTTCCCTGTTTTTTTCATTTGTAGCTTTGTCGATATGATCATGTTCTTCTGATTTGTGTTCTATTATCTGATTTGTTTGTTCATTCACCATCATTTTCTGAGTGTTTTTTTATTGTAGATTTAGATTAGAGATGTGCTTATTTATGTCGTCAAAGTTGTTTTGGATTTCCTTGTGGTTTAAATCTATTGTCATTTGTATCTGTCTTAACGTTGAGTGCATTTCCTCTTGGAAAGTGTTTGTCTTCTGGAAGTCTTTGATATTCCAGGCTGAATCCTTCAGGAGTGAATATTGAGTGTGATGTCCTGTCATTTTTTGATATATAATATCCATATTGTCTCCCCCCTTCAAATAGTCTTTCATCAATATTTTAGTTCAGGGGTTAATTATCAATCAGTCAAAATTGCAATTCAGTATGTTAAACCACCTTAAGTCCTTCCTGTAGATTCTCCTCTAAAAGATTAGCCAAGGGCCAAAGTTTTTCTTTTTCTCTAAACAATTCTTAAATTTAGTCAACAGTCCAGGTATTTTTCTTTCAGACACTTTTTAATCTTATGGCTGGGCCAGCTCTTTCTTTGTTCCCAGCTGTCCTCAAGGTTATTTAAAATTTAAGATTATTCTTTGTTTCTGGGTGTCCTGCCAGTTTCTGAGTCATTATTGTTAGTGTTCTGTGCTCTGATTCTCCACTAAGTATCAGTAATTGTTCATTTTCCAATTTTTTCAGACAAAAATTATTATTGTTATATATTTTTTATAATTTCATTAAAATCCTTTTAGGTGTTGACTTAGCAGTCTTTTTAGTTTTTAGATTTGTCCAGACTAGTATTTTAAATTTAATTTCAGTCTATTTCTTTCCCCCTTAGTAATAATTCGCTGCTTCCGTCTATGAGGGAATGGGAATATAGTCCCCTCCCTTCACTTTCAGAGGTTTCCTTGCTTTGGGGTCTTTCCCAAGGATTCAGTTAGAGGATAGAAGAGAGAAGATCGATATTCTCACCAGTTCCAAGCACGCTGTTCACTGATGTTCTTGTTCATGCTCTTGGACTTCGGACGCTGATGCCATGCTAGCCTTTGTCCTGCCGGGTCAGAGGGCTTCCCCTGGATCAAACGAAATGACCGCCGCTGTTTCGTGATCAATGAATCACCCCTCCTTCATGGTCACCTCTTCGGGGCAACTTCAGACCCATTTAAGGTCCCCCTGGCAGGACGAAACTGGCCGCGGGGAGCGGAGCTTCGCTATCCTGCGGCCGTGCACTATGGCGCAAAACCGGAAGTCAGATTTGGGGAATACTTTTACATATCCATATTCAAAATAATTATTTTGAATGCTCCTTAACATTAAAATTCTTCTACACAGAAATGTAGAAAACTGATGGCAGAAAAAGACTTAGTGGTCCATTGGGTCTGTCCTTTGAGTTTTTTGTTTTCTTTTAAATTTATTTTTATTTTTATTTTATTTTTTAATTTTTGTTGGATGATGGACATGTAGTGTCGACGCTGCTAATATTGGATATTATTGCTTTGACAAGATATGCAGAACTGTCTGGTATTTTTAGAGTTAATTCAGATGATGGTGGGAGGGGAGGAGAAAGATAAGGACTGCGCAGGAAATGGAACAGAAGTGAATCTTTGCCCTTCAGGCTGATTGGAAAATGTGAATTATGACTGCAAAATAGAGGGGAATAGCCTGGAATGTTATGTGCAAAGAAAGAGAAATTCAGTTCTTGGCATCCATTCATGTTGTGCTGACACTGTGTTCATATGATTAAAGACTTTTTAGAATAAACAATGTCTGGAAGTTCTTTGAAGTGTTCCATTAGTCGGAACCTTGACATGTAGTTTATCCCAAGCATATTTAAATTCAGTTACTGATGATGATCCATTACCTCCACTGGAAGTTGTTTATTTGTCAAGTATATCTCAGAAAATACTGATAATCTTGCAGATGGATTTTTTTTCCCCTTTAGATTTTAGTTTTGGTTCATCTTGCAAATCCATTTAGAATTGCCATATATTATACACCTGCCAATGTTAACAGTATCTTAAAAACTTAATATTATGTGAAATGTAGTCTTGCCTTGTTTGTTGTAATCCCCAAATGGCGTTGGTAAATAGACCCTCTAGATCAGGGGTGTCAAACTGCTGGCCCGTGGGCCAGTTGCATCAGGCGGAGGCCGCACCCACCCCAGCTCCAGCAATGCGAAAAAAGTCACAATACATCGCGACATGTCATGTGACGTGGCGAGTTTGACACCCGTGCTCTAGAACATGAAAACTTCTTCCCTTCTTGTTGCAGCATGGAGGCAAATTAACAAAAAGCATTTGCTTCCATTTTAAAGCAGATAGTTTAAATTTAACCTTGGATTAATGAATCAAGATACTTAGAAAATTGTATTTACTTATCAAGTTTATATGCCACCCATCATGCTATCCAAAGCAACTCAGGGCATCCTACAATGCAATAAAATTAGAAGTATATAAACAATTATAAATAGAGAATTAAAATTACAAAAATTAAATTAAGGAACAAGGGCTTATGTGGGGGGCAAGTGTTCCTTCTTGTGTCATTGCACCAGGTACCTCCAACCTGAAACATCTCCATCAGGACTCCACACCAAATGGCAGAGCCAGGTCTTGGACACCCTTCAGAACACCAGAAAGATGGGGACAAATCTCATCTCTGGTGACAGGATGTTCCAGAGGATGGAGGTCATAGCAGAAAAGGCTCTTCTTCAAGACCCCATCAGTCAAAATTCCTTGGTTGACAGGGTCTACAGTAGCCTTCTCTGCTGGAATATGTGAGACGGGCCAGTCCCTTTGGGACAAGATGGTTCTTCAGTTATCCTAGACGTATGCCATAGGGCTCCAAAGATGATAATCAGCACCTTGAATTGGACCTGAGCAGCAGATGGCAACAAGGGCAGCTTGCATAACAGTGAGGTTACATGTACCACCCTAGCGGCATCCAGAACTGTCCATACCACTGAATCAATTGTAGCTTCTAAATACACTTCAGTAGTAACCTCATGCAGAGGGCATTGCAATAATCCAGATAAGAGATGATCAGGCTGTGAGTCACTGGGTACAGGGTTTCACAATCCTGGAAAAGGTGCAATTTGTGCACAACACAAAGTTGCTCAGAGGCTCTCCTAGCCTTAACTGCCATCTGTTCCTCGAGCAAAAGTCACAAGTCCAAGTCAGTTTGTTTTTTATTTATATGGTTTGTAAAATGGAATAAAAATATTTGACAAGTGGCCAGCACCAAGTGAAGATGAACTGCATCATTTTTATTGAAACAACTGACTGGTCTATACCCAGTCATTGTCAAGCAGTTTAATAACATACTGCAAGGAGATGAAACTGAAAATTGGCTAACATCTGGCAAAACCTACCTGATAATAAAATATCCAACAAAAATACAGCATCAGGCAACTACAGACCAATTACCTGCCTATCAATAACTTTCAAATTGCTAAGTGGTGTGATAGCTGATGCAGTTCAACAGCATTTAGTTGAAAGCAAGCTCTTTCCACCTGAGCAGAAAGGAAACCACCCAAAAAGTAGAGAAACAAAAAATCAGCTCCTTATTGATGATTTTGGAAAATAGGGGCTTTGTGTGTCTCTGAGACTTTATGATGGGCTAGAGATAATAAGTACTAATGTTCAGTGGGTGTGTTGGTCATGTAAGTCAATTAAAAAAAAACCCTCCATACAAAACAAAAAGCTCACATAAAAATAAAAAGCCAACATCTACAACCCTCCTTGGCACAACCCATCCAGTTGCTATGTTAAAATTTTTTAAAAAGCACTGCTAGTTTGTGTGATTCGTGGTTGAAGACCATGTTTCTAAATGTCACCAAAGAGCATATTTTTTGCTCTGGCCATTTACATGGCAATAATCTGTGACAGATGTATAGGTGTAATCTAATCTTGTTTAGCACATTCCAAGTCAATATAAAGGGGGCTTGGAATGGCTTATAATGAATTAATGTTTTCCATATCTAGTGATGTATAAAGGTTAGAACAGAAGTAGAATAGAACAGAACAGAACAGAACAGAACAGAACAGAACAGAACAGAACAGAATAGAATAGAATAGAATAGAATAGAATAGAATAGAATAGAATAGAATAGAATAGAATAGAATAGAATAGAATAGAGTTGGAAGGGACCTTGGAGGTCTTCTAGTCCAGTTCCCTGCTCAGGCAGGAGAACCTATAGCATTTCAGAAAAGTGACTGTCTAGTCTCTTCTTAAAAACCTCCAGTGATGGAGCACCCACAATTTCTGGGGGCAAGCCGTTCCACTGGTTAATTGTCCTCACTGTCAGGAAGTTTCTCCTTAATTCCAGGTTGCTTCTCTCTTTGATCAGTTTCCAACCATTGTTTCTCGTCCTTCTCTCTGATGCTCTGGTGAACAACATGACCCCCTCTTCTTTGTAGCAACCCCTCAAATACTGGAATACTGCTATGTCACCCCTATTTCTTCTTTTCCTTAGACTATCCAAACCCAATTCCTGCAGCCGTTCTTCATATGTTTTAGACTCCAGACCTTTGATCATTTTATTTGCTCTTCTCTGAACTTTTCCCAAAGTCTCAACATATTTTTTGTAGTATGGTGACCAAAATTGGTTGCAGTATTCCAAGTGTGGTCTTACTAGGGTTTTATAAAGCGGTACTAATACTTCAAGTGATCTTGATTTTATGCCTCTGTTTAGACAGCCCAGGATTGTATTTGCTTTTTTGGCGGCGGCTGCACACTGCTGGCTCATATTCAAGTGATCGTCCACTAGGACTCCAAGGTCTTTCTCACAGTTGCTGTTTTTGAGCCAGGTCTTGCCTAATCTGTACTTGTACGTTTGATTTTTCCTGCCTAAATGTAAAACGTTGCTTTTCTCCATGTTAAAATTCATTTTGTTGGATAGGGCCCATTATTCAAGTTTGTCAAGATCTTTTTGGATCCTGAGTTTGTCTTCTGGGGTATTGGCTATTCCTGCCAGTTTAGTGTCATCTGCAAATGTGATGAGTTCCCCTTCTATTTCCTCATCGAAGTCATTAATGAAGATATTGAAGAGTACTGGGCCTAAGACGGAACCTTGTGGTTCCCCACTACTTACTTTCTTCATGTGGATGTTGTACTATTGAGGACTACTCATTGAGTAGTTTGTCAGCCAGCTATAAATCCATCTGGTGGTGATGTTCTCTATTCCACCTTTTTCTAGTTTACCAAGCAGTAGGTTGTGGTCTACTTTGTCAAATGCTTTACTGAAATCTAAGTATATTATGTCTACAACATTTCATTGGTCTACTAATTTAGTCACTTCATCAAAGAATGAAATAAGATTGGTTTGACATGATCTGTTTTTAACAAACCCGTGTTGGCTACTAATATAACTTTGTTTGCTTCTAGTTGTTCGCAAATCTGTTTTTTGATTATCTTTTCCAGGATTTTCCCAGGTATTGATGTTAGGCTGATTGGTCTGTAGTTTTCTGGATCTGTTTTTTTCCCTTTCTTGAAGAAGGTGTTAATACATAAACGTTTATGTTTCTTCCCACTTGACATAGGTAACTTGTCACTGTATTTGCCAGAAGAATGGGAAATCCTGCCTCAATAGGTAAGCTTGTCAGTTGCAAGATTGTGCTAGAACTTACTGAATGAATCAACTACTAGCAAAGCTTTTTTTTATTTTATATAACAAGTTTTATTGAATTTTTTTGTTTTACAACCAAGTGCTTGGAACTCATCGTGGAGATAGGGCACTCCATACAACAAAGTAAAAAATATAATCATACATAAACAATTTGAATTACTTCTTTAAAGGTTCCCTCTCTAAGCAAAGAAAGAAAAAACAAATAGAAAAAAAAACACAATATCAATAATATTTCCACCCGTTTTCAGGCTTAACTAACTCACAATTAACATATTCCAATTTGGCCTTATATAAACATATAGTATACAATTCGGGTACCCATATAGTATAGATTGTTTTTAAGATATACATATTATTCCAATTATTCAATTTATACTTCTCTGTTAAATTCTATCTCTTATTCTATTCTATTTTACATACATATTTTATGGATAAACATAACTTTAAGTATTTTAAAACCATTTTACATTTAAGCCTAAAATAATAAAACAATAATTATTTCTAAAATAGACTTATAATATGCCTATTATATATATATATGTATTTTAATATCTCTCAACTATATTCTATTTCCTGTACTCTATCAAATATTTTTATAAATCATAGTTAAATATTTCACCAATCTCTATCCAACTCCTAATTTTAGATTTTCCAATTTTCCATCTTGCCATTCCGGACCATAATCAAATCAATAATTTACATCAATATTAACTCAGATCAAAGTCTTGAACCTTAGAAATCTCAAGCATATTAGTTCAGTCAAAGTCTCTAAAAGCCATTTTTACCCATCCAATAAAATTTTAGCTCTCACTTTTAAACCTAATTCTAGCTTTCTTTTTGTGCCAAGCAGGTTTCCACAATAGGGCCTCTAATTCCTCCCATAGTATTTGACCATACACATTTTTCCACAATTGAATCCAGTCATAGTCTTCTTCTCTTTTCTCCAATGTTGTCTGCACTATGTAATCAGTCTTTATCAATATGGTGATTGTTCGTTGTTCGTTCATGTTGTCAGCATTTTTAATGTCTCGTATTTGAAAGTCTATTCCTGTTGCTTTTAGAATTATAGATGTTTTAGTTGAATTCTGCCTTTGGTCATCCAAAGTCTCCGTCATTTGTATATAAGATGTAGTATCTTCCTCTTCAATAGGTTGTAAATGTGTTTCCTCCATATCGTTAAGTTGTAGATCTAGTTGTGTATCATATCCAATAAGTTGAAATTCAGTTTTTAACTCTGGAACATCTCTTTTCCAAAGCATTCTAAAATGTTCTTTTAATTCCTCCTTCGTTTCCAAGATTTTTTTAAATATAAATCCATAGTTAAGCTGTGAGTGGGATTCCATTCTTCGTTTTTTTAGTAAAATTTCAGCTTAAAAACTGAGTTACAATTTTATAAAATATAAAATCCAAACAGAAATAGGAAAAAGCAAGTACAAAAATAAAAACAGCAAAAGTCCCAATCAATGTTATGAATATCTAATTTATAATCCAAATAAATAATAGCAGCTGGTGTCTCAATTATTATATTGTGATCCTAAAGCGAAAAAATCCATTTTTCAGGAGAGTATACTTTGTATTATAAAATCAAAAACAACAGGCAGAAACTTAAACAAGTTCCAAAGAGATACAAGCGTCTGGGTGTCATGCCAAATACAGGGAGTAAAAGTTCAAAATGGTTACAATGTTGCAATGGTGCTTTCTGGGCTTCACGCCAAGTTCAGAGTTACAGAGTTGTAACCATACAATCCACATAAATTCACCCAGAAGCCGTAGAGTTGTTTTTTTTAAAGTAGATAGCACTGTTCAGAAGGGGGGGGAGAAGAAAAACACTCCACACCCCTCCCTAAAGGTTTCCACTTAAGCTGAAAACAAGCAAGCAGAGAAAGAGAGTCACAGTAAGAATTTTTTCTTCTCTTTTTTCTTCAGGGTCCCCCGAATTCCAGCAGCTCAAATAAACAATAAAAATTAGTTATTTTTTTTTTCTGCAGCTCGTTTCCCCGAGTGTTCAAACGCTGCTTTCTCAAGGGGGGGAAGTAATTTCTAAAAGCTTTTCACAGGGAAATGAGTAAAGTATCAAGACGAAAGGAAAGGTCTCACCCGGATCTTCCACGGTGGTTCTTTTTGCTTAGATGTTGCTGTGACTTTCGGCTGGAGCAGCTAAGTGATCGGCCATGTTACTGGCCGATCTTTTCCCCGTCGGCCCAAAGGTGATTGCTCGGATCACAGAGGGAGCTGCCGCTCCCTCCGCAATCAACGAGTGCCCTCCTCCACGGTAGTCGCCTCTCCGGGGCGACTTTCGATCCTGTCCAGGGTCTACCAGCGGGGGGAAACCGGTCGGCAAAGAGAGCATACTCTTTGGCTGACCGCAGGCACTGCTACCGGAACCGGAAGTCCTAGCAAAGCTTTTCTAATGTGATAGTATTTCGTTGACTGCAGTGAACTGTGGATATTCTAGCTGCATGATAAAGTTGCAACATTGGAAAGAAAGATTTTGCCTATAATGTCATTATCTATTTTGTCATTCATCCCCTAATTTCATATTCCATTATATTTATAATTTTGTAGTCTGATAAATTTATACAAAATTGTATTCATCAGTGCAGATAACTGTTCAAAACAATGATTCTCGCCCCAAAATTATGAGGGCAATTTGGAAATAAAATTCTGTTTGGTTATCAATGACAGTCACTCGCAGATACAGAACTTTTATTATACAATTAGAAAACTACAACATTACATTACTTTTTGACATAATTGCCATTCAAATTGAGGCACTTGTCATAACATCTTACAAGGTTTGAAATTCCTTAGTAGTGGTTGCGAGGCACCAAATTCGGGCTATGGGGGGGGGTGATCAAAAACATCCCAATGGAACTGCTTCAAAAGTTCTTGGATGCGTCTAGCGGTGTGCAGGTGAGCATTATCGTGAACCAACACCACACCGGAAGTGGTGCCATAGAAAATCCCGCCAAATGTGAAGATGCCAAAGGAGTACTGCTAGTGAAGTTCATGGAGTGTGTTTTGACCATCAGTTCAGAAGTCTACTATAAAACATTACAAAAACTCAGCCAAGCCATCCATAACAAGTGTCAGGGCACTTGTGGAGTGTGGAGTTGGTTCATGATAATGCTCACCTGCACACCGCTAAACAAAATGAGGGCAGGTATTTGTGGAGGGTTTTTTATGTTTCCTTCTATCTCTGGATTATGTTATTTCTTGTTCAGTTTCCTCACATTCCTTCCCCCTTTAAAGCCTTTAAAGCAGGCATGTCAAACTGCTGGCCCACAGGCCGGATGTGTCACGCCGAAACTGCGCCCACCCCATTGCCGGCAATGGGGAAAAAGTCACGATACGTCGTGCGACATCATGTGATGTCACAAGTTTGACATGCTTGCTTTAAAGCCTCTGCCATATTTTCCATGCAATCAGTATTAATTCCTTTACAGAGAAGCTATTTTCCCATATTCTGTCAAGGTTCTGATTAATGGACCCAAGGCTTGAAGTTTCCTCAAAGAACATGTTTTTTGGATACATAATTTTGGCACAGTGAAAAGTGAAACCAACCCTAAAATTCCCCTTAGGGATTCAATGTAACTAAATATAACAATTCCCTCCCCTCTGCTATGCGATTGATCATACTACCAAATAAAAGCAATTGGGTTCCATGAAACTTCTTCTC
The DNA here is from genome assembly GCA_023970755.1 of Azemiops feae. Classification (NCBI taxonomy): domain Eukaryota; kingdom Metazoa; phylum Chordata; class Lepidosauria; order Squamata; family Viperidae; genus Azemiops; species Azemiops feae. Next base: position 467,028 of record JALGBA010000984.1, on the reverse strand, counting down.
TCCACCTTCCAGCTCCTGTGGGGAATGACCTTGGTTCCCATGGGACTGCTGCAAGTTTAGTCTATCAATACTGTCATTTTCTTTCCCCCCTTCCCCCCAGCCTGTGGCAACTTAGACCGACAAAGATGGTTTCAGCCAGGTTCGTTTCAGAAGTTGACATATTCATTGTGATGTTTAAATGGACCCATCCTCTCTCATAAAGTCAATTAATTAGTTACTTCATTAGACCTCTATTTGTCTAGATCTCTATTCATCATTTATCATCTGTCTGTCTGTCCGTCCGTCCGTCCGTCCATCCATCCACCCATCCATCCAGGATTAAAAGGAACTCACCCAGTGCTATAAAACATATCATTATAAAGATTCCTATAGATGAAAAGCAGTTAATAAGCAATGTTCTAAAAGTGATTAGGAAAAGAAATACAGGCAGTCCTTGAGTTATGACAGTTCACTTAGCGATCATTCAAAGTTACAACATAACCCCCCCAGTACTTACAAAGTTCCGAAGTTACAAATGTTGCAGCACCACGACAGTTGCTCACTGTTACAATCGACCCCAAAGGCACTGCAACATTTGCCCTACCTATTTCCCCCCACCCCTGCCCAGGTCTCCACAGGCACTGGGCTCGTGGAGACTCACCTTGCGAATATCTAGTGAGTCTTTGGTTTCTTTGCCTGCTTCGTTGCTTCAGGCCTTTGGTGCATTCACAGAGAACAGAGGCCTAAAGTAGTGTGAGATCATGTAAGATCAGTAATGCAAGATCTTGCGCTACTGATCTCGCATGATCTCGCACTACTTTAGGCCTCTGTTCTCTGCAAATTGAGGCCTGAATGAGATCTGCGGCAAAAAGGCTTTGAAAATGGAGGGAAGACTTTGGTTCTTCAGGCCTTCCCTCCTTTGCCATTTCCTTGCCAAAGCCTGCAGGGGCGAGAGATTGTGTCCCTGTAGGCTCCGGTTATCTTTGCAAAAAGCCTTTGCTGGCACGAATGGAGCCACACCGAAAATAGATTTGCGGCTACGTCCCTCCCGGGCTCCGTTTTCAGTGTGGTTCGGTTTTCAGTGGCAAGGGCTTTTTGCAAAGACAATCAGAGCCTAGAGGTATGCAAAGACTCTGTTTTTTGCAAGCCTTTGCTCAAGACGAAACCGTGGCAGAGAGGCTGGAGGGGAGACAGCTCATCGAGATCTTGAAAAGGTAAGTGGATCCATTCAGGCAGGACTGGGGGGGGGGAGCATGAGATATCTCAGTGGGTTGGGGGAAGGCCTTGAGTGGTCAGAAGCACTAGACCTCTCATGCTCTCCCAACCCTGAGATACTTCATGGACTTAACAACCTGCACATTCAATTAGCGAATGCATGGGCGAAGGCAGGGAGTTTTCATGTTCATTTAACATGATTCACTCCAATGAATCCTCGGGTTACAGGCTCCATTACATTTGTAACTTGAGGATTACCTGTATATAAACCCAGTGTCCTCTCAAAGGCACCAAGCAAAGAAAAAATGGCTATTTCCTCATTTTCCAAAGTTCTAAGGCTGCTGAAGATCACTGCCTTATGACCTTTTCACAAAGAGCAGCTCTCTAGAGTGGTTGTAGGCAATTTCAGCACTTGTCCAAAGAGATTCAGAAGAGCTGGTCTGTTGGATGGCTCATAATTCCACCATAGTCATCAGCTCTGCTTTTTGTGGAGCCATTTCTTCCCTGGAAGTCCCAACAATATATAAGTTGTCAAATAGGAATACATTGGTCAGGAATATGTAAATGAATAAATTTGTCAGAATTATTGGTGGTTTCACTTTAGATATAATCTTTGTTGTAAGAATAGATTAAACCTGTAAAACAAAGATTCTTCAGGCAATTATTGAAAAATCTTTGCATTTCTTAGCAGAGGTTAAAATATCAACCCTATGAAATCCTTGCTCTAAACTGAACCTCAGAGAAGGTTTTAAAATCATATTTTTAAATACATGATTTGTTTAGTTGTTCTAGTGAGAGTTTGATAACATACCAAACTGAATATATTTTCATAATCAAAAATGTGACCTGAAAGGCTTGCGGATGAAAATAGAGAGGCTGCCTTCAGAGTGAGGCATTTCCTCTTCAATCTTCTATTAGCTCCTTATGATTAATTTGGGATTTGTGTTTGCGCTGGCACTGATTAACAGTATTTAAACATTCTCCTATTTTTTTATTGCCTTTATATTTCTAAGATGATTAACCTAGAATGATGAACATTCATTTTGTACAAAAGAAAATAGCAGAGTCATCGTCTCTAGTGGTTTGGTCTTGATACTTTTCATGATATCATTTCATTCATACCATACCGTTCACACCATTTCATTGGTATAGTTGTTGCTTAGTGCCCTGAGATGGTAATGTGGCTTCTCATTTGCTGATCCCTTTTGATTAAAAAAATAATTGAATAATATCTGCAAGCCATCTAACCAATGGTAATATTAAATTAATGAATGAAGCAACATTCAGTGTATGATGCTTAAGCTAGTTCAACTCTTCTGAAGCCTCATTTATGTTTAATAAGTGTATTTAAATATTTATGTATTCTGTGGTAGAATTCCCCATAAAGAAAATCTGTTTTCTTCAATTACACTATAGTGTAATTCTGGACAGAAGGTTTTAGGGAGAAAGAGAAAATAAAAATTTCACAGATTTTGAAGCCTCTGAATTCATTCAGCCTTCTATCTTTTTAGATTTAAGTGGGCATCGATCTTGCCTTTAAAGCACTAGGAGCTCCAAGCTTACTTAATACTTGTAGCATTTCCCTTAAAAAGTAGAGAAAAACCCAGTAAGTGGCCTGAATAAAAATTATATCACCATTGTAATATAATCCTGATACTAAGTATTTACAGTCCTAAAAGGCACATAAAACATAAAACTCCAATTTGCAGCACTCCGTTTGCTTGACTGTCTTATTGTAGGTTTAGAGGCCTTCTATGATGATCGAATCTTAATCAAGACAGTAGTCTCAAAATTGTGGCAAAATATTTGCTGTTGAGATATTGGAGAAAAGTGACATTCCCCTTATTATTTTATATGACACATCAGAAGATGATAACATCAATATCAACGCCACTTGCCTGAAGGCACTGCATGATAAATCACTTAAACTTTATCTTTAGTACTGCCTTCATCTCTCTTTATCACTTTAATAAAACAGATAAGTTTTCAAATTGTAGAAGCATTAAACATCTCAAGTACCTTGCTTTATAGGTAAATGCATTGTATAGAGGTATCCAGGTAACCGGTGTTTCTTCAGATGGAACTTTATATTGCCATCAAAGGGCCTGACCAAGCTCTCTGTAGCTCTGCAGAAACTGGAAAAATATTTGCACCACCGAGTCTGCTTTTAATATTGGCTTCAGCCTTAAGAAATTTCCAGGGCATTTGCTAGCAATTGTATTATAAACAAGTAAGGAACTTTAAGGCTAGTGGTCAGTCATTCTTGTTGACTAGTGTAGAATAGGTATTAATCACTTTTAAAAATGTATGTATTTTGGTTATCTATACAGTAGTAGCTGTGCTAGGTTTGCATAAAGCCAGTTTGGTTTAATGGTTAAGACATCAGGCTAGAAATCTGGAGACTATGAGTTCTAGGCCTGCCTTAGTTATGAAAGCCAATCACACACTCTCATCTCAATTCATCTCACTGAGTTGTTGTGGGGAAAATAGGAGGAGGAAAGTATGTTGGATATATTTGCCGCTTAAGTTATTTAGAAAAATAATAAAGGCAGGATATAAATAAGTAAGTAAGTAAGTAAGTAAGTAAGTAAGTAAGTAAGTAAGTAAGTAAGTAAGTAAGTAAGTAAATAAATAAATAAATAAATAAATACATGCATATATACATACATACATACATACTAAAACAAGTGTTTCATGCTGAAGGAAACACACATATCTATTTAACATAAAAATCATTTCATGAGATGAAAATAAAATGCACTGAATGGTTTTCTAAATATTACAGAGATTTCTCTTACTTGGATCTTTCTTTCTCTTCGTTAGCCAATAAAGTAGTATGCCCTAATTTTGAATACTGTGAGATTGTGGCCCCTGAATGCTTTTGCATTAAGATTTATATTCAACATTCATTTTGGATGGTTAATAGCAGTGATTGCTTCAGGCTTGTTGGCAATGCTTTAATCTTTTGGTGCTCTGAAGTGGAAGTAAGAAGGTAACACAATCATTTGCTTATTGAGATTAGAGGAAATAAGGAAATGAATTAAAAATAACATTAAACGGTAAGCAATTTATATAAGCCTATGAACGCATCCTACATTTCATTGTAATCATTATAATTACATAATCAGGTTTCAACTCTGTTTCAGCAGAAAACACAGTATTCTGTATTACTATCTTATTGTGGAATGATCTGCTTGCTTAAATATTAAGGAAAATGGGCCTGAGTAGAGGTAAGAAGTATAATATTGAGGATAGATAGATAGATAGATAGATAGATAGATAGATAGATAGATAGATAGATAGATAGATAGATAGATAGATAGATAGATAGATAGATAGATAGATAGATAGATAGATAGATAGATATAGACAGACAGACAGACAGACAGACAGACATAGATGTAAAGACAGACACACAGACAGACAGATGATAGACAGACAGACAGACAGATAGATGTAAAGACAGACACACAGACAGACAGATGATAGATAGACAGACAGCATGATTCCGCCTGTTGCAGTAAATTGTTGACTAGTTCTTCATTGCTTGACGCCTTATATGACAATTATATCCATAATCATTATTAATGACTTACCAAGCCTAGAATGCATCTTAACTTTCGATATGTTAAATATAATTTTTGATGGTACCTCTTTCTCTTACAACTCTCAGATAATAAGTGTTCACAGAAGTCAGATTCTTGATGTTTGGCTTAGGGATACTGGAACAGAAGCATCTGTAAAAGTGCTGGAACTGAGAACTATTTCCCCAATATACATTCATCAAATCATTGCAATACTATCTCAGGTATGAGGATCTCTATTAATTCTCAAGACAATTTCAAACAATTTGTGAAGTAAGCATCTATCTTGCTACCATGTGTAACTTGAATGCTGTTGCAACTATATATTATTTAGGCAATAAAATGCTGCTTGGCTGGCCTTCCTCTTAATATTTGCATGCAGACTCCAAATGCTGTACTTTGGCTGAAAGATAATATACAGTATTCAACTGTTCTGGCTCCATCATGAAGGCAAAAAAAAGTTATGTTTGCTCCTTAAGATTTAAGGGAAGATGTAGTTGAAGTATTACTTGATTATCAAAATAAAAGTAGCTAAAGTATTCTAGGTATAATTTTCTTGTTTTGCTGTATACCTGCATTTTATCACCACATTTTAATTATATGTTTCAATTCAGTAACATTTTAATACTCTACTAGACCCTCATTCTTTATTATAGCTTTATACTTGATAGTTAAACATTTTTTTTGAAATTCCCACTTCTTTACACTGGTTAAATGGGATCTGGTACTCCAGTTCATATCTGCTGTTTTTATTTTTCCTCCTTTTTCATTTCTCTTTTATATAAATTTCTAATTTATCTTTTTCCCACTTGCCTTTTCCTCCATAATATTGTTACTGAATTACACCTAAATCTGGTAATTGTAAAAAAGAAATAGTCTTTCTCAGTATACTATATATACTATTGTCCTCAGGTTTTAAAAATATTCAGTGCATTTGTTCTCAGTAAAGTAAATTAGAGGGATATGGACTTTCATTTTATAAGGCGTTTGGGGGGGGGGGAATCAAACTAATTTGCCTCTTATCTATTAAAGCCTCTCCAAATATATTTAAGCACCTGGAATATTAACATCAGCTCCGATGTAAATTACACTCTGTAAAACCTTCCTCAGAGGTTGACATGAGATAATAGCAGCCAGACTACCCTCTTGTATACTGTATGCTACATCAGTACTACCAGACATAATCACCAGATGGTTTGTGAGTGCCATATTTGTCTTTGTATAATTAGCTTTGTGGTTTGGTGTAACATTACCATTAAGCTTTTTTTCTTCTTGAATTAGTGACTGGGTTTATACAGTATATTTGGTTGGTATTATCTTAATTTATCACTTGTCTTGGTAACATTTTAATGCTGAGGCTAAAGTTTTCTATGCTATTATTCTGATCAAAAAAATATTTTTCATCACTGCATTACTCTCTTTCCCAATAAGGCGGTTAAACTGGATGATCAGATGGCACACATCTATCTGTTTACATCAAAGAATTTTCCGGACCCAGATCATAATGTAAATAGGCAGATCACCAGGGCTGTCTTTTGGAAGCCTCAGGAAGATATCTTTCTGAAGATCAATCCCAGTAGTTTCCCTGGAATTAAGGAAAAAGATTTACCAGCGTATTCAAGCTTACGGCCCAACCAGAACTCCACAGATGCCATTCCTCATATTCTGGAATCCAGCAAGGATGAAATCATCTTGAATATGACACCAGCATTGCCATTAGACCAACCCCAGGAACAGAGGGATCATTTTGTTTCACTGTCCTGTCACCCATGTTCCTTTAGCCTCCAGTCTCGGCAATAGATGCATAATTTAGAAGCATTGATGGAAAACATGCTTCTATATTATAGCACAGCAGATGTTAGAGCTGTTGCTGTTGAAAAAAAACCAAAACCTATGCAGCTGAAGTAAAAAAATAAGTAAGCAACTGTTATAGGTAGTGTTATGTATTGGTTTGAAAAGTTATGGTTGTTATGAACAGTTGTTGTTTTATATTTGAAAGAGTCTCTAACTGTTTTGGAGGGAAAAACTGAAGCCTGAAAATAAGCGGGAAATTATCCTTTAAACTGGTCGCCACCTAGTGGCGGCAATGTATGAATAGCAGTCAGTGTGACTATTAACTCACTCCTGTGCTTCCAGCAATAAAGAGCAGTTGTATTACATCGGTCTGGTCTATGCCTCAACGAACTCAATACACAATAGGGTCGACGAGGATGGGATGCTGCTAAAGGAAAGAGCTGAAGCATGTGAGCCAGAAGTCACTTGGTGTCAGACCAGGCACAAGAGTCCTGGTAGGGACCACGTCCCCACTCTGCCTGCCAATAAGCCACACTGGAGGCACAGTCATCCTGAGGGATCCGTCTCCAGGATTCACACAGCAGCTCCTTAGCAGCAGAAAGCTATGACCAGGACCTCACTGAGCGTCAGCCATGGCCAAACTGGGCAAGTTGAATGAATTTGATGTTTCTCACCCTGAACAATGGAGCTCCTACGTCTCCAGGGTAGATAACTACTTGAGGGCCAACCGGGTGAGAGATGATGGGCTGAAGGCAGCAACCCTGCTCTATGCGTGTGGGCAGGCGACCTTCGACATCGCGGAGAAACTGATAGCCCCAGCCAGCCTCGAATCAGTGACATATGCTGATCTAAAACGAAGGCTGAAGGAACATTTCGAGCCCAAGCTGTCCGTTATCGCTTGGCGGCATGAATTTGAACAGACAGAGCAACAGGCAGGAGAGTCGGCAGCAGAATTTATGGCCACACTCCAACAAGCATCAAGATTCTGTGAGTTTCCTGACCTGGAAGATCGACTCAGAGACAGACTCATGTGTGGGCTGAGGAACAGAGACTTGCAGCAGAGACTTTTCGCAATGGAAAAGCTGACATTCCAAGATACCCTAAAAGAGGTCATGGCAGACGAGGCTGCTGGTGGAGTGATGAAGGCTCTATGACCTCACAAGACACCCCCCAGCCAGACAGCCATGCACCAAGAAACAACGGAAAGACTGGAAGACTCAGAGGAGGGTGATGAGATCGACCGGTTACAAAAGGAACCCATCAGACGGCATCGGCCTACTGACAAGGCAGTTCTGTTCTCCAGCTGTGCAAGCTGTGGCAGACAACACAAGAGATCGGAGTGCAGATTCCACACAGCAGTGTGTCGTGATTGTGGCAAGCAAGGGCACATCACCAGGGTCTGTAGAGGTCGCCAGAGAGAAGTTCAGTCTGAGGACATCCCACGGAGAGGTAAATGGGCCCTGGGACAGAACAGGGACGGATACTGCTCCGGGAGGAGAAGCATTTTAAGGACAGGAGCCCAACGCCCTCTCAAAGAGAAGCTGAGACTTAAAGTCAGACTTCAAGAGGTCCCTTGCTCTATGGAACTAGACACCGGGTCTGCCCTGTCCATAATCTCTCTCAGAACCTTTAGCCACATCTGCAGGCAAGGCAGAAACCGTCAAGCCTGGTCTGCGTAGCGGTGAAGGGTGAAGCCACAGTAAAAGTCAGCTTCAAAGAGTTTGAGGGTCCCCTCAACGTTGTGGCCATTGAAGGCCAACACACCAGTTTAGTTGGACTGGACTGGTTTGATGCCCTGGGTATCCGAGTAACAGGCATCCATCGCACACAAACAACTGACCTAGCAGCTGTGTGCCAAGAATTTGCTGATGTGTTCAGCCCTAACCTGGGTCAATACAAGGGAGCACCAATCTCCCTTAACATTGATCCATCAGTAACTCCTATCAGGATCAAACCACGCAGAGTGCCGATCGCACTAAAGCCTAAGATAGATGCAGAGCTGGACAAGCTAGTACAGCAGGGAGTGCTTCAACCTGTAGATAGTAGTGTGTGGGAAACCCCCATTGTAACCCCAGTAAAGGCCAATGGGGACATTCGCATTTGTGCAGATTACAAATGCACAATTAACAAAGCATTGCAGCAACATGCTTACCCAGTTCCAGTGCTAAGCCACATCCTGGCATCACTTCAGGGAGGTAGTTTATTTGCTAAACTGGACCTCGCACAGGCATATCAGCAGTTGCCTGTGGACGATGCCAAAGCAGAGGCACAGACAATAGTCACACACAGAGGGGCATTCAGGGTTCGTCGCCTGCAGTTTGGGGTAAGTGTTGCCCCGGGGTTATTCCAGAGTGTCATGGAATGAACACTTAAGAATATTCCAGGTGTCTGCCCTTATTTTGATGACATTCTGATTGCTGGAGAATCCACAGCAGTCTTAGCAGAACGTCTCAGAGCAGTACTTCAACGGTTCCACGAAGCGGGGTTGAAGTTAAAAAAAGACAAGTGTCAGATAGGTGTGGACTCTACTGAGTTCTTGGGATTCAGGATAAATGCTGCTGGGATCCACCCCTCTGAGTCTAAGCTTAAAGCTATACAACAAGCCTCCAGTCCTAAATCAAAGGGGGAGCTGCAGGCATTTTTAGGGCTGCTTAATTTTTATCATTCATTCCTGCCACACAAGGCAGCTTTGGCAGAGCCGCTCCATCGTCTTCTGGGAAAAAAAGCACCATGGGTGTGGACAAACACCCACGAAAAAGCTTTTCAAGCAGTCAAATCACTGCTGTCATCGAGCTCCATACTAGCTCACTTTAATAAAAAACTGCCCGTAAGTTTAGCATGTGATGCATCACCTTATGGCATAGGAGCAGTTTTAAACCATCTAATGGCAGATGGCCACCAAGCACCCATTGCTTACTATTCCAGAACGTTATCACCAGCAGAGAGAAACTATGCTCAGATAAATAAGGAAGCTCTCGCTATTGTAGCTGGGATTTAAAAATTCCATGATTTCCTATACGGATGTCCCTTCACCATTTTTACGGATCATAAGCCTCTGTTAGGTCTCTTCACAGCAGATAAGCAGACCCCGCAGATCCTATCACCAAGGATGCTGTGATGGTCAATTTTTATGGCTGCCTATTCATACAGGCTAGTCCATAAGCCAGGCAAGGAAATGGGCCACGCTGATGCACTCAGCTGACTGCCTTTGCCTCACACAGACCCAGACCCACCACCTGCAGCTCGCATCCTGGCAATCCAGGATCTCCCTGAGACACCCCTTCATGCAGGAGATATGGCTGCTGAAACTGCCACTGACAGAACACTCAGTTGTGTTCTGAACTGGGTGCTGAGGGGGTGGCCTGAAAGCAGACCAGGTCCAGAATTTCATAGCTTCACTAGCAGAAAAGATGAGCTGTTAGCTCATAAAGGCTGCATGCTGTGGGGAAGTAGGGTGATAGTCCCACCCACATTAAGAGCCAGGGTTTTAGACTCTCTGCATGAGGGACATCCAGGCATTGTTAGGATGAAGGCACTAGCAAGGAGCTACTTGTGGTGGCCTGGCCTGGTTAAGGACATAGAGGCTCAAGTAAGGAGCTGTCAGGTCTGCCAGGAGACCCGACCTGAAATGCCTCAAGCACTGGTGCATCGCTGGGAGACCACGCAAGCTCCTTGGTCTCGCGTGTACATAGACTTTGCAGGCCCCTTTCATGGACAGGTGTTCCTCATTGTTGTGGACAGCTACTCAAAATGGCTAGAGGTAGCACCTGTCCAATCTATGACTATTGCCAGGACCATCCAGGAACTGCGCAGAATCTTTGCCACGCATGGCCTGCCAGATGTTATAGTGTCTGACAATGGGGCATAATTCACAGCAGCAGAGTTCCAGTCCTTCCTGAGGACCAATATGATCAGGCACACTACTTCAGCTCCTTTCCATCCTGCTTCCAATGGACAAGCTGAACGAATGGTAAGAATGACTAAAGTGGCGCTGAGGAGAGTAACGACCGGTGACTGGAATCATCGCTTAGCAGATTTCCTATTATGTCAGCACACAACACCTTGCACCGCAATGGGCCGCAGCCCAGCTGAGTTGAGATGGGGTCGTCGGCTGACAACCAAGCTGGACCATCTCCATCCTGACAGGTCAGCTGCGGAGACATCGCAACCCAAGCCTCCAAAAAATTTACAGCTTGGAGAGAATGTGTGGGCAAGAAACTATGGGCACAGGGCACCTTTGGTGGCTGCTGTTGTTTCAAAGGTGTCAGGGCCACTGTCTTACGAAGTGGCCCTGGATGATGGTCATGTGGTCCGACACCACATAGACCAGTTGCGGTGGTGGCACGCTAGGCAGAACCTTGGCGCTGACCATGAAAGGGTCGTTGGGTTGCCTGGTGACCTTGCCATGCCTGAGTTACCCAAGACTACTGAGACTGTTCCTGTGGAACTGGGGTCACCAACGGACTGTGTCCCGAGTATGCCGGCCAGTGTCGTGAGCAAGTACAGCAGCACTGGTCTACCCAGCAAGAATGGACATGATGGTACCGGTCTACCCAGTACGAATGAACATAGTGGTACCGGTCTACCTGAAGCGATCGGATAAAGGACCCTGGTCTACCCGGCACAGCAGGATGGGTGGTTGGTCGAGAGCCCCAAGCAATGTTCCGGTGCTCCGAAAGGGTACGCAAACCACCGGCCTATTTAAGTGATTATGTACATAGCTTACACTAAGTATGACTCTGTCCAGGGGGAAGGGATGTTATGTATTGGTTTGAAAAGTTATGGTTGTTATGAACAGTTGTTGTTTTATATTTGAAAGAGTCTCCACTGTTTGGGAGGGAAAAACTGAAGCCTGAAAATAAGCGGGAAATTATCCTTTAAACTGATTGGTCGCCGCCTAGTGGTGGCAATGTATAAATAGCAGTCAGTGTGACAGTTAACTCACTCCTGTGCTTCCAGCAATAAAGAGCAGTTGTATTACATCGGTCTGGTCCATGCCTCAACGAACTCAATACACAATAGGTAGCTTGATCTGTATTTGGGAATTGTATTGTATTGAATTGTTAACTATGGTTTGAAATGAGACTAATTTAATTTTTAGCCTATTGATTTCAATGGGACTGAAATTTGACATAGTCTAGATTCAGTTTTCATGGTCTTCAAAGTTGTAAGAGAATTTTGAATTAGTAGATCAACAATTATCTATCCAACATTTTCTACCCAGCTTCCAGACAAAACACAAGCCTTCCCCTGCTGTTTATCATAGCATTGAGGATATTTCCTTTAAAGAGAATACAATTCTCTTTCTCTCAACTCTCAAGATTAAACTTATATTTTTATATCTTTACATTGTTTTTTTTCTTCCTAGGTAAAGCCTCTGCTTCTAGCTTGTCATCTGCTTTTGTTTTGTTTTGTTTTTTGTTTTTTGTTTCATATAGTAAATTTTAAAAATTCCATAAGTTTTCTGGGACACGGGGGAGGATGCAGCTATGTATTCCTTGTATAGATGGACTGAGGTACCCCCAAAACGATGGGTATTCCTTTTCTTTTTTTTTAAGTGGACTTCATTTTTTGATTTGCGAAATAATCCAGGGTAGCAACTTGGAATCTGGGAGACACACAATTGTAATAAAGAAATACATTAATGCATGTTTAATACTTTAATCCCTGAAAATTGTGTTCTCAGGGGCATTGGGGAGGGAATTAAGTTCACCCCTTTTCATGAATCTATTCACTATACTTTAGATAAATAAGGTCCCATCTTTGTTTGTTTCCCCCTTAGGTGGCACAGAGTGTTAGTAACAGGAATTTTGACAAATGGACAGATATCAGTATATTTGCTGGATTATGGTAAACATGAGATGATTGATATCCAGAATATAAGACCTCTTATGGATGTGTTCAGAAAGCTATCATTTCAGGCCAGAAAAGCCCAGCCTGCAGGTGTGTTGTATTGAAATGGTGACTGCAAAATTAACAACAACGCAACCCAGATATCAGGCCTTGAATATTTTATATATATATATGGGATTAGTGAACCCCATGACTTCATAATCTGCTAGGACAAACTAATCTTGGTCACTATTCATATAATGAATGTTCTAAAACTATTTTTCCTGTTTTGCTACCATTCAAAAACACCAAATTGCGCCATTCCCCCAGGTATGTTAAGATGCCCAGTGCTCCCCAGAATTGGCTGCATGCCACTTACTTCAGGCAGTGTTCTTTTTCTGCTGAGAGACCCCTGTGGGCTATTTAAGGCTGTTTTGGTTCACACAAGATTTTTGTTCTTAAAGCAGCTTTGGAAAATGGTCTTCTGTGGTCTCTAAAGCTTCTGAAACTGCAGAAAAGCACAACCTATTCTTGCATGATATTCAGAGTCTCCAGAGGCCATGCAGGAGCATACCCCATTCTTGCCCAGTTTCCCAGGCCTTCAAAAATTGCACGACAATGGAACGTGCTTTGGGTTGGTGTTGGATGTTTGTGAATGCTGGTGTGTCATTGAAAACGTAGTGGCATTGTTATCTTTGACACATGTATTATAGGTTTGCCATCACTAGGCTAGATCCAGTATTACTGAGAGGGAATAAATATGAACTTTTGTTCCATTTAAAACACATCTCAGTCTTTGTTCCTACAGAATAATCTTAAATCTACATTTTAACATATGACTGAAATAGGGATGGACAAATTTCAGCAACATTATAAACTGTGAGGGTGGGAAAGAAATTAAGTAAAACGATATACTATTCTTCCTACTCTATTATTACTTATACTTCATAAAGCTTATCTCTATTCTTTTTTCTCCAATCTTCCCAGTACAGAGTTTGAAAAAAAAGAAATTAATATGATTATGTATTGTGCATACATACATAGATACTTCTAATTCTGTATCCTGTTTCTATTCTGTTACCTGTTCCCAGATACAGGTGATAAAGCCTAACAGATTTACATACTTCAAATTGCCCTTAGAATAAGGGGAAAATACTACTTTAGCATTGTTAGAGCTATGGACAATTTAAGCTAACATGATCCAAATGAAGACTTCATGGAAATTTGGCAGAAAAAGTGCCCCCACTTGTCTGTAAGTGGGGCAAGGCCCCAAGCTGAAAAAAAACACTTTTTACTCCTGTAAAATGTTTTGTATAAAACCATAATAATGTGACTTAAGCATCTGGTAGAATTGATTTTATTTAGAAGAGCACAGGAGCAGCAAGGCAAAAATGGCACTTTATTTTATGCAGAAAGACAGAAACAAAATATTAACACATCAAGAAGAAGATTAGTAGTGAATACATCAGGAGAGAATAGATAATCTTAAAGTCCAAACTCAGTGGAAGAAATAGTATCAAGACAATTAACACTTGGGCAATTTCAGTTATTATATGCACAGCTGGAATACTTGACTGAACTCAAGCAGAACTAGAAGGCTAGGCAAAGTATTAAATGGCTAGTATAATAAAACAACTAGCAGACAAAGAGGATAACAATTGGCATTCCCAATAAAATGAAAATCCCAGCTACATCAATATGAATAATGTACCACCCACCCACCCCAACCTGTGTGCAAATTTTGCATTATCTGTCTTGCTCTCTGGTAAAGCCAATTCATTTGTCCCATAGGAAGAGATACATAGCATATAGGTTTTATGCATTCACTTTGTATGGCTTGGGGGAAAATGTTTGTGAAAAAGGAGCATATGGAATACAGATAGAAAGGCAGCACTGTCTACATAATACGCAGTGATGGTGGTTCATATTCTGAAAAGTGTTCCTCTTTTTAAATCAATGAATTGTACAAATGCAGAATACAATCCAGTTATACAATCATCAACAAAATCATCTCCTTTAAAGCAGTATAAGACCTCTTTTCTGCAATTCTCTTTGGAAAGATTACTGAAAAACACCTTAATGTGAGCTAAAGATGCACATCTTATAACCTGTGGCCCAGACATTTCTAAAAATTATTACAAACTATAGTTTTAATATAATAGAAAGGACATATTATTAAATATGTGACTGGAAAGAAACCATCTTAATTAAATTTAATATTTGGCAAATATGCACCAGTATATTTATTTTGATCCCACATATTTCTTTCTGGAGTGCACCTTTGGCAGGCCATTCAGAAGATAATCTTTGGCGTTATGTCACACAAAGGAGCTCTAAACAACAACATAGCATAAACCTCCTTGGGAGACAAATATGGGATCTCCCTAATCAACTTGATCAAAAGTTTCTTGGATAAGCAGCAAAACATTTCGAATCAACAAGAAAAGAAGTCCAGTTGCCATGATTCAACTCTACCTGGATGATTGAGAATCTTCATTGACATTTAACATGAGCCTGTTCATAAAGGACATGCTGCTTTATGCCAACATGATTTTCTGTTACTACAGAATGGGATAAAAGTATAGAAAAGCAGCTGTGCGGATGAGCCTTAATCCAATCCTGATCCATATTGTAGTATAATCCTATACAGAAATAAAGATCTTAGATATTCATTTGGATTCCTCTCTAAATAATGGCAGCTAAAACTGAATCTTCAAAAGCAACTCAGGCTTTTTCCCATCCACCATTAGTAATAACTCACGGAATGGAGGAGATCTGGATTGCTTCCATTAGTTGTGCCATCAAATATTTAATCTTTCTGTTATGTATTGATGTAAATCACTTGGAATCAGTTGTAAATAAGTAACTGCTGTGTCCGTTTAAACTCCAGACTGCCTGTCTGCAGAATTGTAAGTTTTTGGGCGGGAATAACTGCTTTAATTCCATTGGCCGCCGCCTATCGGTGGTCCGTATAAATAGAAGTTAAGCGACTGTTAGACTTGCTTCTGAATTAACCAATAAACGTGTTGTTATTCTTCACCTTCGCCTCCTCAATACTTCACAGATCCCAGAACATAACAGTGGCAACGAGGATGGGATGTGCTGCTAAGATGAAAGAGCTAAGTCACTAAAGGGGTAAGACCAGGCATCAGCGCCCTGGTTGGAACTGCGTTCCCCCCTTCTGCCTGCCAGTATGCAAACCCTGGAGGTAGCGCCTTCCTAAGGGACCCGTCCCTGGGAAATTCACAGAAGCCTTAGCAGCACAAGGCATTGAGAGGTCAGTAACAGCTAACCATGGCCAAGGTCAGCAGGCTGTCAGAGTTTGATGTGTCGCACCCTGAGAGGTGGAGCTCGTACATTTCATGAGTCGAGAACTTTCTAAGAGCTAACCAAATTAGCAAAGATGGTTTAAAGGCTGCAATGCTACTTTGTGGCCAGGCGACGTTTGATATAGCTGAAAACTTGGTCGCTGCAGCTACACTAGAGTCGGTCGCCTATCTCGAGCTCAAGAAAAAGCTCAAGGAGCATTTCGAGCCTAAGCTCTCCGTCATTGCATGG
Organism: Azemiops feae; assembly: GCA_023970755.1. NCBI lineage: Eukaryota > Metazoa > Chordata > Lepidosauria > Squamata > Viperidae > Azemiops > Azemiops feae. The sequence goes on along the minus strand of JALGBA010000984.1, from coordinate 451,066 downwards.
AGACATGCATTCAAAAAAAGAGAGCAGCAACCAGGAGAGTCAGCTGCCTAATTTGTGGCCGCGCTTCGACAGGCATCCAGGCTCTGCAACTTCACAGACCTAGAAGAGAGACTTAGAAACCGTCTGGTATGCGGTTTACAGAACAGGGACCTTCAGCAGAAGTTGTTTGCGAAGGAGACCTTGACGTTTCAGGATGCTCTGAAATAGATAATGGCAGAAGAAGCTGCCGGGGGAGCCATCAAAGCCTTACGGCCCCACAAGAACATTCCCAGCCAAGCAACCGTACAGTAGGAGGACACGGAAAGAGTCGACAACCCAGATGGGGACAATGAGGTCGACCAGCTGCAGAAGCTACCAGAAAGAGGGCAGCAGTCGTTTGACAAGGCAGCGCCCTTCCCTAGATGCGTGGGTTGTGGTGGCAGACATCGGCGCTCAGAGTGTAGATTCCGTACGGCGTGCCGAGCATGTGGCAAACAAGGCCACATAACTAGCATCTGTAAAGGTCGCCATAGGGACTCTCTACAAGAAGAATTTCCCAGGAAAGGTACAGGGGCCCCGGGGCAAAGCAGAGTTGGATTTTGCTCCAGCAGAAGGAGCATTCTTAGAACAGGAGCCCATCGCCCCCTTAAAGAAAAGCTCAGGCTTAAGGTCAAGCTTCAAGGAATTCCATGTTCCATGGAATTGGACACTGGGTCAGCCCTGTCCATAGTTTCTCAAAGAACTTTTAACTACATCTGCAGTCGCAGCGGCAAAAGAGTCAAACTCAAGCCATCAAATTTAGTGCTGATGGATTTTCAAAATTCCCGCGTAGCAGTTAAAGGGGAGGCTACGCTAACAGTACAGTTCAAAGAGTTTGAGGGTTCCCTCGATGTCGTGGTAGTCAAAGGCCACCACACAAGCCTCATTGGTTTAGATTGGTTTGATGCCCTGGGCATCCATGTGACTGGCATAAATAAAACGCAAGCAGCGGACCTGACGACTGTTTGCCAGGAATATGCTGATGTCTTCAGCCCTAGCTTAGGCAAGTACAAGGGAGCTCCAATCGCCCTTCACCTTGATCCAACCATAACCCCAATTAGGATCAAGCCTCGCAGAGTGCCTTTTGCCCTCAAGCCTAAAATCGATGCAGAGCTGGACAAGCTGGTGCAACAAGGCGTGTTGCAGCAGTAGATAGCACTTTGTGGGAAACTCCCATAGTCACACCACTTAAATCCAACGGTGAGGTGCACATATGTGCGGATTACAAGTGCACTATAAATAAGGCACTTCAACAGCATGCATATCCGGTACCTGTAGTCAGCCATATCTTGGCATCATTGCAGGGAGGTTGTGTATTTGCCAAATTGGATTTGGCATAGGTGTACCAACAGCTGCCCATGGACGATGCCACGGCAAAAGTTCAAACTATAGTAACCCACAGGGGAGCATTCAGGGTTTGTCGCCTGCAGTTTGGGGTCAGTGTGGCCCCAGGTCTTTTCCAGAGTGTGATGGAGCGCACGCTAAAAAAACATCCCAGGGGTGTGCCCTTATTTCAATGAGGTCCTCATAGCTGGGGAGTCAGTAGAAATATTGGCAGAACGGCTCAAAGCCATCCTTCAGCATTTCCACGAAGCGGGGCTGAAGCTCAAGAGGGACAAATGCCAAATATGAGTGGAGTCAACAGAGTTCCTCGGTTTTCGCATAGATGCTGCAGGCATCCACCCCGCTGAATCTAAGCTCCAAGCTATTCAGCAGGCTCCCAGACCAAAGTCAAAGGGGGAGCTACAGGCATTTTTGGGGTTACTCAATTTCTACCATGCATTCCTGCCTCATAAGGCAGCATTGGCAGAGCCCTTACACAGGCTCTTGGACAAGAAGGCCCCTTGGCAGTGGACGAGCGCCCACGAGAACAGTTTCAAGGCAGTCAAATCACTGTTGTCTTCGCACTCCGTGCTTGCACATTTTAATGAAAAGCTGCCTATCAGCATTGCATGTGATGCATCTCCTTACGGAATAGGAGCCATGTTGAGCCATTTAATGGCTGACGGGAGGCAAGCTCCCATAGCTTATTATTCAAGGACACTGTCACCGGCAGAACGCAACTATACCCAAATAGATAAAGAGGCATTGGCCATCGTGGCCGGTATCAAAAAATTTCACGATTTCCTTTATGGTCGCCCGTTCACGGTCTTCACCGACCATAACCCACTACTGGGTCTGTTCACAACAGACAAACAAACCCCTCAGATCCTATCTCCAAGGATGCTGAGATGGTCCATTTTTCTCGCCGCTTATAATTACAGACTAATTCACAAACTGGGCAGGGAAATGGGCCACGCTGACGCGCTCAGCTGACTGCCCCTGCCAAACTCAGAGCCAGACCCCGCACCTGCTGCATGCATCCTGGCAATCCAGGACTTGCCAGAGTCTCCCCTTCACGATGGGGATGTGGCTGCTGAGACAGCCTCTGACAAAACGCTCAGCCACGTCTTGAACTGGGTGCTTAGGGGGTGGCCAGAAGCTAATCTGGGGGCAGACTTTCACAGTTTCAGTAGAAGGAAGGACGAGCTGTCAGCTCACAAAGGCTGCATTCTGTGGGGAAGTCGGGTCATAGTTCCAAACTCCTTGAGGACTAGGGTCTTAGAATCTCTGCATGAGGGACATCCTGGAATAGTCAGGATGAAGGCACTCATGAGAAGCTACCTGTGGTGGTCAGGGTTGGATAAGGATATTGAGGTCCAAGTACAAAGTTGCCACGTTTGCCAGCAATCCAGACCTGAAATGCCTCAAGCCCCAGTTCATCGCTGGGAAACCATGGTCCAGAATCCACATAGACTTTGCGGGACTTTTCCAGGGACAACTGTTCCTCATTGTCGTGGACAGTCACTCTAAGTGGTTAGAGGTCGCACCTGTCCCTACTATGACTACTGCCAGGACCATCCAGGAACTGTGCAGAAACTTTGCCAATGCATGACACCCTGCACTTCTACGGGCAGAAGCCCAGCAGAACTTAGATGGGGTGGTGTTTAACCACCACGTTGGACCATCTGCATCCTGACCGAGTTGCCTCGGACACAGCACAGCCAAAGCCCCCTCGGAACCTCCAAATAGGCGACCGGATTTGGGCACAAAATTACGGTCAAGGGGCACTATGGGTGGTAGCTGTGGTTTGTAAGGTGTCAGGACCACTCTCTTACAAAGTGGTCCTGGAAGACGGTCGGGTGCTACGCCGGCACATCGACCAATTGCGCCGGAGGCTAGCAAACCAGTCCCCGGCTCACAACATGGTTGAGAGTCAACACCAGGAACAGCATGACAGCGGCTTTGCATCGGAGTCTCAAAGTGCTGGTGAGACTCCCAGTGGCATGGACGGTGTAATAGCGGGAAGCGAGTCACCCCTGATCGCAGCGATTGCACCCACTGAGAGAAACCGGCAAACGGCCCCGATTTCCAGCTCAGCAGAAACTGTTCCACCAATGGACATTGGCACAGGTCTACTCGGCCAGACCAGCCAAAAAGACATGGGACTACCCGTAGCGAACATGTCCCAGAGTCCCGGTCCACCCCGCCAGGCGTTGGAGCCGGTAGACCGGGAACCTCCGGCAGTTCCAAGACGTTCAGGACGGTCGCGGAAGCTACCAAACTATTTGCAGGACTATGTTCAATACTTGAAATTGTGAACTATCTAGGGGGAAGGGGTGTTATGTATTGATGTAAATTACTTGGAATCAGTTATAAATAAGTAACTGCTGTGTCTGTTTAAACTCCAGACTGCCTGTCTGCAGAATTGTAAGTTTGTGTTTTTGGGTGGGAATAACTGCTTTAATTCCATTGGCCGCCGCCTATCGGCGGTCCGTATAAATAGAAGTTAAGCGACTGTTAGAGTTGCTTCTGTGTTAACCAATAAACGTGTTGTTATTATTCACCTTCGCCTCAATGCCTCACAGATCCCAGAACATAACACTTTCCTCCAAACCTACAATCATATCATAAAAATGTTTTAGAAGTTACATTATATTTTTATTATTATAAAATTATTATTATTGACAATACTATAAACTTAATGCCATTTGTTTGTCTCTTTATTCCAATAGTTTACATTTCTTAAGGTTTCTTCAATACTTATGACTTTATGAGTATATAGATGGCTGCATGACGTGAATCCCAAACTGATTTTTTCGCTTCCACATTTTATGAAATAAAAATATATTGATAGCTTCAGGCAATAAACAGTTACCTAAAATTTTGCTGATTTGCCAATCTGTTGGCAAAATTGCTAATGTGTTTCTTTTATCTCCTGGCAAAAATCTTAATCTGGCAAAAATAAGTATTGCATATTTTTATGACCATTATTCAGTTATCTTTTTATCTTTCATTGTCTACACATCTGACTTTCCATTACACATTTGAAATGAATTGTTTTTGGTATCCATAAGAACTTTCTCCCAAATTTCTGTTGTTTGAAAATAAATAAAAACGAAATAGTGTGGCATCAATCATAAGTTAATTTATTTGTCTATTCTGGAAGATGATGTGTTGATATGGGCTACTATCACTTCAACTCACATCCCTTTACTTAAATGTATACACACACACACACACACAAACACACACATGTATGTATATATTGATGCCAGTGACTTACAAGCAATTTTTTTCCATAAGTTTGGCTAAAAAGGTATCCAGAAGAGCGAGCCACACTGGGATTTCAGTCTCATGCTAATTGGGATGAGGTATTAAGCAGACTGAAACTATTCCTCTGGTAGGCCAATGGCATATAAACATTTGTGTGTGTGTTTAACTAATGGGAAGGTTAAATTCAATTCATGGTTGTTCTAAAATGTTCTCCCAATTTACAGGCAAGCAGAAAAAAATAAAACTACACATTACAAGCGTTAATAATCCTGTGAACTGAAGCGCTTGCTAAATGCAAGACTTAACAGTGTATTTGCCTTTGTGGTCTAATCTTGGTAAGCCGACATTTTGACAAATATAAAAACACGATCCTCTTACAGAACAGATTTCTATAATCAGATCATACAATAAGCCATTCTCCATCAGGATACCCTTCAGGTATCAATAACTTGGATCTTTTTTTTTTAAGGTCAGCAGAATCTCCTACCATGCAATTCTAAAGAACATGGCTTGGTGAATACATACTGCATCTTAAAAACCCAATGTATTGTTTGGGACCAAGAGAGAGGCTGGATTTCTACAATACATAAATGTGAACACAGTTTTAAATGAAGGCACTCTTCAGGAAGTGAGATTATATGTAGTATACTGGTATGTGAGCATCTTTTTTCCCTGCAGAGAATACAAGGATTCTGAAACACTGCTTCCTTTTATAGCACATTAATTCTGGACTGTAATAGGCAGAAGCAGTTGAGAGCAATTATGTGTGGCACTTTTGTGTTCAAGCACAGTGTGTAATCACAAGACTTAGCCTTGAGCATACAAGCAGGGTAACATGACACAGAATCATGGATTAGAAATAAAAGGAAATTATGAGAAGTAGACCTATTTTTACTCTAATAAATTCTTTCATACAGATATTAATGCATTGAACTGCCTATGTGCCATCCAGATGATTCTTCCCTTCATTTATTCATATACTCATCCATGATGTCACCTAAAGCAAGTCACTTTATTCGACTGTCTGACAAAGCTCATTTTGATTTTAAAGACTGCTTCTAAGCCCATTCCTATGGAAACTTGTTACCAGCTTCTGTTCCAGACTGCTGGCTGCCAGAACAACTTTATCAGTCTTGATCTAGCCTCTTTAGCTATTTATTATTCTGGTATTTATCATCTTTCATGTTGTTTCTTGTCTTATCATTTCTAAGACTCTTCATACTTGCCATGTGAATGTCGTTTTGCATTTTGTTTCTCTTAATCCTGTGCAGCTTCACTTCAGTTTGGATTCTTAGGGGCAGATGTGCCATGGCAAGTTAATGGTTCACCTTTATAAGCTAATGTAAGTTGCAATAGTACTTCAAATGGCTGGCAATGTAGATAATGTTTTGATGACAAAGGAATTTGCTTTTGGCCATCATTTTATTTGCATAGGGATTGCATCTGCAAAGAATATTTTTACTTTGCCCATTTTTTGCTGAGTATTTTTTGCTGATATTTCCTCATATTCTGTATTGTAAAGACATTTAGAAAAACAGAAGAATAATTATGCAATGAATCCAATTACATTTCTTCAAGCCAGCTATACTGCTATGATGTGATACCCTGACCTAAAGCACGTACCATGGAAGTAAAATATTAAAATCAGATTTAATAGAAAGAACCTACCTTTTGTTCTAGGAGTGGTTTCTGCACACAGAGGAATGATTTTAAAAAACACTTTTATATGGGCAATTTAAAGACTGAGATTTAAGCCAACCCAATTCAAGCCCAGCAGGTTCAATGAATTGAGTGAACTGCAACATTATTGTAAGATGTGAGTGGTCCTCAACTTACAACCACAATGGGAACCAGAATTTCCATTGCTAGATGCTAGATGGTTGTTAAGCAAATCATACCTGATTTTACAACCTTTTTTGCCATGTTTGTTAATCAAATCACTACAGTGGTTAAGTGAATCATGTGGTCATTAGTCAAATATGGCTTGCCCTGTTGACTTTACTTATAGGAAGCCAGCTGGGAAGATTGCACATGGCCTTGGGACACTGTAAGCATCATAATTACAAGCCAGTTGCCAAGTGCCCAAATTTTGATCACATGACAATGGAGATGCTATGATGGTTGTTAAGTATAAAAACCAGTGCCGTCGTAATTTTGAATGGTCATTATACTGTAAGTTGGGGATTATCTATGTAGCACCCAGATTCATGTTTGGGCTTCAAATATCTCCCATCTTTTCTTGACATAATAATGTAAGGCCTGCACAAAGGAGATGAGAACTTTCCCCAGCCTCACATGTTTAATTCAAATTCACTGTGGTTTTCAGCTTCATCTAATTGCTTGAATTGAACATTGTTAAATGACATGATAGAAGCAAAATATGCCTACGGTACTAGGGAGAACATGGTAACTGCTCTTGGAATGCTAAGAGCTTGTGGTTATAAGCAACAGTGGACAAAGAAGATAAATGAGAGCAGATGATGGAATGCAGAAGGAAGAGCCATTTGTGTAAAGTCAAAGAAATTACAGATGACATTTGAAAGTATTAGTTCTGAATGAGATGAAATGGAAGATTCATATGGATAATAACTTGAGGAACAGCTTGTCTGCTTTGCAGCCAAGGATTAAATATTTCTCTTTTTCCACTTACATTTTGTGTAAAGAATTTATACTCTTTATGAAAGGCGATATAATTTAACATAACCTCCTTGCACTTTGATCATCTTTGCCATTTTTAAAAAGGCTTCTGACATTTTGAACTGATTCATGGGTCACAATTCAGGAAACAAGCTCAGTTTCCTAGGAAGAGAAGGAGTGGATGAAATTGGTATTGAGGCAAATTAGATTTTGTGTTATATAGAAAAAGAAATCAAGCCTGTAAAAAGTTTTTTAAAACTACATTTGAGAAACTATGCATGGATCTGAAAGAGGCTTGAATTTCATGCATGGTAGACTTTCATAAAAGAAATGGATCCTTTGTTTCTTTTCACTTTGAATTAGGCCTAGTCTGGCAAAAATGAAATGAAAAGTCTAATGTAAGGTATTTACCACACACCCCTTCAACTATATATATGGAGTGCTATGGCAAATGATTTTTCACACTGGAGAAACAAATAAACAGCCAAATGTATTTTTTTTAAAAATAATGATTCTGGATGAGATTCCCTATTGGCTTCCTATCCTTTTTATGAAATAGCTTTACATGAGAGAATCTTAATAAAATAAATCCCTTATCTGTAATTAAAACTGGATGTACAATCTCGTCGCAAGATGTAAGCTGTTCTGCCTTTTCCAGTTGATTGATGATGAATTTGTCAATGAATTTGTCAATGCTGATGGTGTTCAAGTAGTACTTCAATTGTTTTGGGATTGTATCCAAAGCCCCTGTTACTATTGGTATTATTGGTACATTTTGCTTTCAATTGTTATTATAAGCAATATGGCATGGTAAGAGTTTCCCAAGTCTTCCCAATGGGAAGACTTCTTCATTCTTCTGTGTAGATAAACCAGGTCTTGAAGAAGAGGATTGTTGGAGAAAAGCTGTTGCAGAAATAAAAGCCTTGGGCAATGTTAAATAAGCAGATGCTACAACAGTCATTCCTGAGAAATGGCTGTTGCCATCTTGCTTCTTAACAATGCCCCGAAACCAAGTGGAAAAGAAAGGGAATTCTGCTGAACCAAAGTGAGATCTCTTTTGTTTTCTCTTTGAAGGTACCTATTATTATTAAGAAATTGAATAATGAGCAATCTCCATTTTTAAAATTATTATTATTATTAATTAGAAAATGTCTTCTCCAACTATGTCCAAATCATTCGGAGAGCCCCAGTCAGAAAAAATCTGCCAAAAATAGACCTTACACATTACAGCTAAAAGTGTATGTACATTATACCAGCACAGATGTGATATAAATGATTTATACTAGTCATCCCGGACTGGTCTCATATTATATACAGATGGCCTTTCCATAGGATATAATTTTAAAGATACATTTAATTCCCATCCTCTATAAGTTTCTCAAATCTTTTAATCCATCTGGTTTATGTACAGAGCTAATGTCACATTAAAGAATGTTTTGAGAGAGAAATGGTCAATTGCATAAGATTATAGTACTGTTTTTTACATTCTTCTTTTGTGCCTAACTGTAACTGTGCCACTAGAGGGAGCGTCAAGAATGACATTACTTTTGAGTTATTTCTCAGATATTTGATATAGCATTCTAAATGTTCTTTAATGAAGATCAGCCTCTGTTCATATGACAACACACCAGCATATATAAAATATTACAAATGAATTGTTTCAATCAACTTGTGACTTAATTGCCAAATGAGTTTTTTATATTATATTATATTATATTATATTATATTATATTATATTATATTATATTATATTATATTATATTATATTATATTATATTATATTATATTATATTATATTATATTATATTATATTATATTATATTATATTATATTATATTATTATTATATTATTATGATTCATCGCACAGTCAGCCAGATGTTCAGATTGGATTTGGCATTTTTGTATGCCTATTCAGTCCTTCCCAAGTACCTGCAGTAGGTAGATGTGGATGGTTGATGATGTAACAGATATCGTCATAGGATGTAAGTTGTTCTGAGTAAAGCTGCCTTTTGCAATTGACTGATGGTGAATTTGTCAAATGTCGATTTTAAGTAGTGCTGAAAATTGTTTGGGGATTGCACCCAATACTATTGGTATGATATTTGCTTTCTTTTGCTACAATTGTTATTGTTATTATAAGCAATATGGCACTGTAAGAGTTTTTTAAATGTTTTTTATTTAATTAAACTGATCATTTGTTCATATTTTATCTTGAGAAAAAACTGCAGTGCTGAATTTTAACTGAAATTAAATTCATGTGCATTTAATATTTCCTGCTAAATTGCATATATACTGCCAAAGAAGAGCAATATGAAGAAATGGGAGAGCACACTTGTATAAACCCTTCACATTTCAGGTGTGATTGCAATAAGCCTATCTAAAGTTATCCTCATTATGTTGATTGTGTGCCTATAAATACTCAAGAATGCTGCAGGTTTGGGGAGGGTTTTTGTTTGATTATGTGGCTGTAATTTTGTCTCCATCCCAGATATGTTTAATTTCCAGTCTAGATCATTTTTTGAATATTTTAATTCATCTGTCCTCCAGTATTAAAATTTATCATTGGAAAAAAGAAAAAGGCTATTTTTCAAATAGCGAACAGAGATCTTAAAGAAGACATATAAACATTAAAATCATGGGAAATATAACAGTAGAATTACAATACTGTTGACAAAAGAGAAAGGTTGTGGCACCATTAGTATACTATGTGATTGGCAACCAATAAGAAAATAGGCTCCCATCCTAAGGATATTGATCATAATGGGAGAAAGACAGAAAGAAGAGCATAGCAGGCAATGTTTAGTTTTTTTAGATTCAGAGGCTGATACCTTTTCAAAAGATCATGGGTTGTTCTGATAGAAAATAGCAAGGCTAAATGTGAGAGAGCAAGGCCAGAACTGGGTAAGGTTAGTGCAAAATATGAGTGTGTTTAAGTAAAAACTTCATTTTCTAAAACCCTTTTTACATATTAGGTAGATTCCCCCCTCCCCATTGATCTCTTCTATCTGATGCAATTTTAAAATGATTGTGCTATCCCAAAAGTGGATGAGAAAGAGACCAAAAGCTCAGATTTGAGAGAATGTAGATTGAAATTCCCATATTGTGCATTGGGCAGTCAGGGAGCAAAGGAAAAAGCTAAGAAATTGACTCAAAAGCTTCATGAAAAAGAAATGGTTGAGAATCATAGAGGAATTTTGGGAGACAATTTTCAGGTTCACAGACTACCTAAAAAGAAAAATGTTTTTTTCTATATATTTTAAAATAATTATTTTCTAAATGTCAGTTGGGTTGATTATCATAAATGCTCAAAAACACTCAGTGTCGCATTCAGTGGTATTATTCAATACTGAGAATCTTCTGCAACTCTGATATATCAGCTAGTGCCTTTCTTGAACTCATCATCACTGTGTATTTTGGAGTCTTTCAGATCATGGATGCATTGGAAGAGTTCCAAAGTTAGATATTATGTCAAAAGAATTGGTGGGACAGTTGATCCTATAATCAACGTGTAAAAAATGTTCAGTTTGAACCATTAGAACAGTGCAGCTACAGTGAAAAGGCATCCCAAGTTGGACATTATTGAGAAAGACTGCAAATAAAATAGAATCATATTGATTTTATGATTGCATTGAATGTCAGAGTATTAACTCAGGTCACATTGTGCTCAGAATGTAATTATGGGCACTGGTAGTGCCCAGAAAAAAGTTGTAAGGAAGAAAGTTTTTCCCCCTTTGCTTTAGGACAATCTCTGAATATTTCAGCCATTTATGAGTAAGAAGACTGTAACACTGAGAAACTATGATTGTTTATGAAACTATAAATGATAGATGTCTTATATCTGATAGCTAAAGAGTACGAATATCTCTTAGTTGGTCTTTTTTTTTTTTTACAGAAAGTTTCCTCAAAACTTTATTCTCCCCTCTCTTTCAAGTCATTTTTCTCTGTCCTTAACATTTTAAAAGCACTATATGGAATAATTACATTGGGCTCTTTGTACAATAATACCTATATATGTGTAACTATATATAATTATAAGTTAAGACAAAAATATTCTTTTAAAAAAATACTGCAAAATTATGCTACTCCTGAGAATATCATTAGATTTAATTACATAACTATGTTAAAAATGGCTCCTTACATATGATATAATTTTGGTAACTGGAATATATATTTTAGTATAATATTCACTTTTTCCTTTACTGAAAGGAATAGTACTTTATCTAGAAAAGAGTACCATAAAAGAGTAGTCCAGTGGCAGGAGGTAAACAATTTCTAATATATGCAGACAAATATTTGAAGTGACACAAGGTGTTGTACATGTCTTCCATCTACTGCCCCTCAGATGCATTGGATAGAAACAGTCAATTGGATGGCAATTCTGGGAGCTGTGACATTAACTAATCTGGAGGACATTAGGCTTAGGAAGCCTGGATATTACAAATTCTACCTGCCAATTCAAATAATCCAAGTTTTTCACAAAGTTTAGCTGATTTTTAGGAACCAGAAATGTTTCTGTAAAAACCTTGGAAACTATAAAATTAGAATTCAATTGTATACATATCTCTTATTGGAATGGCTTTGTTATGATAAAAGGAAAGTCAGAACATCTTCACTGTCATTTAAAGCTGACTGGCATGAAAGTGTCCTCCATTTCAACTAAAGGGAGGGAGGGAGGGAGCATGGCAGGTTAGATGCCGCTCTGTCTTCCATCAGAATAACAGAATAATAGAGTTGGGAGGGACCTTTGAGGTCTTCTAGTCCAACCCCCTGTTCAAGCAGGAGAACCTATATCACTCTAGACAAATGGCTGTCCAGTCTCTTCTTAAAAGCCTCCAGTGATGGAGCACTCACAATTTCTGGAGGCAAGCAGTTCCACTGGTTAATTGTTCTCACTGTCAGGAAATTTCTCTTTAGTTCTAGGTTGCTTGTCTCCTTAATTAGTGTCCATCCATTGGTTCTTCTGGTGCTTTGGAAAATAGGTTGACCCCCCTCTTCTTTGTAGCAGCCCTTCAAATATTGGAACACTGCTGTGATGTTACCCCTAGTCCTTCCTTTCACTAGACTAGACATACCCAATTCCTGCAACCGTTCTTCACATGTTTTAGCCTCCAGGCCCCTAATAATCTTTGCTGCTCTTCTCTGCAATTTTTTCAGAGTCTCTACATCTTTTTTATGATATGGTGACCAAAACTGGATGCAGTATTCTAAATGTGATCTTACGAAGTCTTTATAAAGCAGTACTAACACTTCACATGATCTTGATTCTATTCCTCTGTTAATGTAGCCTAGGATTGGGTTGTCTTTTTTGACAGCTGCAACACACTACTGGGTCATATTTAAGTGACTATCCACATACTATAAAGATTTTGCTTGGGAATTTATACACTCTTTAAGATCCTTCTTGCAGTCTGCTATTGAACCAAGTTTACCAAATCTGTTCCTGTATATTTGGTTTTTCTTGCCTAAGTGTAAAACCTTACATTTTTCTCCACTGAATTTTGTTAGGTAGGGCCCAGTGTTAAAGTCTGTCAAGATGTGTTAGCTATTCCTGCCAGCTTGGTGTCATCTGCAGATTTGATGAATTCCCCTTCTATTCACTCCTCTAAATTGTTTGTGAAGATATTGAAAAGTACTGGATCTAAAACAGAACCTTGGGGTACCCCACTGCTTACTTCCCTGCCATCTTCTCCCATTAGTGGAACAATTGTTTCTTTGACTTTTTTCTTGTTTTTTTATATGTTGACAGAAACTTATTATTTTTGACATTTGTTGCAAGTCTTACTTCATACTGAGCCTTAGCTTTCCTGATTTCATCTTTGCAGATTTGGGTTATATGCTGGTATTCTGCCTTAATTATGTGTCCCTCTTTCCATTGTTTAATTTTTAATTAATTTTTAATGTTTTTATCAACTCACTATTATTTTCAAGACTTCTTTGCCTTAAATGGCTCTCTCAAGCCCCCTTGAACATCATTACTGAGATGACCAAGACTACAGTTATCTGTTGTTGTCTTACAGATATACTTTGTGCTACTGCACAAATGTATATTTGCATGCTAAAAAGATTTTCTTTGGAATTTATAGACTCTTTGTATCCCATGCATAGATAAACTGGAAATGAAGCTGGTTTAAAAAACTTCTGGATTTCAACCTCTTCCTCTGATTTGGTTACCAGGGTGATTTGAAATTGAGTCTGCACTACAGTTACTACAGTTCCTAATTGGTGGATTTCTTCTGTGTCCTCCTGGGCACCAAACAAAAAAGAAAAGAGAAGAGAAGACTATACTTTTATCATTTTTCTGTCCATTTTGGATAGAAGGTGAAAGTAGCATTATCCCCTGTCAATTATCAATCATCTATCATGTGTAGTCCTCAATGGAACTACATCCATGTGAGGTATCCAAAGGTTCTGTTTTAGGCCCAGTACTCTTCAATATCTTCATAAATAGTCTAGATGAGGGAATTGAAGGAGAACTCATCAAATTGGCAGATGGCCCTAAGCTGTCAGGAATACTCATTATCCCAAAAGACAAGCTCAAGATCAAAAAAGATCTTGACAGACTTGAACACTGGGCCCTATCTAACAACATGAAATTCAACATAAATAAAAGTAAGGCTTTACACTTATACAAAGCACTGTTCCCAATGCTTTGATTAAGGGGCTGGAGGCTAAAACATACTAAGAATGGTTACAGGAATTAAGTATGCCTAGTCTAATGAAAAGAAGGACTAAGGGTGATGATAGCACTGTTCCAAAGTGCTACAAAGATGAGGGGATCAAACTATTTTCCAAAGCATCAAAAAGCAAAACAAGAAACAATGGATGGAAACTAATCAAGGAGAGAAGCAAACTAGAACTAAGGAGAAATTTCCTGACAGTTAGAACAATTAATCAGTGGAACAACCTGCCTCCAGAAGCGGTGATTGCTCCAATGCTGCAAGTTTTTAAGAAGAGATTGGACAACCATTTGTCTGAAATTGTATAGGGCTTCCTGCCTGAGCAGGGGGTTGGACTAGAAGATTTCCAAGGTCCCTTCCAACTCTGTCATTCTGTTATTTTGGGGAGGCAGGCTATGGCAATTCCATTTTCAGTGTTTCAGCAGTGAGCTTGTAAAAAAGAAAAAAAGCTAGGCCATTCTTCCATTGGTGAATAAAAAAAAAATCCAACTTTTTCTCTTCCATGGTAGATTCATTTAAACAAAAGACAGGAAAGAGCAGCAATCAGTGACAGTAGGGTTGGGAGTACAAAGGATTGGCCATATGAAATGCAGTGGGTGAACTGGCCTGCAGTGTTTGAGCTAGTATTTTGACATGACAGAAGAGGAAGAAGAAGAAGAAAAAGAAGAAGGAGGAGAAGGAGGAGGAGGAGGAGGAGGAGGAGGAGGAGGAGGAGAAGAAGAAGAAGAAGAAGAAGAAGAAGAAGAAGAAGAAGAAGAAGAAGTAGTAGTAGTAGTAGTAGTAGTAGTAGTAGTAGTAGTAGTAGTAGTAGTTGAAGAAGAAGAAAAAGCCTTCTTCTTGTCCATGATAAATGTTTGGTGACCGTCAGTCATGCCATGGGAAATGTAAAAAATGTAAGAAATGTAAAAAAATAACAAAAAAAAGCATCTTTCAACAAGTAAAAACTAAGAAAAAAGTCAAGGAAACAATTGGCCCATTAATGGGAGGAAATGGCAAGAAGGCGACAAGCAGCAGGAAGAAAGTGGAATTGCTTAATTCATTTTTTGCATCTGTCTTTACACAAAAGGAAAAAAAAGCCCATAAAATGCAGATTAGAAATGCAGGTCAAAATAAACATGAAAATGGTAAGAGAACACCTATTTACTCTAGATGATTCAAATCAGCAGGACCAGATGGATTACACCCCCCCCCCAAGGTTCTGAAGGAACTGGCAGACATGATCTCAGAACCACTGAATCTTTTCTTTCAAACATCCTGGAGCACCGGGGAACTACCGATACCAGAGGACTGGGAAAAAGGCTAATGTAGTTCCGATCTTCAAAAAAGGGAAAAAGATGTATCCAGGAAACTACAGACCTATCAGTCTGACATCAATACCAAGGAAGATTCTGAAAAATAATAAGCAAGCAACGAATCTGTGAACACCTAGAGGCAAGCAAAATTATAATCAGAAGCCAACATGGGTTTGTCAAAACAGATTATGCCAGACAAATCTTATTGCATTTTTTGACAAAGTGACAAAATTAGTAAACCAGCAAAATACTGTGGATATAATTTACTTGGATTTCAGTAAGGCATTTGATAAAGTAGACCACAATCTACTACTTGATAAGATAGAAACTGTAGGCTAGACGGCCTCACACTTGATGGATTGGTAATTGGCTGACCAACCACCATGCAGTCCTCAATGGTACTACATCCACATGGAGAGAAGTAAGCAGTGGGGTACCTCAAGGCTCTGACTTCAGCCCAGTACTCTTCAATATCTTCATCAACGATTTTGATGAGAGGATAGAAGGGGAACTCATCAAATGTGCAGACAACGCCAAGCTGGCAGGAATAGCCAACACTCCAGAAGTTAGGTTCAAGATACAGAAGGATCTCAAAAGGCTTGAACACTGGGCCCTATCTAACAAAATGAAATTCAATAGTGAGAAAAGTAAGATTCTATATTTAGGGAAGAAAAACGAAATGTAGAGGTATAGAATTGGGGGTACCTGGTCAATAGTAGTAACTGTGAGAAGGATCTTGAAGTCCTAGTGGACAATCACTTAAATATGAGCAAGCAGTACACCAGAGCAGCTCCCTCCCACCAAAAAAACCAAGCAGTCCTAGGCTGCATTAACAGAGGAATAGAATCTAGAACACACCTTGGTAAGACCACAGTTGGAATATTGTATCCTGTTTTGGTTGCTACAATATAAAAAAGATGCTGAGATTCTAGAAAGAATGCAGAGAAAAGCAACAAAAATTATTAGGCTCTGGAGGCTAAAACATATGAAGAATGGTTGCAGGAATTGGGTACATTTAGTTTAATGCAGGGGTGTCAAACTGCCGGCCCGCAGGCCGGATGCGTCACGTGGAAGCCGCGCCCACCCCATTGCCGGCAATGGCAAAACTGTCCCGATACATTGTGCGATGTCACGTGACGTCGCGAGTTTGACATGTCTGGTTTAATGAAAAGAAGAACTAGGGATGACATGGTAGCAGTGTTCCAATACTGAAGGGGTTGCCACAAAGAAGAGGGAATCAAGCTATTCTCCAAAGCACCTGAATGCAGGACAAGAAGCAATGGATGGAAACTAATCAAGGAGAGAACTAATCTATAACTAAGGAGAAATTTCCTGACAGTGAGAACAATTAATCAGTGGAACAACCTGCCTCCAGAAGTTGTGAGTGCTCCATCTCTGGAGGTTTTTAAGATGAAATTGGACAACCATTTGTCTGAAATGATATAGGGTTTCCTGCTTGAGCAGAGGGTTAGACTAGAAGTCCTCTAAAGTCTCTTCCTGCTCTGTTATTCTGTAAGATTGGAATATAGGAAGCAATGAAGAAAGCAAATTTAAGGACAGAGATTCTGTTCATAAGCTTTGATTTGTAAGTAATTTTGCTGGGCAGTCATTTCTATTATATTTATAAATTTTCCAAAGTCATATAAAGGCAAATCACGGAATCATACACTGTAAGAAGTAATTTAGGTCATCAAGTGCAACTGCCAGCTCAGTGCTAGAATGGAAATTAAAGTTATCACCATCAGATTGCCATTCACTGGCAGCCTCTGCCTGAATGCTGAAAATAACTGCTTCCCTAAATCAGACTTTCCCCAGTTACCTGTTCTTATTTAACTGGAGTCTGTCTGTTGTCCTACTCTTTGAGACTGTAATTCTGTGTCCTGCATTTCAGAGCAACAAAGGACAGACCTGGACCTTCTTCCCTTTATCACCTTTTTAATACTTTGAATAGTTCAGTCTAGTTCCAGCTGTCTTTCTTCCTCAAGAAGAAATCCATCTAAATCACAGGTGTCAAATTCGCCGCATCACGTGACGTGTTGCGATGTATCATGACTTTTTTTGCATTGCCAGAGCTGGGGTGGGCGTGGCTTCCACATGATGCAACTGGCCCACGGGCCGGCAGTTTGACACACGATCTACATCTTTTCTCCTAAGAATTCCTTTTCAATCCACTTTTTTGTCCCCATTTCAGTGTATCTGAATCTTCATCGACTTTCAGAAGCGTACAGATCCAGAATAGCAGTCTAGATAGACTGAAGCTATGTTTTTATTGATTACAGCCTAAAAGTCTGACACGGTGCAAAGTGGTCAGGATAAAGTGGTCCAAAAAATGATCTTTCCTGGGAGGGTGGCGGCAGCCATGTGCATCAGGCTGAGGTCATGTATTGAAAATTGAGGTCAACTGAGATCAATTGAGAGATTTCTTTCAATAACTTGCATATATGCATGCACATGCCTGGCATGCATTACCAGCAAAGCCAAACAACTGCCAGGATGTGTGTGTGAGAGAGGCAGACACTGAGAATGTTGACTTCTCTTTGTCCCCCTGCTTTCATATATACCCGTAACACATAAGTTCTTAAAATTTTTATATCTGTTTCTATTTGTAATCCTCTCAGCACTAAATGTAAAGCCCATCTATCAAGTTTGACGTTCTTCAGTCTAATTTAGTTTTCCCAATGAACTCAGCTGTGTTGCATGACAACTCACTTCAAGTTCTATGTATATCTGGGGGGTGGGGGGGGAAGGTAGATGAAAAAACTTTGGTGAAGTGGATAACTTTATACATCTACTTTCTTGACAACTTAGTTGTCATTTCAGTGTACTGCATAAAATGCACTCCAAAAGTAGTAGTGTGTCATTCAAAGAAATGGTCTCCTGTTTTTTCCTGATTGGATACAAGAAAGAAAAAATAGCAGTCTCCAGGTGTACCATTCTAAATGTGAAATGGAATAATTAACTGCTGCAATGAGTAAGAAAGTGATGATTTATGATACATTTTCCTCTTTCCTGTGAGAGGCTTGCTGTAAAAATTCTGTTCTTGAAGGCTGATTTCACTCCTATATAATCATTTCCTTTTCATCATAGCAATGACTGATTTTTTTTCCACCTGGAGAAAGATTTGTTGTGGGGGAGGGAAGATAAAAATAATTGCCAGGCTTGTGCTTAGCAGTTTAGGGCTGTGATGCCCACAACTTACTCAACATAGGTTGGAGAGAAAAAAAACTAAATCTTTATATATGAACTTTTTTGCACAAAATAAAGTGAACTTAAAGAACAGACCATTTTCAAGAGTTCTTTTCAAGGAACATTAGTACAGTTGTTGAAAAGAAAGCATGTGATTGTTAGTTGTATTACAATGATATCAGAATAGGGGATGCTGTAGCTCAGTGGTTAAAGACACTGAGCTTGTCAGCTGACAGCCTGGGTTCAAGACCCAAGTGCCACATGACAGGGAAAGCTCCCTTTACTTGTCCTAGCTCCTGCCCACCTAGCAATTCGAAAGTGTGTAAATGCAAGTAGATTAATACCCTGTTTCTCTGAAAATAAGACCTAACCGGAAAATAAGCTCTTGCATGATTTTTCAGGATGCTCGTAATATAAGCCCTACCCTGAAAATAAGCCCTAGTTAAGATTGTCAGCCAGACGGATGCATTTAGTACCGTATTCCCTGAAAATAAAACCTAACTGGAGCAAAAATTAATATTAGACCCGGTCTTATTTTCAGGGAAACATGGTTAGCTACCACTTTGGTGGGAAAGTAACATGCACCTTGACATATAGTGATGCTAGCCACATGACCACAGAAACATCTTCAGACAATGCTGGCTCCCTCGGGTAAGAAACAGAGATGAACACACAGCCCCTACAGTCAGAAACAACCAGAAAGGGGAAATTTTTACCTTTAATATCAGAATAGAAGAGAATATGGCTGTCTAACCTCCCCTGAAGAATAGTACCCTACAAAGAATTATTTAAAATTTGGAAATACAGAAAAAATCAAGATCTTTTTTTTTTATGTATCGATCTTCCTTGGGCTGTATCTATTTCCTTGGGCTAGAGAAAATCCACTGAATTATTTACAAGCAGCCTGGGTCTAATCCAGGGTTAGGCCACAATATTAAATAGTGCTGTCTTGATAGTAACAGAAGCAAGAAATATGAAGAACTCTTTCAGTAGTACCCAACATTTGGTACTTTTGCTATTTGTGGTTACAGGTAGTCCTCGAGTTACAACCACAATTGAGCCCAAAATTTCTGCTGTTAAGCAAGGCAGTTGTTAAGTAAGTTTTGCCCCATTTGACATTTTTTTTGCCGCAGTTGTTAAGTGAATCACTGCAATTGTTAAGATTAATATGCTTATTTAAGTGAATCTAGCTTTCCCATTGACTTTGCTTGTCAGAAGGGAGCAAAAGGGGATCACATGACTCCTGGACACTGCAACTGTCATAAATATGAATCAGTTGCTAAGCATCTGAATTTTGAGTACATGATCATGGGGATGCTGCAATGGTCATCAGTTGAAAAACGGTGATAAATCACTTTTTCCAATGCCATTGTAATGTTGAATGGCCACTAAATGAACTGTTGTAAGTCAAGGATTACCTACCGTGTTTCCCCAAATATAAGATCCGGTCTTATTTTTTTTGCCTCCAAAAGAGGCACCAGGTCTTATTTTCAGGGGGGGGGCTTTTCCACTCACCTCCAGCACTGACAGCCCCGCCCAGCCAGCCCACTTCTTCTGCGGCCTAAGGAGCAGTTTCATTCTGCAGCTGAGAATAGAGCTCCGGCCTGCATTCTGCAGCTGAATGGAGCTCAGGCCTTGCAGAACTGAGCTATGGATTGAATCCATAACTTGGTTCTCAGCTGCAGTGGCCTTCTGGAATGCGAAATGCAGGCCTGGGGATACCGTAGAAGACGTGGGCAGTGAGGAGAGGCCTGGCTGCAAGGTAAGCTGGTGCGGGCACGTGGAGCAGCTCCACCCCCCCACCCCCGCCCTAGCTTGATTTTTAGGTGTGTGCCTCATCCCAAAACTAGGGCTTATTTTGGGGGTAGGGCTTATATTAGGCACACCCCCAAAAATCTAGAGCTTATTTTTGGGGTAGGTCTTACTTTTGGGGGTATATTTAGGTGGCCAAACACAAATATTGTTATAATCTTACCGACCAATTATTTATAATGTCATAATTAATACATTTTTTTAGGGTGGGATGATGATCAATCCCTTAGCTCTCTTTGCCATCATTTTCCTCTTTGTTCTTTCGTTACTCATGTTGGTATTAGCCTAGCCATAGAGGAAAAAGAGTTTCCCATCCAAAGTTGATTTCAATTCTGCCTTACAAATTAATCCATGAAAATGTATGTCCAAGATTGCAGCTCTTGCAAGTGCAACAAACCCAACTGGACTTCTAAGAAAAAGCATGCCCAGACATATCCAGTCCAAAATCATCATCATATCTCAACTATAACTACCTCCACTTTGTAACTTCTCATTGTACCAAATGAGGTTAGGTTGTTAAATACTCCTGATCGTATATTCAGAAATGCTGCCATAACCATGATATATCTTAGCTGAGAACTCTAAGGGGACTTGAGACTTCTACACTTTGGGTGAAGATTTGGTTTCCTTGGAAATCAGGTTTGCATATCTGCCCAGTAATACTGGCACATGAGTAGTGACATTGTCTGCCTAAACTTTGATCATACCCCTGCCTTTATCCTGCAAGATTCATATCCTCCACATTCTTAATACATGAGACCTCTAGACCCAAGTCACTCTGCTCTTGCCTTTCAGTATTATTTCCTGCACTTTTTTCATCAAATATATACATACACAAAATACTTTACATCCCAAAAGAGAGTCCATATCCATGCTTCTCTTTCTCATTCTGATATCATGTGAGAATCCTTTCTAACTTGCTCTTATTCCCCTAGCTCAACTTCAGACTCTCCAATTCTTCTCCTGAGTCATTGGAGGACCACTGGGGTTCTTTTTTTAAAAATGTCCTAGAAGACTGGACCTCCATCTATACCTAAACTATTATCTCTTGGTCTCACAGAATCCTTAACAATTTAGAAAAATTAAAAAAGCAGATTATTTTTGTAACATTCTTGATTACTTGTAGGATTTTCCTTATATATCCTGGGAGTAGTGATACCACATTGTGTACCCTACCCTCTCAAATTCCATACATGTCTATCGTCTTGGAGATTTCTACATTGTCCATGTTTCTCTTGAAAACATGTAACAGCTGGCAAAACATCAAACATTTTGAGACTCATGAAAAAAACTGAAATTAGTGGTGACATGGAAAAATCTTGACAGAGATGCTTTTTGACACATTCCTAATGTCAGTGTCGGATAAGGAGGAAGGAGTACTTTCTGTCTCTATGCAGTGATGCATTTGGTCATCCAGTTGTGGCATTACACATTTTATTAACTTAGGCCATAACAATGGAAATATCTTGGCTAAAGGAAAGAAAATTAAGGAGCAATCACTATAAAGTAAAATAACTGATCTTCATGTTGAGGTTGATTAACGCAGGCTAGAAATTCATTAAATGAATGTAGTTCTTATTTCTCTTTTTCAGTTCTCAGAATAATGTCCATCTGTTCAATTAATGCCACAATCTGCAACCATTGCTTTGAACCAATTAAAAAAAAAAATCAGAAGTGGCAAAACAAGAAGACATGGAAACAATATTTTTTAAACAAGAAATAAAAATCAATGAAGATGAGCATTTTTCAAAAATGGATTGATTGCAGATTAAGTAGATTAAATCCATGTTCCTACCTTTTACTTTCTCTCGTCTCACAACCTATATTGCTTGTCATTTGATAACTCACCCATAATACGTTGCTTCATGGGAAAATGAATTCAGTCAGACTTCTCCCCCTGAATGACCCTAGAAACCAATACAGTAAAGAGACTTTAGCCCCATAGCACCTCAAAGACTAAAAAAAAAAACATTGCTTAAATTTTCATAGGTCATAATCCACTTCATCATACAGATGGTAAATATTTGTGAGAAACAAGCATATAACATGAAAGGAAAGATGGAAAGACAGATTTCTCATTAAAGTAGTGGTTGGATAGAAACAAATATTGTGTACTAATATGCTGGTTAATACATGTTGTGTGTTAAGAAATCTGTTTAAATTCCTGAGCAATTCCAGGAAAGTTTCATGATCACTTTGTTTTGCATTTTCTTCTTCTTCAGGGATGATAACTGTTCTGTTCTTGCACAGAAGACATCGAGACGAGGCTGGTTCACAACAAGGATCTCTTTATTGAAAACAGTCACAGAACAGAAGCAAGAACACAATGGCCATTGGCCTTTTATATTCTCCTGCAAGGGGATGCACATCCAATCATTGCAGGCCGTTCTCCCGCCTTGCGCATGCACGCAAGGCCAGAGACAGCCTGTCTGGGTCCCGGGCAGACACGTGGTCTGTCCGGGTCTCTGCAGCCTTCCTGCAGCCTTCCTGAGCCTTGCTGAATGACTCAGCAAGGCCCAGGACATAACAATAACCTAGATCCCATCGCAGAAATCCTGGGATTTGTTGTGACTTCTCACTCATTGCTGGATCTCAGATTTATCCTATTTACTCTTTTGACCACATTGCCTAAAGTATAGTAATTGTGATGTCGTGTACCACTCTGGAAGATAAGCAAGGGATTGTTCCTTTCATATCACAGCTGGCATGATTTGACTCTTAATAGTGTTGCCTGGAGTAAATATCGGTGGAAATGCTGGATTTGCTCCAGAGATTAATTCCTATTATTATATCACATGACTTTTCTAATTAGAAGCTGGATTAAGATGTTTGGCCTTCTGTAAGCCAGTACCACATACAATAATGTTCCCCTGATTACCCTATCAATAACTTGGGCATTTTCTAAACTGAAATCTTTTATTTATAGCAGCACTTTTGTAGATACTGATCATGCTGGCCAACAGGTAGCTTATTCTGTTCTCTGCTCTTCACAATACTCATTTATCTCAGACGGAAGACAGTTTTCTTTCTTAAACTAGGTATGTGTCAGTGTAACTGACATAGAGAACTTGATTGAAGGGTTTAAATTAAAACCCACAAATCTTAAAAGTTGCCAAGGTTGAGAAACACAACTGTACAGTATTACAGCTACCAAGTGCCAGACTGCTCAAAGACATCAACATCATCATCATTTACATGTAGTCCTTGAGCAATTGCTCAAAGTTACAATAGCACTGGGAAAAGTGGCTTATGACTGGTCCTTACCCTTATGACTATTGCAGCATCCCTGTGGCCATGGGATAAAAATTGGATGCTTGTCAAGTGGCCATTTATGATGATGGCAGAATCCAGAGGTCTTATGATCTCCATTTATGACCTTCTTAGACGGCTTCTGCCAAGCAGTCATTGGGGAAGCTGGATTCATTGAACAACTGCATGGTTTGCTTAATAACTGCAGTAATTTGCTTAACAAAAGCAAATTGGCAAAAAAAAAAGTTCTTAAAATTGGATATGACTCACTTTAGCAACAACCTTTTTCATCAATGGAAATTCTGGTTCCAGTTGTGGTAATAAGTTGAGGACTGCTGTATTTATTAGATTAGATTTAAAGGCTGCTTGACTCCAAAGCAACTTTGGGTAGCTTATGTTTTAAAAGATTAATGTGACAGGCAGACAGGAAAAACAAAAATGAGCTAAGCGACAAAGAAATTGTAAATATTGTGGCTGTTCAGAATGTTTTGAAAAAGGAGTTTCTTTATTTGTGGGGGAAAATGCATCTTATCTAAATTAAACCAGTTATCAAATGCATAAAATAACATAATGGGGAAATTCTACTCAAAATTTCTAGGCACACTGATAGGGCTCTGGGGAAAAGAAACTCTTACTATGTACTTGGAGGTGGGGAGCAAACTGAGTTCCAGATAAGGCCTTTTAGAAAGCCATTAGGAAGTGTTTCTTTCCTCCTCAGAGCTTCTGTTGGCAAACAGTAATTCTGCTTTTTTTTTCTTCTTAAGTCCTTCCTTTCGCAAAATTATGAAAATCATAAATGCTAATTAAAAACAGAATTTTCTCTCATTCTGTTTTGTTTTTTGAAGCATTACTGATAAAGACAGCCAAAGGCATTCATAGAGACAGGGGGTTAAAAGAATCAAGACAGCCTCAATCTGTGATCAAAGTTCCATTTTATGTACATCATAGTTATTTTATATAGCAAGCCAAGTGGGGCATCTTCTGAGTTAAACCAGGAAGAACTTCTAGTTTCTTACTTTTTAAAAAAACTACGCACAGCCTTACACATTAATGGTGTAAAATTTTTTTTAAATATTTAGCCATAACTTGTCAATACAACTGGAATAAAATTGAGAGTTTATTCAGCCCTTATGTTCAAATGATTTTCTTTGCAGAGGAAGTGGGATGGCATCAGAATTTAGAGAAGAAAGACAGTGCTTTTGGGCTCAGCATCCAGAAGCAGATTCCTTAGCTCAGCTTGTTCCTGCTGCCTCCCTTGAGATGAGTTGGCTACTGTCCTTTTGCCTGCAGATTATAGGATCTGAAGTCTAATATGCTTGAGGGTATCACTTCCATATAGGTTGCTCTAGACTGGGATGAGTGGGTGTTTTAATTGCTTGATTTATCCTCATTAATTAGCTGAAAGAAATACTTCAGACCTTATGCAACTATGAGCATAATATCTTTCTGCTCTGCAGAAAAGCAGTCTGTCTTTTTTTATCAGACTTCAATGTGAATCTGAAAAATGATGTGACTGCTTTAAGAATCACATTTATTTCTGAAAGTGGTTGCAGTGGTTTTTTTTATTTATTTCCAGACTCAGCAGATGCCTAACAAAAGATGGGTTGTTTTAATGAATCGTGCAGTGGGTCTATGCTCCTATGGGATCCCAGCCACTTCCAAAACGTTATTGAAATGTGCTCAGGCCCTAATACATGGCACTCTCTTCTTTACTATTTTTTCACAATAATATTTATAATAAATAGATAGGGTTTCCTGCAAAATTCTGCTTTCACTATCTCTTTTCTGCCATCTAGTGATTGTCTGGATGATAAGTTTCCATGCTGAGGGTAGCTCTGAACTTTGACCTCCTCCATCTTAATCCAGCAGTTTAACCATTGCTAGTTCCTCATTTATAAAATCCCTGCCCAAAGACATTTACTAGTTTGCTCATTTAAAAGTATTCTTTTATCAGGGATAATTTGGTGAGATTTGGGTATTGCCTTCCATATCTATGCTTTATAATATTTTAAATTTTAAATTAAGATATATTTGGCTTTTAAATTCTCTTTTTTTTTTAAAAAAAGCTATAAAGCAAACCATTTGTTGAAAATATTATCTGTCTGGATATTAATCATTGATATATCAACTTGCACTGGACCAACATGGTACTGATGGTCCATCATTTGCAGTGAAAAAGTCTTCATCTTGCGTGGATTGATAATACACATAAAAAATCCAAATAAACCCAGTGCATGGAGGATGGGGGATATGGCAAAAATTCTCAATTCACTGCTGTGTTCAGCAATTTCAGAAACCAGTTGACTTGTTATAGAATTTATTTTAAGCCTGTGCTTTATAATTATTTGAAATCAGTGTGGTACAGCAGCCACTTTTCTTCTTTTTACTGAACAGCAGAGAATTGAATTGCCCCTGCTGACCCAAAGGTCACTGTAAAAAGTATGCATGTACACACACACACACACACACACTTCTGTTATAAGCTGGGGTCATGTAATTGCAGCATAAGCTGCCTAAAAATGGGGAGGGGGAGAGGAAAAGGAGTAGTAGTTGTCTTTTGCACGTAGAATGGGAATATCTCAGGATCCAAATGTTTTTGGCAAATCCTGGGTTTGCCACATTTATGAGAAACAGACTTACAATTAAATATAGAGAAGTGATCTGCTCTATTACGATAGAAATGTGCTGCCATAATTCCCAAAAGGCAAACTCAAAAGGCTGGCTCCAAAATGACATGAAGTGAAAACAACGGTGATTGCAAATCACAGCCTGCTGACACATTCCATCTCTTTTCTGGCATGTAATTAAAACGTGAAGATGAGCCTGCCAATTACCATGAAATGAATTAGAGGACTCCCTAAGCGTTTGCTATAGCCTTTTATTAAGCCATTATCAATTTCTAGACTTCAGCTTGTCAACACTGGGCTTGGAAATGTGAACAGCACTTCCTTGTTTGGAGATCAGCTGGAGTAGCACAGATGTGAGCAGTCAAGATGCTGTCAGATACAAGAGTCAATGAACGAGAATACGAGAATGCTGGAGGGAAAGTATTGGAGACTTCCTAAGCAAAAGCAAGGAGGTGGGCATGGCGGTCTCAGTTAGCCGTTTTCAGCCTGTTGAAAACTCTCAAGCATCCATTTCAATTAACATCCTTCCTTCTAATTTCAGCAAACAGATTGTGATTGCCTATACAAACTCTGAAGTTGAGAGGGTTATACACAGATAGTCCTTGGCTTACAACCGTAATGGGGCCCATAATTTCTATTGTAAGTCATTGAGAACATGAGTTAGATTTTACCATTTTTGTGACAGTCATTAAATGAATCCAGCATGCTTAACGGGTAATTATTGCTGGAAATCAGTGTAAAAGAGTTGCAATTCACAATCACGTGACCGTAAGATGTTGCAACCAGTTCTAAATGTGAGCTAGCTGCCAAGCCCCTGAATTGTGGTCCCATGACTAGGAAGGTAGTACAGCAGTCTTAAGTGCAAGTACAGGTCACGTCACTTTTTATCAGGCTATCATAACTTTGAACCATCATTAAACAAATGGTTGTAAGTCAAGGACTATCTCTATTCCACAATTAGTCCAGATTTTGCTTCACCTAAATATTAGAAGTGTATCACTTCTACTTTTTAAAACATGGCTTATAAGAGTCCTTTTAAATACTTCCCAACCCCAAAATAACGGAATAACAGAGTTGGAAGGGACCTTGGAGGTTTTCTAGTCCAACCCACTGCTCAACTAGGAAACCCTATACTATTTCAGAGAAATGGTTGTCCAATCTCTTCTTAAAAACCTCCAATGTTGAACCATCCATAACTTCTGGAGGCAAGTTGTTCCACGGATTGTTGTTAGTTGTGAAGTCGTGTCCGACCCATCATGACCCCATGGACAACGTTCCTCCAGGCCTTCCTGTCCTCTACCATCTTCTGGAGTCCATTTAAGCTCACACCTACTGCTTCAGTGACTCCATCCAGCCACCTCATTCTCTGTCGTCCCCTTCTTCTACTGCCCTCAATCTTTCCCAGCATTAGGCTCTTCTCCAGTGAGTCCTTCCTTCTCATTAGGTGGCCAAAGTACTTGAGTTTCAACTTCAGGATCTGGCCTTCTAAAGAGCAGTCAGGGTTGATCTCCTCTAGGACTGACCGGTTTGATCGCCTTGCAGTCCAAGGGACTCGCAGGAGTCTTCTCCAGCACCATAGTTCAAAGGCCTCAATTCTTTTGTGCTCAGCCTTTCTTATGGTCCAACTTTCACAGCCATACATTGCAACTGGGAAAACCATGGCCTTGACTATACGGACTTTGTTGGCAGGGTGATGTCTCTGCTTTTTAGTATTCTGTCTAGATTTGCAATAGGTTTCCTCCCCAGGAGCAAGAGTCTTCTAATTTCTTGTCTGCAGTCCCCATCTGCGGTGATCCTTGGAGCCCCAGGAAGATAAAATCTGTCACTACCTCCATTTCTTCCCCATCTATTTGCCAGGAATTGAGAGGGCCAGATGCCATGATCTTGGTTTTCTTAATGTTGAGTTTCAAGCCAACTTTTGCACTCTCCTTCTTCACCTGCATCAAGAGGCTCTTTAGTTCCTCTTCACTTTCTGCCATTAGAGTGGTATCATCTGCATATCTTAGGTTGTTGATATTTCTCCCAGCAATCTTAATTCCAATTTTTGATTCATCTAGCCCTGCCTTTCTCATGATGTGCTCTGCATATAAGTTAAATAGGCCGGGCGACAGAATACAGCCTTGCCGGACTCCTTTCCCAATTTTGAAATCAGTGGTTCCGTGTCCAGTTCTCACTGTTGCTTCTTGACCCGCATATAGGTTTCTCAAGAGACAAATAAAATGGTCTGGTACTCCCATCTCTTTAAGAACTTGCCACAATTTGTTGTGATCCACACAATCAAAGGCTTTAGCATAGTCAATGAAGCAGAAGTAGATGTTTTTCTGGAACTCCCTAGCTTTCTCCATGATCCAGCGTATGTTGGCAATTTGATCTCTAGTTCCTCTGCCTCTTCGAAATCCTGCCTGTACTTCTGGAAGTTCTCGATCCACATACTGCTGGAGTCTAGCTTGTAGGATTTTAAGCATAACTTTACTTGCATGTGAAATGAGTGCAATGGTGCGATAGTTTGAACATTCTTTGGCATTGTCTTTCTTTGGAATTGGAATGTAAATTGACCTTTTCCAATCCTGTGGCCACTGTTGAGTTTTCCAAATTTGCTGGCAAATTGAGTGTAGCACTTTTACTGCATCGTCTTTTAAGATTTTGAATAGCTCAGCTGGAATACTGTCACGTCCACTAGCTTTGTTGTTGCTCAGATTTCCTAAGGCCCATTTCACTTCATATCCTAGGATGTCTGGCTCGAGGTCAGTAACCACCCCATCGTGGTTATCAGGGACGCTAAGCTCGTTCTTGTATTGTTCTTCTGTGTAATTTTGCCACCTCTTCTTAATCTCTTCTGCCTCTGTTAGGTCCCTGCCATTTTGGTCCTTTATCATGCCCATCTTGCATGAAACGTTCCCTTCATATCTCCAATTTTCTTGAAGAGATCTCTGGTCCTCCCTATTCTATTGTTTTCTTCTATTTCTTTGCACTGTTCATTTAAGAGGGCATTCTTATCTCTTCTAGCTATTCTCTGGAATTCTGCATTCAATTGTGTGTATCTTTCTCTTTCTCCCTTGCCTTTCGCTTCCCTTCTTTCCTCAGCTATTTGCAAAGCTTCCTCAGACAGCAATTTTGCTTTCTTGCATTTCTTTTTCTTCGGGATGGTTTTAGTTGCTACCTCTTGTACAATGTTGCAAACCTCCGTCCATAGTTCTTCAGGCACTCTGTCTATCAGATCTAATTCCTTAAATCTATTTGTCACCTCTACTGTGACAAATTCATCAGGGATATGATTTAGTTCATACCTGAGTGGCCTAGTGTTTTCCCCTACTTTCTTCAATTTTAGCCTAAATTTTGCAACGAGAAGCTCATGATCTGAGCCACAGTCAGCTTCTGGTCTTGTTTTTACTGACTGCATAGAGCTTCTCCATCTTTGGCTGCAGAGCACATAGTCAATCTGATTTCTGTGTTGACCGTCTGGTGATGTCCATGTGTAGAGAGTGTTTGCTATGACCATTGTATTCTCTTGACAAAATTCTATCAGCCTGTGCCCTGCTTCATTTTGTACTCCAAGGCCAAACTTGCCTGTTATTCTGGTTATCTTTTGGCTTCCTACTTTAGCATTCCAATCCCCCATGATGATAAGGACATCATTTTTTGGTGTTGATTCTATAAGGTGCTGTAGGGCTTCATAGAACCGGTCAATTTCATCCTCTTCAGCACCAGTGGTTGGGGCATAGACTTGGACTACTGTGATATTGAATGGTTTGCCTTGGATTCGCACTGAGATCATTCTGTCATTTTGGGGATTGTATCCCAGTATTGCTTTTCCTACTCTTTTATTGACTATGAAGGCTACTCCATTTCTTCTGAGGGATTCTTGCCCGCTGTAGTATACCTGATAGTCCTCTGAATTAAATTCACCCATTCCTGTCCATTTTAGTTCGCTGATTCCTAAGATGTCGATGTTCAATCTTGTCATCTCTTGTTTGACCACGTCCAGTTTGCCTTGATTCATGGATCTTACATTCCAGGTTCCTATGGAGAAAAGATCTTTACAGCATTGGACTTTCCTTTCACCACCAGATGCATCCACAGCTGAGCGTCCTTTCGGCTTTGGCCCAGTCACTTCACTCTTTCTGGCGCTACTAGTACTAGCCCTCTGCTCTTCCCCAGTAGCATATTGGACACCTTCCGACCTGAGGGGCTCATCTTCCAGCATCATATCTTTTTGCCTTTTGGTACTGTCCATGGGGTTTTCATGGCAAAGATACTGGAGTGGGTTGCCATTTCCTTCTCCAGTGGATCACATTTTGTCAGAACTCTCTGCTATGACCTGTCCATCTTGGGTGGCCCTGCATGGCATAGCTCATAGCTTCATTGAGTTATGCAAGCCCCTTCGCCACGACAAGGCAGTAATCCATGAAGGGGTCCACGGATTAATTGTTCTGTCAGGAAATTTGTCCTTAGTTCGAGGCTGGTTCCCCCCTTGATAAGTTTCCACCCATTACTTCTTGTCCTGCCTTCAAGTGCTTTGGAGAATAGGTCGACCTCTTCTTCTTTGTGGCAGCCCCTTAGATATTGGAACAATGTTATCATGTCACCCCTAGTCCTTCATTTCACTGAACTAGACATACCCAATTCCAGCAACTGTTCTTCATGTTTTAGCCTCCAGTCCCCTAATCATCTTTGTTGCTCTTCTCTGCATGCTTCCTTGAATCTCAATATCTTCTTTATATCATGCATTATAATTTATTGAGGTCAACAGCTTTTTTTAAAAAAATATTCATCATCTTTAGGTTTATAAGAAGATCTGCATTTCTTGGCGCGGGGCTGCGGCTGACATTATGCATTGCAAAATTTTATCCTTCTCCCCAGAGAATTAGGAGAGGACCTTGAAAGAAGTAGACCAGACCCATTATATAAGTAAAGAGGCCTGAAATCTTGCTTAAGGCTTGGATAGTTAGGAAGAACCCGCCCAGGGAGATAAATCTCAGTTACTCATTAAAATGGGCAGCCATATACATTGGACAAATAAATAAAAATAGAAAACAAAGTCAGGCTTGCAAGATTCTTCTTTTTTTTTTTGTAAAAGTTTTTATTGGTTTTTTCCCTATACATTCAGTAATAATTTTTCAATAATCATGCTGTCTGAGTTTACATTCGCTAATACATATTTAATTCCTAATCCTTTATTCTTTCCTCTAGCCATCGATAAAATAAGTCCCAAGTTTGATAATATTCTGTTTCTTCTTTTTCTTTCAGTCTCATAGTCAATCAATCCATCTCTGCGCGTTCTAGTATTACTTCATCTGATGGTATTCCTTCATTTTTCCAGTATTGCGCAAATATAATTCTTGCCGCTGTTGTGACATGCAAAATTAAATATATGCTTTGTTTGTTAGTCTTTTTTGGCATTATACCTAATAAAAAAAGTTCAGGTTTGAAATCTACATGTTCTCCCAACATCTTTTCTACCCAGGCATGTATCTTTTTCCAATAAGTCTTTACTTTGTCACAAGTCCCCCAAACATGATAATAAGTGCCTGCTTATGTTTACATTTCCAACATCTATCTGACATGTTTTTGAACATTTTTGCTAGTCTTGCTGGTGGCAAGTGCCATCTATAAAACATTTTATATAAATTTTCTTTGTAGGAAGTTGACATTGTCAGTTTGTAATTTCTTTGCGATAAATTTTGCCATTTTTCTAATTCTATATTGTATCCAAAAAAATTTGCCCATCTTATCATTGTTTCTTTAACTTGTTCACTTTCCATTTTCAAAGTTAATAGAAAAAAATTATACATTTTCTTAATTAGTTTCTCATCAGAAGTTAACAATATCTTATCAAACACAATTTGTTCCTTATAAAATCCATATAGTTTAGCATCTTTATCATATCTAGCTTGCATTTGTAAATGTGCCCATCATGATAAATTGATAGCCTGATTTTCCATTTCTTGTTTAGATTTTAAATTCCCTTCAGAGTTTAGAATATCTCTATATATCCAGATTTTTTCAAAGTTCACTAAATTTGGGTGTACAAATGCTTCCATTGTTGACAACCACCCTGGAATTTTCAAATATATTCTACATTTTATTTTCCCCCATGTTGTTAATAATGCATTTCTTATATAGTGATTTTGGAAATATTTATGAACTTTATTTTTCCCGTACCATAAAAAAGCATGTTCCTCCAGATATAACAGCCTTTTATTTCTAAGAGTTGTCCATTCTTTTACCCATGTTAATGCAGATGCTTGATAATATAAAACCCACTCTG
The DNA here is from genome assembly GCA_023970755.1 of Azemiops feae. Taxonomy (NCBI): domain Eukaryota; kingdom Metazoa; phylum Chordata; class Lepidosauria; order Squamata; family Viperidae; genus Azemiops; species Azemiops feae. The sequence continues at coordinate 418,703 of JALGBA010000984.1, read as the reverse complement.
GTAAACTAAGACCTCCATTTTCCTTGGCATCTTGTAACATTTTCATCTTAATTCTAGCTTTCTTTCCTTGCCAAACAAATTTCAAGATTAATAAATTTAAGTCTTCAAAGAATTTTTTTCTCAAGGTTTATAGGTATTGTTTGGAATAAGAATAAGATTTTCGGTAGTGTGTTCATTTTCACTGTAGCAATTATTCCTAATATTGACAATTGCAAGTTTTTCCATTTTTCCAAATCCAGCCTTATTTGATTCAATAGTTTCGTATAATTATCTTCTTTTATCGTTGAACATCTTGCTGTTAAATATATTCCCAGATATTTGACCTTTTTAACTATTTGCAATTCTGTTTTTTCCGACATTTGTTTTTTTATCTGTAAAGTTTTTAACTATTACTTTGGGCTTTTTTCTGTTTATTTTCAGTCCTGCCATTTCTCCGTATTGTTCTATCTTTCTCAATAGGAATCATCTCCAAAGGTTCTTCTAGAATAAATACCAAATCATCAGCAAATGCTTGTAATTTATATGTTTCACCATTTATTTCTAGTCCTTTAATTTTTATATCTTGTCTAATATTTCTATTTAGAACTTCCAAAGTGAAAATAAATAAAAATGGGGATAATGGACATCCTTGCCTTGTGCCTTTTCTTATCTCAAAGTTCTCAGTATAGTCTCCATTCACAATCACTTTCGCTGTTTGTTTGTTGTATATTGTTTTTATCATGTTTATAAAGTTCTGTCCAAAGTCCATTATTTTTAATTGCTGAATCATAAATTGCCAGGAAACATTATCAAATGCCTTTTTGAGCATCTAGAAATATTAGTGCCAGTTGTTTCACTGGATGTAATTCATAATATTCCAATACATCCATTATCACTCTTAAATTATTTTTAATTTGTCTCTTTGGCAAAAACCATTTTGGTCTGAATGTATAAATTCAGTTAGGAATCTTTTCAGTCTCTCTGCCATTATTGAAGTAAAAATTTTATAATCCACATTTAGTAACAATATCAGTCTATAATTTTTTATCTGTGTCAAATCTGAGTCTTCTTTTGGTATTAAGGTAATATTTGCTTCTATCCATGTATTTGGGAGTTTAGCCTCCAACAAAAGTTCATTGCAAACATCTTTCAGCGGTTCACTTAGTATATCTTGTAAAGCTTTATATAACTCCGCCGGTAGTCCATCTGACCCCGGTGTTTTCTCATTTTTTTGTCTTCTTATGGCCTCTCTTATTTCCATCATTGTTATTTTTTCCTCTAACATAATCTTACAGGTTTCTGAAATTTTTGGAAGATTATTTTCTCCCATATATTGGATCATTCTCTCTCTTGGAATTTCTTCTGTGTCATACAGTTTCTTGTAATATTCTTTAATTATCTTTTTTATTCATTTTTAAATTGTAGGCAACCTTTTTCATCTACTAAATTGTTTATCATTTTGTTCTCCTTCTGTTTTTTAAGTTTATAAACTAACTATTTGCATTTTCAAAAAAGTTTTGTTTTGCTCTTTTTATTTGCTGTGCCAATTTTTCTGAATCCAACAGATTTAATTTGTGTTTCATTGTTTCCATTTCTCTTTTCAGAATCTTCTTTTGCGGGTTCATTTGCAGTTCTGATTCTAGTTTTTCAATTTTTTCTTTTAATAGTATATATTGCTGTCGTTTCTGTTGTTGTTTTTTGCCATGTATGTTATAGCTATACCTCTAAAGTATGCGTTGACTGTATCCCATATATTTTGTAATGTTGTATCTTCTTTTTTGTTTTCTTTGAAGAAAAACTCCATTTCTTTTTTTGCTTGTTCTACAAATTCTTTCTTTTAATATAGATTGGTTCAAAGTCCATCTTGATTTTTTTTGTATTCCTCTCCAGGTCACCTTTAAAGGGTTGTGATCTGCCCACATACCTGATTCTATCTCAATTTCCTGCATATTTTTCCTCAGTTCAGATGTCATCCAGATCATGTCGATTCTGGACCAGGATTTTTGACTGTTTGAATAAAATGTGTATTGTAATTTTCCTGATTGATTTCCCTCCAAACATCTTGTACTCCAATTTCTTTTATCATATTGAAAAAGGTCTTAGGTAATCTTTTTCTTCCAGTTTTTCCTGTTTTACTACTTTTATAGTCTAATATCCCATCCACTATCACATTAAAGTCTCCTACTAAACAAATATTTTGGTACTCCATTTCTATTATTTTTCTATGGAGATTTCAATAGAATTCTTCCTGGTTATTATTTGGTGCATAGATTACTACCAACAATGTTTGTTTTTGATGTAAATATATTTCTACCATCACAATTCTTCCTTCTTCATCTGAAAAAATCATTTTAGAATGTATTGTCTCTTTAATATATACAGCAACACCTCTTTTTTTCTGTTGTGCTGATGCATAGTAAAGTTTCCCAATTTTTGGACAGCTTACAATATTGTCTTTTTATGTGTCTCTTGCAAACAAATTATATCTATATTTAATTTCTGTAGTTTTCTAAAAAATTTGTTTCTTTTTGATGGGGAGTTTAGTCCATTTATATTCAGTGAAAAAATTCCATTTTCTTTCTCCATTTTAATTATTTATATTTAGGTCTAATCGATCTCATATCCTCTGTTCTCTGGCGGTTTCTTCACTCTCTTGATCCAATTTCTCTTTGTTCTCCTGTTTGTATAATTACTTCTTCAGTTGCTTCTTCTATTTGTTTCTGATCTTTTCTCTCCTCTTGTTGATGTTGCACTCCTTTGTCTAAGAATGCTTGATTTCTTTCATCAAAGTCTTCTGCTTTCCAAACTGAATCCAATCGGTATCTTGTATTATTCCAGTTGATTAAAATCCCTTCTGGCATTAACCATCTGAAATTGCCTTGCAAGATTCTATTATAGACCATTTCAATACAGTTCTAGCCTTCCTGTGGGGGCTTTTATCATGGAGTTGTGGACAACATCTTCACTTTATAAATCCCCTCTCCCGATGGAACCCAATGACTTTTCAGTATAAGCCTTGTCTGGAAGCAGCCAATAGCTCCCCGAAACCAACCAACCAACCAATCAAGATATGAGCATTCAACATAATCACAAATTAAATAATTGTTGGTGGACTTAAAGGATTGTGGGACTGGGTACAATATCAAATGACATATATATCAATACTAGTATTGTAATAGCAAATGGATCGTCCCTTATACTAAATTAATAAGTAGGTATAGATTTTCAAAATCTCATTTATTTTTTAATATGTGTGTCTTAAAATGAGACTATTTTTCAGTTAAAATCTCATTAGGCTTATAAATAAGCAATTATTTTTATTGAGATAAAACAATTTATTAGGAATTTGTATTTAAAACTTTAAGAACTGATAACCATTGCTGACATGGCATTCATTATATTTCAATCAAAAGACATGCTACTTATCCAGATCAAAGCTGACAGCTTGGGCATTTATTTATAGGATTGATTCAGCATTAAACAAGCACTGAGAGAAAACAATAGATTTTCATTGAAGATTTTTTTTTTCAGAGTTGCAAAAATAATTGCTTATTATTTGATGGTGCTTAGTGCACATACTAAAATATATTAAGATATTTCCTTTCATTTTTGGGGGTAATTTTTGTATACATACATGCATACATACATACATCAGAATAGAGCTGGAAGGGACTTGGAGGTCTTCTAGTCCAATCCCCTGCTCAAGCAGGAGATCCCATACCATTTCAGACAAGTGGCTGTCTAGTCTCTCCCAAAAATTTAAACTAGTTTTATTTAGTATCAGTCATCCCTGTCAATCCATATATCAGATTCAAAAAGGGTTTCTAGAATTTCTTAGATTATGGAAGTGAATTGCAGATACCTGGATAATCTCTGCAGGATTAGTTTTCTTATTGTCTGTGGATATTCTGTCATCCAGGTCATGGTTGTCCCAAAAGTGCTTTTCCCCCAAAATAACTGGACTTTTGTTTTTTTGTTCTTTTAGACTCTTATTTCTTACATGGCACAGGGCCTGGTTACTTGAGGGACTGCCTGTCTGCCGTAGCTAATTTGATCTAGCAGGACTCTGGGTTCCATTGATTAAACAAGGCGACCTCCTGGGATATGGAAGTGCACCTTTTCTGAAGCAACACCTGCCAACTAGAATTTCCTCCTCAAAATTTGAATGGCTTCCACCCTACTAGTATTTTGAAGGACCTTAAAGAATTGACTCTTCACTAGACTTTTTGCATGAACCAGAAAAAAATGCATTTATGAGCTGTGAGCTTGATGAGTCAAAAATGGGATAATAGAAAAAAGTGCTTTTTTGTAATCATAAGAGTAAGAAATAATTTTGATACTTGTATTTGCTGCAAAGGAAATAAATAAGACATGGCTCTTTGCTTAAGCTATTGGCAAGGACAACTAACACCCCTTTCCATCTTTTTGCCCCTCCTACAAGTTTGCTTTTAGGGGAAGTTGCTTTTATTTAATTAAAGTTCTTGTTGGATTAAATCCTATTGGCTATTGGATCTATTGTGGGAAAAGCAACTTATCGAGAAGACAGCTTTTCTTGCACTGAAAAAAGCAATACTTTCTTGCACTGAAAAAAGCAATACTCCAGCACTGTGTTTAGTATTTTGCCACCTAATGGTACTAGTCTTTGAGAAAGTATCTTCCTTGGCTTGGGGAAGTATTACCAAGCTTCTGTTTGGAAAAAAAATGAAAAAGGAGAAGAAATAATGATGATGACATAATCAAAGGAAAAGCAGCTGCTCCAGCAAGATCCTTTTATTATAGGTCTGGATTGCTTGGAAGTTCAGCAGGTTTCTCAAAAAGCAATGGTTTAAGCAGATTCTCAAATCTTCCTTTACTCCTGGTCTTCCTGAGCAACTTCCTTCTGATTCAAAGTTTAAAAAGGCCTGCTACAGATGTATCCTAGCTTCATGCAGAGCTGTGGTGGAACTGATTAAGGAGTCATACTGATTTTTATCTTTTTTCCATATGGACTGACCAGATATTTTTCATAAGCATTCAAAGCAAGGTATGACAGCAAAGCAAGGTGTGACAGCTATCTCAGCAAGAAAGCAGAACAACAATGGTTGGATGACCCTATGAATGACTAGGGAGAAAATAGTTTTAGAATGATATTGATAATTTCAAAGCAATTTTCCTTCGTAATTGAGGATGTAAACTTTTGAAAGCAGATGTAAACTTTAAGAGATGTTTCAGACATTACCTTCTTCTTCTTTCATAGCAAAAAAGGAAGCAAGCCCTATTAAGTTCATTGACACTGACTCTTATTGAATTTGTATATCAATCTCATATTTTAGGGAATTGTGGATGCCTGCCAGTTCTATTTCTTTTCAGCTATTGGATGTTGTCTGTTGAACCAAGAAAAGGGGCTTGAGGATATGTGTCATGAAAAGACAGATGGCTTTGTGCAATAGGAAATGTGTTATATGTAAACCAGCAAATATTTCTAAATTATTCACAACATAAAAAAATACATACTTGTTTATAATATGAATCATTTTAATGTATTAACATATTACTGAATGCTTCTCTTCAGTTTCAAAGAACTATTTTTATTTAGTAATCGATCTGGAAATCAAAACTTGCTTGACAATAATTATCCAGCATTATGTGAACACCATCTTAAGGAAGTCATAGAGTCCTTCAGTGAGGGCTTCTCGTTTAGTTTTGAAGACTGAGGGGAGAATAGCTATTAATTCTTTAGGACTCAGAGAGTGCAATGGAGGGTTCAGTGAACTGGAAAAGCTCCTCGTCATACAGCTCATCAGGCAGTTCTTCAGAATCAGCAAAAAATGTTGGAAATGGTGGATTCTTAAGGTCATCTTGGTAAGCTGGTAAAATTGTGTCAGTGACCTAGAATATAAGAACCAGAGGAATTAAAAAGAAGTCCACATAACAAACACATAGCAAAATTCCACATAACTCAAAACATTCCCAATAAAATAGGCACTAGCTGCCCTTTAAAAGTTTATTATTGTTTTTGTTTTTTGCCTGTCATTAGTAACAAAACTAACAATTAAAAACCAAACATTTATCATAAATGGTGGACATGTGACAAGACAAAGAAATATTGGGTATAGATCATGGTTTAATTCAGAAAGTTTTAAAAATGAATTTACAATGGAAATCAGAGGCTTTTTAGAATTATTAAAGAATTGGGGGGGGGGGGATGGAATTTGGCTGCTATACATGATGACAAGAATTCTATGCACCCAGAAATGGAAAGAAGTGTGGAGCAATGGATTAAAAGGATGATGGAATTGGCGGAGGTGATGAAGCTGACTGCATTAAGGAGAAGAATAAAAATAATTTTGCACTTATTTGGAAACCATTTCTGGACTTTCTGTGTGAAAGAGAAAAACAATGAAACTTTGACTTTGGTTTCTGACAAGTGAGTTAAAGAAATGGCTAGTGGTTATTATTTGGCAAAACTAAAAAGTTGGCATTATAACTTTACTACGTATTTTACTACCTTGAAAAAAGTCAGAAGTTATTGCTTTTTGTTTTTTTATTTTTGCCCCCCTTTCCTCATTTTCCCCCTCTATTTCCTTCCTTTCAAAATTTTCCATTGTCTTTATTTCTATTTCATATTAAGAAACATGCACACACACAAAGACACACACACCAACAAAATTATGCTGTTGAAAGCAAAGTTTTCAAGTGTAAACCACCAAAATTCCACAAAGCAGAATAACTGAAAATAACTTGAGCAATATGAGAAACAACATGTTTGGGTAGCAAGTGAAATCACCACTTATACTGTTGTTGAACAAAAGCTCCAGGCTATACCAAACCATTTTAGGAACATATTAAAAAGTTGGAGACACCTATGTAGCAAAGAAAAACATTTCATGTCAGCAAAAATACTTCAGATTACCAAAAGGCTATATAGAGCACATAATTTCTTTCTGTAAGACATCTTAACTGCTTCTTAGATAAGTTATTGAGTGCTGAGCAGCCTGCTGAGCAGGTGAATACTGTAAGCTCTCCCAAGTGATTTGTGCATCAGACCCTTATTTACTGTCTACATTAACTTGTAACATTGTTACATTACCTGATAACATTGTTAGCTATAACTCACTGTTTAACCACATCATGCCTCAGAATATATTTTTTTACAGTCAGTTCTCTATTATGAGCTAAGGAAAGCCAGTTTTGTATCATATATACACACTATAGTGTCTTGTCAAATTAGAGAACATTGTCCAATGTTGCCACAAACAAGGAAAAATTTCTGAAATAGTTTTCCTATTTGTCATACTCCAATGACAAATGTATCTTTCAATGAAATTAAGCTATATAATTGGCACAAGAACACAGTATTTTGCTTTTTTTTTAAAATACTGCTTTATTTTTTTCTGCTTTATTTATTCTGCTTCATTCAGGTATGGGAATACAGCAAGGAATCAAAAGATCATTGGTAAGCAATGATTTAACATTATTTTTCATAAGAAATAAAAAAAATCTTTAGTTTGCTAATTCAAAGTTTACATCTCAGCCCTCACTACACAGTACTTGAACTACTTATTTTGTACATTAATACATTTACATAACACCTATTTATTTAAAGAGATTATAAGATTTATACAATTATAAAGATTATTAACCAAGAAGCTGATTAATGTATTATAAATTTTAGTTTGTTTACATTAAAAATAGGGGGGAAAAACTCTGCAGTTTTTCTGTTATTCAAGTAATAGAATGCATGGTGAGCATGAAACCATACACTATTTAAAGATAGTAACTTTTAAGTTTTTTAAAACTTAAGTTTTCAGAAAGAACTTATGCCATTCATTTAAGCTACATTCAGCTTACTGAGAAGAATGCCTTCTAAAAATGTACATCTGTCAAAATGCACATTGGTTTAATGGTTGCCAAGCAACTAAAGATTACATCAGTGCACTGTTTTCATACCTGCTGATAATAAAGCCTCCAGCACAAAAAAGTCTTTTATTAAAAATATTAGTTTAAGATCCAGACTCTATGAATTCATTTGTTATTTATTTAGTTGTTCAGGATTATATATAGTACTGACTCAAAGCAGGACACACAGCACTCCCTTCTCCATTTCTTTTCTCAACTATCATCCTGGGAGGTTTGTTGGATCAAGAAAAGTGATAAAAATCAGTCAGAATTTCTATGGCTGAGATTGAAACATGAACCTGACTTTTCCTTGACTTACAACAATTTAACTGTTCCTCCAGACTGGCAAGTCATGCATAAAAATGGGCTATTAGCTAAGAGTGATTTGGAACTGGAAGTAAATACAGTAATTGCTTCATGGGGTTTCTAGTGGTCTTTGTTTACGTATAAAGTGGAATTAAGTGTTTCTTTTAAAAGTATTTTGTTGAACAAACCTTAACTGGACAGCCTATTAGGTCATAATAGATGAATTCATACTTATTCTAAGCCAAAAAGAAGCAAGTTATATTCTTACAAGTACAGAGTCTCTTTTTCATATGACTACACAATGAGGACCAAACTTCTTGCTCTGTGGCAAGAGCCTCTCCTAGTTCCTCTATATATCATAATTTCAGCCAATACCTTCACGAGACAAGAGGCTACTAGTCAGCTACAATGATCTTACAATATTACTGAGTATAAAGCACATTTCGCTAAACAATTATGTAATCTTGCATGTGGATTAAATATCTGCTCATTTTTAAAGCATCAGAAAGTTTTGATGACACCTTTTAGGGCTGTTCATACTTCAGCACAAACCTAGTACAGAATGCAGCTTTTCTAAAACTTGTATTAAAGTGCTGCTGTTTTTGATTCACACATGGAAATAAAAAAGGCAAGTTTCAATCAATAAGAGAGAAATGCTGTGCTCAGGCAAGATTCAAAGCACTTTTTCCAAATCACTGTGGAGTTGACAAGTTCTTCAAAATATGTGGAATAGAGCAAAAGTATAGTCCATAGTGCACTACTCTGAGCACCACTGAGATAATCTCTGAAGCTCACCAATAGATTGAATTCTATTTTGTGCAGCTTCTTTGAGTAGAAAGGAAAAAAGAGAGGGAATAAGAAAAAAATGAACATGTAAAGCTTCTGTTACATCCTAAGATACCTATTTGCCACCCCTGAGTCAGAGAAGATTTGGAACTTCCAATTCCCCCTTATGCCCTATCTTACCATACTAACCCCCTTAAAGGCAGTTGAAAAGAAACACAGTTCCAAGACAGAGAGAAACTGCTAACTCTTGGATAAGAGGCATGGATAAGTAACAACAGTCTTTGGTATTTAAGCCTACATATGTTGACAGTATTCATTGTTACTATTTAGAAGTTATATTGTTTTTGAGTGATTTTATTTGCACAAATAATCAGTTTTATTTATATTACTGTGTATAGTTCTGCTTTACTAAACTATTTAGTTATAAATTCTCCCTTATCCCACTAAATTCCAAGATATGTAATCTTGGAATTTAGTGGGATATGGGAGAATTTATAGCTAATACTGGTTTCTTTTCCACCCTTTTGCTTGATATTAATTTTTGGAGAATGGTCATTGGTAGATAAATTAACAGGGCTTGGTGAAGGACTTTGCATGGCTTTCATCAAGAAATGCAAGGAAGACGGCAAACAAATTCTAAATGACGACCAATAGTTTAATCAATTTTAAGGTTACTAGTCATGTACCAACCTCACAACTAAGAACTGCAGGTTATGTATCAACATTTTTATTATATACGTGTTCCAAATTTGTGCTCTTCTTTCTCTAGTTATGGGATTTTGGATTTTATTGTAAAACATGCCATGAGTTGTTAGTGAAAATACTAATTTAATTAATGTATTATCAATTTTCTATCACCCATTCCCTTAGTTGCTGCCTTTCATTGGCACAGCTACTATTACCACCCAGTGAGTTTGAAAATCTTTATCTTGTAACAGGATGCACATTTTTGAAGACAAATATTGATATGCTCGATTCAAATATCTTCATTTCAGGCACTTCCTTAAGTAATCCCACCAAACAAGAAACAGATTTTTCATGATCCAGGAGGGATTAAAAAAAACAATCAAATACATACTTTTGTGCTGACTGAACCACAATTATAACCCAAATGTCTCATTACTTGTGAAAAAAATGTCCTTAATAAAGTTCCTTCAGAAACAAAATAAGTATGGAAACAAAATGCAACTTAACTGAATATAAATGCACTGGGAGAAGGAGGGAGTAAACTTAATGGCAGCTTTTTTTCAGCTCTAATTCTCCATACTGCATTGAGAATTAATAACCTAGTCTGGCCAAAATCCCTACATTAAATAATAATATTGCATTAAAAGTGTTACAATGGAAACAGGAAGGCCATTCTCATCTTTCAATTAGCCAGAGGAAAACTGCACTGAAGATGAGCTTGGTCCAATCATCAGCCAATAAATGGGGAGAGGCACGTAATTTCTATTCCCATCTATTCCCAGCAAGAACAGTGTCCACTGTAATCATAGAAGCCACAGTGACTGTCCTCCAGACTGTTATTTGCCAATGGGCCATTCCCTAACAGAGCAACAAACAGGATGAGACTATCAAGAATTCATGTGTTTTCAAGCAAGTGACCTTTCTTCTTTCCATTCTTTTCTCTATCTTCTCTTTTAGTCCATAAGCCTGGAGGCAAGCTATGTCTCATGCCTAATTGTACTCTATACTGAATCGTAAATTCTGATTTAAGAGAATATTTTTATTGAATGTGAAAGCTAATGAATAAAAATAATTTTATGTATTTATCAAAAAGGAAATTGTATTAGTTGAATTTTAAGGGAATATTTACTGAGAAAAATATGATTTTTTTCAACTGGAGCAAAACTGTACAGGTAACAGAAATCTTAGTAGAATAATTCTAAATGAAAAACCTCAACCTATATTTATTTGTAAATATTAAACATAAATTAATATTTGCTACAACCCAGAGACCTGCGTCAATAAATCTATTGGCTTTCCTGCATAACAGATTTTAATTAGTTGCCAGGATCTTTTAAAAGATTGCCAAGTAACTGTAGTTAATTTATGAAGATTCATGGCTGCATCCTGAAGAAATCGTATGGATTGTGATCTTTATTTACAAAGTCAGGAGATTGTATCTCAATTGTATCTCTGAAGCAGTTATGAGTTACCCAAACTCTTCGATCTTCAGCATGAAATACTATCAAAGTATTGATGTTAAACAGAATTTCTGGAGGAACTATTAATCACCATGAGGACAATTTTATGCAAAAAGTATTAACCAGTATGCTAAACTATTATTTTCCCCCCTTTTCAGCTGATTTACAGGAGTCTTGTCTGTGATACCATTTATCTTATTGGTTTGTGCTATTCTGCTCTGGTCACTTTTACTATTTTACATACCTAAATAAGTACTGTATGAGCCTCTGTCTACTTATTCCAAGCAATTTCCAGCATTTTGCAGTGTTCCTACCATGTTTTTTTAGAAAAGACATTTTGTTTTCAAGAAGTTTGAATGTTGTTGCTATTTCATCATTTCTGAGGCTTTAAAACCCAACTTCTTCAACTTCCAGAAGCTCAAGGATTCATTATTTGAGGATTGTCCCCCCCTTTTTTTAAATTAGCAACTGAATCCTGGAAACTACCTCCTTGAAGAAACGTCCAACTGCACTTTGAACTACAAGCATACACAGTGACAACTATTTCTCCAAGGTTACAAAGTTGCAGTCCTTTCAGTGTTCTTCTTTATTGTTGTTTCATCATTATTATTTCAGTAATAGATCCTAAAACTAATGTTGGTTAATTTTATGTATCACCATTTGCATCATTCCTTGATAACTCTATGTGACTGCAAAAACAAAACAGCAATCCAAAGTGGGGGAGGGGGGAACGACATTCATGCACTGTTGGAATTTTCAAGACAACTATGGATATTTCTTGGGGATGGTGGTGGTAGAAAAATTATGCACAAAGGTTACATAGTGGACAAGGTAATGACTGATATGGAAATTATAGATGTAGGAATTATAGGAACATTCCAAAGCAATTTTCCTTTATAGATATGTTTTGCATGTCATGTGCACAGCTGAAAGAAAATAAATTGTTTTAAAGAGTAGGAGACAGTATGGCATCAATTAGGACAAGAGATATAAAGCAAAAACATATTCTCCTCTAATTACCTTCCCAGGAACTACAGAAACAATAAATCTTGCCAGCTCAGTTAGAAAATATATGAAGATCAAGGAATTTTGATAATAGCAGAAGATACTGGGAGATTAGCACAGGCTCTTGAAATTAAAGTCAGTTTAAATGACTGTACAGGTAATCCCCGAGTTACGAGTGTTCACTTAACGCTCATTTGAAGTTACGCGATAAGCGCCCCTTATGTTTACGAGAAAATCCCCAAATTATGAATGTTGCAGTACCACGGCAGTTGTTCGCCCTTACGAACAACTGCAGAGGCTCTGCAACATTCACTCTATACCCTCCCCCCTTGTCCCCATAACTGCCTCTCCCTCCCTTCCTGATGCCCTGGACTTACCTTGAGAAGACCTGTCCGTGATTTCTGCCTTTGAGGGAGAGGAGAGTCAAAGGAAGCTCCTGGATGCCGTAATATCGTGCGAGTTCAGGCACACATCCTCTTTTGCAGAGAATGGGTATCTGAACTCTCGCGAAATCAGACCCCAGAAACTTTCATTTTCTGTGCAAACTCTGTGTCTCTCTCCTGCTCCCCCCCCCAACTCCTTTCTGCCACCACCGGAACACGTTTTATCCAAACGGAGATCTTGGGGAGATGGGGAACTCTGTCTGTATGCAAATGCAAGTCTTGAAAATGCAGCAATTTTCTGCATTTTCAACCACCCCATTTGCTCACAAATGGAGCTCCCCATCTCCCCAAGATCTCCGTTCAGATAAAAAGTGTTTGTGCACTTATGGGACCCTTGGAAAGCAGTGAATCACTGCGCTTCCAAGCGTCCCTAGGCGCTCAAACACCTTTTATCTGAACGGAGACCTTGGAGAGATGGGGAGCTCCGTTTGTGAGCAAATGGGGTAGTTGAAAACTCAGCAATTGCGTTGCATTTGCACACAGGAGAAACTCTCCATCTCCCCAAGGTCTCCTTTCAGATAAAGTGTTTGAGCAGCAGCGGCTTGAGTTTCTCTGCTCCGTCTGAGTGGAAGGAAATGGAGGCGCAGAGCAGGATTGCTCTTAATAAGGCTGGCGCAGCGAGTGAGCAGCACACCCGGGTCTTCTTGAGAGCAATCCTGCTCTGCGCCTTCGGTTTCTTCCTTTCATACAGAGCGGAGAAACTCAAGCCGCTGCGATCATTTGAGTTGGGAGGATGACAAGAAGAGCGGTCAGGATTTGGGCTACTGGCCGGTCAGGCAAGGAGTAGGTCGGGCAGGCTGGGTGGGGAGATCGTGGCTACTCAGGTGGCTGCCGCTGGCAGCAGCTTGGACGCAGGTGCAAGGGGACTCATCCCATGATGCCTCCCTGCTCAGTTGAAGGCTTCGTTCCTGCCCTCAAACTAAGGCTGGTGCACGCAAGTGAGCAGCACACCCTGGCCACGGACGGCATTGGTTCCTACGCCTGACTGACTCCAATTCCACGCTTTGCTCCATAAGCAAGCAAATGAAGCAAACACTTTCCCCCTGAATGGAAGTTTATGGGGCCATGATCTCTTTTGAACTCGCGCAATATTACAGCACCCAGGAGCTTCCATTGTCGGCACGAAAAGCATTTCCAAGTCGATTCTCCTCTTCCTCAAAGGGAAAGAAATCGCAGCAGAGAGGATTTTTGCAAGATAAGTGAGTCTGGTGTGGCAGGAAGGGAGGGGGAAGCATGAGGTATCTTAGTGAGTCAGGGAGGCCTTGGAAGCCTGTTCCATCACTAGACCCTCCATGGCCTTCCCCACCCTGAGATACCTCGTGTGCACTTAACGAGCCGCGTGCATCTTAACGAGCAGGGAGTAGCATGCATTGTTGTCAAGTGCATAAAATTGGGTCATAAATGCATTCATTGGTAAGAAAATACATTTTTAATACCACTATATTTGTAAATGGTTCATAATTTAGGTAGCCACCAAACACGGAGTGGGTGTTCTAGGCTGGTTTCTTTTAAATGTAGAATGAATATTTTCTGTTTGTTTTTGTTATATATCACATTCAGTAGATTCATTGTTTGAACTGGGCAGCCCTAGAAATCCATTGAATAAATAATCCGAAAAATAGGTCATGTATATATGATATAATAAGTAGCTGGTACTACCAAGTTTCCTATAAAAGGCTATGACATTTGCTTATGCAGCTACTAAGGACCTAAATATCTTGTAATTCGGGGTGAGTATTCATGCTTTAGTACTGAATTGAACACTGTAATGTCTTAATTGGTCATTTTTTGAAAATAAAGGGAATTTAGTCCTGGAAAGGATTTTGGCTTGCCTTTGAATAAGCAGTGCACTGGAACATGCTATTCAGTGTTTCACCTTGGCTTTCCCTGTCAGCTAGCTAAGAAAAACCCAGGACTTCAGTGGTAGCTAACAAGAAATTTTGACTTATTGTTCTCTAAAGAAGAGTTAGAATGCAAGATTCTTAGCTTGTTAAAAGGGAAATGATATCTCATTAATATGGCTCGCACACACTGCAAACTATGCTTTACATGTGAATTCAGGCCCTGTAGCTTTTAAGTAAAGATATGTTAAATAATGGTTTCTGTATGTGTAAATAATTACAACACATGGAGGAAACAAAGGTCTCTTCAAAGCTCTTACTTGACTGGCAAGAGTAGTAATATTTCAGCTTTTTCTAACATAACAGTAGAAAACAAGCAGAGGTCTCTGTGACAGAGGATCATATATAATACTGAAAAGAAAATTTAGTACTTTGTAAGCCATTCTCTGTTCAAGTCCAAGTACCAAACTTACCTTTACTAAGCAATTTCTATGACCAGGAACACTTCCGTGTACATATAAAATATTGTGCTTCACATTGACCTGCCATATCTGTAAGATTAAAATTACCCAGTGGGAATTAAAACATGTTGTTGTTATTGACTTATAACAAACTATTTTTAAAGTAAAAAAGACATCTTTTTCTGTTCTTAGAACAGAAACTTAAGAAAAAGACAGCTATGTAGTCTCTTTCAATAGAAGTAAAATGGTTATATAGTTGTTGTTTATGGTTTTGAATCCATCTGTAAATATGGCAGGGACAGAAGTTTGTATTCCCTTTAAGTAAATACTTCGCAACATTTGATAGAAACAGCTTCGCATTGCATTCTTCAGCAACTAAGAGACTTTCTGTATTCAAATTTATGGATTTCATGATTAACTTTGTGCATTGTAAAGCTTGTGTCAGCTTCTGGTCATTTAGAAATATGATCAGGGTTTATTGAAATTATATATACAGCTATATACCATCAATTTGTTTAACAGCCCAGTGGTGGATAATTTTTAATAGCATAATCTATGCTTGGACAAGGTGGTCATGTGAGAAATTCTTGTGTCTTTATTTCTGGGCTCCATTAACAGCCACATTAGGAAAAAGAGGACTAAGAAGGTCTTTCTCTAGCTTTGAAATAGTGTAATTCTTTCATCGTATTAGAAGGCAAGGATTCGTTTTTCATCTCATGACAGTGGCCTCTTCAATTAATTATTTTGAATTTCTTGAATATGCAACCTTTATTACATAGAAATCCTTGTGCACTAAGAAGTTAATTTATCAAATCAGATGAGATATTCTTCAGCAGTCTTACCTTTAGACCCCTAACTGTCCGATAGACATTTCCTAAGTGTCCTGGCATTTTCTTTCCCTTGAAGACCTTTGCAACACCCTGTCACAAAAATCAACGTGAAGTTAGACATATATTATGAAAGTATCCCTTTGTGAACTCCAACATAGAGAGGGTAAAAGACTAGGTTTAGACATCAAACCTTGCACGTTCTGTCAATCGGGTGGCTTTGTGTGGTCTTTCTTGCCATGGCACTACTCACCCCAAGGTGAAGTTGGCCCCAACCCACTGGCCTTCCCAAAGATCCTCAAAACCTGATTTTATTATCGGGCATAGGAATACCATGGAAGAATGGAGCCCATTAAATGGCTAATATGATTGCATTCTTCCCTGTTTATAGATAGTCCTTGACTTATGTCTTCACCTCACGACAGTTCAAATTAACCACGGCCTCCAAAAACATCAGTTATGACCCAGAGAGCTTGGCAACCTGTTTGTGTTTGTAACTGGTTGCCAAGTGCCCTATGATCATATGACTGCTATCTGCAATATTCTCTACTGGTTTCTGGGGAAATTGGTAGTAAAGATTGCAAACAGAAGAGATGAAGGATTTGAGATCCGTTCCATTGTGTACCAAGGGATTTCCCCTCCCCTTTCTGCAGGGAGGGGAAATCCTCCATATGCTTGAGGAACACAGACCTCAAATCTGGAGAAACCATGAGTGAAGCTAGTGCAGAGCCTTTCAGAATGCTGGCTTCCCTAGTATTTTCTCTTCCAGAGAGAAGAATGCTAGCAAAAGACGTGGATTCTGGGGGGAAAACCACTACAGGTTCTGAATCTTTAGAATTATTGTGGGAATGGGACCACATGCACAATGGAGTGAATTGCTGGAAAAGTAAGTGGATCTGATGTGGTGGGGAGAGGGTTTGTGAGCTGGTGGGCCTAGCTAGTTGATGCCTCCCAATCCACAGCAGATTTCTGCGTATCAATGGGTAATGTCATACAATGGAGAGAGCTTGGATTGCAATTATTGAACAAGGTAGTTATAAAATTTGGGGCTCCATTGTGGTTGTTAAGTCAAGGACTACCTATACTCCCAGATAATCAGGCATATATAGAGGTTCCCAAGTTTTCAAAAAATGTGATTAAATTTACTCAGAATCTGTATCTCTGTCAACATGGGGGGGGGGGGGCAGCATTATCTTATGCAGATTTTGATATTGCCAAGATGTCCAGATTCAGTATATGCTTTCAATTAGTATCTTCTCTGAATTAATCAAAATAATATAGATAACAAGAATACTTGCAGAACTAGAAATTGATCCGGGTCGTCTGTGTGATTTAGTTTGGCCATGGGTAGCAGGCTGACCAGAAAATCCCCATCTTTTCATGACTCCTTGGAAACCTTTGCCAATTCTGAAAGCAAACAAGCCAAATTAAATTATTTTTAAATAACCATAAACCAATTTGATAGAAAAATTACATTTTCTAGTAGAATTATTATATAAGTTGCATATTCAGCATAAGATTTTTATGAAATGTTGCTATGAAACCTGCATGTGGCTAATTAAAAATAAAACTTAAGTACTGTTTTTTTTATTTGTAATGTTCACTATAAATTAACAGTTGGCAGCTTTTAGATGTCTTTTTTTTCAACAAAACAAGACAATTATTTGTTGCTAATTATGGCTTTTTGTTAGACCTACATAGGTTTCACACGTTTGTATATTACTCTTCTTGTCACTACATATAATTGGGAATTATATGTTTTAATTTTAAATTTATTTTATATTGACCCATAATTGTTATCAAACATTTAAAAGGAATTTTGTAACCTGATCAGCAAACTCACATTAGGCATTAAAGTTTAAACATCTTTTTAGAACTGAAGTATACTCCATTTATCAGTTTCCCCTTCTGATTTAGATGAAAAAAACAACAACCATACACTACTGACAATTAGCACCTGTATTAAAATATTGCTATGTAGACTGATTTTTGTTGGGGATTAGACATTATTTTCTTCCTCTCTTTCCTTTTATATCCTTGCCTAATCAGTCTTGTCACCTTTAACCTTTTTTGTCCTCATTTATTTCCTATTTAGACGTTCTTCTGAAAAGAAGGCCAGTACCATTTTTGTAAAGCAATAAAACTCTTGATCAGTTTCCTGTTGCTATATTGTTTGTTTGAGGGACTCTGAGTTGTGTACAATAAGATTATTTAAGTTAACAGCCCTTTTTATGCTTGAAAATATAATGGTTAGAAAAGTTTTTATTAATATTTTACTGCATTAATGTTAACAAAATGTTTGTTAATGTTTCAGTTATGTTGCTTATGTTTTATTCAGAGTGCTCAAAATAAAATTCCCTAACATTTATTGCTAGACCTCTGTAACAGATTATTTTGAGAATATGCAAGGCAACAATCCCAAACGTTTCCTGAAACAAGGCTTTTAAATATGTCAATTGTCCAGTGTGGCATCCCTATTTATATGATAACATTCAGTAAGCTGTTATAAATACAGATAGTCCTCGGCTTATGACCACAACTGAGCCCAAAATTTCCATTGCTAAGCAAGATGGTTGTTAATTGAGATTTGCTCCATTTTACAACTGTTCTTGTCACAGTAGTTAAGTGAATCACTCAGTTGTTAAGTTAGAAATACACAGTTGTTAAGTGAAACTGGTTTCCCAATGATTTTGCTTGTCAGAAGGTCACAAAAGGTGATACATGCAACCATCATAGGTACCTGCAACCATCATAGGTATGAACCAGTTGTCAAGAATCAAATGTTGATCACATGACCATGGGGATGCTTTAATGGTCGTAAGTGTGAAAAATGGTGATAATCACTTTTTTCAGTGCCGTTATAACTTCTAACAGTCACCAAGCAAATGGTTCTAAGTCGAGGATTACCTATAACATAGAACGGAAGTACCAATAAACTCTTGGAAGACTCTGCAAGCAACATCTCAACAGAAAGAATAATAGCCATCCAGCATTACTTTTTGAGTAGAAGTGTATACAACTCTTAGTTTCAAAGGTGCTTTTCAAAAGGCCAGTGAACTTTCTTTGTTTTTTCCTTGAAGATGTTTCACTTCTTCATGAGAAGCAAAACGTCTTCAAGGAAAAACAAAGAAAGTCCTCTTGCCTTTTGAAAAGCACTTTGGGGACAATCATTACCTGGATAACTAAGAATCTCCATAGACATACAACTCTTAGACCTCACTAGAAGTGTCCTGATGCCAGAATTGCTTTTCCCCCAATCTTACTGGCAGTGGTCTCACCCTTTACAGATTTTTTGCATCGAACAGTAAATATGCACTTATAATTTTTGAATTTGATAATTACAAAAAAAAAGGATCATAGAAAAAAATGAGCTTTTCTGTAATAATGCAGTAAGATTTAACTTTGTAATCGTATTTCCTGCAAAGGAAATAGTAAGCCTCTTGTATTTCTTTTTGTAATTTCAGCACTTCTTTGTTCTCTTTATTCTGTATTAATTGTTCTCTTTATTCTGTATGAACACTGGGCACTATCTAACAAAATGAAATTCAATGGTGAAAAAAGTAAGGTTCTACATTTAGGCAAGAAAAACCAAATGTACAGGTATAGTATAGGGGGTACCTTGCTCAATAGCAGTAACTGTGAGAGGGACCTCGGAGTCCTAGTGGACAATTACTTAAATATGAGTCAGCAGTGTGCTGCAGCTGCCAAAAAGGCCAACACAGTGCTAGGCTGCATTAACAGAGGGATAGAATCAAGATCACGTGAAGTATTAATACCACTTAAGAATGCCTTGGTAAGGCCACACTTGGAATACTGCATCCAGTTTTGGTCACCACGCTGTAAAAAAGATGTTGAGATTCTAGAAAGAGTACAGAGAAGAGCAACAAAAATGATTAGGGGACTGGAGGCTAAAGCATATAAGGAACGGTTGCTGGAATTGGGTATGTCTAGTTTAATGAAGAGAAGGACGAGGGGGGACATGATAGCAGTGTTCTAATATCTCAGGGGCTGCCACAAAGAGAGGGAGTCAAGCTATTTTCCAAGGCGCCTGAAGGCAGGACAAGAAGCAACGGATGAAAACTAATCAAGGAGAGAAGCAACCTAGAATTAAGGAGAAACTTCCTGACAGTTAGAACAATTAACCAGTGGAACAACCTGCCTCCAGAAGCGGTGAATGCTCCAACACTGGAAGTTTTTAAGAAGAGACTGGACAGCCATTTGTCTGAAATGGTATAGGGTTTCCTGCCTGAGCAGGGGGTTGGACTAGATGACCTCCAAGGTCCCTTCCAACATTATTATTATTATTATTATTATTATTATTATTTGTTAGTTTTTAATGTTATCTTCAATTTTTTATAAGATTTATGTAAAAAACACAAAAGTATGCAAACAATAGTTAACAGGAAGATATTGACATTCCCTTCTAGCTTCCAGTGTAATCATAACATGGATTTGTTTTAACCAATGACTTAAACAGATTTAAACCAATCCTGCAACCACCAAAAAAATCAGAAGACCTTCAAGATCAGAAATGATTAAGACAATCTTATTTACAAATACTGGATATTAAGGGTTCTAAAATGTCAGTAACTATACAATTTGAATGTTGTTTCAGCCCTCCAGCCCTTAGTTATCCTTCCCAAATTCGTGTAATTTGTACATTTGATAATCATTCTTTCTTTCTTTATATGACATGAAAAGATTCAGCATTGTTACTAAAACTAAAATATTAATAAAAATGTTGATGGCTAAAGGACTCTAGCTTCAATCATGAGAAAACTGAATCGAAGACGAGCTGACCTCCATTTTTTATTTGTTATGTGTTAGAACATTACCATCTATAATGTGGATCTCATAAATGTTTTAACATATTTTTTTTAAAAAAGAAAACCTATTCAGTTGATCCTAGCATCTATTTCTGCTTCAGTCCATGCTAAATTTTAGCTTTCCTGATAGTCTCTAGATTTATTTTGCCAAATATCTTCTGTTACTCTTTTTGCCTTATTGGAAATGTTTGTAATTTCGTTTTTAGTATCTCCTTTTTTTTTTTTTTTTTTTACAAACCCCACCTATGGTCTCTTAGTTTATAAAAGGAAAAATAAAAGACAAATACATGGCAGCACAATCAGGGTGTTTGCCCTTGAAAATAGGGGGTGCCATCCATCTTAATATGATTAGTTAAATCCAGAATCCCCATAGCTTTTTGAAGACCATATCTCTGTCAAGTTCAATTAAGCAATATAATCCCTGGTAACAAAGAACTAAGTGTCCATTTCAGTATTTTTATCTAGATACCCTTTTTTTATAAAACAGCAAAGATGGGAATTATCCACATAGCCCATAAATAGTGCCTTTGATGGGATAAAATCGAAAAGCAATTTCAACACACAAATTGCATACATATAAGTGGCAGCACTCCTGGAACCATTTTTCTTCAGGTTTTAACAACTTCTAAGAATACGGAAATGAAAAACTTCAGCTCTTAATAGCCTGTAGATTGCTGGTTATTATTGTGGTGCAAACACCGTCTCTCTTATGGATCCTTTCAATGTAATACATTTATTGCATGGACATTTTTTTTTCACATAATGAAAAATTAGGCAATGAAAAATAATAAATTGTCTTGGATACATTCAGACCTTTTAGACACATTTTCATCTTTATTCTCCATATTTGGAGTAAATCTTGCATTTATTTGCTCCACCTCACTAAACATAATGTCCACACAATACACATTTCTTTACATGTGGAATTCTATTTTGCGATACAGAACATGAAATTCTGACGTTAAAAAAAGTTAAATATATAATACTATGAATGACAATCTGCTTGAGCTTGTTCATAATAAAATACTGTACTTTTTCCTAGTAAAACTAAGGAATCTGAATAATTTATTTAACTGAATAGGTCATCATTCTACTAGTTAGGTAACAGATCAAAAACTTTCCTAACTCTAATAAATCCAGTGGCCTTCTTACTTTTCTACCACTGGTAAGCTATAAAGATGAAAAAAAGAAATCAGATAATGAAGACAAAACTGAACAACTACAACAGGCCTATAATTTAGTAATACAATAAATCTCTAATTCTTAGTTGTGTCATTTCACAACAAAGCTACTGACTTATAAATCATATTGTAGTGGGAGGGCACTTAAGTAAATTTTGTCTTGTATTTTAAAGACACAACAGAAACTAAAATCTAATGTATATACATGCTGGGTAAAGAACCAGAATGATAGCCGATTTGTTGTAACAGTTGAAAGCATAGATATTGGATGACTTTGGGCCAATTACTCTCTCAATCTTAGAAAGGAGGCAACGGTAAACCAAAAAATATTGCCAAGAAAATTGCAGAGACTTGCCCATTAGGAGTCAAGGATGATTTGAACAACAACAGAAAGGCAGAATTTTTCTCTTCTTGATACATGGATTTTGAACACAGTAATGTGTTCAAAGTAATACAATCCTAAAGTTTACTCCTAAAATCCAAAGTATCAAATGGCAGCCAGGGGAATGGAAAAGAATTTTATGAAGAGATTATCAGTATAGTAGAAAAAAAATGCTTTACAGATCAGATCTGTTAATTTTTAATATCACTTATTAAGGCTGTCCCATAAACAAGAACCATCATTTGAAATAGTATTAATATGCTATATAATGAAAGATAGGAGATATATAAACTACCTTGCTTTATTTCTCAGTGCTGTAACTGATGTTGCCGTACTCTACTGACAACCCATCCATAACTAACTCAGTACCATTTTGTCACAGAGTAGGAAAAAAAGTGTGATTTCCAGAAGCAGGTTTATTATAATATTTATAAAACCTCATTAGTGTATTTTATACATATTTTTACTCAAATCAGGAATGTTTGAAGAGCATCCTATCAATAGCTTAATTAAAAATAGAAGAGACTTCCAAGAAAAGCTAATTAAATTGTACTTAAAATTTTAGGACATAAAGAAATAGAGTTGGAACTGACGTTTTAGCAGTGATGTCCACGTACTGCCCAGGGCGAAAATGAGCTGCATATAGAGGTGTACCTTAAAGTAAATGAAGAAAGATTTAACAATTTAACTAAAAAAAAACCTCACAGGAAACCCGGAATGGGGCCTTCAGGCACAGACCCTTGGCCGTGCCTCCTTCTCCTCCCACGTCCCACCCCCAAAATATTAAGACCACTTTTTGAATTATTTTGTGCCTTCAACATGAGATTCCTGAAATACTTCTCACTTTCAGCCAAAAAAAGTGATGTCATCAACATATCCAAAACTGTATCTCGCAGTGATTTTAATTGCTATTTCTATTTCTAATATAGCATTTATCATTCGGTCTATAAATTAAATTAGGTGAGAGTACACAATCTTGACACATACTTTTCCCAATTCTGAATCAATTAACAGTTTCATATTCCATCCTACTTGTTGCCTCCTGGCCATTGCACCAATATTTAATAGGAAAATGAAATGGTTTTTATAGGCTATTCACAATTTGCTGGGATTTAATAAAACTTTGTCTAATGAAAAATGAAAGATAATGTGCCTCAGCTTATGACTGTAATAGAGCCTGCCATTACAATTGCATGTCACGACAGGCATTAAGAAAATGACTTTGCTTAACCCCATGCTTTCCCTGCTGCAGCTGTTAAGTAACTGTGCAGGTTGTAAGCAGAGCACTGAGTGCCTCAGGGGTGAGGATAACCTACGAGACCTAATGCAGATCAGGCTCACCTGCTTCGAGTCTCCCAAGTTATCCTCCATCACTTGAGACACTTACTGCTCTGCTTTCTGCCCCTTGGGGTCCCCACAAGCCTTTGGCCTGCTTTTCCTGCCCCACAAGATCCCAACAGGACTTGGGCATCCACTCCACCTATCATGCACTCACCTTCTGAAGAGCTTCAATGCTCCAGTGCTATCCGCAGCACTGCACAGACCAGGTTAGGGAAGCATAACCATTTTCTTTGTCATGTGGCCACATGGTACAATTCCAGAAGTGGCTGCCATTTTCTGAGAGACTACAATTCAGTGAGGCTGCTCAGAAAATAGTGGCTGCTTCCAGAATCACCCATGCAGCCACAGGATGAAGCAACTCATTCTCTTCCCTAATCCAGCTCTGGAGTTCCACAGATCTTTGAAAGATAAGTGAGGAGTCTGATGGGGTGGGAAACTGAGACAATGCCTGTGGAGATCTGGTGTGTTGAGATGTGTGTGTGGGGAGACAGGCAGAAGTGTGTGTTGCAGCAGGGTGAATGATTTCAGAGGCAGTACAGTGGCTGTAACTTCCCCATCATAAGTAGCTTTTGGACAGTCCACTGTAATTCAGAATGGCTGCTAAGTTACCAGTCATAAGTCAAGGACTATTTTGTATTTTAAAAAGTATATGGTATCACTGAACATTATTTTTCTGCTATTTTTTTTAAAATACAGAAACATTTATTTTCAGTAGTAATTAGAAGTAACTTTTATTTGGTTCACTTTGTGATCTTTTTTTTTAATGTATTAACTTTTATGGATTTACCCTCCTGTCCATGACCACAATTCAGTCAATCATCAAATATTACAAATAAGCTAATATTTGCTATGAGCTAGGTTTAAACTAAATAAAAAAATATTTCTGCTTTAGCCAATTTATTATTTTTTTAAAAAGTCACCATAATAATTTTTCTTCGGAGAATAAGTAGCTTCTAATTCTTTCCTTTTACTTACATGGTATATATTACTTTTTTGAGTAGTAGAATCCTAGTTTAGCAAATAGTTATTCTTATGCTAAGTAGCTTTTAATTATCAGGGAGAATATATTGAAAAAATATACTCCTAGTTCTGCACCTTGTTAAACATTACCTGGCTTAATGACAGCATTAGACGACACTTGAAATACTGAAATTTTCTGTTTTGGTGGGAGTCCTACTTCTCTGTACATCTCCATGACAGAAGAACCTCTCTGGAAAAACATAAAACTATAGTAAGCATAGAAAAAAGTGGAATTTATATAATATGCAAAGCTTCAAGGACCTAGACAACAACGACCATATTTTATTCATCTTCTGGAAAAGAGATGTTGCTTTTCCAATGAGGCATTTGACATCCCATCTCTGCATCTCCACTTTGGGAGATTTCACTACCCAAATAAGTAAATCTTTCTACTTTTTCAAGTCACTGTGATCCCAGTATGATTCCCTATCTGTACGGTGTAGTTTGCATACATGATCTTTAATTTCTTGGCACTTATCCTGAGGCCAATTTTGGTTGCTTTTTCATTTAAGGTAAGTCGTCACTTGTAGTTTTTCTTTATCTTCCTTAAATAGGGTAATATCAACTGCAAAATCCAGGTTGCCAAGATGGTCTTGGTCATAATAATGAATCTTTCTTTCTTTCTTTCTTTCCTTTCTTTCTTTTTCTTTCTTTCTTCTTTCTTTCTTTTTCTTTCTTTTCTTTCTTTCTTTCTTTTTCTTCCTTCCTTCCTTCCTGCCTTCCTTCCCTTTTCTTTCTTTCTTTCTTTCTTTCTTTCTTTCTTTCTTTCTTTCTTTCTTTCTTTCTTTCTTTCTTTCTTGTATTTTATTAATTTTTTATCATTACAATTCATTTGTGATTAATGAACAATGTGTTGTCTGGGTTGATTTTTGCTTAGTCATAAAAGTTAAGTTCTTACTCTCTATCTCGTTTTTCCAACCATTGATAAAATAAGTTCCATGTTTGAAAGTATTCTGTATCTTCTTTTTCTTTAATTCTTAATGTAAGTCTATCCATTTCCGCACAGTCCAGTATTTTCTTAATTATCGCTTCATCCGATGGTGTTATCTCATTTTTTCAGTGCTACGCAAATATAATCCTCACTGCTGTTAGTACATGTAGTGTTAAATATACATTTTGTTTATCAAATTTTTCTGGAATTATGCCTAATAAAAAAATTTCAGATTTAAAATCTACATGTTTTCCTAACATCTTTTCTAGCCAAGTATGTATTTTTCTCCAAAAATTTTTTTGCTTTAACACATGTCCACCACAAGTGATAATATGTACCAGGATTTTGATTACATTTCCAACATTTATTAGACATATTTTTAAACATTTTTGCTAATTTAACAGGTGGAAAATGCCATCTATGAATGCCTTTCTTGATGCGTGATATTCATCACATAACAGTCAAGGGCCATAAGGAAGAGAAGCTATGATAGAATATAGCCTTCTCTAACTGCAGTAGAAATTTTGATCGGCCATTTTTGGTCTTAATGCAAAGATAGTAATGTATTATGTCGGTACACCGTATAAACATAGGATCTGTCAGAGATTCTTGGGGGACACCGTCAAATGCTTTCTTAAAATCAACAAAGTTGATGGCAGAGGATACTCAATGCCTCACTACTCTGATATTTTAAAGGTGAAGATTTGCAGCAACCTTCGGCTTATTCTTCTCTCAGATGTGTTACCTTTTGGGGGGATTTTAACAATAGCCTGTCTTCGCTTGTCCTCTGGGACTACACCATTTTGCCATCATTTATTAAACAACATTGTCAGTTCTTTCACCACAGTTTGGCCACCATGTTTTAAGATCTCTGCGGTTATCTTATCTAAGCCAGCTGCCTTGCTTTTAGGGCTTCTATTTGCCATATTTATCTCTTTAATTGTAATTTCACCAGTATTCATCTCTTGTTGGGATGCACTTTTCATTAAAATTGTATATAATGGGTGGGTTTGGCTGGTTAAGAGTTAAGAGAGCAATTTTTATTGTAATGCCTGCCCTCTGGAATAAAATGCTTTTGTAATTTTTTTCAGACTCCACCTAATTTTCTTTTTTTAGATGAGTCATTAAGACCTGACTCTTTTTACAGACCTTGTGGTACACTGGATTATGGCTACCTTGTGGGCTGCCTGATTTGTAAGATGGTGGCAATTTTCTCTGCAAATTGCTTTGGTATAGTATTATGAGGATTATTTATTTTCAATATTTTATACTATATGCTCCTCAAAGTTGAAATGGAGTTCAAATATGAGATTTAGGGAAGTTTTTGAGAAAAAGTGATATGGGTTAATCAATAGGATCTGAAAATGTTGCTAGACTCTATGTTAAAGAATGGTTTGTTTCTCTGAGCAATCTGTGTATATGACATAATAGTAAACTATAGTTGCAACACACCTTACATTAATATGCAGTTTATGCAGTATTGAAATATATACAATTCAATTATATATTCAAAATTGCTACCCAACAAAAATTCCACTAAACTCCTAAAACCCATGTGCTGCATAAGTGATAATATATTTTTTACAAAATAAAGTATGATATCTAAGTTCAGCACAATATTGTAATGGCAGTCTTAGAAGATAGACTCTATAAAGTCAGGAATTTTAGCCTAAATTTACAAGAAGAAAATCAACTTTAATGACTGCTGCTGAAGTTACAGCCAATATATAGAAGAACATAATCATTTATCAACATTTCATTGTGGAATAATTCAAAAGCTCCCCTGAGCTTTCTTCTCATTGTAGTAACTAAATGGAAACTCAGTGAATGAAAATGAAAATGCAAGAAGTCAACATAGCTGAATTTTGTGGTTAAATGGATTGTTGCAGAAAGCAATTTACATGACTGACAGCAGTAGCACACTTGGATAATCACCATCAACCAATGGCTGTTAAAGCTTTGCCAGTCAAAATGCCTGATCTTTCAGATTAATTTTGAAGACAGATTGCATTGCCAGAAAATCTGTAGATTATTAATCCTCTATAATCCTGCACAGAAAAGTCTCACAAGATCATTGTGGAGATCAAAGCTAAAATAATTTAAATAATTCTCTCAGAAGATTTTCTAACACTAAAAGTATCCATTCTTTACATTACACTTCACTGTAATCAAGACTTGTCTTTGGGTAGTATACTGGCAAATCAAGTCACTGTAATCTGTAAATTTGGCATAGCATGATTTAATTTAGGAAAATGTATTCAAGAGATCATTAGGTCAAAGAATGATTTAAAAATTGGCCAATTAGCCAAAACTCTGTTCTTCCAGAATTTCCCTTCATACTTTCTCTTTGTCTCTTTCTCTAAAAAACCCTTTAATTCTGTATATCTGTTTGATGCCAAATGCACAGATGGGGGCATTTCAGAGCCCTACCAGAAAACAAAATGACTACTATTTCATGCCATGTGAGAATTGGTTCCATTTAATGCACAATTAAAGTAACTTATATAAAAACATCAATGTAAAAATAGTGAAAAATTAGACATTAGACCCATGATAATATACTAAAGCAGCACAGAAATATTGATTGTAGAATGGAAATTAAAAGTGTTTTTTTATATATATGCTGTATATCTCTATATACATATATACACACACACATGCACACAGAGTTGTATGCAGGCTTTAGGTCCCATGATCAAATTTTGTGTTTCAACAAATCCCTCAGTAAACACAAACTGACACAACCTCTGTAGGTGATTCTCAATTTATAATATATCACTTAGTTACCATTCAAAGGTGCGATGGATCTACCTGGGGGATAACTATAACCCAAATTCAAAGTTCTGCCATCACTTGACTACCTTTTGAGTACTCAGCAGCTGGCATTTATAGCTGTTTGCAACATCCCATGTTTACATGATTGGGTTTTACAATGGTTTTTCTAATGTTTACTTCCAGTTTTTGACAAAACTGGCCCATCGAAAAAAAATTGCTTAACGACCACAGCATTCACATAATGACAACCACAAAAAAGGTCATAAAATTGAGGGCTTCCGGTTTGGTGTCACGATGAGACGGGCGAAAGGAACCGGAGCCCTGGCTTCCTAGCCCAATTTCGCTCTGTCTGGAGATCCCAATGGGTCGGAAAGTTGCCCTGGAGAGGCGATGAAGAAGAAGGGAAGCCTTGGGAGCTTGGAGCCGATGGCGGTCGGTCCAAACGAACTGAGGAACCTCTTCAAATGGACGGAAGAAAGGCTGCCTGTAAATGCACAGGCAGCCCAAGTCATAGACAACCGGGAAAAAAGCGAAAAACAACAAAAGACCTTGCATAAAAAAACAATAGCCAATATTTTCGTTTTCCACAACCTGTTGTAAACAAAAGAATTCTATGTGACTTTATGCTAGAAAATACTTTCTACAATCATATCTTCTGACCCTGGATTTAACCATACTAGAAACTACTTGGAAACAGAGGGCTTTTTACATCTTTAAACTAACTGGAACATTTGGATTAGCCTAAAGCAGTTGGATTGTTTCACGCTTGGATTATAGCCCAAGGCAATTGGCTTTTTTTCCTTTTCTTTTTCTCTTTGTGAATTTACAAAACTTGCTCAGTTGAAAAATGAGTGCACCAAATCTCACTAAAATTACAAAAAAAAACCTCTTCTGCACTCTCTTCTGGAATATCTAGTCCAGCAAGTCAGAGATCTATTGAAACAACGTTACAGCGATAAAAAACAAACAGCTTTCAAAAAGAGATGCAAGCCACACTACAGCTAATCCAAGAATCAATACAGAAAAATCATGAAGAGATAAAAAACAACTTTGATAAGCTAAATGAGCAAACGCTTGACATAAAGACACAATTTGAGGCTCATCAACAAATGATTGCCAAAAATGAACAAAGAATTCAGAAAATGGAAGACAAATCAGAAGAAACTGATAAAAAATGGAGGCATTAATGGAAGAAAATGAAAGACTAGAACAAGCAAATCAAAGCTTAGAAGGTGCAATTGCAGCCTTGGAAATGGAGAAAGCTGTACACTACTAAGATTCCAAAATATACCTGAAGGAGGAAGATATAGCAGAAGTGATTATTAATCTACTGGCGGAGGTCCTAAAAACAGAAAGAGCGGAGATACAAATGGAAATAGATGAAATATTTCAAATGAATTCAAGCTACGCAAGGAAACACAAATTATCTAGAGAAGTCCATGTAAGATTTATAAAGAAAACAATAAGAGATGAGATACTGAGAAGAGTTAGGATGATCCATTACAATATAAAAACAAAAAAATTGTGGTGTTGAAGCAGATTCCTAAGAGAATAAGGGACACCTGAAGACAATATCACTTTTTGACTACAAAATTAATTGCAAAAGGTGTAAACTTTAGATGGTTAATGCCAGAAGGGATCTTAATCAACTGGAACAATACAAGATATTGATTGGATTCAGTTTGGAAGGTAGAAGACTTTGATGAAAGAAACAGAGCATGCCTTGATGAAAGAGTACAACTTCAACAAGAGGATAGAAAAGGCCAGAAACAGAAAGAACAAACAACAGAGGGAACAACTATACAAACGGAAGAAGAGAAAGAGAAGCCAGATCAAGAGGGTGAGGGAATGGCAAGAGAGCAGAGGACTATGAGATCGACAAGACCTAAATATAAGTAAACAAAATGGAGAAAGAAATGGAATTTTTTCAGTGAACATAAACAGACTGAAATCCCCATCAAAAAGAAACAGAATCTTTAAAAAATTACAGAAATTAAATATTGATATAATTTGTCTGCAAGACACACATATAAAAAAAAAACAATACTATAAATTTCTGGAATACCCAAAAATTAGGAAACTCTATTATGCATCAGCACAACAACAAAAAAAGAGGAGTAAATGTATATGTCAAAGAGATTTATTCAGATGAAGAAGGAAGAATTGTGATGGTAGAAATATTGTACATTAAAAACAAATACATTTGGTAGTAATATATGCACCAAACAATAAACAAGAAGAATTTTATCAAAATCTTCATAAAAAAATATCAGAAACTGAATACCAAAATATTTGCCTAGTAGGGGATTTTAACGCAATAGTAGATGGGACATTAGACTATAAAAGTAGCAAAACAGGAAAAAGAAGAAGAAAAAGATTATCTAAGACTTTCTTTAACATGATAGAGGAAATTGGGGTACAAGATATTTGGAGAGAAACTAAACCAGAAAAACTACAATATACATTCTACTCGAATAGCCATAAATCTTGGTCCAGAATTGACATGATTTGGATGACACCTGAATTAAGAACCAATATACAGGAGATTGAGATAGAATTAGGCACATGGGCAGACCATAACCCTTTAAAAATGATGTAGAAAGGAATAAAAAAAAAAACTAAGATGGACTTTGAACCAATCCATATTAAAAGAGAAAGAATTTATAGAATTACCAACAAAAGAAATGAAGCTTTTCTTTAAAGAAAATAAAAAAGAAGATACAATATTACAAAATGTATGGGATACAGCTAAAGCATATTTTAGAGGTGTAGCTATAACACACATGGCGGAAAAAAATATTATGTTAAAGAAAGAATTAAAAAAAACTAGAATTAGAACTACAAATAAATCCACAAAAGAAAATACTGAAAAGACAAATGGAAATAAAAAAAACATAAATTAAATTTAATAGAATCAGAAAAACTGGCACATCAAATTAAAAGAGCAAAACAAAACTTTTTTGAAAATGCAAATAAACCAGGAAGATGGTTAGCTTACAAACTTAAAAAACAGAAGGAGAAAAGATGAAGAAGGCTGTTTGCAATTCAAAAATGAAGAAATAAAAAAGATAAAGAATATTATGAGAATAATATGATATAGAAGAAATTTCATGGAGAAAATGATTCAACATATGGGAAAAAATAATTTACCAAAAGTCTCAGAAAACTTCAAAACTATGTTAAATGCAAAAACAACAATGATGGAATTGACAGAGGCTATAAGAAGACAAAAAAAATGAAAAAACATCGGGACCAGATGGGTTCCCGGCAGAGTTGTACAAATGTCTACAAGATACATTAAGTGTACTGTTGAAAGATGTATGTAATGAACTTTTGTTGGAGGCTAAACTCCCAAATACATGGACAGAAGCAAATATTAATTTAATACCAAAAGAGGACTCAGATCTGACAAGAGATAAAAAATTACAGACCAATATTATTACTAAACGTGGACTATAAAATCTTTGCTTCAATAATAGCGGAGAGACTGATTTCTAACTGAATTTATACATCCAGATCAAAATGGATTTCTACCAAAGAGACAAATAAAAAATAACTTAAGAGTTATAACGGAAATATTGGAATATTATGAAATGCACCCAGGGAAACAATTGGCATTAGTATTTCTAGATATTCAAAAGGCATTTGATAATGTTTCCTGGCAATTTATAACTCAACAACTAAAAACAATGGACTTTGGACAAAATTTTATAAATATGACTAAGAAAATATATCATAAACGAACAGCAAAAGTGATTGTAAATGGAGATTATACAGAGAACTTCGACATAAGAAAAGGCACAAGATGACTTCCGGTCTTGCGCAATAGTGCAGCAGTCGAGGGTTCGGGGCTCCGTGCCCTTCGGCTGATTTTCTTCCTGTTAGGGGACCCTAAATGGGCCAGAAGCCGCCCCGAAGAGGCGGCAAAGAAGGAAGTCCCGGGGATCATGGAGAGATGGCGGTCGACCCGATCGGTCCAGGAGAAGCCTGCCAGAAACCAACAGGAGAAAGGCTAGCCTAACTTCAGAGTCTAGCCCAAGCTACAAGCAACCGAAGTCAAAAGTATTACTTTAAGCTGATTGTAAACAGCGTTTGAATCTGGGTAAGAACATCGATTTTCTCTATCCTACTTCTCAACTTTCCTAAAGAAAAAAAAATCCCAAGAAGCAAAAAAACCCCACCCTTTTACTAACGGAAGCGGCGAATTAAACCTTTTATGGAGGACTAAAACATGAAATGACTATAAAACCTAAATTTGGATAAGTTTGAAATTGCTGAATGGTTAAGATTCTCATTTTAAAGGCAATTGTTTATTTTGAAAATTTGAAAAATAAACCGGTGCTGACAACCTAGTGGTGGATGAAGACTATGACAGCTATGGTTTTCATACAGGACTTGGCAAAATCTGGAAAAAACTAATCTGTGTTTGTGACCTTCAAAGCTCTAACAATAGAGAACGGCTGTGACAAAAAAGAAAACAATGTGGGCTGCAGACAAAGAGAGACTTGTAAACTTTAGGGAACAAAAAAAAACTTTTTTGAACTTTCTGGATTACAAGTATCTACTTAACTGTGACTCTAAAGCTATTTGCAGAGAAAAGAAAACTTGGATTCTTGGCCATCATGGAAAATCAGAGACTTATAGAAAGAACTTATCAAGAAAAAATAAATACCTTTCAAGAGGAGACATATGATATGCTGCAACTAACTCAAACAACAATGATTTCAAACCACAAAGAAATCCAAAATAACTTTGAAAATATAAACCAATTCATCTCCAATTTAACTTTACAATAAAAAAAATCCCAGAAAACAACAATAGAGAAGGAACAGATAAAACAGATAACTGAATACAAATTCGAGGATAGAGACTTAAAGATGGAACCTAACAAAACAAAGAAGTATGATTTAACCCAAGTGGGAAAAAATTTACAAGAAATACTGGATTTGTTATACTTAACACCACAAAACAAATTTGAGGATAAGAAAAAAGACTGGACAAAATGAACTGCAGAGATGTCAGGAAAACTACTAGAATTGAAGAGACAAAAAATGATAAGAGAAACAGAGAAAAAGAAAGAAAAAGATTTTCAACAAACATGAATGGGCAAATGCCTCTTACAAAGATATTGTACTTGACTTACCTTTTATATCTACAGCAACACTTACAAGAATATGGAAAGATTCTTTGATTCAGCAGAACATATTGATTAAGAAAGATACTGGGCAAAAGAAAAAGGCTAAAGTGAAAATTAAAAAAATAGACGATGGGACCTATCAGAGAGAATATTTAAAAAAGAAACACCTGTTTGAATATGGTTAAAGAGAAAGATTTTGGATATGAATTTTATTTTAAGAGGGAAGAGCCCCTCAAGTAACATAGTACTCTCTTTTTCTTCTCTTCTTATTTTATTTCTTGATATGAGTAATATAAAAGAGTTGGAATGGCTTATATAAAGGAAATGTTTTAGATATTTAAATGTGATTGACTTTAGGAAAATTACAATGGATTAAAAAAAATGTTTTGAATAAGAGTTAAAAGACTAGATGACTAGATTTATTAAATGGAATATTTAAAGATTAAGTATATTTTTAATTATGGTAAAAAAGAACAATTTTTTTTTAGAAATTATGTATTAGCTTATAGGAAACATGGATTTTAAGTAGCATACTATATTTTTATTTTTATTTACTCTTATTCTTCTTTTTTCTTTTTTTAGTCTTATTTATTCCTTAAGAAAGGTAAAAGTACTGGGATGGCTTACATGAGAAAAAAAACATTTAAATATTTAAATATAATTAACTTTGAGAAAATCTTAACCAGTAAGAATGTCTTGAACATTGTGGGAAAAACAAATGTAAACAAGAACTGTAAACAGGATCTATGATGAGGCAACCAGAATGACTAGATAGAAAAGAAATATTATATTGATGTGATTATCATCTCTAGAAATATTAGAATTTTTTTTATACTCAATTGTTATTTACCAAAACAACAAGAATTGTATTAACGTAAGGTTGGTAAAAGACAACATTATGGGAAAAAGAGGAAATCAAGTAAAGGTATTATGTGGATTATAGATTATAGAAACCAATTGTTAGTGAATGTTTTTTAAATATAAACCCAGACAACACACTGTTTACCAAATATTAAGGTGACTATGTTAAAAAATCAATAAAACATATTTTTTTAAAAAAATAAGAAGAGGCACAAGACAAGGATTTCCACTATCTCCATTGTTATTTATCTTAAATTTGGAAGTTTTAAATAGAAATATTAGACAAGACCCAGAAATTAAAGGACTGGAAATAAAAGGTGAAACTTATAAATTGCAAGCATTTGTAGATGATCTGGTATTCATCCTAGAGGAACCTTTAGAGATGATTCCTAAATTATTGGAAAAAATAGAACAGTTTGGAGAGATAGCAGGACTGATGATAAACAGAAAAAACTAAAGTGATAGTTAAAAATCTTACAGATAAACAAAAAAAACACAAATGTCAGAAAAAATAAAATTACAAATAGTCAAAAAGGTTAAATACTTGGGAATATATCTAACAGCAAGATGTTCAACTATAAAACAAGATAACTATATAAATTACTGAATCAAATAAAACTTGATCTGGAAAGATGGAAAAACTTGCAACTGTCAATACTAGGAAGATTTGCTACGGTGAAAGTGAATATATTACCAAAAATATTGTTTTTATTCCAAACGATACCTATAAAACTGGAGAAAATTTTGTTTGAAGACTTAAATTCCCTAATTTTGACATTTATTTGGCAAGGAAAGAAAGCTAGAATTAAATTGAAAATGTTACAAGAAACTAAGGAAAATGGAGGTTTTGGCCTGCCAGAGTGGGTTTTATATTATCAAGCATCTGTACTAACATGGGTAAAAGAATGGATAACTCTTAGAAATAAAAGGTTGTTGTATTTGGAGGGACATGATTTACAACTTGGTTGGCATGCTTTCTTATGGTATAGGAAAAATAAAATTCATAAATATTTTCAAAACCACTATATTAGAAATGCATTATTACTAACATGGGAAAAAATAAAATGTAAAATATACTTAAAAATTCCAGGATGGCTTTCAACAATGGAAGCATTTGTACATCCAAATTTAGTCAGTTTCTAGAAAATATGGACATATAAAGATATTCTAAATTCTGAATGGAATTTAAAATCTAAACAAGAGATGGAAAATCAGGGTATTGATCTATCATGGGGGGCATATTTACAAATGCAAGTGAGATACAATAAAGATGTTAAATTGTATGGATTTTATAAAGAGCAGACCTTGTTTGATCAGATATTATTAACCTCTGATGAGAAATTAATTAAGAAAATGTATAACTCTTTTATTTAATTTGAAAATGGAAAATGAACAAGTAAAAGAAACAAAGATAACATGGGCAAAGAATTTTGGATACAATATAGATTTAGAGAAATGGCAAAACTTGTGGGAAAGCAATTATAAATTGACAATGTCAACCTCTTACAAAGAAAACCTATATAAAATGTTTTATAGATAGCACTTGCCACCAGTAAGATTAGCAAAAATGTTTAACAATATGTCAGATAGATGTTGCAAATGTAAACACAAGTCAGGTACTTATTATCATGTTTGGTGGACATGTATTAAAGCAAAGAGATATTGGACAAAAATACATACTTAGCTAGAAAAGATTTGGGAAAACATGTAGATTTTAAACCTGAACTTTTTTTTATTAGGTATAATGCCAGAAAAGATTGATAAAGAAAGTATATACTTGATTTTACATGTGATAACAGCGGCAATAATCATATTCGCACAATATTGGAAAAATGAAGAAATACCACCAGAGGAAGAAATAATTAAAAAAAATACTAGAATATGCAGAAATGGACAGACTTACTTACTCTGACGTTGAAAGAAAAAGAAGAAACAGAATACTATCAAACTTGGGACTTATTTTATGAACGGCTGGAGAAAAGAATAAGGGTTTAGGAATTAAATCTGTATTAATGAATGATAAACTCAGACAACACGTTTGTTGAACAAGTACTACTGAATTGTATGAAAAAACCAATTATTATTTTTTTTAAAAAAGAAAAGGGTCATAAAATTGGATTGGTCATGTGGATGACGGGATTTAGGATCGTGATGTGCAATCTCTATTATAGTTATAACTCGAGAACTACCTGTATATGGTACATAATACTATACAGGAGGTAGGAAGAATGGTTTCAATTAAATATCAACATACCCTAGAAGTCAATATCCCTTAAACAGAGAAGAAACCAACTGGGGATTGTAAAATGCAATGCCATGTGATCATGCTAACTTATAACAGTTGAGGGCGTTCCAGTTGCCCTTTTAGGCAAATCCTGTGCTGTTGCAGTCACATGATCACCATTTGTGAGTGCCTGCCTTTCCCGATGCCTTTGCAATTTGCATCCTTTACTGCTAGCTTCCAACAAGCAATTGCATGACTGTGGGATATTGTGATCATTATAACAAAACTGGCTGTCAAGCACCCAAGGCATGATCAAGTGACAAGGGAAGCTGCTATGGTTGCAACCACAAAGACCCATTGTCAGTCCTTCTTGTTCAGTATTGCCATAACTTTGAATGGTCCCTGAATGAGTGGTTATTCAATGAGGACTAGCTGTAAAAGTAAAAACTTGGAATGGATTTCAAATCTGGAGATCTCAAACATGTAGTACCTACAAGTTTTCTGAGCTAGAAGAGTTCTATAAGAAAGGATGGGGAATAAACAAAAAGAATGAATAAAATTATTCTTAGCTGATTATAGGAAACAACTGTGTATAGTTATTTCTGAGATGTTAAAACACTAATTGCAAGCTGTCCAAACTTTTGTCTTGTTTTTGTCATTTTTCTTATTTTGAATCTATAGACAATTGCAAATAAACAATAATTACTCATTCAAAATTACAGAAAGATGTTTAAAGTTGTACTATGTAAGGGTTGAGTCAGCTTCTTTTCACTTAGCAAATAACTGAAGCACCCAATTTGAGGACTATCTAAACTATAGCACACAATTATATGTGCATGTAAAAATGATAGTTTTACAAAGACAGTAAAATGAATAATAAAACTTTCTTGCATAGCCCAAAATGGCATGATTTATGAAAGATAGTTTATACTATAATGTTTAATCATTAGTCAAAAGAAACAAAACACTATGAAAAAACCTATTAGGGTATAGGATCATCTTCAAGAAATTATGACAAAGTCATAAATAAGTTTCCTTAAAAAGACAAAAACAAAAAAGGCAGTCTTCTAAATTTTTCTGACATCTTCTTCCTAAAAATGCATTCCGTTGGAGCATGCAATAAAAACTGATGTCCCACTTCAAAAGGAAAAATAAGCCAGACTTACACGAAACTCAGACACATTTTTCCCTCCAACAGTTAGACTCAGAGTTTTTCCATCAAATTCTTCTTTGGGTGTGTATTTTAAAACATGGCAGTCTTGAACCTACAAGAAATTATTCAAGGTTATCACATAATAGTTTCTGTACATGACGTAATCTCAATGTATGGCTTATAGTGAGAAAAAGACAATTAGCTTTAATCTTAAACTTTTATTTTTTTTTTTCTTTTTGGCTTCAACAATCTGTTTTACATCTAATTCTAGATGATAAGATGTGAGATTCTATTCTGGTATGTTTATGTGCGCACAACTTTATTTATTTATATGACTGCCATATTGAATGCATAACTCTGGACAGCAAACAATTCTAAAATCATCATAAAGACCCTTCAACCAATTAAAATAATCCAATAAAAAGAAATAAACTGAGGCACCATACAGTGTTTCCATGAAAACAGATACACATATTTTTTTATTTTATTTATTTGTACTCCAGCTTATTTTTACAAATAACTCAAGGTGGAGAACACATCCAACAGACTTCCTCCTTCCTACCTCCTGTGAGGTAGTTTGGGTTAAGAGAGTGACTGGCCCAGTCACCTACTGGCTAAGGCAGGACTTAAGCTGATGATCTCCTGCTTTCTAGCCTGGTGCCTTAAGCACTAGACTAGATCAAATGTCTGGGAGGAAAACCAGGCTTTAACAGCCTCCTGGAAGATGAAGAAGGTTGGGACCCTCTAAATTTGTTAGATTCTATAACCTGATGTTCGTAGCTCTCTTTGCAACCTAGAATCTGGAAAAAATAATGTTGAAAATGCTTGATTTGTTTAAAAACAACATAATATAAATCCCACTTCAGAGATGATGTTTTCTTTTTGGAAAATTCATGAATATTATAGTGTTTCTAAGGTGGAAATCAAGCTGGAACTATCAGGCAGCATACATTAGCACAAATATCACCAGCATTTCAGCTTTTAAGCAAATCCAGCCACCCTCTATTCTAAAAATACTGCTTTATCTGGTTGGGTAAGTATTATTACTTTATTATCATTTTATTGATTGTATTTTTATTGATCACTGATGAAAATAAACTTCTCTTTCTGAATTTATTTTTTGCCACCTGGACTAAGATTTTGTATTGAAATGTTTATGTGAAGAGCAATACATAACAAATTAAATGTAACTATTATGTATTCTCTGCCCTACCTGAAGCATTGTGACAGGTATTTTTTCACCCTGCTTGGTCCATAATGGCATCATCCCCAACTTTACTGCAATAAGACCGACTCTTTTAGAACCTGTGAATAAAAGAATGAAACAATCCTTTCTTAAATTTCAAGCCTACTGGAGTTCAGAAAGCCATGGCAGATTAATTCTTAACCTAATTCACAACATGCACAGATTCTACAAACATTTTGCAACACAGTTAGCAACCTATTTAGCTGGCAGCTAGTACTATCTGATAGATAATATTTAGATTAAATTACACTAGATATAATGTTATAAGAACAAGCAATGTCAGCTATTTTAATGTCTAATATTTTTAAACATGCAGGGGCAATGGGTATCATGTAATGTTATTGTGACTGTTATAACTGCACCGCCATCCCTCACTATACATTTAACAAAACTATGTCCCTCCCACTGTAGTGTGAACTTCTAGGCAGTGCATTAATCCTATGGATATAACTGACATTTGCACCTCACTATGGAATAAGGGCCAAGTTACTTGAGGAACTACTTGTCCTGCAGGGTTGGCATAAAACCAGGTTTCTTCAATTAAGTAATATCATCAGTCAGGGTCCTGGAAGTGCACCTTCTTGGTAGCAGCATCTGCCCTCTGCAATGAGAGCCAGATGCCCCCCCCCCCAAACTCTGGTATTGTTTAGAAGAGGCATGAAGATGTGGCTCTTTACTCAATCTTTGGCAAGGGAGAGTGATACTTCTTGTTCCTTCCATCTAGTCTGTTGCACTTCAGTATCTTTTATCTTTAATGTTTTATTGATTTTATTGTGATTTCTTTATTTGATTCTTAAAGTCACTGAGAATCAGGCAGCAAACGAGTTTACTAAATTATTATAATGGAGATATGTATAAGAATTCCCCAGACTTGGACATTAGGTACTTGCTGAAATAACTATTTGAGTTTTTATATAATAATTGGCTTAGACCAGTGGTGGCAAACCTGTGGCACACGTGCCAGAGCCGGCATTCAGAGCCCTCTCTGTGGGCACCCGTGCTGTGCCCTGGAGATGGTGAGGGACTGGCCCCCGTTGCCCTGGCCCCGCCCACCCAGTGTGCCATGACCACCGCAGCCACGCCCACCCGGCGATAAATAAATGGGTTTTGGGTAGCAGTTTGGGCACTGCGTCTCTAAAAGGTTCGCCATCACTGGCTTAGACTTTCACCAATTACTGTAAAATATATATTAAAGTGGAGGTAAAAGAACAGAATCATATCCAGAATAACTGTTTACTTTATCTCTTTGTATACCAACCTGGCTCCCATGGGTGCAGAGGCCAAGGCTCATCTTTCAGAGGACAAAGTTTACTAGCAGTCTGAGCTTTATATTCCTCTGTTGAAAGTTTCTTAAGGAACTCAACATTTTCTTCTGAAAGATGCTCATCCCACCATGTGCTGTTGTAAATAATATGCCGAACTGTGACCAACCATAGACCCCTACCAAAGAGAAGAAAAATGAATTCAGAAAAATGCATGCTTGCATTTTCAAACTTCCAGTGCAATAACCTTGACTTGTTTCTTTTGTTATGCCCAACCTACCAATAATAAAGAAAGGTTCAGGAAATAATTATCATAATACATGACTAGGAAACTTTTGCAGTCTGTATCCTAAAATAAAAAAATATAACTGGAGAGGGTTAGGTTCCCAGAGCATTATCAGCTTACACTGAAATGCACAAAATTTTTAGATTAAAGGCAGCTCCTAGATTTTGACTGAAATACTAGAGCAGTTGTTTTATTCAGAAGCATCTTGCCATTGGCTCTTTCCTAGAAGGAAGAAAAAGTGACTAGTTTAAGGTTACTCAGTTGGCTTCATGCCTGAGGCAGGACTAGAACGCTTGGTCTCCTGATTTCTAGCCACTATACCAAGCTGGCATATCCAGTAAGTTATGGAGCAATTTGTAATTACTTGTTTGTGACTTGAGAATACAATCCTAGTGCCGGTCTAAAAATAAATATTTTGGAAGGGGGAGGTAACATCTTTATTCAAGATTGGGAAAAAGAGTAATTGAAATCCAAGAGTTTAAGAACTATTGTGCAGGGAGCTGCATTCCAAAAAGGAAGCTGGATTAGAAAAAAATAAATGGACAGAGCAACGTCAAATGTAGATCTGATTCTATGTAAATTAATTTGAATTTGAACAAAATAAAATTAAATATAGGTAATTAGATTTTACATTAATATTTCTTCATCACTCTAGCAGTCATAAATGTTTGGAACCATTTGATCCCAGGAGGTCTTAGACGCATGCATCTTTTGATCATATGAACTGAGCAACATTCATTATTAATAATACATTCAACTGACAATCTTGGAATAAAACCAGAAGTAACAAATTCATAATTGCTAAACATGTAGATACTGTAAATACAATCTTAAAACACTACGCTGTATCATTTCATGAAATTTGATGGCAGGAAGAAATTTGATGTAATACAGAATACCAAGTATCTTATTAATGAACTCTTGCATTAGAATTCTCAGTACATG
Source organism: Azemiops feae (assembly GCA_023970755.1). Classification (NCBI taxonomy): domain Eukaryota; kingdom Metazoa; phylum Chordata; class Lepidosauria; order Squamata; family Viperidae; genus Azemiops; species Azemiops feae. The sequence goes on along the minus strand of JALGBA010000984.1, from coordinate 377,460 downwards.
GACAATGCCACAATTGGGAAATGGGGAATTTGGGTCCTTAATTCAATCTGCTGCAGATCTGAAATCCGAGAATGAAGTAGTCTACAAAGAGAAAGCATGTAAAAGTGAGGACAGCCAGTTTGGTATACTGTAGTAGTGAAAGGCAACAGGCTAGAAACCAGGAGAAACCAAAAACTAGTCAGCAAACAGTGACTGAAGGTATGTAGTTGTTCACACTTCACACATAAGCAACTGGAGTGAAATGAAATGAATGGCAAGAGCTAAACCCGATAGCTCTATGTGAGGCAGTATAAAGCAGAAAAATATATTTCTGAACCATAATTAAAAAGTGGAGATTGCTTTCATGGTGGACTGAAAGAGGATGTAGTGGAGGATGACATTGCCCTCAGGAAACAGTTAGGAACTGTATTTGTGCTGGAACAAACTGTCTAGCAGACCAGCTCTAATTCTCTTCCCTCTATTCTCATTCTCATATTCTGTGTGTGTGTGTGTGTGTGCGCGCGCGCACCCGCATTTTGGAATTAGTCTTGATTCTTTGCTTGGACAAGTCCCTGATTTTTTTTTTGCAACATTTTCAGAAATGGTTTGCAGCTGCCATCTTCTTAAGAGTTGAAAGTGACTGGCCCAAAGTCATCCAACCAGTTTTTAGGCCTAAGAGAGGCTCAGAATTCAGAATTTCCTGGTTTTTAGACTAATAATTTAACCACATCATCAAACTGGCTCTCATTTTTTTAAATAATGTGATGGAACTGTTAGAATAGGAAATGGATGTGCTTAAAAAAAAAATGGAATTAACAAGTTACTCCTATAATCTGACTGAAATAGTATGTGTCATTAAAAAAAACAACTGCTCCAGGATTCACCATGTAAATACAGTCCAGACAGAATATCAGGTCCTCACTATAGCCAAAGCGGAAGAAGGGGGCAGTTTTGAAAAGGGATTTCTTAAGCCAGCTTCATTTCAAGCCATTTACTCATGGGTTTCTGGTAAGTTAAGGTTACAAGCATGGAAAAAACTTTTAGTGAGAGATACACAGTATGAGATTAAAAAATGGAGAAGTTGAAGCATTAGGAAAGATTCAGCCATGCTGGTATAAACGTAAATCTTTCAAATATATATGTTTGATCAAGATATATGTATGTATATATGTATGAAGATCAAGTGTATGGTACAATTATACTGAGAAACCCTTGTCCCATTTGGATGAATAGTGGGATCCTAGAAATTTATATGGGGTAAAAGTTTAAGCTGCATTATTCATAAATTGAAATTATGTAATTTTTCCCCACTTGTCTGCATCAAGAATATGTCTTTTTATTAAATCATCCCACGCTGCCAACTCCTACAAATTTCCAGTGAGCAACAGGGATAAATATGCAAACCTGGTTAAGGGTGCTAATTTCTTGGAAATTGGATTCAGTTTCCAACTACCTATATTCTGCGCATCCTTCAACATTTGTTGTTAGTTGCGAAGTCGTATCCGACCCATCCCGACCCCATGGACAAAGTTCCTCCAGGCCTTCCTGTCCTCTACCATCTTCTGGAATCCATTTAAGCTCACGCCTACTGCTTCAGTGACTCCATCCAGCCACCTCAATCCTTAACATACACTCTTCCAAATTCTTTTACTCTCTCACGAATACTATCCCAGCGAAAATGGGGATCACGGAGAGAAAAGAGGGAAATTAATTTGATAGCATTATAGGCAACACTATGGGGAAATACTACTGACCCTGAAGGACCGATGACCCAACACTGTTCAATGCTTTGCTTTGAACATTAAAACTGTCCCCCAGTATGACTCACGTGCAGCTCCTGGAGGTAGAAAAGCTTTAACCCAAACAATCATGCGTACAGACGAATGATTAGTATTGGATTTTTTACTTTTCTTATCATTAAGTGAAAGGGAAACCCGGCGGGGAGGGGGAGCTATTTGCACACAAAAGGATACCTACAGTAAAAAGAATTATACGTGTAGCATAACAAAAGTCTCCTTTGCCCCCATCCCGCCGCAGACTTACCGCCGTCTAAATCCAACCTCCGCAGCCTCCGCTGCCCCGGGAACCGAATTAACGATGCCTCCAGGTACCAACCGCCGCAGTCCTACACGACACAGCAGGCCAACTCCCGACATGATTCCACACCAAATAACCAGTCGAAACAGCGCTCAACCGAGAAACTCTTTCCCGCTCAGTCCCCGTTCCTAAGTTCCGGAAATATTTCGTTCCTACTTACTCCACTTTCAGAGGAAATGGTATTGCTTATGCTTAGTTCATAGAATCGCAGAGGCCAGAGAGCCCGCTATATCTCGGGGGGGGGGGGAGGATATAGTTTGGGTCAGATTAGTGGCCTCTGCTGAATGAAACTCGTCACTGCATGAAAGGCGGTATTCGTGCATTCAGCTCTGCTTTGAAAAGGAAAGCTAGGAGACGTTGAGGCGTTTTAACATTTTGGGGTTACCCTCTCCCCCCAAAAAAACACTACAAGAAGGGAACGAGCTTCTCTCCGCAGCTAATACAGGACGTCTCTACTCTTATATCACTTTATAATCCATTTGAAACGCTTTGCTGTTAGGACCCTTTCCCACTTTTAAAAAATATGGACGACACCAAAATAACTTTTGTTTGTATCAGTTGTATTTATTGATATTTATTGTATTTAAAATTAAAATCGACACATTTATATGAATTATATAAAATGACAATATTAAACCCATATTGACATAAAATATTTTTCATAAAAACTATTTTAACAAAAAATAAGTGGTATTGTTTTAAAATTTTGCAAATATCTTTTAATGTCTGGCAATTTTATTTTTTTTTGTATAAAGGTTTTATTGATTTTTTACAATAACAACCTTAGTGCCTGGTGTACAGCGTGTTGTCTTGGTTCATAATTTTTTTGGGAAAAATATACAATCAATAATAGTTAATTAACAGTCAATAACTTTTATATTTCCATAATTTGCATATCAATTAATAATATATTTCCTTGATCTTCTCCCAGTAGTATCTGCTTCTTCAACATTAAACAAATATAATTTTTGATATTTGATATTTTCCATATATAAATGATTAAATATAAGCATTTTCTTCTATATTTCTACCAACAATAATAGCGTCCATATAGTTTTTTTTCTTATCAACTTATGTTATTTTCATTAAAATCATCTTATTGATTCACCATGTATCTTATTTTCATAAATTTTGTTGTAAGTTCAGTTTCTCCTTAATATTCAAACAATTCTTATCAATCATATTCTCAGTAATTAACATCTAAATATCCAAATTTTCCATTTAAATACATCATCCCAGTATTTTCATATTTCATATATTATAGAAATACTATACTACATATCTCAGTGATGGCGAACCTTTTAGAGACCGAGTGCCCAAACTGCAACCCAAAACCCAGTTATTTATCGCCGGGTGCCAGGTAGGCGTGGCCCACTGGGTGGGCGTGGCTGTGGTGGTCATGGCAGACTGGCTGGGTGTGGCCAAGGTGGGCGTGGTCACCTTGATGTTGCTCATGGGGAGGGACGCCTGTGGGGGCCAGGCAGGGTTGGGGGAGATCCAGGGGGTCTCTGGCAGGTGGGGCGGTGGGCAGGAGGCTCGTCCTGCGGGGTGAGGTGAGGCAGGGCGGGGGTGCCATTGTCGCAAGGCAAGGCAAGGCAGAGGCCGGGGTGGCAGCTGCCTGACACCATCGGTCCCTGCACACAGAGGCCAGCGAGCGCACGGGGGCTGACAGTGTCATCAGCAGCCACAGCCTGCCGGCCCCTCGACCAGTGCACTCTGGGGCTCAACAGCCCTCCGCCAGCAATTCAGAGAAGCCGCCTCTGAGCTGGACGGACGGCTGACAGCTGAGGAGGCAATGCAGTGGGTCGTGCCCGGGAAAAGGAGAGCATACGAGGCCAGAAGAGATGGGATGGGGAGGAGGGAAACCAGTCGTGCTGGGATGCATCCGGCCACGTGGGACCTCGGCGAGTTAGCAGGTGGCTGGTTAAAGAGGGACGGTTGCCATCTCCGGGACATGGTGCGTGTGCCCACAGAGAGGGCTCTGAGTGCCGCCTCTGGCACCCGTGCTGTAGGTTCGCCACCACTGACATATCTTATCATAACATCTACCTATAACATCTTTTCTAATCAATTTATATTTCACTTCTATCTGTAAAAATTGATTTGTTAAATCACTATCCTTTTTATCAAAGTTCTTATTAAGCCTAATTTCCCCTCAATATTTCAATCATTCCTTAATCCTAAATCTTTTCAAACTTAATTTATCTTTAAAATTCAAACTTTTCATTCACTTACATCATCCCAGTATTTTTACATTTTATGTCTTATCAAAAATACTATATTACTTATATCTCTTATCCCACTTATTCTAAAGCCCCTTTATAGCCAAAGTTATTTGTTTATTTAGCCATATTCAAACAAGTGTTTGCTTGTATAATATTCCATCTGGTAGGGCAGTTCTAGTCTTAAGCTCGTCTCTAGTCTTCTTCCTTTGCCAAATAGTTTTCCAAATTAATATTTTCGACTTGTCAAACAGTTCTTGTATTTTTGTAGTTGTTGTTAGGAGTAGAGGATACATAGTGCGTAAGATATATGCTTTTTGTCTCCCAAACAGTGATTCTTCTAGTAGTATCCATTTTGTTAAATCTTGTTTCTTCTTAGGTTTATTTTGATGTTCTAATGCATAAGGTATCTTTTCCATATTTATTTTTATATTCAAATCTTGTAAGTTTTTTCTTGTTTGTATTAAATCATAATTCCCTTCATTTGTAGCTTTGCCAATTAAGTCATTTTTTTCTAGTTTACATTCTGTTATCTAATTTGTTTGTTCATTCTTTACCATCATTCTTTGGATGTTTTTTAATTGTAAATTTAAGTTAGAAGTGTATTCATTTATGTTATCAAAGTTGTGTTTAATTTCCTCGTGGTTTAAAGCTATTGTGATTTGTATCTGTCATAGCATTGCATACATTTCCTCTTGGAAAGTATTTGTCTTATCTTGGAATGTTGCTTCTAGAGGTCTTTGATCTTTCAGGCTGAGTCCTTCAGGAATAGATATTAAGTGTGGTTTTCTATCATTTTTTTATGAATATGTCATATCTATGTTGTCTCCCACTTTTGAGTAATCCGTCGTAAGTGCCATGGTCTCTGTAATTAGCCTTGTCAAGCCGGCCAAAACTCAAAATCCAAACAGTCCAGTTTTGTATAGTTCTTGTCTTTATATATAATTTTTATAATCCACTGTATTTTCAATTGTCAAGGTTTCAGTAAAACCAATGTTTTATAACAATTCTTTCTTTCAGGGGTCAATTATCAACCAGTCAGAATTGCAGTTCAAATATATTTAGACACCTTAAATCCTTCCTGTAACTTCCCCTCTCAAAGATTAGTCATAGATCAAAGTTTTTCTTTTTCTGTAAACAATTCATAAATTTAGACCACAATCAAAGTATTTCTTTTCCTTCAGACACTTTCCAATCTTATAGCTGGCCCAGTGTACAATCTTTTCTTTGTTCCCTAGCAACTATCTTCTTAAAGGTTATTAGAGTTCATGGGAACAGATTTTTCTTTGTTTCTGAGCATTGTCTTTAATGTGCTATGTTCTAATTGTCCACTAGATGTCAGCAAATATTTGTTTTCCAGCTCTTTCAAACAAGAAATTATTCTTATTATTTTTCTTTTTTTTTATAATTTCATCAAAATCCTTTAGAATATAATCTTAGCAGTTTGTTTTAGTTTCTAGGTTTGATCAGATTGTAGTATTTTAAATTTAATTTCAATATGTTTATTTCCTCCTTAAAGGTTAATTCACTGTAGTCCCCTCCCCTCACTTTCGGAGGTTTTTCTTGCTTTGAGGATCTTTCCCAGGAACTTAGTTGCAAAATAAAGGAGAGAAGATCAAATACTCTCACCAATTCCAAGCACGCTGTTCACCATTGTTCTGGCTAGTGCACTTGGACTTCGGCTGCAGGTAGCTTGGGCTAGACGCTGGCATGCGGCTAGCCTTTCTCCTGTCGGGTCAGAGGGCTTCCCCCAGATCGAAACGGAATGACTGCCGCCATTCTGTGATCAATGGGGTGCCCCTCTTCCTTTGCCGCCTCTCCGGGGTGACTTCAGACCCATTTAGGGTCCCCTGGCAGGACGAAAACAGCCGCGGGATGTGGAGTTTCGCAATCCCGTGGCTATGCGCTATGGTGCAATCTAATATCTGGCAATTTTAATTTTGCAGACTTTTGAGAGAATCTTGAGGACCACGCTGTCTGTTAAATCAGTATTGCACAATAATGCTAAACGGCTCAACAGCCCCTATTGTTAAAACTTTAATTGTATAGATTATATCATTTTAGCTAAGCCTGAAACAGATAGTGAAACGACAACACTGACTCCCTTCCTATTGGCTTCCTAACACAGAAAAGAGAAATCTGGAAATCCACATTTTTAACCTATGGAAAAGAAAGAAGTAAGAGAGCACAGCAAAGAACCTACAGGTGAGAGGTAGATTCTTGCAGCCAAACTTAATATATGACTGGCCAATGATTTGCAATAGAGCAGGGGTGTCAAACTGCCGGCCCTTGCGCCGGTTGCATCAGCTCCAGCAATGCAAAAAAAAAGTCGCGATATGTCATGACACGTGATGTGACACGGCAAGTTTGACACCCGTGAATAGAGGAGGTGTAGCAAAGTCAGAGCAATCACGCACAATCAGTCCAGCATTGTTAAGCAACCAAAGTAACAGAGGAAGTATAGGGACCAGCAGTGAGAGCAGCTAACTGCATGCTGATTTGCTTTTCTGCTGACTCAAAGGTGGGCAAATTACTCTTAAACTCAGCAGTGGGAAAAATCCTTAGCATAAACTCATACATAAAACAACAAACAGAAGCATCTTGAATTTTATTACAAATATTGAAATGTTGGTTATTGTGATAAGCTTTTAATCTTTCAAAAAAAAAATTTATTGGATTCTTCAAGGAAGATTCTCATGCTGAAGTTTGTATGTCCAAGACTCGGATTCAAAGGTATCCATAGTGTCTCTTATGTGCGTGTGTCAAAAAAGTTAAAATGGCAGCTGTGACTATTCAGAGACTCAAATGCATTATAAAATGACCACAGATTTTCAAACCCACAATCGCTGCCTCCTTGATTGTTTTTTACTACTCCTACTCAAATTGTGTCAGTATCTGACTGACAAGATACTGGAGAGCTCTATGTGTTAACCATCCTTCTCCCATGAAATTTAATTGAACAAAAGCAGAGATGAAAGATCTGCAGTCTCCCAGATGCCTCTGAGCTACAACTGTGTAGGAAGCTTTGGAGATGACCTTGGAGAAGCCTCTAGCAGCTGTTGAGGAAACAACTGGTACTGAAACACAGGCAAGATGCAGAAACTCCAGACTGAAAAATAATTATTTCAAGCAATATTTTTTTTATAAAAAAAAACTGGCAAAGAGAAGGGATGGTTACGTTGGAATGGGAAAAAGCTCAGAGAAGTTCTAATATCCAATTACATTATTTGCCTCCCTTATTTTCTGAAGTGGCAGGACTGATCAAATGAGACTGTAAACTTTTTTCATACTCTGATGCTAATTAATACCTTCCACCATCATGATTACTTCTCCCAGCAGAAAAAACATTTGCTCTCAGCTCATTTAGTGTGGAAACTGCTGCCATGGTTCTTAAATAGAAGCTTGGAAAGTGTAAAAACAGCAGCAAAGAAAATGTCAAAATGGCATAAGGTTTCCTTTGAAGAGGCATCCATAAAAAGAAACATGGCAGGGAGAAGATTTCACCATTCATTTTTATATTTGTATTAAATTAATAACCGAAATAACTTGTCCAGTTAAGATGTAAACAGAAAAGTGTTTTTTCTTTCTGCACTGCAAAATAAAATAACCTCCTCCCACTCCTTCAATCAGAAATGGATGGTGACGTGGAGACCATCACACTTGATAGCTTCTGCCTTCTATATGAACACTTTAATTGCTACCTGTTGCCATTAGTTTACTATCTCTTGTTATAAATTTTGCATCTTTACCAATAAAATCAATTTGGATAATTGCTTCTGAATTGGACATGAAAGCTTCTGTATAATATAAATCATTTGACTGACAAATGTGAAAAATTACATTGCCTTGTAAAGGTGGGATTAACCTGCTAATAAGAGACAACTCTAATGATGGGAAATATTTATTTTGAAGGCTGATAGATTTTATTCCAAGACACCAAGAAATCTGACTTGGCTCTTAATGACTGAGTTGCCTTAAATGGAAGAAAGCTTGTGAGAAAAATGTAATTTTTTGTGTGGCTTACATTGAATCATTCTTCTCACCCACATTTTTCATACACAGGTATTTCTGATAAAGTCATTCTAATATGATGCACTTCAAATCAGATTTTAAAGTTGGTGTGCCACATTCCATTGCACTCTGAGTACATCATAACAAATCAACATTATATATTACTTATTTCTGGGAAATACTTTTTATTTGTTGTGCATTAAAGGGGCCTTAAGCATGTGGTAAACAGCTATCATTTGGTAACGTAACAATCACCATTTGACTTTCCTTGGAAATGTTCCTGACTGTTCAGAAAGGCCTCCCTATGACAATGAAAGCAGCCACAGAGTATGTTTGTCCCCTGGAATGAATAACTAAAGTTGGTCTATATAGGATATTTTTATTTTTGTTTTTATGGTCATCTGCGCTGAATAGCTAGAGTTTCTTACTTCTTGTCAAAGAACATTTTGAATTGAATGTATTACGTATTAGTCTCGCATACTCTTTTTCTGTGTGGCATAATAAAAATGTGTGAATAGAGAGTCATTCTGTTTTGGATCTTTCCTTGAATAAATTCTTCTTGAATATATGTGTGTGTGTATTACACATACACATATATACACATATACATACAATCACACACATATATATACACACACACACATATACATACATATACCTGGAAAGGTTCAGCTAGTATCACTAGCGTGCCTGTCTTTGTCTATCATCTCAAGGATTACAGCAGCTGTAGCGTATACCAGCACCAACACTACTGGAAGAACATATGGGAGAAAGAAAAGACACAATACCAGTGCAAAGTGACTGCAGGACCCAAGAGCAGATCCTAGTATTCTCCCAGAACAGAAATCAGTTGTTATCACAGAAGCAGATATCCAATAGTGGGTCAAGAATATGAAGAACTGGACAGCACCTGACCCAGACATGACCCACTTCTACTTACTAAAACAAACTAACAGCAGCACATGAATGCTTAGCAGCACAGATGAACAAGCTGCTAGCAGCAGGCTTGTACCCAGAATGGCTAACCCAAGGAAGGATTGTACTGATCATGAAAGATTCATATAAGAGAACTACATCATTCAACTATCAACCAATAACCTGCCTCCCCACAACATGGAAAATCCTATCAGGCATCATAACTACCCAGCTACAGGACCACATGGGCCAGTACATGACCACAGCTCAGAAGGGCATTAAGAACAACACCAAAGACTTAAAACAACAGTTGCTCATAGAACAGTCAACAAGACTCAAGGTCTAAACAGACCAATCTGAGCACATCCAGATTGACTACAAGAAAACCCATGTCTCATTGCTACACAAATGGATCTGTGAATGCTTGGGGCTATACAAAATAAGGACACTAAGACATTCCTCAAAAATTCAATGGGACTGTGGAAGAGAACAATGGAAGTCAACTCAAGATAGCTCACATAAGTGGCCATCAAGTGCAATATATACCAAGATGATATACTGTGTCCACTGCTGTTCTGCGTAGATTTAAACCCTCTCAGCCAGATAATCAAAAGAACTAAATATGGATACAATGACATCAAGTTGTATGCTAAGAGTGAACAATTCATCGACTTGTTGATCCACCTGATAATAGATCCACAGTGAGGACATTGGATGTCATTCAGAGCTAGTGTGGCCAGAAAATAGTCAAGAGAGAAAAACGTATACACCAAAAGAGTGAGAGCAAGAGAGAAAGAGAGCTAGAGAAGAAATAGGAGCTTATATATATATATATGGCCAAAAAGCAATCAAGAGAGGGAAATTTTATATATATGTACACAAAAGAAGTCCTACTGTGCTCAATGGAGCATATATATATATATGGCCAGAAAGTAGTCAAAAAAGGGAAATTTTATATATATAAAATTGTAGATATATAAAAAATTTCCCTCTCTTGAATATAGTAGGACTTTTCTGCATACAGTAACCATACAAAACATTGTGCTGCCTAAGTTTTACAAATGAATGATAAGCAACATATAATGTCTGATTCCGCATCAAAAATCTGAAAATGTGGATTATCAACACTACCAGACTCCTGAGTGGATAATCTTTGCCCTAAATAGCTTTTGACATGCAGCTTATTCTTGTGCAATTTGATTTTGAATTAGTTAAGAGATCTTGGCTGGATTCTGTAGGTCTGGAAAGATTCTTAACTGTTTATGAAAATCCATTTGTGGTTAAAAAGTGAGAGAGAGATGGGTAAGATTGCTCTATAGACTGCATTTTATAAAGGGTACACTGGACAAAGCAGTTGAATAGCCTAAGAAACAGATATGCAAATCATTAATGATAGAAAGTTTAGGCAAGTGTCTGTCTGAAATCAGGGAAAGTTGGCCTTTTAATCCTACTGGAATTCAGTAGGATTCTGGATTTCTGCTATAATATTCTACTAGATAATGTATAATATCTGATTTAAATCCTGATGATCTCAGTAATATTTGGATGGATTTCTATGTATGTTTATGTAGAAGTTAAGTTGCATAAATTTGAGTAAGGTATATTTTCATGTAAAGTTCCTAACCTAAACTTTCTTTTATTCTATCTCTTAGTTGTTAACAATTTAGTGGTATCTTTGGTTTGTTTGTCTATAAAGTTTGTTGAATATTAGATATTTTCAGTACACTTTATTTCTTATTTAAAATTTGTGTCCTGTTATATGTTTGTCATAAAAGGCTGATTGCCAAATACCCCAAACTTTCTTTTGGGGTGTCTGTCTCTCTGTGTGTGCCTTAAAGCAATGTTTTAGTATTTTGGTTTTTAAGGATGAGATTTCTTCTTTATATAGATCTTTCCTCACTTTTCCCTTTGTAAGAATCAGGATAAAATTTACTCCATACATTTTGTTGGCCGATATTTGTAGCAAATGATTGATATAATAATGAATTGTATAGCTGTTATATGAAAGGTTGGACAGTTCTAAATTGATTTAGAAGATATTTTTCTAGTTTAGTCTTTTTGATCAGAAAGAGCAAAGGTAGGCAACAGTTATGGGCTCTAGTTTTGAAACCACGTCCAATTATTTTATAAAATAAATCTGAGATATGCTTCCAACCCTACATTGTGATGATTCCTAATAGATCATATTACTTTTGCCCCTCTCTGGAGAGGTAATCTCAGCTCTCCCAGATGGACCAGGCAGGAAACACCAGATGAGCAAATTCTACTTTATTGTAAGGCTCCATTAACAAATCGTGCAAGTCTGATAGTAAAAAAATATTCTAGCATCTCTTTTAACACCTGAGAAGTTAGGGAAATTATTTTCTAAATTAGAATAGAAGAGAATAATAATAGAAGAGAAGAGAAGAGAATAATAACTTTATTGTCACTTTGAATGTACACTAATTGGCATACATTAAAATGAAATTTTGTTTGCATACAGCTCTCAAAGGGTCACCACCTCTGATATACACTACATAAATATGACAAAAATAAATAAATACAGAATTATGCATATACCCACATATATTATATGACACAGAGAAACAACACAATCTAGTTCGGATTATATATACATGTGCATGGCGAGAAAAACGAATCTTGCGAGTTTACCAGACAGATGTCATAGGGGACAAAACTATTACAGAATCGGGTAGTCCTGCTAGAAATACTTTGAAACCTCCTCCCTGAGGGGAACAACAGAAACAGACCGTAATGTGAGTGTGTGGGGTCTCTAACAATGCTTTGAGCTCTAAGTACATAGCGATTATAAGCAGCATCCTGACTACCAGGGAGTGAGCTTCCTATGATCTTCTCGGCTGTCCTTACCATTCTCTGTATGGACTTTCTATCTCAGACACTGCTGCCGGCAAACCAGACAGTGATGCACTTTGTTAAAATGCTTTTAATTGTGCCTCTGTAAAAAGTGGCCAGGACAGAAGGAAAAAGATGTGCTCTCCTCATCTGATGCAGGAAAACTGATTTGCACACTTCACTAAGGATGATGTGTGGAGAGACCGATTCAGATTGTTAGTTATCTGCATCCCCAGATACTTAATACTGTTGACCACCTCTACAGCTGCATCCTTGATACTGAGTGGAGTATGATTATGCTAGCTCTTTCTAAAATCTACAATGATCTTTGTTTTATCAACATTTAGAACCAGGTTACTTTTATTGCACCAGTCGTCCAGAGCCTTCACCTCTTTCCTATAAGCATCTTCATTGTCATCCTGGATAAGACCCACCACTGCCGTGTCATCTGCATACTTCACAATATGATTCATAGCAAATTTGGCACAGCAGTTGTGGGTTATCAAGGTGAACATAGCGGATTCAGGACACAGCCCTGTGGAGAACCTGTACTCAAGGAGATAGAATTAGAAACATGATGGAACCACAGCCTGATGCAATGAGATTGAAGATGTCTGTGAGAACAGTGGCCAGCTGGTCAGCACACTCCTTAAGTACTCTCCCAGGGATATTATCAGGACCTGCAGTTTTCTGAGTGTTGACTTTCCGCAGGACCTTCTGAACAGCAACAACTTTCAACAACTTTCTCTTATTATGCAGATACAGATACACCCTCTCTTATCTGGTTATTCTCTAGACAGCATTTCCCCACAAGCCTGCCAAAGTCGGCCAAGGTCATTCTCACATGCCATTACAAGTGGGTACATTTCAAAACAAAGCATAATATTAGAGAACAATAACAGTACTAGATATTCCAAATAATCCCTATACAGTGCTTTTCAACCCGTGGTACATGTACCACTGGTGGTACTTCACAGGTGGTACATGCATCATGGGTTGAAAAGCACTATAAAAAAAGTGTTAAAAAAGTATAAAAGTGTAACAGGAGATGAACTGAAGTGGTGGCAGTGCCGCACAGGCCTGTGGGAGAGTCAGCTGGAGCTGCAGTGTTGCTGGGGCTCTGCTGAGCACCTAGGATTGGCATGCGGCTCCAGCTGATTGGTGCTTCCGGGAGCAGCACAGCCTTGCGGAGAGGAGTCAGCTAGAGCTGCACTGAACAAAAAAGGAGGAGGGGGGAGAGAGGAGAGGATATAAAAGGAGGAGGTTAAAGGAATGGAGATAAAAGATGAAAGCTATAAACTACAAGTGTTTGAGGATGACCTCAAAAGAAGAACCGCTGGAGACAACTCTTAAACTATTGAAAGGGATAGAAGAATTTGGAGAAATAGCAGGATTGAAAATAAACAGAGAAAAAACCAAAGTCATAGTTAAAAACCTTACAGATAAGCAAAAAAAAAAAACCCCAACTGTCAGAAAAGATAGACTTACAAATAGTTAAGAAAGTTAAATATTTGGGACTATATTTAACAGCCAGATGTGCAACTATCAAAGAAGATAATTATATAAAATTACTAAATCAAACAAAATTAGATTTGGAAAAAATGGAAAAATTTACAACTATCAGTATTAGGAAGAACAGGTACTGTTAAAATGAATATTTTACCAAAATTCTTTTTTTTTATTTCAAACTACCTATAAAAATAGAGATTTTTTTTTTGATGATCTGAATACACTGATCTCAAAATTTATTTGGCAAGGAAGGAAAGCCAGAATTAAACTGAAAATGCTACAAGAAGCTAAAGAAAATGGAGGATTTGGACTACTGGATTGGGTCTTATACTACCAAGCGTGGGCTCTAACATGGTTAAAAGAATGGATAACCCTCAGAAATAAAAGATTGTTATATTTAGAAGGACATAACTTGCAACTTGGATGGCACACATTTTTATGGTATGAAAAGAATAAAATCCATAGATATTTCCAAAACCACTACATAAGAAACACATTATTATCAGTATGGGAAAAGATAAAACCAAAAATCTATACAAAAATCCCAGGATGGCTGTCAACAAAGGAAACATTCGTTCATCCAAACTTAGTTAAATTTGAGAAAATTCTAACAAATAAGGATATTCTGAATACAGATGGGAAATTAAAATCTAAACAAGAGTTAGAAGATCAGGGTATTGACTTATCATGATGGCCTTGACTGCAAATGCAATCTAAGTATGATAAAGATGTTAAAATATATGGTTTTTATAAAGACTAGAAAATATTTGATCAGGTATTGTTGACTTCTGATAAAAAACTGATTAAGAAATTGTATAACTTTTTATTGAATTTGAAAATGGAAGACGAACAAGTGAAAGAAACAATGATAATATGGGCAAATTTTTTTGGATACAATATAGAATTAGAAAAATGGCAAAATCTTTGGGAAATAAATTATAAATTGACAATGGCAACTTGATATAAAGAAAACCTATATAAAATGTTTTATAGATGGCCTCTTCCACCAGTCAGATTAGCAAAAATGTTTAAAAATATGTCTAGTAAATGTCGGAAATGTAATCAAAATCCTGGTACATATTATCACCTGTGATGGACGTGTGTTAAAGCAAAAAACTTTTAGACAAAAATACATACTTGGATAGAAAAGATGTTAGGGAAACATAGACTTTAAACCTGAACTTTTTTTTATTAGGTATAATTCCAGAAAAATTTGATAAACAAAGTATATATTTAACATTACATGTATTATCAGCAGCGAGCATTGCATTTGCTCAACACTGAAAAAAATGAAAAAACACACCATTGGATGAAGTGCTAATCAAGAAAATATTGGATTTTGCTGAAATGGATAGATTTACATTGAGAATCAAAGAAAAAGAAGATACAGAATATTTTCGAACATGGAACTTATTTTATCTATGGCTGGAGAAACAGGATAGAGAGTAAGAACTAACTTGTATTACTAAGCAAAACAAATCAACCCAGACAACACGTTGTTCATTAAGCATTAATGAATTGTAATAATAGAAAATTAATAAAATATTATTTTTTAAAAAAAGGAGGAGGTTTTGGTGAGAAAGGGAGAGAAAAAAAAAGTCAATGGGGAAAGAAAAGGAGATGGAGAAAGAGAGACTGAGAAGAGTCAGCTGGAGAGGAGAGGAGTCAGCTGGAGCTGCACCAAAGAGAAAAGGAGGAGGATGGGGAGAGAGGATGTAAAAGGAGGAGGTTTTTCTGGGAAAGGGGAAAAAAAAGACAATGGTGAAAGAAGGGGATGGCGAAACAGAACGGAGGAGAGGCTTCTTTGAGACAAGCAGAGGGAGAGAAGGGGATAGAACAGTGCTAAGTTTAATGTCAGAGAAACAGGCACAAGTTTCCCATTAAAAGTGTAGTAAGTGGTTGTACAGATAGCCCTCAACCTAAGACCACAATTGAGCCCAAAATTTATGTTGCTAAGTGAGAAATTTGTTAAAGGGGTTTTGTCCCATTTTACGACTTTTCTTGCCACATTTGTTAAATGAATCACTGCAGTTGTTAAATTAGTAACACCATTGTTAAGTGAATCTGGTTTCCCCATTGACTTTGGTTGTCAGAAGGTTGCAAAAGGAGACCACATGACCCTGAAACATTGCAATCATCATAAATATGAATCGGTTGCCAAGCATCCAAATGTAAATCACACGACCCTGGGGATGCTGTAAAAAATGGTCATAAGCCACTTTTTTCAGTGCTGTTGTAATTTCGAATAGTCACTAAGCGAACTGTTGTAAGTCGAGGACTACCTGTACTTTATCACTTTTTTTCTTTTTTTTGTCATCAAGTTTTTGACACCTTGCTAGGTGACTGGTGGTACTCGAATATTGCCATATCCTAAAAGTGGTACAATCTGTGAAAAGGTTGAAAAACACTGGTATAGGATATGTAAGCCTTCTTGGGAAAAATAAATTAGAGGCTCGCATTCTGTTTTGCTTTGCATTATATCAGCACCATTATTGTTGTTGTTGTTGTTCCAGCCTATCAATGCTCAGTTCCATCAAGTCGCCCCAACTCTACCCCAATTAGGGACTACTGAGTCATAAAAAGGAAATGGGGGGTTGATTAATGAAATGTGTTAAAGAGGAGTTGACAGAGCAGGGAGTTTAGCAAGCACCAGGAAAATATCTGAGGGCACACTGAGGAACATCAGCAGATTGACCAGTCATTTGTCTGCAGTTGATGAGTGCTGTTTGAGACCAAGCACCACACGATGGGGTGAGCTCCCGTCCTCATCCCAGCTTCTGCCAACCTAGCAGTTTGAAAGCATGCAAATGTGAATAAATAGGTACCACTTTGGTGGGAAGGTAACAGTGCTCTGTGACATCATGCTGGCCACATGACTGGAAATGTCTTCAGACAGCACTGGGTCAAGTGGCCTTGATATGGAGACGAGTACTTCACCCTATAGTTGGCAGCAACTAGTGGAGTAAAATTCGCAGGGACTCCTTTACCTTTAGCTTATGTTCAGGGTCATAAAATAAGATCATAGGTTGTGGGAATATTTTTAGCTTGCAACTTCAGTGAAGCTCAAATAAGAACTTGGCTCCAAATAGATCTGTGCAGAAAACGTAACATGCTATACAATACACAGCTTAAAACCTAGGCAAAATGATCAGAAAAACTCTATGCCTTTTTCTGTTTCTTCTTTGGCTGTTTTAAGTCAGCACTCAAACTTTGAGTAACTTTACCATAACTTTCTGAACTCTTTACAGCCTTCTGGAGATCAGTCTAGATATGATAGCTGGATTTAAAGAAAACAAAAAAGTAATAGTTGCATTTTGTTAAACCAAATTGTGGATGGCTCAGGAGGTTGTGTATTACTAGTCATTGTGGCTTGTAAACCTCACCCCAGTTTATGGCATAGCATTTTGAGCAAGCCTGGCAAATTCTGATTTCCTAAGCAAATCATGGCTGAGCAAGACTTAGCACACTGGGCAAAATCTAAAGGTCTTTTTTCATTTTTAAAGTAGAAAATACAATAAAATGTTGTGTAGTCCATATATAATGGAACCCTACTAACTGGCTTGTGCTGCCCCCAAAGCATAGTGTTGTTGTCCCTTCAGAACCCATTTTTTAAAACTATCTTTTTAAATTTAACATATCTTCTTTTGTAACAATTTATGCAACTGATTTATTTTTCCCTACAAGAGGACAGTTATCCTGATTTCTAACTGATGTTCTCAAGGCAGCTTAGAATAAATTTAAAATATAATCCATCCCAGACCTCAGATATAGAAATCTGTTATTTCTAATTTTTTCAAGTTGTCTTGAGGACCTCCTGATGGCAATTGCGAGATACAGAAAGTTCTCATCATTATTTTCCATTTATCAAATAATCCAGTTGAATATTCAACTTTCTATTACTGAGTTTGTCTTATCTGTAGCTTTTCTGCAATATAGTACCCTCATAATTTCAGAAAAGAGGAATTGCAGGGTTTTATAGAAAGTCTGTTAAGGAAGTAATTATTTTAATGCCTGGCTGTGTCAAAGGCATTCAAGAAAGAATTAGATCTATGCTATAAAATAAAATCTACTGGCTAAAAGCTGCACATTTACTTGGTTGCTTGATTTAGTGGTTTCTGTGAAATTAGCCAGTATGTTTTGTAGACTAGTGTTCAAAACTTAATCATTAACTGTGGTTTATCCAAGTAAATCATGGTTTAACATATGTAAACACTACCATTAAATAATATTGTAATAACTGTAGTCTCTTATTGTGCATTAGTCCTTGTTTTATTTTACATTATCTCCTACTCTTGGTTATGTATGGCCACATTTCTTATGTAAGCAATTGTCATGCTTATTATACATAATCTTAGATTCATGTCTGAAGTATAATTTCCTGAAAAAATTTGAAGAGGTTTTGGTAATAGGAATTGTCATAATCTGAAAATGGAATTCTTTATGAAAACATTTGAACAAACAGCTTTGTAGCAAGAAACACAACTGCAAAACTGTGTTGTTTTTATTTTGGAACATGCAAATACAATCCATGCATCTGCCATTTTGAAAAAACTTTTCATTTCATAGCAGATAAGCCCAAAGATATTCTGGCTATCAACTTCCAATAAATGTTTCAAAATGCTTTACAGTGTAAAGATAATAAGAAATTTAGCAAAATTTCAACAAACCAGTATAAAAAACAGATACAGATAACTTTTCATTTCAAGATAACATGCTGTAATGTAAAGAGTAATAATTTTGTTTGTTTTTTTCATAAAAAGTCTTCAACAATACAATTGCTTAATATTTACTTATAAGCCTTTAGGCTACACATGCAAAAATAAAAGGGGGGGATTTATTTAAAAATCACAAAAACGTGCTATTTTTGTTTTAAGTACAATAGTTGTAAATAGTACTATTTCTGGACTCTGTCAAATATGTAGGGAAGTTCATGGAGCTAGTGTCCTGGAAGACTCATATTCTGACATACATTTTGGTTTAATTGCTTTCCCATTATAATAGTCGACCACTTGATTTGGAACTTCAGCCAAAACACTTTTTGCTAATGCGGCTGGGGATGCCTGCAAGAAATGGCAGAAAATAATGTATGTTACTTCAGTTCTAATTGTTACAACATTTCTTTATAACTGACAGTGCTGAGTTCGTAACTCCTCTGTAGCATTCGTTTCTTATGTTTATATCTCAACTTTCTTTTATAAGCTCAAAATGGTATCTAGGTAGAAGGGAGGCTATTATTTTATCCATACAGCAATCCTGTGAGTTGGAGTGAATTGGTTGACTTCCCATTCAAGGCCAATCACTATTTTGCACTAGTTAATGAAAGATGTTTTACTTTATTCTAGTCATCACTTCTGAAAAAAACAAACATTAAACTAAGTATAACATAGCATGTATCCGGAAAGAAAACAAATCAGCCCTCTTCCTCCAAATAATTAGATTGGGACACCCTGAGATATATTAATAGAGGAAGATGTCATTGCAAGTGAGTGAATGCAAATTTAAGTGAAAATAATGAAAATAAGTGATTGAAATAAAGGTATCAGCAGAAGAAAAGCAAAAACAATAGTTTCATCTCCTATTACCACCCTCTGCTCATCCTCTCACTTTGACGAAGGTGAGAATCTGTCTATGCCCATAATGTGCCACCATGCAAACAAGGAATAATAATAATAATAAAAAAATCAGGATTCTCAGTCAGGGAGGGTCTCCATAGCAGATATTCCCATTATACATAGCAGATAACAAAGAGGAGAACAAGGCTACCGTGATGATTGAATCCATCATTAGAATGTTATATCCAGTCTCTTAGAATAGATAAATATTGATATTACATTATGTCATGTCCTCAGGTATGAGGTTTTACATGACATCTACCCCTCCCCCCCCATAGGGGAAAGAAATTTCTCTATTTTTATATAGTGTACATTTTTGTGTGGTATTATATATTACATGACTTCTACTCACTCACTCCCATACTCCAAAATATTACACATGATGACATGGTATAATGTAACATCTATATCTCTTCTTTGAGAGCTTAAGGAAATGTTGACTGTAATACTATTCTGTGGTTAGATTCTGTGTTTACCTTCCTGCGACACTAATGAGCACCAGGATCCAAATTTAGCTCCTTCAGCTAATGCAATGTATATACAGTAGTTATCTGAGTGCAGTGGTACAATTCCTGAAAGAGATTTGAATTTTGTAGGAAAATCTGATCATGAACTATCTCCTGGTGGTCAATATATGTTGACTGATAGCTTGAAGACTTAAGCATATTTGTTTGGACTAGTGGTTAAAGCACCACAGTAGAAACCAGGGGACTGTGAGTTCTGGTCCTGCCTTAGGTATGGAATCCGCCTGGGCAACTTTGAGTCAGTTGCTGTCTCTCAGAGCAACTCACCTCAGAGGGTTGTTGTTGTGGGGAAAATAGGGGGAAAAAAAAACTATTAGATATGTTTGCTATCTTGAGTTATTTATAAAAATAATAAAGGTAGGATAAAAATATTTTCTTAAAAAATATTTGTTTAGGAAGAAGAGCGACTGAACTTGATGGAATGTATCACAGAGTAAGCCTTTTTCTAGATGAGTTCAGATTTATAGTTTTTCCAAGGTAAATATGTCTCTGAATTTGTGAATGTATGTATATACACAGACATATGGACACAGATATGAGATACACACACAAATGACTCTGTATATTTACATGAATGTACACAAATATATAAATTTCTTTTTCTTATTTCATTAAACAGGATCGCCAACATGATCGCCAACGCCCAATAACGGATATGGCACAACAACAACAAGAAGAATTCATTAAATTAATATGCCACACCTTTCACAGCTAAGACAACTCACAATAATATATATATATATATATATATATATATATATATATATATATATATATATATATATATATATATATATATATATATATATATATATATTGTCTCTAATTATAGTAAAAATGCGAATCCCGGATACATTCATGTTGAGAAAAATAGTCGAACACCGGGATAAATATAAAAACAACTGTTTAATAAACTAACAACTGTTTGATAAACTTAGCTTTCGTCGGCTAACTGCCAACGTCGTCAGAGTGGAATGCTGGAGGTTCAAAAGCCTACTTATAAGACCAGCAGTTTTTGCGCTGTGCTCATAGAACGCGTTACCGGTCTACCTGCCCCAGTTGACCGTATTGTTTCTAATAGTCTTGCATCCATCTGTATACTCATAAGCTCGGGGATCATCGCCTCTCTTGTTGTCTCTCTCTTTGCCCACTTTGGACGTATCTGGGTACACTTTGCTATAGGATGGTCCCCCAGTGCCTCCTGTCCTGTGGCCAGCCCCCTGTTGTGAGTGTGGCACCCCGCCTCCCATCATTGGCTCCTGTATGAATCGTGCTGGGAATTTCTCCCCTTTGCCGGTCGTGGTTCTTTGCTGTTGCATGAGACAGCGGTTCTGGTCTTGCGTAGGCTGCGCCCGTTGCACTTGTTGTGAGTTGTTAAGCTGTTGTTCCTACTTCCTTAGTGCCTGATAAGCAGGCAGTAACTCTATGTGGCGATTAATTGAGTGCTCATCCGACAGCTAAGCCTCCTTCAGTAACCGGCCGCCCTTGGTGACATCCTGGGCAATGGCCTCTGCCCCGCCAAGGTCGAATGTGTGATTGTTGCTGGCCATATGGACCCACACCTGTGAGCATTGCTCATGTCATCTAATGGCCAGCTCGTGTTCATGGATCCTAGTTCCAAGCTGTTTGGTCGTCTCCCCAATATAATTGCAGTGACAATCCTTACATTTCACTCTATATATCACCGAAAATCTTTCTTCATTGGGGAGCAGTTCCTTGGGGCGCATTATTTTGGCACGAAGGGTTTGATTCGGTTTATGGGCAATACTAATGTTATATGGAGCCAATATCTGTGCCGTCGCCTCTGACACCCCATTGACATACGGTAGAGTTGTTCATGCCATAGCGGTGCCTGTGTGTTGCATTCTGCGAGACTCGGACGGTCTGCTGTACCGTCTGATGAAATCAACTGGGTAGCCGTTTCGTCTGCAAACATGGTATAGATGACTCCTCTCCTCAACTTTTGCCCTATCTGTCTTGCAGTGGGTGTTCACACGCTTAAACAGTGTTCTGATACAGCCGATTTTATGTGACATGGGATGATTACTCCTGTAGTGTAAAATTCTGTCCGTATGTGTTGGTTTTCAGTGGACGGTCATGTGGAGAGTGCCGTCCGGCTGACGTCTGACTAGGACATCCAAAAACGCAAGTGTGCTGTTGATCTCTTCCTCCGCTGTAAAACGGATATCTGGATAAACCGAATTTAACTCTCTCATAAACGTGGCGCTATCTTGCTTTTTGATGACAGCAAAAGTGTCATCCACGTATCTTATCCAAAATTTGGGGCGATGCGCAGACATCACTTCGGCTTCGAGCTGTTGCAGGACCGCCTCTGTGATGACTCCTGAAATCAGGGATCTCATCGGCGTGCCTTTCACCTGCTCGTAGATGGTGCCCTGGAATGTAAAATATGTTCTAAAGCATAGGTTCATGAGTTGGATGAGGTCCTTGGTGCGGAGTGAGTCCTGGTGTCGTCCTTCCTCTTGTTGCAGGTGAATTCTCATTACCGCAATAGCTAGGTCTTGCGGAATCGAGGTAAAGAGTGAGGTTACGTCAAAAGACACTGGGACCTCATCCTCCTCCATCCTTAATGATTTTATCCTGCTCAGGAACTCCTCCGATGATTTCACAATGGTTTCACTGTTCTCCACCAAATATCCAATCTGTCCACTTAGCCATTTGGCCAAGCCCGAAGTTGGTGTGTCCCTAAACGACACAATCGGTCGCAATGGGACCCCTTCCTTATGGATTTTTGGAAGCCCATAAAACCTGGCCATGGCCGAATCTCTGGGGCGTATTAGCTTTAAGACGTCGTCGCTGATTTTGCCCTGTTTTTTAAATTTCTCTGCTAATTTGTTCAGCTGGTTTTTAAGGGTGATCATCGGGTCTTTCGTGATTATACGGTAGGCGCTGATATCATTGAGCAATGCATGAGCCTTACGGATGTATTCCGGCTTATCCATGATGACAGTTGCCCTGCCCTTGTCAGCCGGCAAGATGACGGTGCTGTCACTTCGCAGTTGTTCCAAGGCCTCCTTCTCCGTGACAGATAGGACATGGCATTGTCTATGGCCGATAAGCAGCCCTGTGACACGTTGTCTAATGGAGTTCTTGGCCTCATCGCCAACTCCGATCCACTGAATAGTCGGCTCTAAGGCTGCAACAAAATCGATGGTCTGCACATCTGTCAAATTGTGACTCGTGTCGCGTTGCATTGGTCTAGTCTGTCCATAGGTCAGGGTTCTCGATGACAAATTGTGGACCAGTTTATTAGTGTGGCCATGGTTATCCAATGCTCTCAAGATCTCCATCTTATGTCGGAGTACCTCGGCTTTATGTTGGCTTGCCCTCGCTGTGGCATGGTGTATATGGTGGTTGAGGGCTTGATAGTGTTGGTGGGTTAATGCGCGGCGACAATGCTCTTGGCATCTTTGGGCTCCTGTCATCAGGACTCCAATATGTCTATGATGGTCATTAACTAGAGCACGCATTGTCCGGCACTGAAACTGTCAGACCGTCGCCTGGCCCTCCATCGAATCCACCAATGGTTTCCTCCGCAGCGACTTGGGAGGCAAGTTTCCCCAGATGCAGTCATGCAAAAAGGCTAATTTACAATAGTTGATTGTCACATGCTCCGCAAGTCTTTCCCACTTCCTGGCTTGAAGCAAAACTGCTCGCTCATAATTGTCTCTAATTATAGTAAAAATGCGAATCCCGGGTACATTCATGTTGAGAAAAATAGTCGAACACCGGGATAAATATAAAAACAACTGTTTAATAAACTAACAACTCTTTGCTAAACTTAGCTTTCATCGGCTAACTGCCGACGTCATCAGAATGGAATGCCGGAGGTTCGAAAGCCTGCTTATAAGACCAGCAGTTTTTGTGCTCTGCTCATAGAACGCGTTACCGGTCTACCTGCCCCAGTTGACCGTATTGCTTCTAATAGTCTCGCATCCATCTGTATACTCGTAAGCTCAGGGATCATCACCTCTCTTGTTGTCGCTCTCTTTGCCCGCTTTGGATGTATCTGGGTACACGTTGCTATAGGATGGTCCGCCAGTGCCTCCTGTCCTGTGGCCAGCCCCCCTGTTGTGAGTGTGGCATCCCGCCTCCCATCATTGGCTCCTGTACAAACCGTGCTGGGGATTTCTCCCCTTTGCCGGTCGTGGTTCTTTGCTGTTGCACGAGACAGCAGTTCTGGTCTTGCGTAGGCTGTGCCCGTTGCACTCGTTGTGAGTTGTTACGCTTTTGTTCCCATTTCCTTAGTGCCTGATAAGCAGGCAGTAACTCTATGTGGCGATTAATTGAGTGCTCATCTGACAGCCAAACCTCCTTCAGTAACCAGCCGCCCTTGGTGACATCCTGGGCGATGGCCTCCGCCCCCCCCCAAGGTCGAATGTGTGATTGTTGCTGGCCATATGGACCCACATCTGTGAGCGTTGCTCATGTCGTCTAATGGCCAGCTCGTGTTCATGGATCCTAGTTCCAAGCCGTTTGGTGGTCTCCCCAATGTAATTGCAGTGACAGTCCTTACATTTCACTCTTTATATCACCCAAGATCTCTTCATGGGGGAGTGGTTCCTTGGGGCGCATTATTTTGGCACGAAGGGTTTGATTCGGTTTATGGGCAATACTAATGTTATATGGAGCCAATATCCGTGCCGTCGCCTCTGACACCCCATTGACATACGGTAGAGTTGTCCATGCCATAGCGGTGCCTGTGTGTTGCATTCTGCGAGGCTATGGTCTGCTGTACCGTCTGATGAAATCAACTGGGTAGCCGTTTCGCCTTCAAACACGGTATAGATGACTCCTCTCCTCAACTTTTGCCCTATCCATGTTGCAGTGGGTGTTCACACGCTTAAACAGCGTTCTGATACAGCCGATTTTATGCAACATGCCGGTCTTATAAGCAGGCTTTCGAAACTCTGGCATTGCACTCTGACGACGTCGGCAGTTAGCCGACGAAAGCTAGGTTTATGCGGTTGAGTTCTCATCCCATTAACCACCTCCAGCAAGGAGCATCCATTGGGACCCCAGGCCAACCAGCAAAACCATGTTTTAAGGCCCCTCCAGAAGGGCCATGAGGGTGGGAGCAGATCGTACCTCTGACAATTTTCCATAGGGCAGGGGCCACAATGAAAAAGCCTCTTCTACTCATTCCCACCAACTGAAATTTCTTATTAACAGACAGGGTATGCAGTAAGTCCCTTCCATTGGACCAAGTAGGGTGGGCTAATCCCATTGGGGCAAGATGATAAGATAGGCAACTTGCACTATTTTTTCTGGGATTTGTGTTAGTAACAATTAAATTGATAAGATCAAGAAGCTGGTCAGTGTGCAGGATATTTTTTGCTTTTTTTCTGTTTAATTTTTCTTTTAGAGGAGAAGAATTGGCTCTTGTATTAATATTAGGATGGTATTCTTTTTGTAGTAGATTTAATAATATCAAGATAGATTACATTTTTAAAAGTTTGAACCATGATTTTTGTGTTCATGTTATATTGTTATTTTAACTAGCACGTTTCATCTTGTTGTGACATTAGTAGCATCTTCCAATGCCAGAATTGTAATTCTGTAATACCCTGATCAAAACTTTGAGTGTTACAGTTTCCTCTTCCCCGTATTAATCATCATTCTATAATATTTTCATTGCCTTATGTTTCTATATTCTAATATTGTGACTTTTTGAGAAAATTATAAATTTACTTATTAAACAAGTATTATTATGTAAATACACCTGATTTACATTTAATTGATTTATTTAGAAGAAGCAACTAGAGGTTCTGTAATCCACATTTTTAAAATTATTTATATCTGCATTTAATAAGGCCTTTCTCTCTTACAACAAGGCTCAAATTTCATGTTTAGCTAAGAATACCAAGAAATTGTTTACATACGTTATGTCAGATAAAAATATAACACAGTGCAAGAAATGCATATATTTAAATATACAAGCATTTAACATACACTTCACTAAAAATCACCCTTGAATTTCTATCTGAATTATGTGTGAACATTATTTGATAGGTATAATATTTATGGATGGAATCCCTGAACTAAGAAATAATGCCTTATCAAAAAGAATATGGTTGAAACAAATCTTACATGTTTGAAGTTTCTGAATGGCACAAACTGAACAATGTCTCGTAGAACTGGTTCTCCTTTGGGAGACCGCAGGATGCCATCGTCCCCATCAAGCATCTGCATGTCACTGAAATCAGCATTTCCGACTCCAACAATGATGACCGACATGGGAAGGTGAGAGGCATGGACAATGGCTTCACGTGTGTCAGCCATGTCTGTGATGACCCCATCCGTCAGAATCAACAAGATGAAATATTGCTAAAGGGTAGAAAGGGAACATCAGCATTTGAATGTATTTCTGATAATTGTTGCTAAAAACAGTGCTGCTGAGATTCTCTGGCAATTATATGCTGCAACTAGTTTTATGGCACTTTTCACTGATGATGACTGGAGGTGGAAAGTTAAATCAGATCAAATAAGATATAATAAACTTATTCTATAAGTAACAGTAAGATATGCTTCCTTGGGAAGAGTCATATAACCATTCATATAGATAGGGCTCATTATAATATGGTAAGCCCCATTTTGATTTAACTGGCTTTGGCTCATGTTATTTGAATCAGCAACTATTTGCTAAATCATGGTATATAGTATGCATGTTGTGTGAACCTACTATAACTCAATGACAGCAATATAAAATAGTATAGTAAGACATTCTGTTTTTAAATTATACATACAATAGCAATAGCACTTAAACTTATATACCACTTCACAGTGCTTTACAGCCCTCTCTAAGTGTTTTACAAAATCAGCATGTTACCCCCAACAATCTGGGTCCTCATTTTAGTGACCTCGGAAGGATGCAAGGCTGAGTCAACCTTGAGCCTGGTGAGAATTGAACTGCCAAATTGCTGGCAGCTGGCAATCAGCAGAAGTAGCCTGCAGTACTGCATTCTAACCAGTGCTCTTATATCATCAATAATTTACAATAATATCATCAGTACCTCTTTTATATGATACAGAAAGTTAGGACATAGTTAGGGCTGGCATAAGATGCCCATCAACATTATGCATTTGATTGTAGTTAAACATAGCTAACTTAACTATAATTTGTACTCATGAATGGGTAAGCAGATATTTTATAACTAGTACCAAATTTAGCTAACAATACCTTAAAAACTTGTTTAGTTTTTTTTAAATACATTTTTGGAAATGGTTACTCTTATGACCATTTTCAACAATGAAAACCATCACAAGTAAAAAACACAGAATGGATCCCAGTTGAAAGAGTGAGGGAAATTATCTGCTTTTTATGTTTGTACTGCCCAGATGCTGAGGGTTAAAGTATGTCAAAGAGGGTTAAAGTATGTCAATGTGTATCTACAGTGATATTTTCTGCTCTCAGAAGGAATGGTTTCATAAAATAGTTTGTTGTCTTCCATGATCCTTACCGATGCCTCCTTGGTGTTTGTTTCTTCTGATGCTGATTTAGCCACCTTTTGGATGATGGGAGCAATGTTGGTTGGTCCATAAAGCTGAAGCTTTGGGAGACAATTCTGATATGCTTCCACAACCCCTTGAATCCCTTGTAAAATGACAAGATGAAGAAAAAATTGGGATGAAGGCAAGGACTGAGCAAATTCCTTGGGAAGGAGAACATGACCTCAAGTTTTCCTCCAAGTGAAGTTGTTTTAAACAATTCATGCAATCTTATTTGTGAAAGTGATCAGCTAGACAGCCTGTTTAATCTTCCCAGCCATGATTCTGAAATAGTTGAAAGAAAGCGACTCTCCCCACTGACCTAACCTCATTTATATGACATGTAATATATAATTCATGAACTAGCTCTCTTCCTTGCCATCAGTATTCAACTGTGCATTTTATAGATATTAACTAGCCCAAATATTAAAAGCCTTTGCAAATATGATTATTTTACATGCCATAGAAGCTTTTTATAATAATGCGAACATCAGAAAAATGTTATAATTTTAGAAATTTATAGTGATTAATTATTAGATGGAAATTACCTGGTACATTTTGTTCTCTCTCACTGTTCTTAGTAATTTTGGACTAAGCCATTATATGGTCTTTTTAAAGATCTGCATTTTATCAAGAAATTTGAAAATGAAATCTTGGACTAAGATCTAGATCTTGAATAAGAAAGATTTGTCATGGTTTATTGCTGTTGCTGCTGCTGCTACTGCTATTGACATCATTCTTCTCAAAGAGAGCTATGTATAAAACCATCTTTTTTAGAAAAGCAATCTAGTAAAGCAATCAATTATAAAACAAATTCCCATAAACTAAATAATTAAACTGTGGGTCAACAACAAATTAAAACAAGAGTTTAGAACAAACTTGTTCTAAGGTCAACAAGTCCACAAATTATTGAATTTCTATTCTCATTTAATATGTAATCTTTTCTGGATTCTTTGAATGATTCACATTTAAGAATATGAAAATAATACCTATACAGGAATTTGTCTTAATACTGAGTCCAACTATTGAAGGTCCAATCACCTTCAGTTCTGCAGGGAGATATCGTTCCCAGCTATACCTGAAGTGCTGCACATTGATCCTGGGAAGTTCTGTGTGAAGTGCATTACAATTAACACTTCTCATAACACCCTTTCACTGAGTATGAGCTCTAAGAAGGCAAGCATACAAAGGACACTGAATATAAGATCAATACTGTTCAGATACGTAGATTGAAATAAGCAGTTTGGGGTTAACAATTAAGGAAAAGTACAGTAAACACCTGAGCTGCATTACATTGTTTGCTGTGAAAAAAAGCTGGTTACCTGCACATTCTGGATTATCTTCATTAAAGTTGATTGCAAAATCATGAGATACCTGTGGACAAAGCCACCCCCCCACCCAAGAATTAGATTCATTTTTGCTCTAAAAATAATTATTGTTTCCCATTGGCAAGTGGAGAATTTAAATTAGTTTCCTTTTTGAGATGAAATAATAAAGGCTTTTCAAAGTTGCAAGTTTTGTGTGGTGCATTAGGGAAGAGTATTTACACAATTCAAGTCAAGAGTATTTTCTAAAGTAGAAGAAACAAGAGTGGGAAAATATTCAGTCAATTTATATCCAAATGTGAACTTACCTAATTTTGCATTTTCCAACCATTATATGAATCAAAATTTAGTTACATTCAAATTTGCAGTTCTTCAAATTCTGCACTACAGTTTATAATAATAATAATAATAATAATAATAATAATAATAATAATAATAATAATAATAATAATAATAATAATAATAATAATAATAATAATAATAATAATAATAATAATAATAATAATAATAATAATAATAATAATAATAATAATAATAATAATAATAATAATAATAATAATATTAAAGCATGTAAATTAGAGAAAAATATTTTGGTATATATTGCAAAAAGCTACATATACCCATGAAAATAATGCATAAGCACTTTATTGGGGAAACTAGCTGAAAAATGTTTATAATACCAAAGAAAGCATTTTGCTGAAAACTTGAATTGTTTATAAAACCATCCTGAAAATTGCTATAAATCTTACAGCCAGATTTTCAGTAACTGCAAACAATAATCATCAAAACTTAATATCTTTAGATTGAATTGACCTATCCATTAAATTCAATCTAGGAAAAGCTGCTGCTGCTGATTTAGTAAAGTGAAGGAGAACCACTATAGTGTTCCATGATGCCTTCTATTTTACGTCCTTTCTGAAATCAGGCTGGTATTTACCTTATTGACATTTGGAAAATTGATTGAAACAGAATTTTTCTGAAGGGCATAATTAGGTAGGCCATTTTTATTTCTTGCTGTTCTAGGTGATTTTAAACTGTTTTTACATATGAAACTTTTTTTACATATGATATGATACATACATTTATTATGCTAGCCACAGGAAATCTTTGGTGATTATGTAGCAATGAATGAATCAATATATAAATACATGTTTTTTTTAATTTAGGGTGGAAATTTAGGTCAAACATAAGCTACATTAACTAATATACTAAATATTAGTATAATATTTATACCCCAGAAAGTAGAATGCTCTTCTACACATTCATTAAAGAAATGTATCTTTCTTATCTAATGTTATATAGATCAGTGATGCGCAGACCCCTGGGGGGCCACTATGTTGTCACCAAGAGGTCCACAAAGGCTTGAAGAATTGAGTTAAGTTTTGGGGGTCCATGGCCGTGGTCCATGACCACAAAAAGTATTAAAAGGGGCCCATGGTAAAGAAAAGGTTGAGAACCACTGAGATAGGTAATTTAAATACTTTAATGCAGAGGTATATAATGTGATGGATTAGTTTATATTATCATATAGCTAAGACATGCTCTTTGATGAAGGGAATCATGAAGCCATTAAGAAAAGAGCAGGTAGAAAAGCATATGTTAAAGTGTTAGAAAAAGACTCAGATTGATTCTCCTATATTGCCTGAGGAATAAAGGGGAAGGAAAGAAAGATATGGAAAGTTCTATTACTTTCTATAGCTTATCTCAATAAAATAAAGTTTTAGTCTTTATGTGGAATCATGCTTCTAATTTGGCCTATTTTGTATGGCTGTTTATGAGGTCTCTAATCTGTATTTCATTCACAAGATTCTTTTCAATTAAAAATTAATAGAAGGTGACATATTGCAAAGCAACACCTTTCTGCAATCTGACTTCTGGGCTGACATAGAAAAATAAAATAAAAATGATGCATGATTGGAATTCATTGAGATATCATACAGAACTTTGGGAGTCCTGAGTGGGTGGCTGGAAAAACACATATATCACCCTTCTCCCAAATATACTCAGTTATCCACACACCTTTTCTTTTTATTGAAGCCATATCTATCCACTTGTCCCAAAGATTGTCTGCATGAGGTCCTGTTAATTTTGCTCAATATGGCCTCCATCTTTCTTTTCATCCCTACTACTTGGAACTCATTCCTTAGTCACAAAACATGGTCATCTTTGTTCAGAGACCTTAACAAAACAAAATTCTTCTCAAAGGTTATTTTAATTCCAGCCCTCTAAAGCTCTGATAACCATCCAAAATATCAACTGTACTATATGCTAAAAATAAAACTGGTCACAACAGGAGGAGAAATTGAATGGTATGGTAAACTTTCTCATGTGGTAATATTATGTGGAAAGCCTTAAAGGCCTTAAAATTATCTTCACTGGTTTGGAATTCAGAATTATGCATAACATGATGCTACTTGAGCTGAAAGCCCCCAAGCTGTAAATCATGCAGATGAATCTAAAATTGTTTCTGCCTCTCCTCTGTATTCCTTCCTGCCATTCACACCATTGCTTCCCTCTCCTTAACTTATACATTATGCTAGAGACATCAAGAAAATGAGGAAGATTCACCTGTTCACCTACTTTATAGTCCGGAGGTATCCTGGCTCCAAACCCATACACTGGGAACATTTTATCACTGAAATTAAGATAGACAAAGATTGTTGATCTTTGTTATACTGGTCTCATTTCATTTTTCTCCCTACACTAAATTCACAAATAAATTACAAGGCAAAAAAAAGTTATAAAAGAGAAAGGACCCACTACATATCAATTACGTAGATTTGGCCTATCTCAGCTTGCAAATATAATTTTTTCTATATGAGATTTTTGCCTCTCCTTTGATAACTGGGAAACTATTATGGCAGTTAAGGTCTATTCCTTTAAAAAAAATCAAATAGGCCTTTGAGCTGAACTTGACTTCTGCTGACGGCACCTAGGTTTCTTAGAAGTGTTATGGAAGTAATTGGCTGTTGCTTTCTTGGGTTTTTCTTTACTTCCCACTTCATTTAGCAGTCCTAGAATTCCCAGTCAATTCCAATACTAACTGGGGCTTTTCATGTCAGTTAACTAGATGTCATCTAATAATGTCCCCTTTAAGTTAAGCTATTTGTCTAAAGTATTTGAAGGCAGAAATCTTTGACCTGTTAGCTTGCATTTAATGATATGATTCGGCTGAAAACGGATTAATTTGCAATTTACTTGGAATTTTTTTAACTTCCAAGTGTTAAATTGCAGCGATAACATTTTTAATAAAATAAGTTTGCTTCTCTTCACCATTTAGCAGCATCAAAATATTTTGTATTTTAGCAGCATTTATAGCAATATAAATGTATATTTATATACATTTATATTGCTGTATACTATACATATACATGTATACAGCAATGTACATGTTATTCTGTTGTGTATTGATGGTAAGTCTTGGGAATCTGTGCTAGCATCTTATAATTAGCTTTTATATCTATAATGATACCCATACCCACATCTACCTCTATCTCAGACATGTCAAACTCGTGACATCACATGATGTCACGCAACGTATCGGGACAGTTTTGCCATTGCCGGCAATGGAGTGGGCGCGGCTTCCGCGTGACGCGTCCGGCCCACAGGCCGGCAGTTTGACACCCCTGCTATCTGTATCAAAAAGTGAACAGGCAATTAATTTTATGCTAATTATCCTGTTGTTACCGCCTCTTGAATAAATGCTGATTTTAAAAGTTTTCAATGCTATAAGAAGCTCTTAACACCTGGCTTTTCCCCCAGGAATTGGAAGGGGATGGGGGGCGGGATATTGTGCCCATCTTGATTGTCTTATATGCAATATGTTTTAGGATTTTTGTTTGTTTCTTGGTCTTTTTTTATTTTAATTTTTTGAAGTTATTGTCATATTAGTTTTTATCTTGCATGCTGCTCTGAGTTGCATGTGATTAGGCAGTTATATAAATTGATTGATAGATTAAATAAATAAACATATGTCAAGTACAGAGGTTGATTGCTTAATTTGTATGTCTCTAGAAGCCCTACAAACCTACAGTAAGATGACATAATTGCTGCATGATAAGATTATTTTAAAAGAAATATTGCTCTTTAAAAAAAAGAAATTAAAATATATGGACCTACTTTAATCACTGCTCTGTCAGTTTTGTCCTTAAAAAATGAAACAAATTGCTGCTTAATGCCTTGGGGAAGCTGAACTTGCTGACTAGCAGGAAATGTGGGCTTATAATTGAGCATTAAGTATGTGAAAATAGAAAACAAAAATGTGCTACCTACAAAAGGAATAATTAATGAACACGGGGAATATACTTGCTCTAACATTAACTTCTAAAAGGTATTTCCTAATGAATTAACCAACAAATACTATACCCATAAATTTATCTGATTAACAGTAAGAGAAGCATTGCTGACACAGGAATGCCTGCCTCCCCTACTTATTAAATGAGTCTCAAATGTGCAAGCTAATCACAAAATACATTATCAACACATTTTTACCCATGAATATAAAGCAAGGAATAAATGAGGGATTGAGAGTAAGAAACATGTAGTTGCAGTCTCATAAAATGGTAAGCCAGGATTCAACATCTGCATCTACTTGTTATTTATGAACACAGACAGCCTGAGTGCCCTTAGTTATATTATGATTGTCCATGTTCTGTGATAAATTAAAATATATACTTTACATGTCAGCATCTAAAATGTTTATGAATATCCAGCAACTTCACAGCAGATAAGGAAATTGGGAAAAATTTGTTAGAAGGCCAATAGTCTGTTAATAGCAATAGCACTAGCACTTAGACATATACCGCTTCACATTGTTTTACAGCTCTCTCAAAGCAATTTACAGAGTCAGTATATTGCCCCCAACAATCTGGGTCCTCATTTACTGATCTTGGAAGGATGGAAGGCTGAGTCAACCTTGAGCCAGTGAGAATCAAACTGCTGAACTGCTGGTAGCCGGCAGTCAGCAGAAGTAGCCTGCAGTACTGCATTCTAACCACTGCACCATTACAAGTTTGTTGTTTGCATTTTGGCCCTACTGATCTACAGAGTAATAAATATCAAACCAATAGCAATCAGATGCAAAAGTCCACCTAAAACCAAGTAAGGCCTTCACTTTACTAGAGTATTCAGTCTCCAAAAGCAGAAGCTGAAACTGAATACCTGTCTCCAATGTGCACAACAGCGGTCATGGCTCCTTTAAGATAAGATAGGTGTTGCTCCTTCAAGGCTGCCATGTGCTCCAAAGCACTTGTTGATGAATGAATCTGCAATGTCGCATAGCCTTAATTAAATATTAGTTAAAATCCTAGGTCCATATTTTGTTATATTATGGGAGAAGACCACTTAATATAAAGCAGGTTCAAAACAGGTGTAATAAATAGTAAAACTATGCAGCCTTTCAGATTCAAGGACAAAAAAGGTGCTTTGCAGTATTCTTGGGATAAATATGTCCCCTATATGTAATCCTTTCAGGCAGCTGTACTTTTCCTCAGACTGGAAGACATGCATGCTTATCATAATTTGGGGCATTTGAAAAGAATGAAAAGTGCAGTTTTAAAAATTAACACACCAATTTCAATATGTTTCCAACTGGAAATTCATTCACATGGGTGCCAAGGAAAGGAAGAGTAAGGAGAGCAAGTCATGTCATATGATTCACAAAGACATTGTGCAAATGATGTGACTGATGTAATTTGCATTAGCTATAGACTTCATGATAAGCAGGATGTCATTGTAGCTTATTCATTTTACTGAATGTTTTTCTCAACTCCTCTTTTTTAGCTCAGATCACCTAGATTTTAGATCACTTACTCTAAAGATAATATATTTTTTTAAAGTGGTTATCTCCTGAAAATTAGTAATGTGCTCAGTCACAGTAAAATTATGACAAATCATGTTGCAGCCCATTTTGGAGGCAAATATAGAAAAATTAGGGGCTAGCAATAGTTTCATGGCTCATAAAAGGTGACCTGTGAGCCATGGATTGGTTATCCTTGCCATAAATTATATAATTTTGAATGAAAGGCAAGATAGACACAGTACTTAGGATTAGGTCAAATTATAAATTAAAATTAAAATCACAAGTTGCAAAAAAAGGGAAACAACAATTCCCAGGAATGTACATAATCATGAGTAAACAGAAAATTCCAGGTACCCTTCTGTGCTCATCCTGACTCATTCTAGTAACCTTAAACTTTGCTTAATGGATTGTAGATTGGAGAACTTGTCTATTGATTAAATATTCAGTTCCTACAACTATATTAAGAAATGATGTTGTATGATTTTGTGGACAAAGGATTGAGTGATGGTCCCTGATTATAATCAATTCTTATCAAAGTCTTTAGCTGACACATACATAATTGTTTCCACTCTGGAGATTTTATTCTAAATTTCAGAAGTTTCATTCTAGCAGTAGTCAACTCAAGTCCTTCACTTATCTTTGAAAGGCAGCATCATTATGATGCAAATAGCAATGCCTTGAAGTAAGCTAATTACATGGAAGACACCAAAAAAATGCCTCAAAAATAAATCAGAAGCAGAAGTAGTAACAGTTGTCAAGGTACTTATTGTCAGTGTGGTATTTCTATCTGGTATACACATTCATGCAGTGGTGGGATTCAGCTGGTTCGCACCGGTAGCTAATTTTTTGTTGCCCAGGCCCAGAATGGACTTCCAGAAGCAGCATCCACACAGAGAACCGGTTGTTCACATATTTGAATCCCATCACTGTATTCATGATACTTCATATGACAGACATTATATTTCAAGTGAACCGAAGAAATGTTACTACTTTACGGAGAAGACAGTTATATCCAAATTATAGTAGTAAACATAACACAGATTTACCCAAGAAATAATATGCAATTTTACTTTATCACTATATAGCATTTGCAAATTAAGTGTTTAATTAAAAAGTCTTAGAATAGCCAATATTAAAGGCTTAGAACTGTTTTACTTCTTAGTTTGAATTATTTTTCAATAAGTATGTGAGTCATAATTCAAAATAAGGCTAAAATGAGTGTTATGCCAGATCAGACATATGTATGTACATTTTACATTTTATTGTTGGTGTAGCAATGGAAGCTGTGGGAGCTATTTGAAAATATGCACGTCCATGTTTAAGGAAATAGCTGATGTTCAGAGTACAAATTTCTAAACAATATTTATGAAGTTTTAGGGATTTCTAATCAAGACCTCACTAGGTAGTATTTATCAAAACTCTGTATGTACTGTAGTGCAATTATGCTATGATGCTTGTTCTTTTTTAGTGCAATAGAATTAGTATTGCTCTACAACTATCAATATCCAACTATCAGCTTTATCATGTTACTTGATAGAGATTTAGAAATTACTCTGAAAAAACATAATTTTTCACCTGTCATAGTCTTGGCAGATTTCCCCAACAGCAACTAGTGCCTTCAAGTATTCATTTGGTTGATATGGATGGATGTAGTGGAGAGAACAGCTGTTCCGAGGATCACCATTTGAGGCTGTAAAATCTATAGCTACCTAGAAAAGAAAAACAAAAAGAGTGATATACATCTTGTTATGTTTGTCTCTACACAGGTAGTCCTCGACTTACAACGGTTCATTTAGTGACAACTCGACATTATATTGACATTGAAAAAAGTGACTTATGACCATTTTTCACATTATGACTCATATTTATGATGGTTGCAGTGTCCTTGGGGTTGTGTGACCACCTTTTGTGACCTTCTGACAAAGGGGAAATCAGATTTGCTTAACAACTGTGTTACTAACTTAACAAGTGCAGTGATTCACTTAACAGCTGTGGTAAGAAAGATTGTAAAGTGAGGAAAAAATCACTTAACAACCGTCTTGCTTAACAACCGAAATTTTGGGTTCAATTGTGGTCGTAAGTCAAAGACTCCCTGTACTTTGTGGCATCATCTCCTAACACAATGAATGTCAAAACCTGGAAGTGGAAAATATGAAACAAGAGCTTATTGTACAACACATCTATTTTGTGCTACATTTCCTAACCAATTGTTGGTTATGAAACCAACTCCTTTATAATATGCTGCATTTAGCAACATTGAATATAAGAATTGCTTCATATATTATAGATACGTATATTTTTATCTAGCCTTTCCAGTAAAATGCCTAGGCAGTTTACAAGAAAAAAAAGCAAACCCATCAACCCACCAAACAAAAAACAATTCACAGTATAACAACCGTTAAAACATATTTATCCAACACACATTTTAAAGTGGCGATAACTAAAAGCAAAGTAATTGAGATGATATAAAGAACAGAAATCATGGTCTTTTCATCCTCATTTAAGTGCTTTTCAGTTAGATCATAATATTTCTGTATTAAATTGAATATTTCAGATTTTCTTTTCTTTCTATTGTAGCTTATGCTGTAAAACTTTTTGGCCATGGAATAACACAATCAATATTGTGTAACACAACCTTCCCTAAGAGAACAAGTGTGAAATTAAGTGAGATCTTCATGTCAGCCAGCATTAGTTCGTAATAGACAGGTAGAAGTCCTAAACAAACAAACAAACAAATTTCATGTATTAGTTAGATTTATATTTCAGCTTTCCTCCAAAAGCTGAAAGATATACATATGTGTCTATATATTAATTAACCATTTGTCCACTTTACCTAACAACTGGGCTTGCAAAAACTCTAAGTCAGTTTTATTTATCTCTTTGCTACCATTTAAAGGACACTTGGAGCTTTGCTGCCCACATATGACAGTTTTACTTTCCAGATTTCTTGTGAGAAAGCAAATTTGTGTGAGAAAAGTGTTTGTGGTGGGGATGGTTTTAGAGATTTGATGAATATTCATATAACATTACTATTTATTATTATTAGTGGGAGATGAACAGTTATAAACAATGCCCTTTTTGCTTATATTGTTCTTAGGAATTTTGATGGACCTCTAAAATACAGGATGCATTTGGATTCATGCTCAGATTAAGTTTATGCACACAGAGTTATTAATATAAAAATTCATTCTTGTTTTCTCACAAATCATTTTTACTTTAACAGCTGATAAAGGAGGAGAAACGCTATTTCCTCAGCTATGGTTGAACTGTTGGGAACTGAATATTCTATCTCTAAATCTGATACTAAAAAAGTTTTCCTCTGACTTTTTAGGTTCTTGCTAAAGACCTGGTTATTTACTTAGGACTTTCTTATGACACTGATATATATGAGTGAAATTCTTCTCTCTGTCTCTCTTCATTCTTCCACTTCTGTTAAATAATTTTAAATTGAATATTTTACATCATTATATTTTATGTGCTTTGTATTTTTTAAAATGAACACCATGCATATCACTTTGAGAATTGTTCCACACACAGTCTAATGTGTTGTACAATTGGATTAACTGTTAATCAAAATACCAAATCATTTGAAAATGTATAATTCTTGTCTTTTTCTCTCCCTTTTATATTTGTTCAGAGATATCTAAAAGGCATACTTGGATTATAGGGGAAATCTTACAGGCCCTTTGATGCAATCTGAAATATTCATCCTCTCTCCCAATGTACGTTTTAATTTTGTTTATAGTCAAAGACCAAAGAGGAAGAAAATATGTAGTAATTAATCATCATCATAAGGAATAAAAAGTAAAAGATTGGAGAAAGTGATCGAATATGATTGAGATTTTCCATACGACCCTTTAAATTAAAAGCTAAGACAAAAAATCTCTCCATCTCACTCTTCTAGGGATTATATTAAAAAGAAGTGAGGCAAACATTAAATATTAGACAGAAAAGCCTAATTAGCCTGGTTAAACAAATCCAGGCAGAACTATCTTCAACCAGGCACATAGTCCCTGCGAAACCAATTGAAAAAATAAAGAGAGGACAAATTATTGGGGCCAGGAAAGGACTTAAATCACATGATCTCTATTGAACAAAGTCAAAGAGTACTATTACAAAAGGCCAAGAAGCATTTTAAACCCTTACCACAACTTAAGACATATCTGATATTGGAAGCTAATTTTCCAAGCAACGTGCAAGTACATTTATAGTAAACATAATCTAACACAATTGTGGTGGTTTTTTTTTTACTATTTTAATCAAACTTATGGAAGTGGAATAAATGTAATGCTTTTTCCAGTACATTCATTTGTCTGATTATAAGTCTGAAGCACTGAGAGCTTAATCAAATATCTCACTCTCAGGTGCTCTATCTAGAATACAATCATAGCAAAATAAAATATTCTCCACTGTATGTATACATTTAAACTCCAGACATCTCAGATTGTCATATTCATTTCCTTCTCAATGCTTAATTATTATTTTGATTATTATAAAACTAAACTCTGGTATTGGACTTCTCATCTCCAAATTATTTTATAAGCTAATTAACAGCTAGGAGAACCAGAAGGCAAACTCAAATTACAGTAATAGTAGTAATAATGGTGCAGATTAAAAAGCTGGCTGCAAAAATATTCAATATCTCTACATAGTATGTATATCATGATATGTTATAGATGTAAAATGCAACTATACTCATACGACATGGAGAAAAATCACAATCTAAGTTCCAGGAAGGTCTTTCTGCATAAATTTTCCACAAAATTCTGCTACTGAAAAGATTCACCTTTTTACCATTGTATTTCTTGCTTATACTATGTATCTTTTTCCTAAAAACTTCAAATTTCTGAAGTTACAAATAACACAGGGTATAGGTTTTGGATTCCTATTGGAATCAAATATAGGACAAATATTACTCTGGTACAAAAGGAACATCTCCTTTTGTTACTCAGACCCTTGAGCTCATTTTAAGATACTACTTCTATTTTAAAGAATACATTGAAGCTAGTCCATTTCTACTGGAATTATTATTATTCAATAATTAGGAAGTCTCCTTTGTACCTGGCATAACATTCATAAGGGTGGTTTCTATGATAGTATTTCGGTTCCAACTTTGTTCTGATGATAACTTTGCAAGACCTGTTTCTACCAAATCTAAGAAGATTAATGTGGCTTTAACATAATTTTTCCAAATCATTTCTTTATTAGGCTTTATGTATTTTTCATCTCTTCTTCCTTTTCATCTATGTAAAACTAATGCTTAATTGCTTTGAGGATGACTCTATTATAACTTTTAAATCTTGTATAATCTTGGCTGATAAAAAAATTAAAGCCAAGAGATTTGTGCAGAATAGTTTGAAACTTTCTGTATTTACACATACCAAAATTTTGATTTTCCATCAAAATACCATTATGCAGTTGATAGTATTTCAGCTTTATACAGTTTTATAAATGAGGTATCAGGAACTATTCTCCCCTCCCAAACCTGCTATGCTTCCTCATCTTGGAATGCAGGAAAGCTCTTAGGAGGAATGAATAAAAAATGCTGGGAATGTCTGTCAAGAGTATATACTCCCAGCAGGGCCACCCAAAGCACGGTCACCTTCGCTGTCCAGCTAAAGCAGGCAGGAATCTATATTCGATATCAGTGATTTAGGAAGATACTGGAGGCAGAAAATCATTTTAGTGACAAGAGCAAAGGGATAATTTCATACTATGTGGGATGGTAAATCACTCCTGTATTTTACCAAGAAAACAATATAAAATATTAAATGATACAGTGTGCGATAATGGATCCCTCTGGCTGGACAGAACTCAAAATACTACTGAGGATCTTTTGGAATACTAATGATGTTTATGATGCAAAGCCTTTGGAATGTGCAGTTGCCATCTAGAAAAAGAAAATCTAAGGCTGTAAATTCAGATTTACAGAACATAAGAAACATGAACGTGCTCAACATAGTGAAAAGTGCAATTACTGTTAGGCATCAGCAAATTGAGATGAATGGAATTGGGCAGTTTCAGTCAGATGATCAGACTGTTTCTACTCAGGACAAGAAAAATAAAAAAGGAAAAGCATTAAGGATAAATGTGGAAAGAGATTGCCAACAGGTAAGAAACAAAAGAAAGCAAACAAGATTCAGAACAAACCATGGAGGTTGCCAAGAGCAGAAGAAGAGCAAAGGCGCATAAAGACAACATAGCGGGGAGTTTGTCAAAGAATTTCAAATAGCTATTAGAACAGACAAAAAGCAGCATTATAACATCTGTAAAGGGATTGAAGATGGAAACAGATATTTAAAAAAAAACCAAGAAGAGTTTTTCAAAAGAAGTTAGTAGAGCAACCCATGAAACCTAGGCAATGTAAAATATTCGCATATAGAATATCTTGACTTTTAAACAAGGACTGTAATCTGAATGCGTCACTGTATTTTTAAAAGACAATTATCCATGAAATATGAACTAGAAATCCCAGTTCCTTTGATGGGAGTGAATAAGGAGGGCCATTGTCTTTACTGCCATTAAATTTATATTTTCAAAAGGCAGATAATAGCAGTGGGATTTCAAATCTACAACATATTTTAAAATAATCATCCATGTTCTGGTCAGATTTATGGGAACCTCATTTTTCTCTTGAGTAGAATTAGCAACTGTTTTCTTTATAACATTTCTATTTGACTCAGGTGAGCTAACTGAAAATCTGCCCTATAAATTTCATTACCTCAACAGTAGGGTAAGCTGTAGGATTATTTTTTCTTTTCTTATCAGCGTTGCTAATACAATGCTGTAGAATCATTTAGACAGTCAATTTTTAAAAAAATAAAGCTTTCACTTCAAAGTGACCATAGAGTCTTAAAATGGTTTTGAAAAAACAAGCATTTGCTTTTATTTATCAGATACATTCCTTCTAGCAAGACATGATATGCTTACAAAGGCGCATCTTCAGAAGACCCAATTTGATGCTACAAAAGCTCTCATTAGCTCTTCAAATTAGCAGGTACATCATACTATAGCTTTTTGTTCACAAACCCATGCTTAGCAACTTGGCTCCCTCCCCTATCAAACAGCCTTTCAGATCACAGCTGCATTGTACTGTCTGCCCCCTGCTTGAACTCATTGAAGACGTAATTAATTTGAAAACAAAAAGAGAGTGGGCTGACTTGCAAAGAACTTCAGAATTCTGCACCTGTTTCTGCAGAAATACTGCCAGTGTAAAATGTAGTTCTCAATTTGGTATCAGAATCCTTGTGAATTATCATTCCTCTGTTTTCT
Organism: Azemiops feae; assembly: GCA_023970755.1. Lineage (NCBI taxonomy): Eukaryota > Metazoa > Chordata > Lepidosauria > Squamata > Viperidae > Azemiops > Azemiops feae. The sequence goes on along the minus strand of JALGBA010000984.1, from coordinate 335,832 downwards.
TGTCTGGAAATTGCCACAAATGTTATAATCATTATTGTATTAAATAAAATCAATTATTAGATAATAGAACATGTGAATGACTGCAGTGTGCGTATGTATACACACACACACACACACACATAAATTACATTATATATAAAATGTACTGCAGTCCTTCACATGTTATGGGTTAAAAATGATTCATAATTCTAATAATTGATTTTAATACAATAATATACATTTAATATTATATAGATATAGATAGGTAGATAGGTAGATAGGTAGATATGGATAGAGATACGGATAGAGATATAGAGATAGATAGAGATAGAGATATAGTAATTTGTTAATAGCTTTTAAAGTGAATTCTGAAAATTGTGGTACCACTGATTTCCATGAGACATAAACATTGATTCTAAACATGCTTATCTGGAATTAAATTCCCCTGAGCTCAACTGGACTTATTCTAAAGTTCTTTTTTAAAAAAAAACATTGAAAGCTTTATGGCATCTGAATGATTAACAAATGTCTTAATGCCATAAATTCCTATGGACCTTTACTAGATTTATTTTATATTTTTTGAGAATGTCTCAAGAAAAATTTGATTGTCATATTCATATCCATTATTTTAAGATACATTTTTCTTGAATGTTCTTTCAGAAAAAGTGAATTGGATGAATGTTGGGAGTGAAAATCCATGTTCATAATTTCCCTTAATATCTGGGAAGACACATATTTCCCTAGTTTTTCTTTCAGGATCATGGCCAAATATTTTATTGCCAGGTTATTTTCTGTTTTACAAAACCAGAAACTTAAATAGGAGGCAATTATTTTTTTAAAGTCTGGTAAGAATGATATATGGTTTTTAATATTTGAGGACAATATGTCACTAGCAAAAAGGAATGTCAGTAGATTGATCTAATACAGATTTGTGCATTTTACAGTCCTCCAGGCCACATCTGGCCCTTTGGCTATCTCGGTCTGGCCTATGTGAGGTCAATTGGAAATTAGAAATCAAATATAAATAAGCATGCCATAGTGGGTGGGAGAAGGGGCCAAATCGGGTACAACTCTGTGCAGTCACCCCCTGTGTTCCTTCAATTGGCTGGTGATCATGGGAGGGGAAGGAGAGAAAGCAATTTTCTGTGACTGCACTCACCCCTCACCTGGAGCAGCCTGAGGTGGCAGCGGTGGTCATTTGTGAGGGGTCCTGGGCTCACGTCACCACCGCCTGGGGCAAAGTGCAGCCTTGCAGGCAAGTGGGTGGAGTGCAGTCAGAAGCTATTGGGCTGGTCCTTCCAAATGGCCCCTTGGGAAAATTAATTGCCCCCCCTTGATCTAAGAGCATAGGTTCATCTTTCTTAGTGTTTAGTCACATATCTGTTTTGTTCACCTTCTGTATTCATTTGTATTTATTTAAAAAAAACATAGGTGCATGGAACTTTCATTTCACACATATTTGTATCTCTCTGTGTGTTTATGTATGTGTATATATATAAGCACTTCATGTTGTATATATGTGTGTGTATAATAATATCAAAATATGTACATTTGATATTAAACATATGTTCATGTATGTTTACATACAAACATAAAATGTATATATGATTAAAATGCATTTTGAGTCAGAGTTAAAGCAGAAAACGTCTTTCACAAATCTCTGATAAAGCTGGGAGGACAAATGTGTTCCAATTGGCACTTCAGTTGAAAAGTGCAAATGAATGTAGTTTGTATTCAAATGCACCAGCATTTTTGGAAATGTTTCCAAAAACAACAATAGCAATCCTCAAACATATTGGCTTTACCAAAGCTAGAAAAACAAATCAAATATCCAATAGATATATGCTATGAATTGATAAATATCCAAAGACTGATACAACCATATGACACTTTATTTTGAGGCACTGCTTTAGAAAATGAGCATCTAACTTATAGTAGTAGTTATGCAAATGCCAAATATTTATAGGCAAAATTAAATTTGACATGCTATCAAGTTTTCATTATTCATGAATATAATTTATACAAGCCATTACACTTAAAATATGATATATTTTTCAACAGATTATTAAAAATTAAGTATTTTAACACATTTATATCTTATTTGAATTCAATAAAACCTTGCAATATTACTTCATATCTATTATTCTGTGTGGAAAATAATAAATATTTGCATTATGAAATAAATAAAATACTTACTGTAAACTGTATTTGGCAGCCACCCATTATATAATCTAAGAATGAATGCATCTTGTGAATCTGGAGGAAAGAAAGTAATAAATTTGGGTTTAAAATCGTGTATTCTTAAATATTTCCCTTTTCTGTTATATGGAAAGGTATATCTTTGCAGCCATTAGTAATTTTGAGAACATTGAGAATAAGCAATACAGGAAATAATGTCCCTCATGGCAAAAATAAATATTCCTCCCTTCTCCCTATCTTTACATAAAGGAGAGAAAAAAAATCATAGTATAAAATTGTTTTGAAAGAGAGTTGGAGATTATGTAATCATATGGAGTTCCAAGCTGAGATGTCTTTTAATGGGAATGGATTTGGGATTTCCAGAAATGGACGACATTCTATGGTTCAATGCCACACTTAGGGTTGCTACAGCATCACAAAACCAGTGCACCATTGACAGTAAAACTCAAGATAAATCTGTCCATCATGTGAAGTGTTGGGGGAATGAAAAAAGAAACATTCTGTTGCTATTGTTGCTGCTTGCTTAACTCCTGCTTGCTTATCTTGCGCTTGCTTATTTTTCAGAGCAGTTAGGGGACAGCAATAAGTGTCTTGGAAAAAGAAGTTACACTTATTTCTTTGCAAATGCAGGAAGGGAGCAAAATAGTTTTAACCAGGGCTTTTTTTCTCATAGAACGCCCAGAACGGAGTTCAGGCACCTTTTTTGGATGGAACCTTGTAGGGTAGGCAAGGCGGGTTGTATGACGTGTGTGAGTTCCGGCACCTTTTTGTTTTACAAAAAAAGCACTGGTTTTAACATCACCTGTGGGAATCCCACAATATGATTCTTCAAAGTCAATTTGCTCATGACCCTTCCAAGCCAAGTACTATTATAAGGAGCTATTTCTATCTATTTCTGCTTGTGGATAGGCCATCCTTTCCTAAGGTGATACATGTGGACTGCACTACAAAAACTCCCCAAGCTTCTATCTCTCTTGATATCATTCCACAGTGAATTATACATCACTGGAATAATAAAACTTTGTGTTCTTTTCTGTGGAGAGCTTCTAGAACTATTAATTACAAAATGCTGTACAACTATTTTGCCCTTTACTGCTTATTTTTTAAAAAATTCATTTTGGTCCAATGAAAAAATATATAAGTGTATAGGAAAACATACACGAACAATAAAATCTTGCCAAATTCTAAGAATATAAATGGTGAGATAAAAAGATTTCCTTTGGTAAATCTTGACACATGGTGATTAGATAGACATATTTTTATAATTATCCCTGAAACAATACAGAAAATGATTGCTGCTGCTTTCTTCCAAGTTGTTTTTCCTTAAAAAAAATTCTCCCTATAACCCTGAAAGTTTATGGTGTCTCCCATACATGTATTAACCAGATCTGACAATGTCTCAATTAATGTCTCAATTATAATAAGTTTCTCTAACTCCTCCATCTGGATGCCCAGTGGTTAAATTTCCAGCAATTTCAGGCTAAGTGGCTACCATCATTTGGACCAGGAAAACATTAAACTTCTTTTTCATTTAAAACCAATGCTTTAAAGTATGGATGGTTCTGAAGTAACTTCAGTGCATCATGATGCTTGATTTATTAAATCCCATTTTCTTTTCTATTAGATTATCCATTTAATTCCTGTATTGTGAGCACAACAAAGTTCAGTGATGGTACTATATCCTTGGCTTACATTAGCTAGGTTCAGAAACTAAGCAAGGTTGCTTTAGTTAGTATTTGGATAGGAAACTACCAAGAATAGCTGATCTTATCTAAAAGTCAAAACATGTCCCAGAATATGACAAACACAAAGACAATTCTTTTGATATGCCCAGAGATAAGCAGAATTTAAACTTAACTTTAACAATATCTTTTAGTATAATTAAGCAAATGTATTCCTTTGAATATACATGGCTAACAGATTGAATGTATGAGGGTCAATGCCCATTTTGGATCTGCAGCTGTCAACCCAATGAAAATGTTGATCTACCTTGATGCAGCAACATCTGTTATCCTACCTTTGGGAATCCCACAATATGCATTTTTATGACATGTTCTATTTTTAACACATATAAAAATCTACAAAATGTGGACAGCAATCCAATTTCCTCTCCTCTGTTTAATTTTGTCAGGGATGTTGAAAACAATACTTTCACATTCATTATTAAAACACTGCTTAAATAAAAGCACCTTGCACAGATTGAGAATGACGATGCCAGAGTTCTTGTAATTCTTCTTCTTTACTTTATACTTGGGGTTTATACACTCCCACTGAACCTGTAAAAGCACAAGTCAAAGCATGAAAGTCATGTCTTCATTTATCATTTACTCAGATTACATAATGTGCAATTGAATCTATACAAAACATCACAAAAAACAACCACAAGCTATTAGAACAAATGCGTAAATATAATTTCAGCTACTTGAGAATGTTGCTAACTTTGATTTGGCATGCTTTTATTGCAAACCTGTTCCAGTATGGGCATATGCCATTCCATCATTCCATCACCATTTCAAAATGCAGGACATGACAGAGATGATCAGAAACCATATTGATTGCTGATCTGCAAATGAAATTTTTTCTATATAGAAAATTCATTAGTTTTCATAAGATTTCCTTGACATTTTCCATTTTGAGTCTACACACTTCCAGGCGAATGCTCAGATCAAGTTAATGTTAATCACAGTTCTGGGACAAGCAGCCAAAGACTGTATCAGCATCCTCTGATTTATATCAAAACTAACTAATTCAAAGACTTGTCCCTAGAAGATTGCAAGTGAAGATAGCAACAAAGATGATTAGGGGACTGGAGGCTAAACCATATAAGGTTACTGGAATTGGGTATGTCTAGTTTAATGAAGAGAAGGACTAGGGAGTGACATGATAGCAGTGTTCCAATATTTCAGGGGTTGCCACATAGAAGAGGAGGTCAAGCTATTCTCCAAAGCACCTGAAGGCAGGACAAGAAGCAATGGATGGAAACTAATCAAGGAGAGAAGCAACCTAGAACTAAGGATAATTTCCTGACAGTACAATTAATTAGTGGAACAACTTGCCTCCAGAAGTTGTGAATGCTCCAACACTGGAAGTTTTTAAGAAAAGTCTGGACAACCATGTGTCTGAAATGGTATAGGGTTTCCTGCCTAAGCAGGGAGGTGGACTAGAAGACCTCCAAAGTCCCTTCCAACTCTGTTATTTTATTCTATTCCATTGTGAAACCTATAAGAAGTGTATGTATATCATGCCAACTCCACCACATTTCTCATAACAGCTAGTATTCATAAGTTCACTTCTCAATTATTGTAACTAAATCTATTGATACAACATTTGGAAGAACAGTCCAATAGTAAATTTTGTAGTCTGTGAAGAAGTGCTTTCTTTTGTCCATAAAAAACAAGACTGAAAATAATTAAATATTTTGTAACAACCATACCCAATTTGGCCATTGTCCCAATCTGTATACTTCAGCTCCCTAAATTTTCAACATGGCAATTGTAGCTAGTCTAAGTCCTCTATATACCTGGAGGACACTGCAACAAGCTGCTTTATATGGCCAGATTTCCCCTAGTGTTCTCTAACTATTAGCTGAGCCAATGAGTTGTCGTATTACCTTGTTGACATATGCTTTAGTGATATCCAGTCCAGTGGCTTCTTCTCAAAGACTATTACTGGGGTAACAAACTAAGCACTGAGTCCCAGATCCTAGATTCTTCTTATTAAACAGTCTAGTCCTAGTCCTTAAGGAAATTAAGTGCTATTCCCTAATGCGGCCTTCCTCTTCCTTAACTTTATGCCTTCTGTATATATGTTAGTCAGCGCTGCCATTGTCTGGGCTGAATTGAGATCATGGAAACTGAGGTTCATCACATGTGGGGGACATAATATTGGAGAAAGTTGGTCTAGTACAAACAAGTAAATGTTGAGACTAATAGTTTAAAGTCTTAATGTGTTAATATAAAATCACTCTTGGATATATTTCCAAATAAACAAAATTGATATTTTATGGCTACTTAATATATTAGGCACTGATACTGATTTATTCTCCATTCTAGTCAAGCCAGAAATTTAATTTTTATTTTTGTATTATTTTAATTTTTATCCAATAATATAAATGTATTTTTCTGCCTATTTTTCCTATGCATGTTTATTTGAAGTTATTCTGGTTCAGTCCATTAGTGGACTCATCTGCTTCTACAAGCACTTAATCTCTGTGAAAACATTTAATGGATTTGAACATATTCTTTGAAGGGTAAATAATCAGCCATGCACTTAGTTCTACAGTCACAGATTGCTTGAAATGACAATTTACACTTACAACACACTCTGATATTTAGCAATTCATTCAGTTCAATGGAATTTATTTCCAAGTTAGTGGGCAAAACCTGTGCAATCTATTTGGGAATAAGTTCCACTGAACTTAATAGTATTTTGAACAGAGGTATGCAAGACACCACAGGAAGGAGGACACCTTAGTCTACTGTGACCAAAGAAGTCTGGTAGCACCTTTTTGATCAACACAATTTATTAAAAGGTATACAATTTTATGAGCATTCTGAAAACCAGGAGTGAGCAACTGTTTAGCAACCCCAAAAGACTTAACATTGCTTATATATGTACATTGGCTGAGATCTGTCTTTTATAATTTTTGTTTGTTTGTTTGTTTTTTCCCCATTTCATTTTTTTATTTTCCAAGGCTGTTTTAGAGCTTTGGTATGTTTCTGCATCAAAATCAGAACTCAATCTTCTGAATATTGGAAACATAGATACAGAAGATCAAAGCTGGTTGTAACAACCAGTCAAACTTGGGGAATTAAAAAAAAGCTAAGTAGAGTCAGATCTGCTTAGTAACTGAAGGGCGACCACAAGGAAACTCTAGGGCCATAAGCTAGAATCAGAAGTTTTTTTAAAAAAATGGGAAGAATGCAATCAATGATATACCATTTGTATGTTGTTGCCAAGAAAATGGCATAATCTTGTCCATGTAGTCCCCAAGAAAGAAGCTTGATTTGAGGAAGACTTCTTTGAGAGCTAGGAAAGTCTCCAGGAATTCCCAAAAAAGGGGTTTTGACAACACCACACTGAGATTGGAGGTTCCCTTTTACTATCAAAATAGTAAAAGTAGAATCACGGATATAACTAGTGTAAATGTTCTGTAATTAATTTCTTCTTGTGGCATTAACTCTTTTTCTAATGATTATTAATTATAATTTGATAGGCGTTCCTGTCCAGTTGTTTTAGTGCAGAGATTTCAGCATGAATACATGAGCTGTTCATGAGACTATGCTAACCCCTCCTCTCCAATGTAGAAAATGTGTAATCCCACAGTACCCATGGTATGATTTTGGACTCTGACAAAAATGAGTTTATATACACTCTGCTTATATAGACATACATCAGAGCTTAGGAGAGCTGGGATTTGTGTTATAGCTAATATCCAAAGAAAAGGTTAACAGATTATCCACCTCTGTTTTTGTAGTCTGGCTAAAATGGACATGATCAATCCAGAAAGATAAAAAGAGGGTTTTTTCTAAAGTAGAAAGCTATAGTTGAGCATCTCTTCTTAGATCTCAATATTCATGCTGAGATTTTTTTTTTCCCAGCTAAAGAAACACACAAAAAGAAAAACACATATTACTGAGAATTTTTAAATATTTTCTTGCCCTTTTGTTTTCTGGAGTACTTGCTCAAGTTCACACTCCACCCACCCACCCTGCACTCCAAATGTTCTAAAAACAAAACAATATTCTGCACGATTTAATTGAAAACAACATAGATAGAGATGTGTTAAATTTAACATTCAAATCTGTTCCTTTCAGCTTACTGCACCTATTTTCCTCCATTGGGAATACTGAAGTCTCATTTGGAGCTGTCCAAAATTGACAAAATGTGTTAGTAATCAAAATCAAAGGCAACCACATTTTTCAAAATTTAAGTGTTAGATTTCTAAAAAAAAATCTGAAATTCAAAATTTAAGTTTAAATCCAGTGGATTTGAAAGCTCAACCCTTTTAGTCCTCTTATTTTTGTAAGTACAATAAAAAAATTAATTTTCTATGAACCAGAAAACTAGAATTATTAGTATTTCATCCAAGAAAAAAATGACAATTAGCAGTATAGCTTAAGAAATTGGCATAGTCTTAAGCTGATAATCATAATAACATAAATTGTGTTTGTCTGTGATAAATCATTTATTATCACTGACAGTCAAAACATTAAGCATATTGATTGATTGACTGATTGATATAAATCAATAGGTATTATTATGATCAATTATCACTGTTGGATTTTTATTCTGAAGATTATTTTGAAGACAATTTATGTGTGGGATCCTTTCTGAGCTTGTCAGTTTTCTTGCAGACATTTAATTACCAAACTAGGTAACAGTATCTATGCTACTCTTATTTTTTAAATACTTGTTAAGGTCATATCAAGAGTTATTTTAGATTTATGTTGCATGTTGCATACCTATGGAAGTATTGGCTTCAGACACATAATTTTTTAAAATCTGTGGATTCAGAGGGAAACTACAATGATAAAAGAAGCTTTTTATTTAAGATTAACTCCTGCTGACCTCATCAGAGGCATATTGTGTCACTGTGTAAGAAATTTTATGAACTGGAATAGCCATAGCAACAAACCAGCCAATGAGAACTGTTTTTGATTAAGACACAGTATTGGCTGTGTGAGGCATGTGATCCAGCCTAGGTCTGGGTGTGTCTTTTTTATATAAATCTATAAGTTTTATTGGTTTTCCAGTTTTACATCCAAGTATTTGGAAAGCAACGTGGTGATTGGGTTAGTAAAAGTTCAATAAGAAAATCTTTAGTACATATCTCAGGTTACATCATCAAATATTTCTTCTTTGTTTCCCTTAACATTTGCTATTTCATATTAAAGCTAGTAAATTTCTGATTGTATCAAACTCAGTTAAAACTCCATTGTCACATTTATCAATACATTTTTTGGTTATACATATCCATATCCTGTTTCTAAGTTTTACCTAATTTTTAGTTTTTAATTACAATACTCCAATTTAAGCCTTAATATCCAAAGTGTTTAAGTTTCGGGTAGCCCAAATTTCCTTTATCTCAATACATAAAAACTATAATATCTAGAATGCACATATTACTTACTTAAAAATGTTCTAATTTTATTTCATAAACATTTTCTATTTCTCGCCCCAATACATCATCACCTTAATAGTGGAGTATCCTTTGTTCTCTATATTATCTGGACTAAACAATAATTCAAGCCTATTTCCTGATAGTTAATTTTCATTTCCCATATAATTCTAAATTCTCAATATTTAACAAATTAATCCCTTATTTTTTACTATTTTCCAACTATTTTAATCTAATAATCGAATTTTCCACTATCTCAGAATCTCCCTTTAGCCCAATAGTTAGCAATTTAGGATCCTCTGTAGTGGACCAAAAGACCCCCTTTTTTCAGTCTAACTCTAGCTTTCTTTTTATGCCAACCAGGCTTCCATACCAATGCTTTTAACTCATCTGATAGATCTCCCTTCATTTTTGTACATGTTACTTGAATCAAAGGAGACCATCTAGTTGTCAGTTTTCTAGGAGAACTGGCCCATTTATAATCATTGAGTTGTCGCCCTGGTGACCCATTTCCCCATATTTGCTCTAATATAATTGTCTTCAGTTTGATCTGGTCTTCTTCTTCCTCAGGATTCTTCTGGCTTGTGTAGAGAGTTATGTCCAGTTTTATAATTGTTATTTGATTGTCTAAATTTTCAGTAAGTTGAACTTGTTGATCTTTAAGGTCCTCCGTCTTGGTGTTAGTTTCTTCCGCTTCTGTTGTTTTTTGGATTGTAGGTTCTTTAGTTGCAATCAGGGTTTCGCTTTGTAGATTTAAACTAGCGCCTTTGTCTTTCAGTCTGGATTTAATTATCTCGGTGGCTTCAAGAATTTTTTCAAGTATGAGTTTATAGTTAGCCGAAATTTGTTGTTGGTCCTCCTCCATTTCTGACATGGTTATAGATGGTCCTTTAGTGAAGGCTGTTTATTAAACAAGAGTCAGTAAGTGTTCACCTCCACAGTTCCTAAGAGCCAATTTCACTGCCCAGCTGTTCTCACAGCTTTTAATCTCTTTTAGATAATACCAAGGACAGATCTGGGCTATGAGCAAGTCTCTTTGTCAAATATTCACTTGCTCTACCAAGGTTCGCCACAAGATGTCCCCAATAGCATTTAGAGTCTTTTTCAAATCCAGGCTAGGTTTTTATCCAATTTAAGTTCTTTTTCATCTTTTTTACAAGTAGATAAAATAGCAAGTCCCCGTGAGAGTAGGAACTTTTTGGGTTCCCAGATATCAAGCAGATACAAATCCAATTATTTAGTTATTCTTTTCAGAGCTTTATTTCCCCTAGGTAGTCTGACGCCGCCATTTTAGAGGGTAGGAGGAAGACGTTCCCTTCCCTCTCACCGGGGGAAGAAATTTCAAGAAGCTTTTTACAGGAAGATACTTGGGGTACAAAGAAGGTAAGATCTCACCCAATTCCTCCGCGGTGCTTTCAAGGTGCTTGGTAGTAATTTTGGCCTCGGCTGGCTTAGTGTTGGGCCATGTTGATGGCTGATCTTTTCCCTGTCAGTTCAAAGAGCTGCCCCAGATCAAATGTGAGGGCTGCCGCCCTTCCACGATCACTCGGGGGTCCTCTTCACACTCGTTGCCCCTCCAGGGCGACTTCCGACCCTTTTCAGGGTCCCCCAGCGGGAGAAAACTGGAAGGCGGAGAGAGCGATCGCCCCACATGTCTGCCAGCGCTGCGATCGCGAACCGGAAGCCTGGGTGTGTCTCTGTGTTGTTTTTCTTCTGATCTCCAAGTTAAGAGTTGTTGATGTTCCCCAGAGCGGAATGAAACTGTATGTATCATGTTTATATATATTTTATAGATAAACTTTTTCTAAACTATGCCTCCTGCTCATTTTGAATATGTACTTATTTTTTGGACTTATTTTTGCGCTGGAAAGCTGTAAACTCTAACAGGTTATGGGTCCAGATCCCAGCCAGCCCTTGCACATACTTCAGACTGAAGAAAAAGATTGAGGCTCAACATGGAGCTGTAAAAATCAGATGAGGGACTGCCTGAATTAAGAAAGAAAAAGGCCACTCAGCTGAAGGCTTGCAGGGTGGCTGATTTAAAGGAGAGCTCTCTGTCTCGATTGGGACAAAAGAATTATCTTATTTGGGCTGCCAAAATGGAATGCTTCCTGAAGGCTCAGCAGCTCTGGGATATTGTGATTAATCCACCCCAGGAGCAATTAGCAGCTGCAGATCAATGGAGCCATGATAAGGCACTGGCTTACATCATCTTAAATGTGGAAGATGAACAATTCTTAAATGTAACTGACTTAAAAACTGCAAAACAGGTTTGGCTGAAGCTGAGAAGTGTCCATGTGAGTGCTTCAGCATGCAATATAGTGCAATTATCGAGGCAATTGTACAGAGCCCGGCTGCTGCCACATGAGAGCATAGAAGAGCATTTGCTCCACATGTAGAAACTGTTTGTTGAATTAGAACAGCGAGGAATGCAGATTCCTGAATCTCAGAAGGTGCTGTTGGTACTAAATAGTCTTGATGAAATCTGGGCCATCGTTTCAGCCGTTTCTGAATGCAGACCAGAACAGAAATTAAGTATGGAAGGACTTAAAGCCTGTTTGATTTCAGAAGAACAGAAATGCCATTTTAGATGAAGCCACGAGGAGAAATTCCTGAGGTGGGGGTCCAAGGAGCAGAGAGAACAAAGTAGCAGACAGACTTTCTGCAGAGATGGGATTACATTCTCAGCAGAGAATTACCAAGAGGAAAGAACAGGCGAAAAAGACATGCTTCATCTGTGGGGCTGAAACTCATTTAAAGAAAAACTGTTTACAAGGAAGAATAATAGCAAATGGACAGGCTGCTGTTGCAAAAGTAATAGCAGAGACAAATGGTTAATAGACAGTGGGGCTAGTCAAACAATTGTTAATAATTCTAAGTTGTTTTCCAGATTGGATTCAACTGGAGGAGATGCAATGGCCTTAGCAAATGGCCAGAAGGTAAAAGTCATGGGAAAAGGCAGTGTGCTGATTCCATGTCTGGAGGAAAGGTTTAATAATGTATTATGTGTGCCTGAAATGGAGCATAATTTATTAAGTGTCTCCAGTCTTGACAAACAAGGGTTTGAGACCACCTTTGTGGATGGGAGATGTCTCACGAAAAGAAATGGGAATGTATGTGCACAGGGCATAAAACAAGATAATCTTTATGTGTTGCAGGCACAAAAGATACAATGTGCCCTAACATTTGGTAATGTGGCACGACATGATTCATGCATTCATCTCTTGCACAGAAAGCTTGGCCATGCCAGAGTGTTGCAAAGGATGTCAGAGTTTGCAAAGGGATTAATCTTAAAAGGGCGTAAGGCATACTTAGACTGTGCAGTATGTAAATCATCAAAATCTAAGGTATTCCCAGTGAGCAAGAAGAGCACAAGGTTGACAACAAGGGTTCTAGAGCTGGTACATGCAGATTTAGTAGGATCAATGCAAGCCAGCTTGGGAGGAGCAAGGTATGCGCTGGTCATTGTAGATGATTTCAGCAGATTTGGTTTCTGTTATTCGCTCAAGAGCAAAACAAAGGTGCTGCAGAAGTTCAAGCAATGGGTGAGCTTTGCAGAAAGAAGATATAGGCAACAGGTATGCCAGCTGCAAACTGACGGGTTCAGAATTCATGTCAGCAAGTTTTCAACAGTGATTGGGACAGCTAGGAATAAGACATAGATGCACAAATCTGTACACAGCGGCTTAGAATGGCATGACTAAAACACGAAATGGAGTCTTGCAGACCATGAAAGATTCACTGCTGGAGGATTCTGGTTTGAGCAGGTCGTATTGGGGAGAAGCCATGTTGACTGCAAATTATTTGGTCAATAGGCCTTGGAGTTCCTCTATCAATGATACTCCATATGCTGTGCTATAAGGGAGAAAGCCATCTCTAGCACATTTAAGGATGTTTGGAAGAAATGCATGGGTGCATATTCCAAAGGCAATCAGGAGAAAAGGGCAACAGAAGGCTAAAAAGCTCAGGTTTATGGGCTATGAGCCTGGCTCAAAGACCTATCGCTTTAGTGATGGGAGCAGAAGTATAATAATTTCCAGATCTGCTAGCTTTGCAGAGCAGAATTGGGGCAGAATTGATGCCAATTTTGGGGATGATCCACTTAGTGATGGTGACTCACTTTGTGACATGTCAGCGTTCAGGGAGGAGAAGCTGAAAAAGAGCAAGAAAAGGAGTCAGAAGAAGATGGTGACTGATGAGAAGCAGGAAAGGGTTGACAGTCAAGAGCAGTTAATGCCACACAGGTCAGAGTGATGGAACAAGGGGATTCCACCTGACAGGTATTCTGCTGGGAAAGTAAAGGTGTGTAATGTGTGGTATGAGCCAAGAAAGTATCAGGAAGTATTGGCACTACCCAAAGTGGAGCAGGTGAAGTGGAAAGAGGCCATGGAAAAAAGAAATGAAATTCATGGCTGAACATAAAGTGTTCACCTCTATGACTTTGCCAAAAAGTTACAAAGCTGTAGGATGTAAATGGGTAAACAAAAAGAAAGTGTTACCCAACAATGAAGTCCCATATAAGACAACATTAGTGGCACATGGATTTTCGCAGAAGAAAAATGTGCACTATGATGAGGTATTTGCACCAATGGTAAAAAGTGAAACTATATGGTTGGCACTAGCATTGGCAACGGCAAGTGATCATCAAATTTGGCACTTTGATATAACCACAGCATTCTTCAATGCAGAGTTGGAGGAAGAAATTTACATGGTTCAAGCACCAGGGTATGAAAGTAAAAAGCCTGGCACTGTGTATAAATTGAACAAGGCCATTTATGGGCTGAAGCAATCAGCCAGAAACTGGAACATCTGTTTAGATGTGGCATTGAAGGGTCTTGGGTTCAAGAGTTGTAAGGCTGATGGTTGCATATATATTGCAAGGTTCCACGGTGGGGATTACCAATTATTAGCATTTGTGGATGATCTTTGCTTCATTGCAAAGGATCTGGCACAGGTGAACGAATTTGCTAATCAATTGGAGAAAAAGTTTGAGTTGAAAAGTCTGGGTGAAATACAAAACTATCTTGGTGTAGAGATACAACAAAATGAGAAAGGTGGCTACGTTCTCAGTCATAGAAGAAAATTGAACAGCTATTGGAGAGATACAACATGAAGGATTGTAATTCTGCTCCAACATCTATGAGCATAGATTTTCACAACACTTTGGGTGAGGACAAAAGTGAAGCCTGTGATCAGGAGATATATCAGTCAGCAATAGGAAGCCTGTTATATCTGTCACAGTGGTCCAGACCAGACATAGCTTGTGCAGTAAGCATCTTAAGTCACTTTACTGCCCTACCAACGCAGTTGCATTGGATGGGTGTGAAGAGAATTCTCAGGTATTTGAAGGGAACTGTGAATTTGGGTCTTCAAATACAGGTCTCTGAAGAGTTAAAGTTAAAATGTTATGTTGACAGTGATTATGCCAATGATGTGCAAACCAGAAAGTCCAATTCTGGGTTTGTGGTATTATTTGGAGGGACTTTAATTGGATAGAAGTCCAGAAAACAAACAACTGTAGCTATTTCTACTGCGGAGGCAGAATTTATTGCTCTATCTGAACTTTGTTTAGAGGTAACCTGGTATGTATAGCTGTTAAAGGATTTAAACGTAGAAGTTAAAGAAGCTGTAACAGTATTTGAAGATAATGCTGCTTGCATTAAAATGGCAACAGATGACAGAGTGAAAAGTAGAAGCAAGCATGTGGACATTAAGTATTGTAATGTCAGAGAAGCCATCAAAAGTAAACTAATTCGCTTGCTTCATTGTTCTTCAGTTCACAATCTGGCAGATGTAATGACCAAGCCATTGGGTGGAGTACACCATGGGAAGAGTATTAAATTATTTGGTTTTATGTCTATTACAGTCATAAATGGAGGAGTGTCTTTGTGTAAGAAATTTTATGAACTGGAATAGCCATAGCAACAAACCAGCCAATGAGAACTGTTTTTGATTAAGACACAGTATTGGCTGTGTGAGGCATGTGATCCAGCCTAGGTCTGGGCATGTCTTAGTCTTCTCTGTGTTTTTTTTTCTGATCCCCAAGTTAAGAGTTGTTGATGTTCCCCAGAGCTGAATGAAACTGTATGTATCAGGTTTATATATATTTTATAGATAAAGTTTTTCTAAATTATGCCTCCTGCTCATTTTGAATGTGTGCTTATTTTTGGGGCTTATTTTGCGCTGGAAAGCTGTAAACTCTAACATATTGGTCGTAGACTAGCTAACATTCCTAATCCCCCTCTCCCCACCAATTAATATCTGCAGGATTTTTAAAAATTTGATCTTATCTTAACTTGATGTTTTGTCTATTTGGATGGGCTATCCCAAATGGTGTCCCTGCCATTTTCTTTTCAGTGTAATGGCAGTATTTGCCCACGCCTTCTCCTGGTCTATTTTCCAATTTTGCAGCCTATTTACAGCCCTGGAATTCCCAAATGGTTCCTTATCCACAAACTAGCCACTGCAGACTCTACTTAGTTTACAAGATCAGCCAAAGATGGTTATTTGATGCCATCTGCAGAGATTCACCATTCACCAATTTTATATTTTATAATGAACAATACAGCTTAGGTAATTATAGTTTCTGAACAACCAAAGCTCAAATGTTTGCAGACTTACATTTTAAAGACAAATTATATAACAGTTCCACTTTATGGAAATTTGCATGGAGAGTATAAATGTAAGAATATTTTTGGACTTCCGGTTTCGGTGGCTGATGAGACGGGTGGAAGAAGCTGGGGCTCCGGCTTCTCAGCCCGATTTTGCTTTGCCTGGTGACCCTAAAGGATCGGAAAGTTGCCCTGGAGGGGCAACGAAGAAGGAGGGATACTTCAGGAGCCTGGACCAGATGGCGGTCGGTCTGAGTGGACCGAAGAAACCCTCTGAAAGGATGGAGGAAAGGCTGCCAGATGAGCCTAGGCAGCCCAAGTCGTCACCAGCTGGAAGGAAAGTGAGGAGCCGTGGCGTTCCACCAGACAACTGATTGTCAACAGCGTGCTGAAGCTGGGTGAGCCAGTGCTTTTTTCTTTTCCTTTTGGACTACAAACATTGAGCCCCTGACTGGGAAGAGCTAAAAAGTAAAGACCCCAGAAGGATTTAGATAAAGGCGGTGAGTAATTACAAAAGGGGAAGATATTTAAGGAATACAAAAAAACTTCTAAAAATTGAACTCAGATTGATTCAAAGAAGGAGTACTTAATCTACAAGAGGTGAAAAAATTTTCTAGATATAATCTCAAGGGTAAATAACTTATAAAGAACTTTAAAAGAAAAACTTTGTAAAAATTTTCTAAAACTATACATTGATAAAATAGTGTATGAGGACATCTGGTGGCAAAAGAAGAAATTACAGTATTACTAAATATTAAAAGAATCTGGAAATATCTGACCTTGAGACAACACCTGGTGTAAACAAAGTGCCTTGGTGTGAGTCTACAATGGAAAAGACTCCTCATAACTATATTTGTTGACTCTGGATATAACTAAAACAGGAACTATTTGGAGACAGTGAACGCTTTACATCTGAGACCCGACTGGAGGAGTTGGATTTGGCCTAAAGTAGTTGGCTTGTGGTTTTTTTTATTGGATTTTAGCCTAAGACAGTTGGCTTTTTTTTCCTTTTTTCTTTTTGCCTGCTCTATTTTGGTTTTTTTCCTTGAGATACTGGATTTAGCCTAAAGTAGTTGGCTCCTTTTTATATTTTGGATTTTACTCTAAGACTGTTGGCTGAAAAATGAGTACATCAAACATCACTAGACTTATGAAGAAGACTTCCTCTGCACCCTCTGTTGGAACACCTACCCCTGACCTAGCCCAACAACTCAGGGATCTATTGAAACAATGTTGCAGCGTGAGAAAATAAGCACTGCCCAAAATGAAATGCAGACTACACTAAAAATGATTCAAGAGTTAATAAAAAAAAAATCATGAAGAGACAAAAAGCAATTTTGATAAATTAAGTGAAGAAATTTTGGATATAAAGGAACAATTTGAAGTTCACCATCAAATGATTGCCACAAATGAACAAAGAATCCAGAAAATGGAAAATAAATCAGATGATATTGATAAAAAATGAAAATACTATTGCAAGAAATGAAAAATTAGAACAAGCAAATCAAAATCTAGAAGGAGCAGTGGTGATCTTAGAAATGGAGAAGGCGGAACACTATTTGAGATTTCAAAATATCCTTGAAGACAGAGAAGAAAATATAGCAGTTTTGATCATTGAGCTTCTGGCAGAGGCTTTGAAAGCAGACAGAGCAGAAATGCAAATGGAGATAGATGAAATATTTCGAATGAATTCAAGCTACGCAAGGAAATATAAACTACCTAGAGAAGTATATGTGAGATTCATAAAGAAAACAACAAGAGATGAAGTATTGAGAAAAGTGAGAGATGAGCCATTACAATACAAAAATAAGGAAATTGTGGTTTTGAAGCAGATACCTAAGAGAGTAAGAGATACTCGAAAACATTATCATTTTTTAACTACAAAGCTGATTGCAAAAGGCATAAATTTCAGATGGTTAATACCAGAAGGTATTTTAATCAATTGGAATAATACAAGATATCGACTGGATTCAACCTGGAAAGCAGAAGACTTTGAAGTAAGAAACCGAGCAGTCTTAGATGAAGGAGTGCAACATCGGCAAGAGGAGAGTAAGGAACAGAAACAAACAGAAGAGACAATTGAAGAAGTAATTACACAAACAGGAGAACAGAAAGAGAAATTTGAACAAGAGAGTGAAGGATCTGCCAGAGGACCACGAGATCGACTAGACCTAAATATAAATAACGGAAATGGAGAAAGAAAACAGAATTTTTTTCAGTGAATATAAATGGACTAAATTCCCCATCAAAAAGAAACAAAATTTTCAGGAAACTGCAGAAATTAAATATAGAAATTAAATATTAAATTAAATATCATCATAAACTGTTGGAATACCCCAAAATTGGGAAACTTTATTATGCATCATTGCATCAGAAAAAAAGAGGTGTTGCTGTATATATTAAAGAGACAATAGATTCTAAAATGGTTTACTCAGATGAAGAAGGAAGAATTGTGATGGTAGAAATATATCTACATCAAAAACAAACATTGTTAGTAGTAATCTATGCACCAAATAATAACCAGGAAGAATTCTATTGAAATCTCCATAGAAAAATAATAGAAATGCAGTACCAAAATATTTGTTTAGTAGGAGACTTTAATGCGAAAGTAGATGGGACAATTGACTATAAAAGCAGTAAAACAGGGAAAACTGGAAGAAGAAGACTACCTAAGACATTTTTTAATATGATAGAAGAAATTGGAATACAAGATGTTTCGAGGGAAATTAATTCAGAAAAACTGCAATATACTTTTTATTAAAATAGTAAAAACTCCTGGTCAAGAATTGACATGATTTGGATGACGTCTGAATTGAGGATGAATATTCAGGAAATTGAGATAGAATTAGGTACATGGGCAGACCATAACCCTTTAAAAGTGACATGGAGAGAAATACAAAAAAGACCAAGATGGACTAAATCTATACTAAAAGAAAGAGAATTTATAGAATTAGCAAAAAAAGAAATGGAGTTTTTCTTTAGAGAAAACAAAAAAGAAGATACAACATTACAAAATGCATGGGACACAGCAAAATCATATTTTAGAGGTATAATTATAACATACACGACAAAGAAAAACAAGCAGAGAAGACAGCAATATGTACTACTAAAAGAAAAATTTGGAAAGTTAGAATCAGAACTACAAAAAAAATCCGCAGAAAAAGACTTTGAAAAAAGAAATGAAAACAATAAAACACAAACTAAATCTGTTGGATTAAGAAAAATTGGCACAGCAGATAAAAAGAGCAAAACATTTTTTTTTTGAAAATGCAAATAAACCAGGAAGATGGTTAGCTTATAAACTTAAAAAACAGAAGGAGAAGAAAATGATATACAACTTAGTAGATGAAAAAGGCTGTCTTCAATTTAAAAATGAAGAAGTAAAAAAGATAATTAAGGAATATTACAAGAAACTGTATGACATAGGAGAAACTCCAAGAGAGAGAATGATTCAATATCTAGAGGAAAATAATCTTCCAAAAATTGCAGAAACATTTAAGACTATGTTAGAAAAAAAAAATCAAAATGATGGAAATAACAGAGGCCATAAGAAGGCAAAAAAATGAAAAAACACCGGGGCCAGATGGATTACCGGCGGAGTTATATAAAACCCTACAAGATACATTAAGTGAACCGTTGAAAGACGTTTGTAATGGACTTTTGTTGGAGGCTAAAGTCCCAACCACATGGATGGAAGCAAATATTATTTTAATACCAAAAGAAGATTCAGATTTGACACAGATAAAAAACTACAGACCGATATCGTTGCTGAATGTGGATTATAAATTTTTTACTTCAATAATGGCAGAGAGACTGATAAACAAAAAAAAAAAAATGTCAGAAAAAACAGAATTACAGATAGTTAAAAAGGTTAAATATTTGGGTATACATTTAACAGCAAGATGTTCAATAATAAAAGAAGATAATTATACAAAATTATTGAATCAAATAAAACTGGATTTGGAAAAATGGGAAAATTTGCAATTGTCAATACTAGGAAGAATTGCTACAGTGAAAATGAACGTATTGCCGAAAATCTTATTTTTATTTCAAATAATACCCATAAAACTTGAGAATTTTTTCCCCAAGATTTAAATTCTTTAATCTTGAAATTCGTTTGGCAAGGAAAGAAAGCTAGAATTAAGATGAAAACGTTACAAGATGCTAAGGGAAATGGAGGGTTTGGTTTACCGGAATGGGGTTTGTACTATCAAGCATCTGTATTAACATGGGTAAAAAATGGATAACTCTTAGAAATAAAAGGTTGTTATATCTAGAGGGGCATGATTTACAATTGGGGTGGCATGCCTTTTTATGGTATGGGAAAAATAAAATTCATAAATATTTCCAAAACCATTATGCATTGTTAACAGTATGGGGGAAAAATAAAAAGTAAAATATATTTGAAAATTCCAGGGTGGTTGTCAACTATGGAAGCATTTGTACACCCAAATTTGGTGGACTTTGAAAAAATCTGGACATATAGAGATATTCTAAATTCTGAAGGGAATTTAAAATCTAAACAAGAAATGGAAAATCAGGGCATCAACTTGTCGTGGTGGGCGCATTTACAAATGCAAACTAGATATGAAAAAGATGTTAAACTATGGATTTTATAAAGAACAAATAGCATTTGATAAGACTTTGTTAACCTCAGATGAGAAATTAATTAAGAAAATGTATAATTTTTTATTAATTTTGGAAATGGAAAGTGAACAAGTTAAAGAAACAATGATAAGATGGGCGGAAAATTTTGGATATAATATAGAATTAGAAAAATGGCAAAATTTATGGGAAAGAAATTATCAACTGACAATGTCAATTTCTTATAAAGAAAATTTATATAAAATGTTTTATAGATGGCACTTGCCACTAGCAAGATTAGCAAAAATGTTTAAAAATATGTCAGATAGATGTTGGAAATGTAAACATAAGTCAGGCACGTATTATCATGTTTGGTGGACATATGATAAAGTCAAGAATTATTGGAAAAAGATACATACTTGGTTAGAAAAGATGTTGGGAGAACATGTAGATTTCAAACCTGAACTTTTTTTATTAGGTATAATGCCAGAAAAGACTAACAAACAAAGCCTATATTTGATTTTACACATCACAACAGCGGCAAGAATAATATTTGCGCAATATTGGAAAAATGAAGGAATACCATCAGATGAAATAATTAAAAAAATACTAGAATGCGCAGAGATGCACAGATTGACTATGAGACTGAAAGAAAAAGAAGAAACAGAATATTATCAAACTTGGGGCTTATTTTACCAATGGTTAGAGGAAAGAATAAAGGATTAGGAATTAAATATGTATTAGCGTACTTAAGACAGCACGTTGGTTGAAAAAATATTATTGTATGTATGAAAAAAAATTAATAAAATCTTAAATCATGGGGGGGAAAGTAAGAATATTTTTCAATATTAATTTGTCTATTCCATTTTCTATTATGGTAATATATTTTTCAGTTATATAATAATCCCACTGCTAATTGTTCAGGTGCAACTTCATTTTAAAACTATTTTTTTTACAGCTGAGCAGAGGAATTTCCTTGGCACACATAAATAGCTTTAGCTTAGTTTTTATTAAAAAATTGTTTAAATCCAAGATTAAAAGTATCTTAGCCACAAACACTCTTTCCCCAACTAATGTTTTGAAATTAATAGATTAAGCAATACTGGATTTCTCTTTTTCATGATAAGCTCCAGTTTTTCAGATAAATCTATATAAGGGTAAATGGCAATAGAGATTGGGAAAAGAAAGGCTAATTATTAGAGCTGTGCTCCAAATCACAGTAAAACCTGAACCCAGATCAATTCAGGACCATTTTGGACAGATTTGTATTCACTTAGTATATAGACAGCTCCAACTCATTATGTCTTAATTGCAAAATATCCACAAAGTTTTGTCCCCAATTTGCTGATACCATAGATAGATATATACAAAGTACAAAGATACATATTATAACACATTTTAACAGTGTATGTAGAACACCTTGGTGAAAATAGGATGTAGAAGGAATTCTGAAATCAGCAAGATATTTGAAGATAACAGTAACATTAGGAGTACAACAATTATTGATCACCCCAGTCCCAACCTCTGGACAGAGTAGATTATGGGAATAAAATTAATTGGACAATACAAGACACTGACTGGAAAAACTGGAGGCAGGTTAGACATTGCTGGTGACAACTGTACTTACAATAGGTTATCTGGAGCTAATGGGAATTTCTATTTAAGTATTAAAAGGAGAATACTCCTAGCAAAGACAGAGCTGTTCTTTCTTCAGGAATAAGATTAGATGACTGGTCAATGCCCAGTAAGCCAAGATATTTCCAGAGCCTAATAGTTATCCTGCAGAGTGAGTTGAGTGGTTTCTGCACAATGCTACTTACTACAACAATGTTTCATATTCATCCCAGTTCTTTTATCTGGTCACTGCAGTCTATGACATATTTTCAGATATTTCTGAATTAATGTCCTATAAAAATGTTCATAATTCAACTGTTTTGGTGTGGAAAATGCTAGAACATTTTGAAGATCATCTGTTGTTTGGTTTACTATTACAGAAAGAAAATAGACAAGTATCAAAGTTTAATTGCCTTAATTAAATGGATGAAACCTAATAAATCCAGTATCCAGTATTATACAACAAAAAATGACAATCATTTGTCAAATCTAACAACTGTCATCAATCAGAGCTGCTAACCAGAACTGTAATAATTAATGAGTTCTGTTTTTTTACTGCAGCTTTTAATTCATGGTTGATTTGTAAACTCAATTTATTTTATTATGGTAGAATAAAGTAGATAGCTAAAAATATAGAATAATGTTTAGCTTCTTTTGATCCCTCACTTCCCTTCCTCCCCTCCCCCCAGTTATAAGAAAGCTGCAGCATAAACTATAATATTAATTTTAATGTAGGAAACCCAAAAGTCTGGTTTACCTGATCCAAATCAGCACTAGCAACATGTATTTATATTTCCTATTTCTTAACTGCCCATCTCTCTCTCTGCTACCAAAATTTAGTGATAAAATGCCAAAAAGTAGTGTTATATGATTTTCTATATTTTTAAAACCATTATAAGAAGTAAAACTGTACGTATGTTATATTTTCCCACTTTGGTCACCCAGAACTTTCCAATTTATAGAAACTTTTAAAAAGACTCTAGGAATGAAGTCCAGCTGCCCTGGAAAGAATAGGATTTCTCAGAAACTCCAATTAAAATCTACCCCCAATTCCTATTGAAATAATTCCTGACATTTAAAGATAGCGTAGATGCCAATTATAAAGATGTTGTATTTGCTGGCTGTTGGTAGTGACCAAAACCAATTATATTCATCAGTTTAATCTGAGATGTAAAACACATTGCTGTTTACTGATATCTCTAGGTGAGGAAAAACAGATGTGATGATGGATCCAGATAAAGCCCTCTTCCATGTAACTCCATATATAGCATTAGTGAGCTAGTGCAATTACCCAAACATCATTCACAGAGGTGAAAGATCAGTGGACTGGCTCTTTGTGCTGTTATGTCAGTTTATCTCAAATGTGCTTGAGATGATTATTCAACCAAAAACATTCTCAACCATTTTCTCTTCTGCCAGATGAGCTGATTCCAGATCACATGACTACTGTATTCTTTCTATAAGTGTTTAATTTATTTGCCAAGATATATCTTTGTCTGATTTCTTGCATAAAGCATTCTTAAAACCATAGTGTAAGCAAAACAGCACCCACTTTTTTCCATTACTCTGATAGATCATCTATTTATTTACAAATAACATAGATTTATCTAAACCTACCTGTCTTCCTTCCATTGCTCCTCGCATTTCCTTGAAAGTTGAACTGAATTCTCCAATGAAGTCATGCTTGCCATTGGAATCCCAGTCCCAGACTATGCACTGAAAGAGAAATATAAAAACTAAAAAATCCCAGAATTTTGATTAAAACAACAGAAACAACTCTTTCTTTATGGGGAAAAATATCAGTTAAGGACTGTGCAAACCATGTTCAAATTCTTAATATCCCCTCTACAATGAAATGAGAAATTACCTACCTTGAAATCCATGGACATCTCAACAAAATCCATCAACTGGACCAAGAGTCCTGCAATAACCTCAAACCCTTAACTATGGTTCGTCAGGGCTCACAAAGCCATGGTACAAAGCAGATATTCCATCTATGTTTGGGAAGGGGTGTGCATCCCATTTCATATATATTAAAGCCACTCAGATTTTTTGGCTTTCATGCTGATCTAAAAAAATTGCAGCTGCTTTAGAGGGACCACTTGCTAAAGTAAACAAGATTTTTAGACAATGGCCTTTTTGTCAGGCTCGTATGGAAACTTAAAAAATAATAATGGAGCTTTATTAAATAAGAAATCCAAAGAATGTTTTCTAATCATTAAAGTTGGGTCACAAGTACCTTTTTGGGGATCCATCGTGCTCTGAATGGTTGCTAACAACTGGTTGTAAAGTGAGGACTACCAGTAGTCTCTTCTTCCTTCAACTTAAATTCAGCTTTATTGTGGAAAATATTAAGGAAAGGATCCCCTGCTTCATCTTTTTCTGATACATACATGGTACATCAGAATTTTGGCATTATGCATTTTCGTCCTATTGTGATTATTCATCTAATACTTGATCCAATTCATATCAGCAAAGATCCCCTTCTGAAACTTGAATATCCACAACTCTATGTCTTGTTATGTACATTTTATTATAATGTACTGTACTTTCATTGTGGAATGCTTTCTAAACAGAAACTCAGATTTATTTTACTTTAATAGTGTCTTTAACCTGGTACAAAAAAAAATACTATCTCCTTAGGGGAAAGGCACAAGCGAGAAAGATAAGATATTCAAAGGACTGATATTCAAAATTCTTTATAAAAATTAGCTTACATTTGACATTGAGTACTTATGACTCATGCTATTAGACTGATTTTTTTTTCTCCTACTGCTTTCCTACTTCTAGTGCTACTGAGATAGTGAAGACCCAGATTACAAGGGAGGAACCTACTAGCATGTACAACTACCTTCCTGACAATACATGTAGCCTATGAGGCAGAAGAGATCGCCATCTCTGCTCTGCATAGATGAGCAATGACCTTCAAGAGTTTCAGACTGTGATCTTTTCTTAGTGGTTTAAGGAACTGATTCTAAGATTTATTACATGTTGAGCAAGTACACTGTCACTGAACCTTGATTCTGCACCATTACTTCTAAGCAGAGCCAATATTTTATGTAAGTGAGTGACAGAGCCAGACTTTTCTGGAAATTGTAAACTAAATGGTTTAATCCCCTACAGCTATGGTAAACTGGAGAACTACGGTAATAATTGAGAGCCTGTTACACCCTCAGGATTTTGTACATTATTTTGTACAGTATCTTCTACTCTTTCTTTATAAAAGGGGAAATGCATACCAAATAGCTTCAATCACAAAGCCTTTATTCCTTGATGAAGATACCTTTACATGAAACACAACTGCCTTTGACTCCCTTTCTCATCCTACCACTTATAAAAACAAGTGCACAAAATTGCCACTTGCTGATTAAAGAAAAAGACAAAGGATCATGATTGTGTTAATGATCCATTCATTATCAGTCTTTCATTAGAATGTCAAAAAGTTGGTTCAAAAGAGAAAGGACAATTTTGGATTGTCTGAGGTTTGAATTTTAATTGGAGATCCCAAATTACATTTAAGACTGTCAAGGTTAACATGCTAAAGCTGATTTTTTTTTAACTCATAACTTTAGAGAAGTAGTTCCTAGAACTTTAGAAAGCCAGATGATTTAGTACCAAAGTTCATGGACACAAGATACTAACATTATCTCAGAGTTGTTTGCACAACTGTAATTAGGAGAAAATTTTAGATGCATGATTGATGTCTGGTTAATAAATATTAATTTATTGGTATATGGTATATGATATATTGATCACCCTGATCAATATACCATATATAGTCCTCTTGCCTGATCATGGTACATATTGTGCATGTTAACCTTATCAGGTAGACCAAACAGGAAACACAACCTAAGAAAGCTAATTCTACTTTATTGTAAAGCTACAAGAACAGAATCTTGAAAGACTGAAAGTAGAATTCTCCCACTGATTTCTTTACAGCCTGAGAAACTATAAAGAGTCCCCTTCTGCCCAATATTCAGTTGCAGGCTATGATGTCTCTTATATGATCAGTCCCTAAGCAGAATTTTTTGCTTGTCTCCCAAGATCTTTCCCACATACCGTTACAGTGTTACAAGGATACACACTCTGAATTCTACTTTCAAATTTTTCAGATTAATTGGAAGGCCAAAATAAAGCTATTCTTATCAGCCCCAGGCAGCCTGTCCATTTTCAAAGATTGTATGTTAATTCTAAATATCTGGAAACATTTCATGTTTTTTCTGGAACATTTCTGGAATATTATTAATTATAAGGAATCTGAATCTCAAGGTGCTGAAGTAGGAAGCTCAGGATTGGGGCTGGTCTACTGTCAGAATTTTCAAACCAAGACTTGGCTGTAAATTTGCAATGCTCCCACCCCCATGACTTAACTTCTGTTGTTTTTATTTATTTCCATAGTACTTATTTTTACTTTATTTTGTCAAACTATAAACCACCCCGAATCTCTTAAATTAGGATAAGATACTGGGTGTCTGCAAAGGTAAGGATGGGGTCAAAAAAGTCATGATAGCACTTGCTCCTGCATGAACAAAGTTTTGATCCTTTTTAAAAGCAAGTCAGGCATGCAAAAAGAGGCTAAACTTTAGTCATATCATTGCAGTGACTATCTTCTCATTTTGAGCCTTTTACAGATGCCCTTGGTAATATATTAATATTTTTATAAACAAACAACCTTATTATTAAGTCTGAACACTGCAGAAATCTTTGTGATACTGTAAATGGTATGGTTAAATAAGAACTCACTCAAGATACATTAACAAGTTGATTGTCTTCTGTCAGGATACAGTTCTCTTTCTCTCACTCATGGCAATTTAAATCAAATGTTTTCTTCTTCCTGCCTTTTCTGTGTTTTAAAAGACTCTGCCCTGTACTTCATGGTCTTTAAGTTGAATAGCTATTGGTTATTGACATAACTGATATCCCTTCCCTGAGAACTTAGCCTCTTTCTTTATACCACTGAAGATTGGAGCTTGTAGAATCTATAAGCTGGAAGGAATTATTTCACCATCAAATCTATCATTTCACTGAGTGTGGGAATCCAAATTAAAGTATCTCAGAAAACTGACCAGCCTCTGCTTGAACTAATCCAGCAAAGGCAACTCCACCACATCCCTACATAATTGGCCTTGTCATTTAACTACTTCTACTCTGAAGATGCTTTCCATATATAACCAGAATATATCTTCCTATAACTTAAAACCAATTATAAATTATGTAATTTAAGACAACTGTGAGTTAGAGGCTGTAGCCTTGTCAAACCTTCAGAGTATAGATGCATATAATTCATGCACAAAGATGCACTGGAGCCTGCAAAACAGGACTCCTCAGGAATAAAGCTTTACCTATAAAGAGGAATGTCCAATAAATAGCCTGACAGCTGCTAATTGCAACAGTGTTATCTCCGCTCAGAAAAATATGCAGATGAGGATAAGATTCTGTTAGTTCTGGATGAGGAGGCATAAAAACCATCAGGCTCACAACTGGCAAACTGACTTGAAAGAGAACTTAGCAGTGCTACTCAAAAAGAAACAGTGGATGAAAGTGCTTGGTTCAGCCTACCTTGGTAGTCCAAGATGTAAAAATTGCTGGCAAATGAAGGGAGTGAGAAATAAAGTGCAATGAACAATTGAGATTGAGATCTTGCATAAAGAGGGGCGTGGTTTCTTACAACAAGCAATATTAGGAGGCCCCAGGGAAACATCTCAATTGTGACATTTAAATCTGCAATTTCTTGTACTTCAAATAATTTATATTCTAACATATATTTAAAGAAGTTAAAGAAACAATGGTTACCTGGGCAATAGATTTGGGGCACGCTATAAACATGGACCAATGGCAGCAAATCTGGGAACGTAATTGCAAAATTACATTGGCAACAACTTATAAGGAAAATCTCTATAAGATGCTCTTTAGATGGCACCTGCCACCGGCTAGGCTCGCAAAAATGTATAGTGGCTACTCACCACTTTGTTGGAAGTGTAAAAGGGAAAAGGGTACTTTTTTTTCATGTTTGGTGGGCTTGCAAAGAGGTACAGGTTTATTGGCAGAGGGTTTGGAATTGGATAACAGAAATGACGGGTCAAAAAACTCAATATAAACCAGAGATGCTACTACTTGGCATATTAGAAAAAAATATAAACAAAGATGATATATACTTAATTATTCATGTAATAACGGCGGCAAGAATTTTGTTTGCCCAAAATTGGAAAACAAATGAAGTGCCTAGTGGAGATGCGTTAATAAGGAAAATTTTGTATTGCGCAGAATTGGATAAGATGACGAAAGAATTAAAAAATCAGGAGGAAACAGAATACTATTTAAGCTGGAATAAATTTTACAAATGGAAGGAAAAAAAAGAAGGAAGGTCATTAGAAGGGATGTAAATAGAGGAAGAATATCTGAAATGTATAAAGTATGTGTATAATAAGGAATGTTTAGACAAAGATGTATGTCAAAGATGATACACTATGTTCAATGTTTTTTAATCTTTTTTTTTTGTATTCAATAAAAATTATTTTTTAAAAAAAAAAAAAAAAAAAATCTGCAATTTCTTACTCAGTTATATTCAGTACATATCTAGTATTGCCCTTACGTTACTGGATCACCTTTGGTGACTTTGGATTGCTTTTAGAACTCTTGTACTCATTTCTTCATCATGATGAACTGATCTTTTTTTTTGCTAGACCTTATTTTCACTTTGATCAATGCTTCATTCTCCCCAGTTCTGATTTATCATCTTTCCCACTCATAAATAAGACATGAAAAACTCAAAACCTTTGGCTTTAGAAATCTTCAGGTCTCAATGATAAGTTTTGAAAACAATGATAAGCTGTTTGTTCCTGAACATATGCCTCTCAATTTATCCTGTAGCTGGTTAGGTAGAGCAAATTATAATTTTTTTGGTTTTGTTACAGCCAAATTAATGTTACATAGCTCCCAGGTTTGGCTTATGGTCACTCACTCAAACACTCTCAGACTCTTTAGGCACGTGGTTCTTGTAACACCCCCCCCCCCGTTTTCTACTTGGTTTGCTCAGTTAGGTGCAACTAAAGTAGGCAAGAACCCAGGTCAACAGCCCTGGTCAATAGCTATGGTAACAGCTGAAATAACTAGGAGTGCACATAAATCACTTTCCACAGAATACTAAGACACATCAGTTTTGGGGGAATATATGGAGATGCAATGAATTTAAAATAATAGCAACACTTTATTGATTACAATGTACATTTGCTCTTTGTCACATGCACATATACATTCAGCTGCACTTACCCACATCCTTCTCAATTAGGCACTAGCTAGGGGAGTGGAAGCCACCAAGTCTGGATCCAAAATAGTGGGTGGGTTTCAGCACCCCATTTTATTCCCCAATATTCTTGCTTTCTTGATTAATCAGGATTGGGTTTTTCTAGGTGCTCAGATCCAACTTCCTTTGCCTAGTTCAGGTGACTTTTTTTTTTCTTCCTCAAAAATGTGTTTCCTTTCTATCTTCCTCCCCAGTGGATCTTTTATACAAGATTCTTGGCTTTTTGTCCTGTCTGCTTAAGTGCCTGCTTCATCTTTAATAATGGCATCTTCACACTAACCAGACAAGCAAAAAACTATGCCTTTCATGAAATTAACCATACATAACCAATATTTATGTAGGAGTAAATAACATTTACATTTTTTTAAACAAAAATAAATTCTCAGGCTCTCCTTTTGGGGTCTTATCACTGAAGATTAAGATGGTCAGGTCTATAAATGACTAAGCAATGACTCAGGAAAGATTTTATGATTAGAGAACAGTTCTCAATAAAGAGATACAGTAAATGCAAGCTCAGTTTAACCTGCATTTAAAGCAGAATCTGGAATTCTCTCAAATCTCTTGAAAGGCTGCTATCTGTATATAGAAGCTCACTATTGCAACCTCTGTCTCCACAGTGACTGAAATGCAAAGAGGCTTCTTGAAAACATTCAGTCTCTTATCTGAGAAATAGTTGGAATAAAAGAGTCAGCAAAGAAGGTTTGAATATAAAAGTATCTAGCTAAGATGCAGTCAGTTTGCTGGAAATAATATCCTAATCTCCTTCCATTTTTCTCTAGTTATCTTGACATCTTAGGATCCTGAAATTTCAGACTTTTCTTTCAATTTTATTCTCAAACTTTAGCTCTGCATTGCTTTCTGCCTTTATATTCTGGACTTTCATGTGTTAATTTCTGTTTACTTTCTTGATTTTGTCTTTCATTCCTGATTTTATCTGCTATGTTTTTGAGATCTCATAGGAATACATTCAGATTCATTGCACATTAATTGATGTCTCCTGCCATTCCTAATTCTGGTTGCTCTTTATAAGAGAGTAGCAAAAAGAAGCTACTCTGAAAAGCTAAGGAATCAGTTCTCAACAAGTGAACCAACAAACATGGAAAACTCTCAAAAATATCACCGGTTACAGCAAACCTCCTCTCCATGCTGAAGGAAATCGACAACTGGCAGATGACCTGAATGTATTTTACTGTAGGTTTGAGAAACCACTGTCACCAATCTCCACCATCCCCATCTCAGATACACCAACAACAGCCACACCTCCTACAACTGACCTCATTCCCTTGGGCCCTCCACCTCTGGTAATCACAGAAAATGATGTGCAAGGTCTATTTCACAGACAAAAGCCTGGAAAAGCACCATGCCCAGACAAGATAACTGCTTCTTGCTTGAAAGCTTGTGCTGACCAATTGGCCCCCATCTTCACCCACATCCTTAACAAATCACTAGAGATATGCTATGTTCCTTTTTGCTTCAAATGCTCTACTATCATCCCAGTGCCGAAGAAACCCTCCATCAAAGAACTGAATGACTACAGACCAGTTGCTCTGACATCCGTAATTATGAAAATCTTTGGAAGATTAGTGCTGGCCCACGTGAAAACCATCCTGGATCTGCTGTTAGACCCTTGCCTACTGAGCAAATAAATCAGCAGATGATGCTGTTAATATGGCTCTGCACTATATCCTACAACATCCTGAACCTCCAAAGACCTATGCAAGGGTGCTTTTTGTAGATTTCAGCTCGGCATTCAATACCATCATTCCAGATATTCTTCTCACTAAACTAAATCAGCTAGCCGTGCCTGATCACACCTGTAAATGGATCATAAGCTTTCTAACAGACAGGAAGCAGCAAGTGAAGCTAGGCAAAATCACATCAGATACCTGTACAATTAGGGCAGATTCCCCCCAAGGCTGTGTGCTCTCTCCACTTTTCTTCTCTCTATATACCAATGACTGCATCTCAAAGTACTGAAGTTTGCAGATCACAACAGTGATTGGCCTCATTCGAGACAACAATGAATCTGCATACAAATGGGAGGTTGAACAATTAGCCTTGTGGTGCAGCCGGAACAATCTTGAATTGAACACACTTAAAACTGTAGAAATGATAGATTTTAGGAGAAACCCTACTATTCTACAACCTCTTACAATACTAGACAACACAGTATCAACAGTAGAGACTTTCAAGTTTCTAAGTTCTATAATATCTCAAGATTTAAAATGGACACCTAACATCAAAAATGTCATCAAAAAAGCACAACAAAGAATGTTCTTCTTGCGCCAACTCAGAAAGCTCAGATTGTCCAAGGAGCTGCTGATACAGTTCTACAAAATAATGATTGAGTTTGTCATTTGCACCTCTATAACTGTCTGGTTTGGATCTGCAACCAAACAAGACAGACACAGACTTCAACGAATAGTTTGAACTGCAGAAAAAACAATTGCTACCAGCCTGCCTTTCATTGAGGACCTGTATACTGCACGATCAAGAAAGAGGGCTGTGAAAATATCAACAGACCTCTCATATCCTGGACATAAACTTCAAATTTCAACACTGTAGGGCATTGCAAACCAGAACAACAAGACACAAGGACAGTTTTTCCCCCATGCCGTCACTCTGCTTAACAACTAATTCCTACAACACTGTCACACTACTTAGTAAAGCTGTATTACTATGATACTCCTTATCCTGCCTACCTATCATCTTCTTATGACTATAACTTTGTTGCTTGTATCTTACAATTTATATTGTTTTTTAGTATCCTAGTATGATTTATGTTGTTTCCTTAGCTAGTATTCTATGACTATCACTAAGTGTTGCATCTTACGATTTATGATGATGTGTTGTATTTTACGATTTATGATGAATGTATTTTCATGTTGTTTATGATCATGATTATCACTATTACTTGTATGTACACTGAGAGCTTATGCACCGGAGACAAATTCCTTGTGCGTCCAATCACACTTGGCCAATAAAGAATTCTAATAAGACAGAAACAGCATACAGTTTTGTCAATCTCAGAGCCAGTTGTCACCACCCTCTGCTTAGCAGTTACTGGGCTGAAAAGTGAGCAGTGGAATGGGAAATGAAATATAGCTTAATGATGGGCATTAGCCCTTAAAGCTTCTGTTTCCAAGATCTTTATGTATCTCCACTATACAAAAAGACAATTTGATTCCACTTTAAGCTACTAGTTAAACAAAAGTCATAAGGGGATGGAAGACCATTGGTGTTAAAAATTATACAGCACCACTTACATCACATGAGAATCTGGCCCTATGAATCAGTATTTTGTTGTATTTTTCAAAAAAAGGTAGTTTCTACATCATAACAAAAGTGATGTATGCAAGATTGTTGCATTTGCAAACACTATGAGACCTTCTCTCAAATGGTAAAACTGCTAAACTGTCTCCTCAGTTTTCAGAATAATTATTTTCTCTTTTATATCTTGCTCAGGTTACTAGTGATTTATCTCTTAAAATCTTTTTTTGTATATTGTATATTTTGTATATTTTCTATGGTTCTTATTCAGTAGGCACCTGATAACTCAAACACTAAATTCTGAATGAGGAATTGTATCATTCAACATAATGAATCAGACCCTAACCAGGAACATTGAGTCTGATATCATGAACACTATTCTAGGGATGAACTAGTAAAGGACCTTGAATCATGAACCACTGCCTGATGGACAGAATAAAACTTCAAAGATACTGACTGAAAGGACAAATACTTGTCAAATTAAACTGCGATTGCCCAAGATTCCTCAATCATCTTTATCCATTGTTTGAGACAACAGGCAAATCAAATCAGACAGACAGATCACCAGTAGTGCTACCAGTACTATAACAACTCCCAATAGAATTTAGCTTCATTAGAGAGAATTCTCATTGAGGAGGCAGGACTCAAATATTCTCTAGTTTTATGTTCCCTGACTGGACTGGAATGACCATTCCCAGAATTCCAAGAACATTTCCAAATTCCCAGCCAGTCCTACAGAATTCTAGGGGAGCTGATGGGTTTTTTTAACTCTTTTTTTTTCTATAACAGAAGTAGCAAACAATATAAGTGGGAAGTGCAAATAAATGCTGTATCCATCTCTAAGCCCCACAATTCTTTAGGCAATAAACTGAGAGTTCATATGTTGGCAGTGGATATGAATGAAGCCACTTGGATGGGTGAAGAAAAGACAAAAGGGGTGGGTGGGTAGGCTAATAGTTCTCTTGCAAACACATTCAGATCACATATGATAGTAAGTGGTTCTTTCTTTATTCATAGTTTACCACAATTGAGTAAACTGTCCTAATACATTTAATCCAGACCAAATTATATGATAAATTAGCATGATTTGTGAGCCTCTTTGTCTGCCCCCACCAGGATTTTCTGGTGAAGGAACAGATTGTTCTTGACAGAAATTTAGATTGATTACGTACAGGAGGCTTGCAAGAGAAAGTTGCAGTTTGTCTAGCTTTGCTTAATCTTTCTTGCTGGCTTATTTTCCTCCTGTTTCCTACCAGACTATACATAGATATGGTTGCTCAGTAGAAGTGCTTCATGATGGATTGAATTTCTTACATTTAACTGAGTTTCTGTAGGTTTTTTTTTCCTCTTATGGATACTACTTCTCTTTTGGAAGAGTGCTCAATCAAGCTTTCAAAATTCCTCATGAGATTTTGGGCAGACAATTTGGATGAATGTTTTCTCCAACAGAAGCAATTTTTCAAAATCAACAATTCTCCATTGTAACAAACACCATTACTAAAATGATCCTTGAGAAGAATTCCTTCATGAGACCTTCCCTTGGGATACACTTGAAACCTCGGAAGCCAAGAAGACAGCAGACCAATTGAGAGATTATTGTAATATGAAAGATAGGACAGTTATGTATTCCGTTTGGTCCTCCCATAACAATCTCAAGGACAAATGTATCCCTTCCCATATATCATAATATCTTTGAAGGTTTCTTCTCCCTTGAAAAAGGCCTTCTCTTTCACCAAATTGAAGGCGAACTCAAATAAAAGAATTCAGGATAATTATTTTTTGTTATTAGTTCATGGAAACCATTCAACATGGAAGTTATACAATGAAAGCAGAATAGCTGCACAAAGATTTGAATCCAGGTCTGGATGGGTTGTCTTCTAAACCGAGTGCCATCATGCTATCCCATAGAGCATTATGTGTCACCACAGTTCCCTGAGTGATATTGGCTCCCAGACTTCTAAGAAGCAGAACTGTCACTATCATTTAATTGGTATGTAATCTTTTCTAAAAGGTCTGTGCAGCCATAGATTTTAATTTAAGTTTTCCAAGGAACTTCTTCTCAGTATTAACTGTCATACCAGATAAAAGAAATTCAGCCAAAAAAGTGATTTTGACAAAACCATTGATAACAGACATATGGAAGATAAATCTAATAGTAAAGAACCAAGGAACAGGAAGGTTAATGGCATGTTGGGAGGAAAAGAAGCTTAGAGGCTTGGCCTTAAAAGAATCATTGTCAGAACTTGTTTAAAACTCGATGAAAATAGACTGAGATGGCAAAGAGTTGTTCAAGTAAAATACAGAGGGTTTAAGTCATGAGTATATATATATATATGATTAATGATTCATTACTTCTATCTCTGACCATGAGTACCATAAGAACAATGAAGGATAAAGATTTGCATTACTAGGTTTCATATTTCTGGCAAGCATAACTAGGTATCTGTTGGGGCTCACATCGTAGCTGTTTAATGGAAACCTTTTCTTTCTTGCTCCTGGTTAGCTGCAGATCTATTGCCTTAAGAGCATTATGTGATCATGCCTGCTTTTCTTTTGCCATCAGAATCTTGTGAGATCCCCTGTCCGCTCAATCTAAGGATGAACATCTTAGCTTTGCTTTTTTTAAGTTTGTCATTTATATAAAGTTACATTTATTTTCATCTGATTTAGGATGAACTGGAAATTTAAAAGAAAAAACTGTAGGTAGTTTAGTTATATATATTTCTCCAGAAATGTATAACTGGATTCATCAATATTTACATCTTACAATGATATTTGGTATAATACTTGGACAATCACAATTATACTTATAGTTAAGAGGACTATTGGCCATAGAAAACTAGGACATGAAGTAATTTGGCTCTTGATAAAACAGTAAGATAAAATTATTATCTGATATGGCAAACAGTTAAAATCTGACCTTATTGGCATGTTCTGAAAAGTCACACTAAGTACTTTAATTTTCACACATTTCAGATTTCAAAATGACTGAAAGCTGATTTCAGCAATTCAGAGGATCTGATGGGTCAACTGCTTAAAAACCGCTATAGCATTTAAAGTATGGTATTTGACAGAGTGCAAACCAGAGAGATAATGATCAAGTGAATTTATATCAGATTCTGCAAATCCTGAAATTCTAGATGCATTGATTCTTAGTATTCGAATCGTTGCCTACAACTTCCAAATCAAGGACAATTTGTAATGGGCTATAGGCTACCACTTGCTGATTTTTTCCCATGCTGCCAAAAGACAACAGTTGAATCCCAATGAACTAAGAACTAATAATAAATAATACATATGCACCTTTCCTTGCTAATCTAGCCATGTGGATATGCATCTTACCTCTCCTGTCAATCTGATAGACTAAAAAAAAAAGTCTGCTAATTTGAAATTGCTTGAATAAACATGTAAAATGTTCCTGTTCAATATTTTACAGCATGACATTTCACTCCATCTTTCATCTTTTCTCTGGTAAAAATCAGGTAGATCCTCTCGCTATTCAAGCGGATTAAAAGCCTTTTAAAACATGCTTGACAGCAAATAGTAAGTGCTTAATGAAAGTAAAGTTTAAATGAACATGTGACTTCTTGACCCTTCACAGCTCTGGAAGTTAATTTGATCTGCAGAAAAATACTAACTGAAAATTGAAGCAATAAATAGCAACTTCCTGGAATATCTCTGGAAAAATATACTTTCAAACGATTATATAACTATGATTGATTTTAAGGGTAATATATTTTTGCTATTGATAATAGGAACAATATGTTGGTAGTATAGAATCAAGTATCATACAGAATCACATGTGAGAAGCTTTATTTAAGCAAATCACTGCATTTGAAATAAAAAGCTGTGATCTAGCACCTGTATTTTATAAATAACTCTTGGTATTAATTATTTTAAAGGATTAAAAAAAGGAAGAGAAACTGTTTCAAGAGAGAAAATATAGGGTCTGGGCTTTCAATCTCTAATATTTAAGTTTTAATCCCTAATTATGGAAGGAAGAAATAGGTTAGCCTATTTAGATATTGAATTGCTACTTTTACATTCTTTACCAGGTAGCTAGGTTGTTCAGGTGAGGATAATTATGCTTTTAATAATTGCAGGTTTGAAATCAAAGTCTTAGTCAAAGGTGACACCTGATACCAACATTTTGCTGCTTAATATGCTATTTCTTGAGCATTACAAAGATAACAGCAATGCCCATTTAAATACTACATATGGCAGTCATACCATGACTTATATATGCACCAAATATCAATGAGATGGAATGCTCAGTAGAGTTCAGCAGGAGAGTATTGGTATGCAAAAAGGCATTGAGGTGTCTGTAGAAGCTGCAATGGGGAACCTGCTGAGGGAGAAAAGTGTTCTTTACATCACCCTTTACCTCTTTTTGTTCTCATGCCAATTCCCAAGCTCCCCCTTCTCTGATTGTGTTTCTTTCTATCAAGAAGTTCAAATGCAAAAAAGTGTGAAATATATTTGGAATAAATATATGATAAAAGAAAGCAGGCAAAAGGGGTGGGGAGAAGTCATCATGTTAGGAAATATGGCACTCAGGTTGGAGTTTGTGTCATCTGCACTGAAAGGGAGATAGTGCCAGGGTAAAATGTCTGTACAGATCTGTAAGTTTCCTACAGAAATCCCAAGACATTTTAAATCACAATTGGTCTTGGCAAGATTGCCATAAACCAAGCTGAAAGAAAACTGGACAAAGGGATTTCAATTTTGTTTTGAAATATAGAAAAGAACGGGCTTAGCTGGACTTAAATCATTTTAACAGAAGCTAGCATTGTTATTTCTATATAAAGATGGTATCTTTCTGTTTCAAAGAAGAAACACTGATGAAGATGAAGACTTTGTACACAGCACTGCATGAAAAGGGAGGGACTCTATTAAGCCATGTTGGCTTTTAGGAAATCAAAAGAGGGAATGAAAAATGTTTCAAAATATCTTTTAATAGATTCCAAGCTCCATTAATTTCAAAAGAGCAGTTCTCTTGTTTCAAACTTTTATAATAATTGATATGAACTACTAGCGGGCATTCTTATTCACCAGTAGAACAGACAAGGAGTAGAAATGACAATCAAAATGTACTCTAATGTAATTTAGGAATGTACATTCTTAAACTTAAAAAAAGCACATGCTTTCATATTACATTAAATGTCCTTATTTCAAACATACAAACGCTCTTTCTTTCTTCCTTCTAGAGATTTTCTCTTTTCTTTTGCAGAGGAAAAGATCCTATAGAATTGACCTTCACTAGACAGTGGTAATTGAAAATAATTAATAATGCTGACATACAATATTCATATGTACACTAGATGAGCTCTTGCTAATCATAATCATAATTAATTAAAAAAACCTTCACACCGGCTTCATTAAGACATAATACAAAATCACGGTTTTCATTACAAGCCTGCAAGTCTGAAAATGCATTTAATTTGGTTTTTCTGTCTCTTGCTGTAGCTTAAGTAAACCACTATTCTCTGAGTTCAAATATTATGGGAAAGTAGTTTAAAATTATATTTTTTAAAAAATCTCCTATGATATGAGGACAACGACAGGATGCTGGGAAATATATCAGCCCAAGACATATAGTATTTTACTCATTTTTCAGGAAATTCTGTATTCCCTTTACACCAGAAATAGTTCATTTATGTAAAAAGCAAAAACCTCCATTGAGTTGAGTTACTCCACAATGGCATTTTTGGCAATTTTATGAAAGTGGCTTGGCTTCCCTTTTTCTGAAATGTATTTTCATTCAATCTAAGTTCATAATGTACCTTTCCCTCTCTTACAAGGCATGCCAATTCAGTGTGGTGCTGATTTGAGCTTTGGCTAATTCAGTGTGGTGCTCTTCAGAAAAATAGTGGCTCTTCCATTAAAATAAAAGCGCAGGCCTTATATAGATAGAAATGGAGGCAGGAGAACTGACTGAGAAAGTTCATCCATTCATCCAGTATGTCTAAAGATTATTAAAAACAGAGAGCATATGGTATCAATTAGTTGAATAAACAAACACATATATCAGTTTTATCTGAAATGTAAGATGATCATCTCAGGATAAAGAGTAGACAGAATATTTACTAACACAAAAATCCTGCACAAGCTTCTCCAGCTTGTTAACCTTTGGTTGCTAACTTCAACTGAAACAAATACCATCTATCTCTCACTCCAACAAACATGTGCTCATGACACATACCTAGTAAACAATCCCAAACAGGGCTCAGAGAGGCTGGGGTAAAAATTCCTGTAAATAAGGTATCTACCCCACTGACAAAATAAATTCATCTCCAATTACATTGTCATATCTGCACCCACATTTCTGCACCCATATTCCCTAACAGATGTTTTGGTGTTTAAAAAGTGATCAAATATGAGATAGTGCCATTAGTTATTTCTCCTTAAGATATGGCCCAGGGTGAATAAGGAACCCTGTTCTGTTTTAATACAGGCAACATTGCCCCACCATGCTTGCTTTGAAAAGCTATTTGACTTGCTTTTCTAACTAGCTTTAGAAATAACATTAGGAAACCCTTCTGACTTCTAAAAAGTCTGCAGTCATGGAGTATGAAGTGTCAATCATTTTGTTTAGTTTCAGTTTTTGGTGCTTGTATTTCATAGCCTCTCTATCATGACAGGAGGCTGTTATTGTTATGTTTCTAAAATGTAGTGGAGCCTTGGGAAAAGATTTCCTTTCAGGTTGAAACGGAATCTTGTCAGCCCTGCAAGAATCATCCAAGCAGACAGCGTAAAGTTGTGTTGTCTCCCAAAACCTTATTCTGCCACCGATAGTTGTTCATCATTGATATCCTTCACCCTCAGACTGCCATTTCTTAAAAACAGAAAAGAGCTCGGAGATTCAGAGTAGAGTGTTGCTTTTCAGTTATTTTATAACCTTGACAACTAACTCCTTAGAAACTAAAATGATTAAGGATCACTTACATGGACCTCTATTTTTTGAAGTATTTGAAATATTGACTAAAATAAGTTTGTATATGTGTGTTTATGCATTATATTTTTATGACATAAGGGACCCATCATAGATGTTGTATACACATAAGCACCATCACTAGAAGAAAATATCCATGAAGAGACCTCTCAGCATTTATTTTCTTTATAAATATATACTGAGTACAAAGGAAAGACTACTAAAAAAGCTAAAAATGTGATATCAATTGTAAACAGCTCATTTGCTACAGGAAGAATGGAAGTGATCCACCCATACATGTGAATGACAAATTATTTAGCCACACATTTTAACATAAACATTGCTTTCCTGAAACAATATGTTAATTAAAATGTAATTATCACAAAAACTGTACAGTATTATTCAGGTTATGCAATGAAGTTTTCCAAACAAAACATATGTACAAAAATGTATAAACTTGGAAAAAGTGTCCATAAAATTGTGTATACATTTGTGAATATATATAATGCTTTGTATTAAAAGAGATTGTTTGCAAAATGTATATGAGGAAAAAATGCAGAGCAAATGTATCCCTTCAGGAGAAATAAAGAGCCAATATGATGGAGTTTTAAAGTGGTAGATACAGAGGAGATGACATTGCAGATGTTTATTAGGTGACTTCAAGACAGTCACCAATTCTCAGTGCAACCTACCTTACAGCATTGTACTGTAGTTGTCACTAAAAATCAGAAGAAAGAGAGCCATGCATCTCACTTTTCATTCATGCAGAAAGAGATATAAACCTCACATGAAATTTAAAAATAGCACACACATCTCTCTTAAAATATAGAGTTATTAGCACAATAAGATGAAACAGAATGACAGATAAATCAAATGTCATTGTGGCATTTCCCTGAAGTGTGAATGTTTTAAAAGAATGGGGGTTTAAAATTCTCCTTTCTACCTACCTTTTTCATGCATACAATACTTTTTCTAAACAAGCTGTTTTGAATTTACCATTTAAATGCTGACTTTATTTATTTTCTGTCCTGCATTGAAAGGATTCCTTGGAAAGCCATATAAAAACATACCTGGCTAATGAATTAATAGTATGCTGACCCCTTGAGTAAGTTAAAGCTGTGTAAGTCTCTTACTTTATTATATCAGATCCTTTCTGCCTCTGAGTCAAGAGAAGGAAGAGTTTCATTTATTGTCACACTGAGCTTTAGAGTAGGCCAAATCAGCATGAGTAGCATCTGCCTGCTCTAAAGCTCAATGAATTATGAAAAACACGTCCTCTTTCTTCCAAGTTAAGACAGAGGTTGATTTTTCTCATGTTGTGCTGAACAGGAGCCTCATCACATCATATTTGTAAAGGGCTAAAGAAATGGCAGAACTACCAGGCAAAGTGTAACTGAGTACTCAATCGTGCTGTGGGCTCAGAACATTCATGAACTTTTCCTCAGAATCTAGAAACAACACAGAAGGCAAAAACTTTGTAGGTAGCTTATCTAACCAGATTCCTTTTGGATAGACTGTACAGCTGTTTTTTAATTTTTTTTTAAATTAAAGTATCACTAGTTCTATATCTTGAAAGGAAGACTATATCACCTGTGAAAAAAGAATGATTTGTACTTCTATGCCCTTTTTTTTCTTCACAAGAATTATAAATTTAATACAGATTTCTTCACAAGAATTATAAATTTAATACAGATTTTTTGCTCAGTTTCCAACCATTGTTTCTTGTCCTGCCCTCTGGTGCTTTGGAGAAAATTTGACCCTCACTTCTTCTTTGCAGCTGTTAAAAACAGACAATACACCACATTTGATATCTAGAAATTATCTTTGAATATATGGTTGGAATACTGTGCACAATTATTTTAGGGATAAAAGAGGCAGACATGCCTCTTCCCTTATATCCATTGGCTGGGCGATGCAAGTCTGCTGCCATTTTTCCTTGGGTCTTTATGGCAGACTTCTGAGAATTATGATCTCATGGAAGATAGGTCAACATACTTTTATGCTAACTCAAGGACAGGAGGAATGAACTGTGAAAAAGAAACCATAGGCAGCTTTGTAATCCTTTTCCTTTAGTCCAGGAATGGGCAATCTGTGATCCACAATCCCAGTGGACCCAAATTTCCTTTTCTGCACTGGGATCTCTGATTTCCTACCAGCATCTGAAAAACATACAAAACTGTAGGGACTTGACCATGTTGTCATCATGAGTCAAGACTCAAGCAAAGGCATTTATACATACATACCCTAAAAAAGGCTTAAAACAATTTTTAAAAAAATTAAAGCTCCTCCTCCCCCAACACACATAGGCATTCTCCCAAACATCCTGGGAATACATGAAAACTCCTGGCACCCGCTTATGCATGGCAATCCATCATGTTATCTTCTGCAGCTAATGGACATTAAAAACATGCTCACTTCTAGTATACTCACTACAATGGATTGGTTCTTCTTCATATATTTAATGCAGGCATTTACCATCTGCCCTAAATAAAGATATGAAAGATTTTGAACTTGAAACATAATCCTAACATAATCCATGGTTATGCGTTCTGGAATTATTTCATATCATTAAATAAGACATTTAAACTGACAAAAAAATCAGAGAATGTCAAATAACTAAGTTGAATCTACAGAACTCACTTACATGAAGAGCAAAATCACTCACTGAAATCAGATTGAGCTTTAAAATTTGTATTATGCTTCTGTGACCGTATGTTTTAGATGTATTAGCATTTGAGCAGCTTATTTGCAAATCTGATCGATAGTTTAGATTTCTCAATGAATTTGAAATATTTTGATTCTGTTGGTTTAAGTGGTGTTATTTTGAGAGACCTTCACAATATTATGCAGCATCATTAGGAGAATATAAAGCTGTCAGAAGTTTAATTCAAACTGGCTGAGTATAAATAAATAAAAAATAAAGTTTTCTTTAAAAGTAGCACTAACTTTAATTCTTTTTTAAAGAGAAGGTTTTTTTTAATGCAAATCTATTTATTTCATAGTTCAGAGATCACAAACCTTCAGTCTGCGATCTTGGTCACCGCTGCAAAGAGAATTTACAGACACCTTAAATGCCTTCCAAGCTGGGTTTAAGTTATTCATCACCACCTAGAAGTTAAAGGAAAAGAATAAGCTTATTTCAACCTAAAATGCAAAGCTATAATAATTATTTAAAAATAGTCCTTTATTATAAATACATTTTTAAATTGGCAAGAATAATTAAGCTTTATGAATAATTAAGCATGGTATCTTTGCCTACACTTTTTGAAATACTTTTTGAAGGCTTTGTACTTGCCAAAGTCAATTGATTTAATCAATACAGAACATGCTTATTAGGAATGGCTTTGACATTTGAGGTTCTTTTTTTTTTTTTTGCCATTAGGCTCCTTTCCAAAGCCCTTTAAAATCAGTGGGAATCTTTTTTTACTGATTTCCTTTGCTTTGGGTGAAGCAAAAATAAAGAATACTGAATGAGAAAACAGGGACTGTGCTATATAAATTTGATTAAAAAATAAATACAAATAAATAAAATATCAAAAAAGAGATTAAAAAGTAAAACTTTAAGAGCAGGGATTGAAGTTTCACTCCAGAATGAAAAGAAGTACTGGAAAGGAATTTACTCTCTTTATATCAAGTATATAACCTGTTCATTCTTACATCCCACTGCTAAAACATGGATGATTGAAATATTGGGGAGACTGATATAAGAAAGATAACTGATGAACTGAATAACACTAAAAAAGATGTGGGAAACTTGGAAATATATTCCAATAAAGCAGGATAAGCAAGTTTTTTTGTGTTTTTTTAAAAATTTCCATTAGCCACAGA
The DNA here is from genome assembly GCA_023970755.1 of Azemiops feae. Lineage (NCBI taxonomy): Eukaryota > Metazoa > Chordata > Lepidosauria > Squamata > Viperidae > Azemiops > Azemiops feae. The sequence goes on along the minus strand of JALGBA010000984.1, from coordinate 292,393 downwards.
AGACATGACAGCAATGCACTTATATCATTGGGGCTTGAAGTTGAAATTTTAAATCTCTAAAGCTTTTGGAGAAGTTAATGTTTTTTTAAAGGTGCATATTTTAAGATATATTTCATCAACCCTCTTTCCTCCTCCCCCTAAGGTTTAAGCAATCTAAGATGAAGATTTTGCCACTACATTTTAAGAGCACATTTCTGGGACCTTCTGCAGTGTATTTAGCCTGGGAAAGATATAGTTAAAGCTCATAGCTATTTAAAAATATGTATCAGGATGTCACAATGATATTATTCCAAAGAATTCAAATTACAATGTAGATTCTAAGCACAAGGAAAAGAACTTAGATTAAATGTTAGAACAAACATTCTGATGGAAAATACTGTTTTAGAAAGTCTCCTTCTGTTACACATTTGCAGGCAACCTAGATGACTGCTATTTCCATAATGATTTTCCATGTCAGTAAGGTTGGGCTACTACATGACTTTAGAAGTTCATCTTGATTTGTTTTCATGAAGTTCTCTCATTCTTAAGTATTCCCACATGTTCTATTTTTGTCATATGATTTCAGATTCAAACACTGCTGGAATATTCAAGGATGTGTCCAATGAGAATTGGCCACAGTGCTATGTTAACAACAGAATAGCAATATCAAAGTAAAGTAGTTGAAAGAAGTAATAGAACCAATAGGGCTTAGCAAGCAAATGTTTTAAGAGTAGGAGCTGTCTACACTTTTGCCTTTGGTCAGCTAAGGGAACAAAGAGGAAATGTTAGTTAGCTTGGAATACAAACTATATTTATGGAGAGACCCCTAAGGAAGTGAGTTCCCCCCAACATCATAATGAGAAGATGGCATGCTCAGTAACCATAGACTGTCTTCGGGCAGAAGATTAGAAATGGGAATAAATGGGTCAATTTTTATTACACAAAGCCATCTTGTAACACATATGTCTTTTCAGTTGGCATTTTGGGTTTTGCGAATGAGAGTGAGGACATCCAGACCTGATCACTGTTCCTATAGTTTTCTTTCTGTTTAGACCAAAACAAGTATTTTTCTGCTTAAACAATGAGTAAGTTTTCAGAGAGAAGATTTTGCTACAATAAATGTCTTTCATCACGTGCTAGAAATAATTTTTCCAGAGCACTGCTGGCAACATCACATTACAGTAGCATGGAAGTAATAATATGATCACAATATACTATGCTTTGATATTATTTATAGACAGAGAGACGTTGATACAGAGAATGATTACACTTTTTAGCCATTTTATTATCGCTTGATTTTCATTCATGGGATCATTTTAGCAGAAAATGAGGACAAAAGACGCATCAATTGCAATGTGCTGTTTGTACTATCCAAAGTATGCATGCAACCCAAGTACAACTACATTCTCCATAACACTTGCACCATTTGTGAACTTTTCCAGAGAGTATTTAAATGATCTATTATTCATTCCTTGAGCATTGAAGCACTTGCTCATGCTATTCATGCAGAAGAATGTCACAACACAACACCAAAGCTTCTCACTCCAGTTAAAAGCAAGCTTTCACAATCACTTTTGCTTTTAAAAGTCTGAAGAACCCACCAGTCTTTCCATTTTTGACCAAACATTTTGACAGTATAGTTAAATATTTTTAAAATCATTTCCTTGTATTAAAGAAAGGGTACATATGGTGTTATTTGTATGGTTGGCTTTTGAGTACACGATATATTTTTGTGACCAGAAGGACTGAACAGGAACTGCACTCTAGGGGAGAACTAATACATTGCTTTTCTTTCTTTTTTTCTTTTTTTAATTATCTCTCAATACAGAAATGCTTCGCTGTATTTATTAGCAATGAAATACACAGCATTTTAAGTAGATGGATTCAAAACACTAAAACTTTATGATTAGGAAAAATTATGAACTCAGACATCTGATACATTGCTTTTCATTCTGGCCATAATCTACATTAATATTTCTCAGCTTTGGCAACTTTAAATGTGTGGATTTCAACTCCCAGCTTTCTCCACCCCAACCTGGCTGGGGAATTGTGGGAGTTAAGAAGCCCACACATTAAAGCTGCCAAGATTGAGAAACACTATTCTAGATCAAGGGCCCACAATTAGCAAGAAGTAGAGCTTCCATTTGTTTCAATGGAAGTTTCCCATCCATGCAAAGAGTGTGAGGATCTGATGGTTTATAACTGCAGCGGTGTCAAACAGTCCAGCACGAAGAGGAGAAGATAAGTTAAGATTGTAACAATGACAAAGAATGGAACTAAAATATATCCTGCTGTTTTCCTAGCCCACAACCAAGCTTTTCTTAAATTTAGCAAGGCTATCTCTCTTCAGTTACACACTAGAAAGAGGATATATTATTTATAATATAGCACTTTTTTGAAGGCCTAAATCTCTGCTGTAGCATCACAGACAAGAATCACATTATTCAGTGGCTGTATTAAACAAAAAGAGCACAAGTAGAACAATACCCTCAAAAGAAATAGTAAGTTTACAAATAAACATTATATTTAAGTAAGTATGTTTGTGTATATGTGTGATATTTCTCAACTTACCTCGGTCCTGTGAACAAGCTGTTGGGTTGCATCATCATTCATTCGGAAGATTTCCAGAAAGGGATCAGATTTGCTGAAGAAATCCTGAGATGGAAAACATGGCACTTTTTTATTGTCAAAACTCTTGGATTGTTTCACACAATCTTATTTGCTTGCCTATTGAATAGGGGAAAAGCCAATTTTTGTTTAATCTTTCAATCAATATCTATGTCTATTTCAGCTGGTTCTTTTCCAAGTAGCCTCATATGTTCCAGCATAAGAATTTCATCCAATCTGTGAAATGGTGGTGATACTATTATGGCTTGGGCTGGCTTTGCTGCTTCTGGACCAGGGTAGCCTACCAGAAAGTTAATGTCTTGGAATAGCAAAGTCCCGACCTTAATCTTATAGAAATGTTGTGGAAAGACCTGAAGTGAGCAATTCTCATGAGGAAGCCTACAAATATCTAAAATTCTCCAAGCTGATTTGTAGGACTGATCAATAGTTATTGGAAATGTTTAGTTGCAGTTATTGCTGGCCAAGAGAGCACAGTAGTTACTGAAAACAAAAGTTCACATATTTTTGCCACACACAAATATGCAGCCTTGGATCATTTTCCTCAAAAAATAAATGAAGAATATAACTTTTTTTCACTCATTTAATTGAGTTTTCTTTATCTAGCTTTCTATAGAAAACATGTTTTAGATTATTGATAAAGAGAAATATTGAATAGAGGTCTAAACTTGTGTGTGTGTGTGTGTGTGTGTGTGTGCGCGCGTGTGTGTTTGTCTGAATTTTCCCTTTCAGATAATGTAAAATTATTTTGTTCATCTATGCTTGACACTTCAAGATGAAATGAAATGAAAATAGTAGCCATCATCCTATGAATAAGTAACAGTTAGTGACTTCCCCACTTGGAATGACATTGTTAAAAGTTTGGACAATCTCAATTTGATTACATAAACACAATCTTGTAGTTTTCTTGGCCATATTATGAATGTGAGTTGCCACTGTCTTTTTCTTGATTTTAAAAAAATGTTCTTCTGAATACACAGGTCTGTTTTTTCAGGTGGTTTTCCTGAACAGTTCTGATTTTTCACCTTGGTCTTCTAACCAAGTACAAACCATTTGTCTATGCTTATATTTTTTTGGGAAGAGTAGCTCGTATCATCTAGACATTTTCACTTTCTATAAATGAGAAAAGTCAACTCCAACTGAATACAAAACGTTGCTAGAGAAAATCTTAATAACACCTCTGATGCAGATAACACAGGGAAGTTTTGGGAATTTTTCACATATAGAGAACAGATATGTATACCAAATTCACTGAACTCTCAAATCAAATGAATATATCACAGTTCATTCCATCACAAGCTTATTTATGTCTTTGACTTTACAGTAAATTAAAGATCCCAGAGCATACAAAGAAAAGAAAAAAGAAACAGTTATCAGATTAAAAAACCCAAAGAGAAATAAATACAATATACACTACATAAAAGATGTATACACTACATAAAAGAGCAAATTAACTTAAAAAGATAAGCAAATTATCAAAATTCCTAAACAGTTAAATATCTAACAGCTTTGATAAGTGCAGTGAATTTAGTGAACTTCTGAAGATATGTGGTGATGTATCTGCTTAGAACAGGCAAAGATCTCATCCTTCAATAAATTGGTTATGGATTAAAAGAAACGTTATTAATTCAGTTTGCCATGCTGTGTAGAAGAGGCATGACAGGCGGATGATGTGGGAAAATATTTCTGTTTCCTTCAGTGGACTAGGGAAAAGTTGTTCTTGCACAGGAACACTGTGAAATCTTTTTCTAACAGGGAAGATGATAGGACATTACCAACCTGTGGGTTGGCAAAGGATACTTGTTAAATATGCCACATTAGAAAGCTATCTCCCATACAAGCCTGCTGCTATAGGGTTATTTATTAGGTTCACAGGCTAATAAAAATTCAAGAGATAGTCTAGTAAGCAGACAGCAACAATTTTCCATTACAATATCTGCAAAAGAGTTTATCTCTTATTCACTTTATTCAGTAATTAAATAAAAATGGATTACATTTCCACTTTAGGATAACTCAGAGGATAAGGTACTTCTATATGAATAATAATAACTTGCTGAAATTCCTAACTAATTCTATTTGGTCAATTGACCTGGAGAGTTGATGCATAATCTTGTTTGCTTCAGAGTCAGTTGAGTCTGGAACATCCCTAGGAAAAACTCCATTGATGAACTTAATAACTATAATGATAACTGCCTTCTTTTCAAGGCACCGTGTTCATCAGATTACAGAGTACATTTGTGTAAACAAAGAAAAATCAACTACTGGTGCACCTGTTCTTTTGTATCTTGGGGCGTGCCTTTCTCCCCTCTCCTTTTTTCCTTTTTTGCATGACCAGAAGCTTATATAACAGATCCCTATAATTTCATACTATCTAAAAATGTGACTACATTAAATCTCTAAAAATTAAACATAATGAGCTGAGGTTAAAACTTCACAGTCAAGAACAAACTGTTCTCCCAATAAGGATAGTTCACCTTTCAGATGAGCCACAAAACAAAGGTTTTAGATATTTAGAGTGATTAAAGATACCTAACGTAGGGATGCTATTAACCTTTGCACCTTAGTCAAATTACAGATTCATTACACTTTCTAACCTAAATATTGCTGGCAGTTTTAATTAGATTTGTGGTTTCCTTATAATCCCATACAGACTATGCTGCAAACTTTGCGTGTATTCATACAGTATTAGCAAGATTCCTTTTTTAAAAAAAGAAAGTCTTCTGTCTGTTCTATTTACATAATCAATTTTTGCTTTTTAAAATTGATATACCTGAATCTCAGTGGTAAGGAGATATACTAAGCTGTAGTTAATTAAGTATATAAATCTTAGCAAAGACGTAAATGGATATTGGTGAAAAGAAATCCAAGCTTGTTTCAGGATTGACTGAATTTTGCCTTCTGGTGCCATTTTTTTTTACAAGAGGCCTGACTTAAAGCTACCATATTAAATTTCCTATCATGTAACATTGCTTAACAAAAATCTGGAAAATTAAATAATGGTTTCCTAATTCAGCCACTCAACAGGAGGGCCATTGCACAATTAGTTTGAACTTATTAAAGCTCAGAGGGTCTCTTGCTTTTAATGCAAATGCTGGGTTTCATGACCTCATCTTTTCCAGTTTGAACATGGAAAACTATGAGTCATTGATGTTACTTCAAGAGCGTTATTTACTGATTATTCAAGTAAGAATGGTATGGCAAAATTGGATTCATTTGATCAGAAATGATATATTTACTTCAAAGTTGGTTTTGGGAATGTGGTTTAAACCTTGCCAACACAATCTCAAAATGAGATACTTAAAATTTTATATACTGACATTATCTTGTCTCTTATCAATGCTTGTCCTAGTAGCACAGTATATTTAGATAGTGGGAAGTTCTTACATTCTGTATCATATTTACTCAAAAGATCAATAGTTTCTAAAAAGTTAAAACTTTACATGAATTTATTTAATAATAACATTAAATTTAGATACAGCTATGTATAAGTTGCTTCTATATGGGAACAGTGCTCAGTGCCTATTTACAGATGTGTCACTGGGAATCAGAAGATATATAAATTTAATATATTATGGCTGGTCACACAGTCATCCAGATATATAGACTGCATTTGGCATTTCAACCCACCTATCGAGTCCTTTCCAATGACTTGGGATAGGCAGTTGTTATCTTGATAGTGTTATTATTATTATTTGGAGATACTTTATCAAAAAGACTAGTATCTTTTCTTCCTTCTTCACTGTTTTTTCTATCCTATCCTATTCATTCTATTTTTTTATTCTATCAACTGCCTTCTTCTTCATATCACTCTTTACAGATTCTCTTAACTTTTCTACTTGGCTTCCTTATAAGCTTTAGAGGAATGTAACTAATCTACCATTTTGTCAAAGGTGGATGTAACATCTATGACATCTTTTTTTCCCATGAGTTTAGAGCTACAGGACCAAATTTAAGGTATAGAGTAGTATTTATATTTTTGCTTGAGTCCATCCTGAGTTCTGTAATATTTATTCTGAGATATGTAAAGTTAAAGATAAGGTAAGGTATAAATATTTTAGAATAAAAACAGAGCATAAATAAAACTCAAAATCATTTCTAAAATAAATAACTTTTTCTTAATTAATTATCTTCTCTGGTTAAATGGCCAAAATATTTTGGCAGGAACACATGAAAAGCACTAAGTTTATGGATACCCTTACATTAGCTGGAAAAATCTCTTGGGAAGAGGGGAAGCATGCTCAATAATTCAAACTCAAACATTTGATCAAATTTATATTGCAAGATGTCAACTTTAAATGTTATTGTCTGTGATAAGTTGGAAGAAGCCAACTGCTGTGATTGTTGGCATTTTAAATAAACAAGGTCCCCACATAATTAAATTGTCTTTTTCCTAATTACATTCCATTGGGAATTTTACTCCCTCATTTCTATGCAACTTGACGAAAGCCTCATTATGAGATTAATCTGACAATCTCCAATATGTTTAATAACATTAGCACTACAAAAATAGCTGCAGGGGAGGATGTTTCATTAAATCACATTTGTCTGCATTTCTCTTTCATTCAGTAAGGTTAAAATAAAACAGTTGGCTTACCTTGTCATCTAATTTTCTTGCACTAAAGGAAAGCTCAACATAGTCATCATTGCCAGATAATTCTTCAGCGATTACCTATGTGAAAAGCCACAGTTACATTTCAATGGAAGGCAAGGGAATGAGGAATAAAATCTCAGGCAACACAATCTAATGATGTGCATGCTTGGAGAACAGAAGGATTCATGAGGCTCATAATGTGATAACTTCACTATCAGGAATGGAACACAAATGCTAGTATAATATTCCATTTCTGCATTCTTGCAGGCCATGTTCTCCAGAACATGACTGGGAGTCAAAAGCATACACATTCTTCCAAACATTTGATATATAACATTATTTTATATGTTGATACATGTTATCTGAAACATTTTATCATGTATATAATATTTGATCTATGAATCATAATTATTATGCCCATATCCATTTATTGTGTATATTATATTATAATATCACAGTATGCATATTATACATATTGTGTATTATGCATTGCTGTATTGTTGCCACCACAATATTTCAATTTGCATATTGATCTAAAAAAGCTTCATTTTGATTTAAAAATGAAAACTAAACACACAATCATTCAAGCACAATCGTGGTCCTTCTCTAACCCTTTGAGAGTTAAAAGCCAGACTTTTCTAGAAATATGTTAAGGTATTACACACAATGTCTATGGACAGTTATAATATGCAAGTGTGATGTCACTCCCAATATTCATTTACTGAAAAATTTTGTTTAATGTTTAAATGAAACAGGGAGGCTTGTTTGTCTGCATCAAATAAAACATGAGAGCCACTAGAAACCAGATAAAATGGCTTTGAGATTGAAGTTTGGCCAATGAACTGTCTCCAATGTGTTTGTGATTTGAAATGATGTGCTTAATTGTTATGGCCTTGCTCTGCATATGCCCAAACATGCAAAAAGAGCAAAAGAACTACCATGTTTACCCGAAAATAAGACCTAACCGGATAATAAGCCCTAGCATGATTTTTCAGGATGCCCTACCCCAAAAATAAGCCCCGGTTAAGATTGTCAGCCAGACAGATGCATTTAATACCATACAGTATTTTCCCAAAAATAAGGCCTAACCAGAAAGTAAGCCCTAATGCGTCTTTTGGAACAAAAATTAATATAAGACCCTGTCTTATTTTCAGGGTATATGAGCTGAGCAGAAACATATCTGCGGGCCATACTCATGATGGTGCTTATGTTTCTCTAAATGCATGAAAAAAGCTTCTATATGAGTAAAGTTTGTGAATGTAGCTTAGCAAGATGAGCAATAGACACTCCTGTCCCTTTTCCATGCATTCAGGGAGAATGAAATGGTTGAGAATAGAGCAATGACATTATATAATTACAAATTGGACTTTTACACTCAGTATTTGTAATTCCGTCACCCAAGACAGTCTACTCAGTCACAGGCCTATAAAAATCTACAAGAATCTCAAATGTTTGGAAAGACAAATTTGATATTATTTACTATTCTGCAAATGGCAATTTATATGCAAAAAGTGGTCCATTTCAATTTTGTATATAACTCACATAATCTCTTGTATTTTGTTTATTCCTGCCTGGATAAAAAAATAATTGAATTGCACAGAATACCAATTCAATGAGAATTATGACAATACAGAACATATTTGTCTGTTCATTTTGGCACTTTGAAGCTCACAAAATATCTTTAAGGTGTTTGATGTGCAGTTGTGTGATTAAAATCTGTTTAGAAAAAAATTGTTGCTATCTTATTATGTGCATATGCTTTTATTTTCTTAAAGTTAATGGAAGCCTTTGTCAATCAGGTACATTCTGATATGCTACTCTAATGCTCAGTTAGCATAACAATGAACCATGCCTGTTGGATGGTTGAATATCTTTTCCAAAACATAAGGGCATTCTGCAGAGTCTGCTCAGAGGAGTCAATATCTACAACATGTAAGGGGGAGACTTGTAAACTAAACTCCACCCCTTCTCTTCATGAAATAAAGGAGCAGGGACTTGGGATTGTGATGCTGTGCCTGCTATCTTCAACCGTTGATCACTGCCCCCCCCCCCACACACACACTACTAATGGGCCCACTCACTGAGGACAGCAGTTTGGTCAAGGCTGGTTTCTGATCCCAAATATTTTCATTATATTTTTCAGACAAATATTGTTGGGCATTTGATTAGTCCTAAACAAAACTGCTGTTCCAGGCTTACTGCTGAGGTGACACATGCTAATTCCATTTATATTTCATGTCATGGGGCTCATTTAATTAGGTTATAGATCTCTCACAACAATTTCAAATTTCTGTCCAATTTAGAATGTAGTATTTATGATCACATAGTAATATTATAATGGTTATTCCATTCTTCATGTAATGGGAAATTAATGAAAATAATATAGTTCCCTGAGACATCACTTTTCCCAGTAACTTTTAACCTAAAAGTACCTATTTCAGTAGTGCTTTTCAGATTTCAAAGTTGTAAAAATAAAACGGAGAAGTGAAAGTTTCACAAAGAATTACATGTGGTGAGATAAAATTAGATTTTAAAAGGAAAATAGTTTGGGTTAAGAGGATAGCAACCATTATGCTGTTGTTCTATAACCTAAGGATAACAATTGCTGATTTGAAATTGAAGGAATATATACCCTAGTGCCTTCCAGCTATTTTGAATAGCAATTGAAGTTTTTGGCAATTGGCTATACTGGTTTCAGTATATAAAGCTAGTAATTTGCTTCTCTGCCTATAAACTAGTCTAATGCACGTATATTTTATGAAGAGCACACCATACCATTCAATAAGTTAACATAAATATTTTTAAACACATGCTATGTTTTATCATTGTCAGGTTTTGGAAACATATGCCAACAAAGAATTTGCATTTAAAACTCAGCAAAGATGGGCAAAGCTAATGTTAAATATGAATTACTCTTTTTTCACTCAAGATGAAAGGGAGAAAATATTACTACATATAGACCTACCGTTATGGAAGATTTCCCTGCTGTGTTGCCATGTTTCAATAAAGATTTTGAGAGTTTTCTCTGAGAAACAATCTGTGTGAAATAAAAAGAGGAAAATTGATGAAACAAGCCACAGTTTATGTCTAGATGATATATGCATGCAGCTTACTGAATAATTAACAGAAAACAAAATTAAAAAGTCTATGCCACATAATTTTAAATTTTAAAACAGTAAAATTTAAGTCAGAAAAGTAAGCGCAATAGTCCACAATATTTGGTGAAAAATTCCTATGTTAAATACTGCAACATATGGAGGAGTAAATGAATCATACAAGAAAGGGGACAAAAATTTCCAGACTTCTGATGTAGCCAGAGAGAAGCCCATTTCAGTTATTTTATTTCTGCTTAGACATCACTGCTATCCTCTGGAACAGCCGTCTATAATAGGGCTAAAAGATCTACAGACCTGTCATTTTCTGAGTTTCCAGTTATCTGTCATGTGCTCACTTAATTTCCTAGAGAAAATATGACCTGCACCTGTTTTCTTTTCTCATAGCTTTGCAGTAAATCAGTATAAGCAACAGCTGCTATAGCAGAGGAAAGAAAACTCTGAAAAAGAAGGTTTAGAAAGCAAAGGTTTATTATCCAGCCACAGGAGCTAAAGATTAAATGCAAGATCAATAAAAATGTTCTTGTTTGCTTTAAAAATCCATTAAAAACAACCTATTTAACACTTTAGTTCTGAGATAAAATGCTATTTGCTATTCATTACAGGGAAAAAATGGTAATTTTCTTGCAAAAAAAAATGGGTAGAGTCTTTTTTTGATGCAACTACATTAGCTTTATATAATGCATGTCATATAGGAGCAGAATGAAAGTTCTGACATATATAACATAGTTGAACCAAAAGTTATGCTCACCTCTTGAGAGCTGAATCAGACGCAGCCCACCAAAAACAAGAGGGAGTTGTAACAAACATTAAATCTGATTTAATTTAATATAGTTAAATTATATAATACAATATATAATTATTATTGTTGTGTATTAACCCAAGTTCATTGGGCTGTTATAAAATGGTTAACTATTGATGTTCAATTCAAATCCTTAACTGTCCGTACTTGTATATTGCAAGCCTGCATTTAGGCGGGAATGTATGGTTTAAACTCATTGGCTGCCGCCTAGCGGCGGTCCGTATAAATAAGAGTCAAGCGGCTGTTAGAGCCGCTTCTGTGTTGATTGAATAAACGAGCTGTTACTTTCACTCCGGTCTCCTCAATGCCTCAACATTCCCAGTATACAACAGTGGCGATGAAGGTGGGATATGCTGCTAAGGAAGAAAGAGCTGGAGGTCTAAGAGCCAAGAGTCACTAAGGGGTAAGACCAGGCATCGGCGCCCTGGTAGGAACAGCGTTCCCCCCTTCTGCCTGCCAGCCAGCCACGCTGGAGGCATCACTATCCTAAGGGATCCGTCTCTAGGATTCGCACAGAAACCCTTAGCAGCATAAGGCATTGAGAGACTCAGTAACAATCAGCTATGGCCAAAGTTGGCAAGCTATCCGAATTTGACGTATCGCACCCAGAGCAATGGAGCTCTTATGTCTCACGAGTCGAAAATTACCTGAGAGCAAACCAGGTCAGGGAAGACGGACTAAAGGCTGCGACATTGCTTTGCATATGCGGCCAGGCGACTTTTGACATAGCCGAAAATCTAATCGCACCAGCCAGTTTAGAGTCAGTCACCTACGCTGACTTGAAAAGAAGACTCAAAGAACACTTCGAACCCGGGCTATCCGTCATAGCGTGGAGGCACGCATTCGAGCAGAGAGATCAGCAGCCTGATGAGACAGCAGCCGAATTCGTGGCTGCCCTAAGACAAGCCTCCAGACTCTGCGAATTTCCAGATCTGGAAGACAGACTCAGAGACCGACTGGTAGGTGGCCTGAGAAGCAGAGACTTACAGCAGAAGCTGTTTGCAAAAGAAACTTTGACCTTCCAAGATGCTTTGAAAGAAGTGATGGCAGAAGAAGCCGCAGGTGGGGCAGTAAAGGCTTTACAACCCCCAAGGAATCCCCCCAGCCAGACAGCTGTTCACCATAAAGACACTGAAAGAACAGACAACCCGGACGAGGACATTGAGATCGACTGGCTGCAGAAGCTTCCAGGAAGAAGGCAGCAGCCATTTGACAAGGCAGCCTTCTTCCCTAGCTGTGTTGGCTGCGGAGGGCAGCACCAGCGCTCACAGTGCAGGTTTCGTATGGCTGTGTGCCGGGCATATGGCAAACAGGGCCACATTGCCATCGTCTGTAAAGGTCGCCAGAGGGAATCTCCACCCGAAGACTTCCCCAGGAGAGGTAAAGGGGCCCCGGGGCAAAATAGAGTAGGATATTGCTCCAGAAGGAGGGGCATTCTTAGAACAGGAGCCCATCGCCCCCTCAAAGAAAAGCTCAGACTCAGAGTCAGGCTACAAGGAGTTCCATGTTCCGTGGAATTGGACACAGGGTCAGCCCTGTCCATAATCTCCTACAAAACTTTCAATTACGTCTGCAGCCATGGTGGGAAACGAGTCAGACTCAAGCCGTCAAATCTAGTGTTGACAGATTTTCAAAATTCCCGCGTAGCGGTTAAAGGCGAAGCTACATTAAAAGTAAAGTTCAAAGAGTTTGAGGGTCCCCTCAACATCGTGGTGGTTGTAGGCCAGCGCACAAGCGTGATCAGCCTAGACTGGTTTGATGCCCTGGGCATCCATATGACTGGCATCAACAGAACTCAAACAGCTGATTTGGCAGCTGTCTGCCAGGTATTCGCTGAAGTATTCAGCCCCAGTTTGGGCAAATACAAAGGGGCTCCAATCTCCCTCCACCTTGATCCAACCATAAGGCCAATCAGGATTAAGCCTTGCAGAGTGCCTTTTGCTCTCAAAACCAAGATAGATGCAGAGCTGGATAAATTAGTGCAGCAAGGTGTGCTGCAACCGGTAGATAGCAGTATGTGGGAAACCCCCATAGTCACACCCATTAAAGCAAATGGTGATGTGTGCATCTGCGCTGATTATAAGTGCACCATTAATAAGGCACTTCAGCAGCATGCGTAGTCAGCCATATCCTGGCATCTTTACAGGGAGGTCACTTATTCACAAAGCTGGACCTGGCACAGGCATATCAGCAACTGCCTGTGGATGATGCCACTGCAGAGGCACAAACAATAGTTACCCATAGAGGGGCATTCAGGGTTCATCGCCTGCAGTTTGGGGTGAGCGTCGCCCCTGGGCTTTTTCAGAGCGTGATGGAACGCACACTCAAAAACATTCCAGGTGTGTGTCCTTATTTTGATGACGTTCTAATTGCTGGGGAATCAGCAGAAATATTAGCAGAATGTCTCAGGGCTGTTCTTCAGCGCTTCCGCGAAGCGGGGCTGAAGCTCAAAAGAGACAAATGTCAAATAGGTGTGAACTCTACAGAGTTCCTTGGATGCTGCCAGAATCCATCCCGCTGACTCAAAGCTTAAGGCTATTCAGCTGGCTCCCAGTCCTAAGTCAAAGCTGGAGTTGCAGGCATTTTTAGGGTTGCTTAATTTCTACCATGCATTCCTTCCTCATAAGGCTGCATTAGCCGAGCCTCTACATAGGCTCCTGAATAAAAGGACATGACAATGGACTAGCGCCCATGAAAATAGTTTCAAAGCAGTCAAATCACTGCTGTCTTCAGACTCTGTGTTAACACACTGCAATGAAAAACTGCCTATCAGTATTGCATGTGATGCTTCATCATACGGGATAGGAGCAGTTTTGAGCCATTTAATGGCTGAAGGGAGGCAAGCTCCCATAGCATACTATTCAAGGACACTTTCCCCTGCGGAAAGAAATTATGCACAAATTGATAAGGAGGCATTAGCCATAGTAGCAGGAATAAAGAAATTCCACGATTTCCTTTGTGGTCGCCCATTTACGGTCTTTACAGACCACAAGCCCCCTCTAGGTCTGTTTACTGCAGACAAGCAAACCCCTCAGATCCTTTCTCCTAGGATGCTGAGGTGGTCAATCTTTATGGCAGTCTACAATTACAGGCTAGTCCATAAGCCAGGCAAGGAAATGGGCCATGCTGACGCACTCAGCAGGTTGCCTCTGCCTAATTCAGAACCAGACCCCGCACCTGCTGCACACATCCTGGCAATCCAAGATCTGCCAGAGTCTCCCCTTTACGCAGGGGATGTGGCTGCTGAAACAGCCACTGACAAAACACTGAGTCATGTTTTGAACTGGGTGCTGAGGGGGTGGCCTGAAGCCAGTCCGGGGACAGAATTTCACAGCTTCATCAGAAGACAAGATGAGCTATCAGCATACAATGGCTGTATTCTATGGGGAAGTCGGGTTATAGTCCCACACACATTAAGCGCAAGAGTCTTAGAATCTCTGCATGAGGGACATCCTGGAATAGTCAGGATGAAGGCACTCACGAGAAGCTACCTGTGGTGGCCAGGGTTGGATAAGGAGATAGAGGCTCAAGTGAAAGGATGCCAGGTTTGCCAGCAGACCAGACCTGAAATGCCTCAAGCCCCAGTACATCGCTGGGAGACCACGCAAACTCCCTGGTCTAGGATTCACATAGACTATGCAGGACCCTTCCAAGGACAGGTGTTCCTCATTGTAGTGGACAGTTACTCCAAGTGACTTGAGGTAGCACCTGTCCCTACTATGACTACTGCCAGGACCATCCAGGAACTGCGCGGAATCTTTGCCATGCATGGCTTACCTGATGTAATTGTGTCAGATAATGGGGCACAATTTACTGCTGCTGAGTTTCAGTCCTTCTTAAGAACTAACATGATTAGACATGCTACCTCAGCCCCTTTTCACCCGGCCTCAAATGGCCAAGCAGAACGCATGGTCAGGACGACCAAGGAGTCACTTAAAAGAATTGCGTCTGGGGATTGGCATCATCGGCTGGCAGACTTTCTGCTCTGCCAGGATACAACCCCTTGCACATCAATGGGTCACAGCCCAGCGGAACTGAGATGGGGACAGAGGCTAACCATGAAGCTGGACCGTCTCCATCGGACCGAGTTGCAACAGAAAGAGCACAGCCCAAGCCCCCGAGGAATTTGCAAGTTGGCGACCAAGTTTGGGCAAGGAATTATGGACAAGGGGCACCGTGGGTGGTAGCTGTGGTTTGCAAGGTGTCAGGGCCACTGTCATACGAAGTGGTCCTGGAAGACGGGCGAGTGTTGCGCCGCCCTATCAATCAACTGCATCGGTGGCAGGCTAATCAGACCCTGGCCACCGACAAAGAGAAAAGCCGGGAGCTGCCTGTCAGCTGCGATGCACCTGAGTCTCCTGGGTCTTGCGAGACTCACAGAGAAATGCAGGATGACTTAACCTTGGTTGAGTCACCACAGACTGGAGGAACCATGCCCACAGAACAGAACTTGCTTGCGGACTTGTTTCCCAGTCTTTCCGGAACTGCTCCATTCAGAGACACGAACACTGGTCTACCCGGCCAGTCCAGTCAAAGAGACACTGGTCTACCCGAAGTGAGCAGGTCAAAGAGCCCTGGCCTACCCAGTCAGTCAGGAGGGCTGGTAGACCAGAACCTCCGGCAGTGGTGCAGCGATCAGCACGGTCGCGGAAGCCGCCTGCCTATTTACAAGACTATGTACATTTTCTTGATGTGTGACTCATCTAGGGGGAAGGGGTGTTGTGTATTAACCCAAGTTCATTGGGCTGTTATAAAACGGTTAACTATTGATGTAACAGTTAACAAATCCTTAACTGTCTGTACTTGTATATTGCAAGCCTGCATTTAGGCGGGAAGGTATGGTTTAAACTCATTGGCTGCCACCTAGCAGTCAAGCGGCTGTTAGAGCCGCTTCTGTGTTGATTGAATAAATGAGCTGTTATTTTCACTCCGGTCTCCTCAATGCTTCACAGTTCCCAGTATATAACAATTATAATATATAATTATATAATATATAATATAATTTAAATTTGCTCCAGCATGGGGGCAGCAGCAAATTCACCTCACCTTATCTTGGAAGCTAAAGCTCTTGTCTTGATTAGGAAAAAAATTGTTAATATGCCAGGCCTAGTGAAATCTAAAAAGGCTACTAAGGGCTAAAAATCTACTTCTGTAACACTGCCAAAAAAACTTCATGGATGCAGCCACCAGAAATGAGCCAGAAATACCAGTAATAATGTAAATAACATTAAATGTTTAATGTGTAAATAACAGTGGTATTGCAATATCAGTAATTGGTTTGTGGCCAATTGAAGATTTGAACCCATGTCTCACTGTCTAAATCCAAAGTCAATACTTTGCAAATAATTTCATTAAGATGTGTGATCTTGGACAAGCTGCAGTATGATCTGACTAATTCTGCCTACATCACTGCACTGTTCGAAGGAAAAAAGCAGAGGAGATTATTTTAGCCAATTTGAGCAACTTCCTAGACAGACAGGAATAAAAAGGGAGTAAATAATACAATAAAAGTGGGACAGTTTACAATTCTGTCAATAAAATACATTAGAAGATTTCTGATGGAGCTTAGTATGCTGAAATATATACTCACACAAAAGCAGTGTTTTCATAAATAGAACAGCTGGGCTTATTTTGATCACTGTATTGTTCATTTCCATTAAAGGGCAATTTGTATAATGTTGCCACAGCAAATAATTTCTGGATAGAAATGCCTCTTATGTCAATTGTCAAATGGGAAATAAAATAGATGCATTTGGCAGTTCAATGTCTTCATCAATTCCTTCAAGAGTAATTAATAATTACTGATTGCAGGACATCACTTATGTAATTGAGAGGAAATCAATTTATGGTGGCATTAAACTGCCCTTTGAATATGCATGCTAAGTTGTGCTACGAAGCTAGGCACTTTGGGAAACATGTTTATTGCTTATTCATAGGTGTAAAAATTCCCTATCAGCTTACTAACTTGTAAAGAAGCATATTGCAACTAAGGAGTACACATAAGAAGCAACCGACAGATGAAATTCAAAAGCCATCAAAAATGGAGGCTCAGGGATCAGGCACCATGACAGAATTCTGATATGGCTGAATAAATAGATTTTCTTGAAAGCCACCCGACTGTCAAAACATTCAGCTTTAATGTTTTTTCTGCAATGATAGAAAAAACTGATTCTTAGAAAGTTGAATGGCATCTATCAATTTATACACAAAATAATTTGCACACGTTGGTTTGATGAAGTACAGCAGCCTGAGGAAAATCTTGCTATTCTGTTCTCGCAAAGCAGACATCGAGACGAGGCAGGTTCACAACAAAGGATCTCTTTATTAAGTACATTCACAGAACAGAAGCAAGAACACAATGGCCACTTGTCTTTTATACTCCCCTTGCAAGGGGATGCACAGCCAATCATTACAGGCCGTTCTCCCGTGGTCTGTCTGGGTCTCTGCAACCTTTCTGCAACCTTCCTGAGTCTTGCTGAATGACTCAGCAAGACCCAGGACATAACACCCCTCCCCTCTTGGATTAAACAATACTACGCATATTGGTTAACATTATACACACACTCATCATGGCTGGCCGGTTGGCACGTTATGCGGTCAATCTTACTCCTGGCAACCTATTTCCCTTCAGGTCCCCGTGGTGTCCACGAACTTTCACTCTTTGACAATATTTGCACCGCAACACTATAATTGTTGTTTACTTCCTCAGATGGCGCGGACTAATAACCCTCCTGTGTAGTGAACAGGGACCTTACATATTCATTTAAATACTTAGGAGGACCCTTGACCCGCTCTGATCTCCGTGGAGCCAGATTAGGTGCAGGTATAATTTTAGGTGTGGGATTAGGAATAGGTGCCTGGAGTGCCTGCTCCCGGTTTGCGCAAAACAAACCAGGACTTTGTCGCCCAGAAGACTCAGGGGTTCCCCCTGACTGCTGACTGGCTGGATCCACCAGACCCAAACCAGATTCCCTTGGTGGGGTTGAGTTCCCCGAGCCCCTTGGTGGGGTGAAGTTCCCCCAAATTCCAGTGGACTCCTCTTGGGAGCACTGTCCTCCTCCCCTCTTTTGTCAGCCGAGCCAAGGGAATATACATAGAAAGTTTTTTCCGGACAGACCGGTCTGGTTGATGCACCTTGGTATTTTAACTGCTATACTGCAGTTATACTTTTTTTATAATCACTTTTGCCTTGCAGCCCCCCAACTAGGGGCATTAAGCAGGCTAAAGTCGCTACTGCAATACATTTACAAATTCAAGTTTCTTTTTGTGGGCTCGGCTGACAAAAGAGGGGAGGAGAGCTTGTGGCCTGGAGGTTAATACAACTGCCTAGCATGCAGGCTGCCCAGGTTCAAATCCCATAGAGGGTGTGGCTTGCTGATGAGGGCAGAATGAGCCCGAAATAGCTATTCAAGTCTCCCATTTAATCCTTTAACTCTTTGTCAACAAAAAGAAACTTGAATTTGTAAATGTATTGCAGTAGCGACTTTAGCCTGCTTAATGCCCCTAGTTGGGGGGCTGCAAGGCAAAAGTGATTATAAAAAAGTATAACTGCAGTATAGCAGTTAAAATACCAAGGTGCATCAACCAGACCGGTCTGTCCGGAAAAAACTTTCTATATAGATATATAAACTTTTTTAACAATAAACAGCTGGTTTATATTTCTCCCGGAGATCGAGGACTGTGTTATTGAATATATATATATATATATATATCCACTGCCAGCGTCTTCAGAGTGAAGTTTCGGGGGTGGAGATTACTTTTATAGACCTTGCTAGCCTAATTGCTTACTCATTGACCATGTGATAGGGCCATCCATCCTGGCTGACCGTAATTGCCTTAATTGTCCCGCCTCCTCTTTTTTGCACTCCAGTTCTCCAACCTTTCTCTCTCTCATCCTTGTCAATCTCCTCTTTCTTGGCGCTGTTGCCGTTGGTATGCTTTCTAGCCGCTCCCCCATGCTCGTTCTGGGCCGCACGTCCAGATCCGGTGTCCTAGATGCCTTTCCATTGCTGCTCCTGTCCTTTCCATCCCGTTTGTCTGCCCGTTGTTCTTGTCTTCCACTATCTATCCCTATTAGTCCTGCCATACTGCAGTCATATTTCATGATCACTTTTGCCTTGCCGTCCCCCAAACTAGGGGCATTAAACAGGCTCAAGTCGCTGCTGCGATACATTACAAATTCAAATTTCTTTTTTGTTGACAAGGAGTTAAAGAATTAAATGGGAGACTTGGATAGCTATTTCGGGCTCATTCTGCCCTCCTCAGCAAGCCACACCCACTATGGGATTCGAATCTAGGCAGCCTGCATGCTAGGCAGTGCATTAACCACCAGGCTACCAGCTCTTTAACTCTTTGTCAACAAAAAAGAAATTTGAATTTGTAATGTATCACAGTAGCGACTTGAGCCTGTTTAATGCCCCTAGTTTGGGGGGCGGCAAGGCAAAAGTGATCATGAAATATGACTGCAGTATGGCAGTTAAAATACCAAGGTGCATCAACCAAAAAACTTTCTATGTATATTCCCTTGGTTCGGCTGACAAAAGAGGGGAGGAGAACTGGTAGCCTGGTGGTTAATACACTGCCTAGCATGCAGGCTGCCTAGGTTCGAATCCCATAGAGGGTGTGGCTTGCTGAGGAGGGCAGAATGAGCCCGAAATAGCTATCCAAGTCTCCCATTTAATTCTTTAACTCTTTGTCAACAAAAAAGAAATTTGAATTTGTAATGTATCGCAGTAGTGACTTGAGCCTGTTTAATGCCCCTAGTTTGGGGGGCGGCAAGGCAAAAGTGATCATGAAATATGACTGCAGTATGGCAGTTAAAATACCAAGGTGCATCAACCAAAAAACTTTATATATATATATATTATTATTATTACATTTTCTGTTTTTGAGCCTTACATTCTGTCAATTTGTTAATAACTTCATTTGTCAAATCCCAGCTGAAAAGCCCAACAAAGTAAAACATTGGAGACATAGCAATCTCAAATGTAAACTTTAATTAGGCATAGCATACCGGTAGATAGAAGTAAAGCTAGCTCTGGCAATATGGGGGGAAACAGATAATTAAAAGAGTAAAACTTTCCCTCCCTCTCTGACCGTTTAGGTCACATTGTCCAATTAATCTCCCAGCAGTTGTTATGAGAAGAAAGCTTCGGCTGGCCAAAACATTTCTTCAGCAGCTTCACTCTCACACTGATAGGGAACACCTGTGGATTCCAAGCTCTCCCCTCCCCTCTCGCAACTGTAGGCAAGCTAGAAGCAATATGGCAGTCTTAATAAAATAAATCTTCGTAGCTTGACATCATTAACATTGATTTTTCTTGTGTAATTTTATCCAAGAGGAAATATAGCCAGATTTGTCAATCTATCTTCATTCATAGTTGATTAAAGTCATTTTATTACTGTATTAATTTTTATTAATTTCAATATTGAAAAGCTTCTTTCACATGAATCAACAGTATACAAGTTAGGAAAAGTCTTATAGTCCCACTTTAGTCATGAAAAACCAGCTGGTGATTTTTGGCCAGTCACAGTTTCTTTCAGCCCAACTCACCTCACGGGGTTGTTATGGAGAAAATAGGAGGAGGAAGGAGTATTAGATATTTTTGCTGCATTGAGTTATTTATAAAAATAATAAAGGCAGAATAAAAATAAGTAATAGATGGATGGATGGATGTATCGATAGATAAGCTTGGTAGAAATTCATTAAAAACTCATTTCATAATGAATCCCTGAAATTACAATACTGTACATGTCTTTGTGTCTTTGGGATAGATTCTAGTGGCTTTTAAATGATTCCACAGATGTAAATTTTCTTCTAAAATATCTTCACAGGAAAATGTGTTATAAATTTCTATTAGATTTGATAACATCGTCTAAAGTTTTGGGTTTTTTTGCAAAAATGGATGAATAGTGAATCATAGTGAACACTGCCATTATTTGATCTATTTCTTTAGAATAAGTGCCTAACTTTTGGTTAAACAGGCAAGGCATTCAGACATTGTCCTTTTGATTTCTTTTGGCATCACATGAATAGCATCTTTTACACTTTCTCCTGGCCTCTTCATTAAAATTTAATTCTTTTTTCTGTATTAATTACCATTTCCTTACATGTTATAGTTTGATAATAAATGGCCTTCTCCACAATTTGTGGGCACCAAGGAACAATTTTAAAACTTTCACTGCATGTTGTTCAAGGCTGATTCTGCTATTTGCAAATATTGTATCTTTGTGTCAGATTAACTTTTTCCAAAACTTCACATCAGAAAAATAGATAATCCAGAAATATTATTTTAGTTTTGAATGAACTATCCCAATTCTCAACAGTTTTTCTCTATTTCATAAGTATTTCTAAAACCATTAAGTTGCCAAGCGTCAACTGCACCTTTGTTATTTTATCTTTCTCCATGACAGAAAAAGGACCATCTTTATTCTGAAGAACATCACTTCCTTTCTTAAACAGATTAACTCTCAAGTTGTCTGGAACTAGTCTTGGCCAAACAGTGATGTACAATAAATTAAAACATCATTCATTTTCTCTTCTTCATTAAAACCTTGGTATGTACTAGTGTCTCTTTCTTTGCTCCCCCCCCCCAATTCTGTTTGTGTTGATTCTTACTAATATTGTATTTCTCCTCTCCATTATCAATGCTTATGGACTTTCTTTCAGACCTGTCAAATCTTTTGTTGCTTCTAGTGTAGGTGCTTTGAATGTACTAACTTGTATTTCTTCAGATTTTTTTGTTAACTATACATGATGTTGAAGGCATTACACATTTCACAATATAGCCAGACATTGCTTCAATTACCTCATCTGTCAATCTTATTTCATCTTGGTATCATACCTCACTCATTATTCATTATTCAGCTCATTATTCAAATCTTTATTTCTCTCAGATATTGCATGAAAGTCACAGTTATTAATATTTACTGATAGTGTATATTTGGTTTTTAGATTGTTTACTGCCATAATCAGCAAAGAGTTCTGGCAGTGACCGAAGTAAATAAAGGCAGCAAGAAAAATCAGCCAAGAAAACCACAAATACTTTACCTGCCCCAGAGTACATTCCATGCCACCAAGGAAATCTGCTTCTTTCAGCCCATTGTGATTGCTGCTGATATCATGGACTTCAAATCGTAGCCTCTGCACTTCTTCAAAATAAAAATCCACTGTGAATAGCTTTGAGAAGACAGGGTTTATGCAAGTTCTTATAACTTCTGTCCGGTCAACCTATCAATCAAGAGAGTCAGTTATTAGGGTTTTTTAAAGTCATCTAAAACAGATTTGTAATGTAGAACACTTGTGACAAATTATTTTTAACATAATTTCTGTTGAAAACAAAACTTTCTTTAAAAAAATAAGAAATTTTAAAGGATAAGAATCATTCTAATAATACACATAGACTAAAGAAACAGTTTTGGTAGGTAGTTTAAGAGGGACGGAACAAACTGTATCAACTATAGCAACCATTAATATCTCGAGCTAAGTTAACAACCTCACATGAGCTTCTATTTCTAGTACAGAAATGAACTTGTATTTATTGTTACATGTTCTGACAGAGAGAAGAGCAAACAAATCCAGTCTGGGTCTGTAACAGTTTTATTCCTCCCTTCATGACTGGTTTCTGTCCGTAGCCTTGAATAACCTAGGTTGAATTTATACCTGCTCAAGAAGGAATATGAGAGCGTGAAACAGAATATGGTGGCTCTCACTCAGTGATTTGCATCTGTAGAAATTCCAGAGATTATAGAAACCAAATACAATAGCTCTCCTTGGCCTGAAACTAGAGTTATTAGCCATCTAGCAAAATAAGAACATGTCTCCCTTTATGTCCTCAGGTTCTTCATCTGGCAGGCATAGCCTTAAAATCAAATATTGTTTGGGTTTTTAACAATAAGGTATCTCTCCACTGCACAATATTTTCCTAATAAGTGCTGATGGAAAATTAACAAGCTTTCTCTGTGACTTTAATTACTTGATTAATAGTCTTTTGGTTTGTACTGCTGCCTGAAATTGACAAGATCTTAATCATATACATGCTGAAGGCTTTTGCCTCCTAATCAGCAAATCCCTGCAATTGAAAAACCAGTCTTTCTGATGCTGAAAAAAATTTCATATACATGTAAGCCAAAGTACTTTTTTTGCACCATTTCCCTGTAATTTTTTTCATGAATGTTAAATAGTGTATTTCTCTTCCCCCCCCCCCTCTTTCCAATTGTCAGTGTCTTGTTCAGATATCTGATAATCTTACCAGAGACCTCTGAAAAGGCAATCTGAATTAAGGAGTTTTTCTGCTAGTTATAAATTTGGATTGTCTAATAACTTTAGTAATGTGAAAATAAAAATACGGTCCCAATAAACACGTTTTCTAGTACTGATAGTGCAAACCTATGTATTCCACTATATTCAATGGGCCTTATTTCCTATGAAGAATAGTCAGCACTGCAGTTCCAATGACATGTAAAGCATTTTTTACTTATTGAAATATGTAGTTATGCCATTGTCAGCTCCTAAGTATTGATTACATTCAGGAAGCCTAGGAAAGAAATATTATTTATAGGACAAGGGGAAATTAGTAAGAAAAAACATTGGAAGAAAAAAATAACCTATGAATTTGCAATACAAACATAAAGCAATTTACACTTCACTCCAGAGGCCAAGACTATGTTTTTATTAACTATGTTTTCACACCATTTCATCTCCATGCCACAAATGCAAAGCCATTGAAAAAAGGTCACACAGAGTTTTTGTTTTTGCATTAACTGATGTTTGAAAATAGCAACCAGTAACTAATTGAAATTAACCTTTTCCAAATATAGCTGGAATATTGTGTTGGAGCTACTTTGCCCTAGCACTAATTTAATCTGTAAATTAAACTATATGATTAAGTTCATGTATAGACTAAGATATCTACAGTATATCTGCCATTACAAACTGAATGTGACTGACGAGCTATTGCATATATTGAATATGATCTCTATCTCAAATGAGTTTCATATTTGCCTTTTAGAAGAGCACAAACAAAAATAAATATGAAATTATTTGTGTACATTTTAAGAGAACAACATGTAGTTTTATACATTTTTATGTGCCCTGTATTCTGTTTCTATTCCTTCTGCTAATGTCAGATTCATGATTTTTTAAAAATACTATTGTTGCATGAAGAATCATAGGCTTTTTATAAGATCTCAGTGTTACATATTTTGGTTTATCGATAGATCTAAGATATAGAGAAGAAAATGTAAATTTACAACATTTATTTTCTTAACTAAAAATTCATCATGCATGCACATTCATACCATCACATCTTCCACCCACATACAAATCCCTTTTTAAAAAAGAATCATTTTTATTCTTTTGGGAGGTAAAAGTAAGTAAAATACCTGAAAATCTAATATAACCACTAGAAAAGTACCATACAATACTAAAAGAATTAGTAAAAAAGCATTAAACCAAGCCCAAAAGAAAAGAAAAATTGATCCTAATAGAATTGAATTTTTAGAAATGTATAGCCAAAGGTTAGACATAAAAACTGCTACGCCCTTAGGCCATATTGATTGACAGCACCTTTCACCATTGTAAAGATTTGCTTTTTTAAAGTAGGCTTTGTTTTGGAAGAAGGAATGGCACTGGTACCTCCTAAGCTTTGGCACCCTAGGCAGTGCCAACTCAAACCTAAAGATGGCTCTGCTGCCATGCACAGTAAACTATAGAATGATGTATGTTTTTGAAAATTCATATATTCCACTTAAGTCTCTCATTCCCATGTACGCAAGCATACTGTTCCCCTCGTTTTAAAATTGGGCTGAAAAGGTTTTTACTTCTCTGAATTGCTCTCGAATGTAATCACTCAATGTTTTTGAAAGAAGGGCCTTTCAAGTACATTGAAATGACAACTTTAGAAAAGTTCACAGTTTCCTAGACTGATCTAACTTTTAAATGAACCAAGTTAAAATATTTGAGGATAAAACTTTGTGCAATTTTACAGAGAGGGATTGACTGAAATTTAGTTTATAAGATTTCTGAATTTTATTCTTAATTTTTCAATTAATGTGGTACTTTTTTTTAGTACTAATAATATACGCATATCTTTGAAACAATTCCATTTTTACATGACTCAGGCTGATATATAAAGAATATAGTCTTGGTTGAAATGTAGTTTATTTACTCCTGCTTGTTTTTACTGCCACTTAAATTTTGAAATCTAGGAAGAGTCAAATTTCCTTAAAGTAGTTGGGATATCATATAATTATGCCATACCATTTCAATGAATTTGATGTTTTTCAAACTTCTGTTTAAAGAGAGACCTTCCCAGTGCCTTAAGTTCAGTTACAGGTGACAAAAACATACCAATTTTTTTACACTGAGGAATTGAGTAGAGCTGTGAAAATCCTTCAAGAGAGGTGTTTCGGAATGTATACAAGCATTTTCAATGCATCTCTTTGAATAGTTAAAGCAATCAACTTCTTTTCCAGATTGATGCAGCTGTTTCATGAGAACTGTTTCTGGTTGTCTCCTCATGTGTGTGTATACACAACTGTTTCACTGGAAAAAAAACCTATTTATTTAGAAAGATTTTAAAAGCCCATGAATTTAGGTTTGACAAGATGAATCCCTTGTTATCCAACTCTAGGGGGATCACAAAACAAAATATCCTCTAATTAGGTACAATATCTCCTATCAGATAGTTATAGAACTTTTTAAATTTCCTGTAACACCCTATGTGACTAGCACATAGATCCACATTACAGGTACCTCACACTATAAGAATAACTTTATGAAGGGGAGGTCAAATTCCTATGTAGAAAGTCAGCCCACACTCCCCCCAAAAAGGAAATATTTTGGGGGATATTAAAAAAAATCAGAATATTATATTTCCCCAAAGGAATAATGGAGGGGAAAAAAAATCTTAAAAGGGTTTTCTGCCCAAGTTTCCCCAGGCAAAAACTGAGCAGGCCAGCTCTGTAGAAATGCAGATTTGATAATCCTATTCAGAAAGACTGGGCCATCTATTCATAAGCAAAATGCCTTCAGGCACAGCCCCAGAGAAGCAGAACATGACATTTAGGACATAATAGGATTAACCCAGCACCATTAGAATACCAAAAGCTCAGATCAAAGTACATGACACAGGAACAACAACAACCTCAAACAGAAACAACTCCAAACACAAAACCCCAAAAAGGTATAAAAACCCACTTACTCCCAGCTCCATTTTGTCAGCCACCCCAGAAACATGCTGTGTCACTGAAGTTTCTGGCAACTCAGTAAACAGGCCAGCTCTGTAGAAATGCAGATTTGATAATCCTATTCAGAAAGACTGGGCCATCTATTCATAAGCAAAATGCCTTCAGGCACAGCCCCAGAGAAGCAGAACATGACATTTAGGACATAATAGGATTAACCCAGCACCATTAGAATACCAAAAGCTCAGATCAAAGTACATGACACAGGAACAACAACAACCTCAAACAGAAACAACTCCAAACACAAAACCCCAAAAAGGTATAAAAACCCACTTACTCCCAGCTCCATTTTGTCAGCCACCCCAGAAACATGCTGTGTCACTGAAGTTTCTGGCAACTCAGTAAACAGAACCTTCTTTCCAAACAGCCTCCATTTTATTTATTCCCAGCTTGGGCTGGACCTGATGATTATTTTCTTTCAACAATTTGGCGATCCAGATGGGACTTCAGGCTAACCTCACCAATGGACTGGGCCTCGGTAAGCCTCCATCTTGCCGGCAGCAGACCCCTTGTATCTGTGGGTGGGTTTCCCAGACCCTGCCCATCTGGAGCAAGGATAGTAAAGGGAGCTTTGAGTTTGAGCTCAAGGGCTACTTTGGAAAGAAGGTAAATACCTCTAAATTTTAAAGCCCAAGGGAGCGAGGGAAACGTATGTATGTCTGTGTGTGAGAGTAAGAGGACCCTTCTTCCAATCATAGCTGGATCCTGCTCCCTCTAGCCCTTCCTAACTGCAAAAAGGATCTGTTCAAGTGATAAACCCTGGAAAGCATGTGGGTTTGGTCAGAGCACAGGACCTTTTGTTAGGGAAAAGGGAGAGGCTATATGAAAATGGAATGGAAGGGAAAAATGAGAGAATTGGATTTGGGCAACCAGCTGGGAAGTCAGTGAGCAAAGCCTGGATTAGGAGGTTCCCATACTTACTGCTTAAAGGTACAGCAGGTCCTCCCAAACTCTCCTGAGTCTGAAAACCACAGCCAGGAACAGTGTGAGCAGGAAATGTGTGAGCAGGAAAAGGCTGTTGGAAGGAGGTTCCCGTACTCCCTGCGTTGGGGAGCAGCAGGTCCTCCTGGACCTCTTTTTGGTCTGAAAACCATTGGCGGTGTTTCCTTGAAAGGAGGTGCCCTTATTCTGTTAGGGAACCAGAATCCTCCCAGACCACTTTTTTTTTTTGTCCGAAAATTGTCAGGTGGAGCGGCTGTGAGGGAAAGACCTGGCTAAAGCCAATTGAACCCACATCTGAAAGGGAACATGGGAAGCTATAGCTCGAGGGTCATGCGTGGATCCCCTCTAGGGGATTTGTTGGTGGTGTGGGACGCGAGGTGAGTGCCCATCCTAGCCGGTATGAAGAGAAAATGAGCAAGGGAGATATGCAAGGAATAGGCTTTGCTCGGGGACAAAGCTGGAAAACCAATTTGGCTAAATAAAGGAACTTAAAAGAAAAAGGAAAAATAAAATATAGGAACGTTGATTTATTCCCTCTCTTCTATGCAATATGTTTGTTAAGATTTTTTGCGTTCCCTAATTTGAGATTTATGGTGGGAATGACCAGGGTTTGAAAACTGAGTTCTGTTTTCCTCTCCTTTTCTCTTTTCTTTGTCTTTATGTGTGCAAGTGTGTCAAAGTCTTTATGTGTCCTTGAGGTAAATGTAACTGTTAAGTGTCTCTAGTCCCTAGAGAAAAGAATTTTAAATTTTGCTAGGGAAAAATTGTTAAAATAAGCCACCAAAAGAGCATACCTTCACCCTAGTTTTAGATAGATAGATGATAGATAACCTTTATTGTCATTTTTATATTGTGGGCACAATGGCACACATAAAAAATGAAATTTAGTTGCCCGCTCTCAAAGTGAAACATATACATGACACACACCTAAACATACTATGTACAACATATATATAGACCCACATCCCTACATATACATGGGAAATAAATATTAAATACTGTCCATCTTGAATATATAATGGAAGGAGGAAGCTTGAGAGTTCGCAAGGTTAATGCTATATGGAATGAAACTATGGCTGAATCTGGATGTTCTGCTACGGATACCACGAAGCCTCCTCCCAGAAGGTAACAAGGAAAACAGGTCGTGAAGAGGATGGGTAGTGTCCCAGATAATCTTACGGACCCTGCTCAAGCAACGCTTCTGTGCTATGTCCTGGATGGTAGGGAGGGAACTGCCAATGATCTTTTCAGCCATTCTCACCACTCTCTGCACGCCTTCCTGTCTGAAGCAGTGATGCCTCCAAACCAGACTGTGATGCTGTATGACAGGATGCTCTCAATTGTCCCCCTGTAGAAAGTGGTCAGGACAGGGGAAGGAAGATGTGCTTTTCTCATGCGGCGCAGAAAATGCAGGCGCTGCTGTGCCCCGCTTCCACCAGTTTCTCACTGTTTAGCGACCAAGTCAGCCTACTCGTTAGCTGCACACCCAGGAATTTGATGCTGGTAACCATCTCCACAGGTGAATCATTAATGCACAGAGAAGTGGGCTGTGCCTGCCTTTTCTGAAATCAACAATGATCTCTTTGGTTTTTCTGTATTTAAAACTAGGCTGTTTTCCTTACACCAGTTCACCAACCCCTCAACCTCCTTGTGGTAAGCTTCCACCTTGTCATCCTGAATAAGGCCCACTACTGTTGTATCATCTGCGAACTTCACAATATGGTTGGTGGCAAACCTAGCACAACAGTCATGGGTCAACAGGGTGAACAGCAGCGGACTTAAGACGCAGCCCTGAGGAGAACCTGTGCTCAAGAAAATGGTATTAGAGGTATTTGTTCCAACTCGCACATATTGAGGCCTGTTGGTAAGAAAATCCAGAATCCAGTTGCACACAGGAGTGTTTAAGCCTAAAAGGCCCAGTTTGTCTACTAGATGCTGGGGAATGATTGTGTTAAACGCCGAACTGAAGTCGACAAACAGCAAACGCACATGAGTATTTCTTTCCTCTAAGTGCTTCAGGCTCAGATGGAGAACGGAAGAAATAGCATCCTCCATAGAGCGATTTGGTCGGTAGGCAAACTGAAGCGGGTCAAATGCTGGCGGGAGGCTAGATACAATAGTGTCCTTTATCAGCTTCTCAAAGCATTTCATGATGGTGGATGTCAGTGCAACCGGACGGTAATCATTGAGGCCTGCAATTGTGGACTTTTTTGGCACTGGCAAGATGATGGCCATCTTGGCCAGCAAAACAGTGTGAAGACAACTGTGTTCCTTTTTTTCCTCTCTCTGTGCAGTCCAAAGTTATCAGGAGGGAATGTTTTAAGTTCATTTACAGAAAAAAATTTCATTCTTGCATTTACTGCATGTGTTTAAGTGGGTTTTATCTGTCAACTTAACACCTGCAATATTAACTTTAATGTCTTTTCAAACTCTGACTGCAAGCTATTCCCTCTCTTTTACTTCTCCATATCTTATCTTCTGTTCTCCATGCCTATGTCAGAACAACAATGCCTCCCCTGGGAGAGTTACCCACAAATGGGGGAGGGGCCCCTGTTCTCATATCTTTCAGCCCTGCACAATCTTTGGAATCAGAGCACACTGACCCAGACGCTGCTTCTAGAGAAGACTCTCCATTCATTTGAGCCAGGGAATTTGGTTTTGATTCAGCCATCCACTAAAACAGAGCTTCCCAACCTTTTGGGCACCAGGGACTGGTTCTGTGGAAAGAGGTTTTTCTATGGACCGGAGGATGCATGGTTTTGTGTGTTGCCTGCATCTTGCAGATGGGGCTTTGCTTGTTTGTGCGGCTTGGTTGCTGGCATGCCACGTCCTGGTACTGGTCCATGGACCACGGGTTGGGGACCCCTGCACTAGAAAGTTACCATGGAACCAGAGTGGAACAGATCTTCCCAAGTCCTACATCATCCAGATGCCTGTGAAAGCTACAGAGAAAGGAAGGATTCCTGGAACCATTGGCCCCCATGTGAAGCCTCAGAAGACAGCTGAAAAGACTATGGGGCAGAAACTCATTGTAAGGTTTTCTTTCTTGCCTCATTTGTATTGTAATTAGCCAGTTGAATGGATTCATGGAGGGATGGCATTTGGGAATGGCTGGCACAGCAAGTCCTGAACACCTTGGACTTCTGTCTGTGGGAGGGAAAATTTGTCTAGGATGTTTGTATTACTTATCTTATAGAAATAACTGCACACACACACACACAAAATTCAGAACCACACTGAGGCTATCTCCTTCACCTACCTCCATGTAAAGTTCCCCAGGCTGTTTCTTGCTCCATGGCACTAAGGCCTTTGCATGCATACCTTCTTGCAAATTCCATGGGGGAGAGAACCATGCCCCCTCATGCGATTTACAATTCATATGCTCTCACTGAGGAGGTAGCAGGAAAGAGATCTCCAAACACAAGCCCTGAATATGTTGCACTGGTGGACTCATAGTGGGAGACCTAGGACTCACTCTGTGCAATTTAAGAAATATTAATAGCCTGGCTTGCACACTGGCTAACCTCAATTGGACATCACAAACCTGGATGCACTAAGGCAAGAAACAACTCTTGAAAATGGGCAGCCAGTGGTTACTCAGGCAAAACTTGGCTGTGAGGAATTTTGGGGCATGTGCAGACTTGACTGAGAGATCACATCTAAAAGAATTGGCACAGAATATTGAACACTATCAATTTCTTTTCTACCTAACAGAACTTTTGCCCTGACTTTTAGACTTTTATGGGTTGAAGGCTCCCCTTTTTGGGAGCCACTGCAAGGATAATTTTCTACTGCCTCCATCAGTGCCTTCCCCTTTGCATTATCAGTTAAAAAGCTTATTTCCCCACATCCTGGAACCCCCCATAGTAGCCCCATCAAGTCTCCCTGACCAAAGCAATTCTTAATCTTGTGCCAGTAAAAGTGTGTCACCCACACTTATATGGCACAAAGGGGGGATTGTAGGAAGTCAGCAAACCCCCCCCCCCCTCAGAGAAGGAATTATTTTGGGGGATATTTCAAAAAGCAGAATATTATATTTCTCCAAATAATGAATAATGGATAATGAATAATGGAGGAAAAAAAATCTTAAAAGGCTTTTCTGCCCAAGTTTTCCCAGGCAGAAACTGAGCAGACCAGCTTTGTAGAAATGCAGATTTGATAATCTTGTTCAGAAAGACTGGGCCACCTATTCATAAGCAAAATGCCTGCAGCCACAGCCCCAGAGAAGCAGAACATGAAGCAGAACGTGACCTTTAGGACATAATAGGATTAACAACCTCAAATAGGAACAACTCCAAACACAAAACCCCAAAAAGGTATAAAAACCCACCCACTCCCTCCATTTTGTTAGCCATCCCAGAAACATGGTGTATCACTGATGTTTCTGGCAACTCAATAAACAGAACCTTCTTTCCAAACAGCTTCCATTTTGTTTATTTCTGGCTTGGACTGGACCCGATGATTTTTCTTTCAACAGCTACAATATGACCCACTTATGGAATTTTGGCCTTATCGGTAACCCTGGAATGCCAGATAATAATTAAGCATACTCCCTTTAACACATTTCTTAAAAAAAAATTTTTTTAAATAACTTTGTATTCCTGACTGATGGCCTAAAAGTTTTCCAGCATCACTATACATTTCTAATATTATTGTTTTCCAAAGGATACATTTCCAATATTATTGTTTTCCAAAGTTTTGTAAAGCATTTTTCATATGTATAGCGTTTCTCAGTGCATACAATGTAATAAAACTCAAGACTTCAATAGAATGTGTAGCAGATCAAAACCTTCTCTGAAAAGTTGTTTTAAATTATCATACTAAATACAAAGCTAAAATACAAAAGTCCTAGATAAATGTGTTGAAACAATAACCTTCAGCACCAGGAAAATCTCCTGGAGCATAATCCAAAACTGGGTCATTACAACAGAGGAAATATATTGTAATTTCAATACAAAACCTGAGGAAGAGGACATAGAGCAGCCTCCAAAGAGAATTATCTCTCCTCTTATGCTTTGGTAGGAGACCACTAGGGAGTACCAATGCTATAGACTAGAACAGGAAGTTGAAAAGCATCCCAGAGGAAAGCAATTTTAAATCACTTCTGCACTGTTGCCAAGAAAATTGCATGGCTGTGTCCATGAAGTCACCAGAGAACAAGTTTATTCTGATGGGAAAATGGTCCTTTATGGCAGTGTTTCTTATCTCTGCAACTTTAAGATGTGTGGGATTAAACTCCCTCAGCCAGTATGCTGGCTTGGGAATTCAGAGAGTTGAAGCCCATACATTTTAAAGTTGCTGGAATCGAGAAATACTGTGCTAAGCTATTTAAGTTACATAGAAGTTATATTCTACAGAGTGCCGACTGCGTCCCTCACTGATCACACCACGCTGTCCTCCAAATTTAATGCTTTTCACATCCAGTCAAAATCCCATTTGAATGCTGCTTTCCACAAGAGACAGGACATCAAGAAAGGATTGTTTTGTTTGGTTTATAATAGTATAAAATATGCACGAATAAAGGAATAATAGGTTTGGATTTAAGCAATCCCCGCAACACAGCAACAATCAGAGCTTGCAATTGTAGTGCAATTAGTTGCCAAAAATATGTGACCTTTCCCACACTTTGTAGTTATGAGATATATACTTGTGCTCATATTACATTATAGTGTTTTTAATGCCCTTAATGAGTAGTAATTGCATATTGGAAAATTACTGTCGCTGTAGTGCTCACATAAAAAAAGTGATTCCTGCCAAGGAGTGCAATATCCAGCAGCGAGAAGAAGAGTTCAAGCATACTTGCATTTTTAAAGGAAGGCAAGTTCTATATATAGATTGGCCCACACATAGCAATATAACACAGATGCTATGTTTTGTGATGTGAGTGTGAAACCATGCACAATGGCTTAATTTGCATGTGGACCAGACTCTCTTGAGTTATTCAAAACCATAGTTTTAAAACCCTGATTTAGTATTATTTATAAGCCTAGCCACAGAGATTACTGGGGAGCAATATAATCATTGTTGATTGCATTTGTTTGAGTGTTTTGACCTTGTGAGACTATAGGACTGAAATCTGGATTGCTCAGACAATATCATCCTGGTGCTTTTTTACAGTCCAGCATAAATTTATTGCCCATACAATAGCAACTTCAAGCTCAAAGCATTCAACTTGCTGTTAGAGTGGAAATTGCAGAGAAAGAGGGGAGGTGGAGATGATATGAGAACATAACCGAGTTGGAAGGGACCTTGGAGGTCTTCCAGTCCAACCCCCCTAACCCTATACCATTTCAGACAGATAGTTGTACAATCTCTTCTTAAAAACTCCCAGTGTTGGAGCATTCACAACTTTTGGAAGCAGGTTGTTCCACTGATTAATTGTTCTAACTGTCAGGAAATTTCTCCTTAGTTCTAGGCTGTTTCTCTCCTCGATTAGTTTCCATCCATTGCTTCTTGTCCTGCCTTCAGGTGCTTTGGAGAATAGCTTGACTCCCTCTTCTTTGTGGCAACCCCTGAGATATTGGAACACTGCTATCATGTCATCCCTGGTCCTTCTCTTCATTAAACTAGACAGCCAATTCCAGCAACCGTTCTTTATATGTTTTAGCCTCCAGTCTCCTAATCATCTTTGTTGCTCTTCTCTGCACTCTTTCTAGAGTCTCAACATCTTTTTTACATTGTGGTGATCAAAACTGGATGCAGTATTCTAAGTGTGGTCTTACCAAGGCATTGTAAAGTGGTATTAACACTTCATGTGATCTTGATACTATTTCTCTGTTAATGCAGCCTAGCACTGTGTTGGCTTTTTTGGCAACTGCCAGGTACCACATATACTATACCTGTATATTTGGTTTTTCTTGCCTAAATGTAGAATCTTACTTTTTTCACCACTGAATTTCATTTTGTTAGATAGGGCCCAATGTTCTTTTGTCAAGATCCTTCTGTATCTTAAGCCTATCTTCTGGAGTGATGGCTATTCCTGCCAGCTTGGTGTCATCTGCAAATCTGATGAGTTCTCCATCTATTCCCTCATCCAAATCATTGATGAAGATGTTGAAGAGTACTGGGCCTAAAACAGAGCCTTGGGGTGCCCCAGTGCATACTTCCCTCCATGTAGATGGAGTTCCACTGAGGACTACACATTGAGTGTGGTTGGTCAGCCAGTTAGGAATCCATCTGGTGATGATGCTGTCTAACCCACATTTTTCCCACATATAATAAGATTGTAAGAAATTGTAAAAAAGGATGAAAATGTAAATGGTGTGGCTATTGTTGTTGTTGTTGTTGTTGTTGTTGTTATTGTTGTTGTTGTTGTTGTTGTTGTTATTATTATTATTATTATTATTATTATTATTATTATTATTATTATTATTATTATTATTATTATTATTATTATTATTATTATTATTATTATTATTATTATTATTATTATTATTATTATAATAGATAGCCACCTGCCACATAATACCCCAGACTTAATGGTTGTCAAGAAAGAAAAAATATTCTGTCTAGTGGACGAGGCAGTATCGGGAGACAGCAGAATAGAAAAGAAAGAACTGGAGAAGATAGCAAAATACAAAGACCAAGCAAATAGAAATAGAACAATTGTGCCAAATAAAAAGCAAAAGTAATACCAATAGTAATAGATACCTTGGGTGCAAGGTACACCACTCGAACACCATTGGCACTGACAAATTCACTATGAATCAATTGCAAAAGGCAGCTTTATTTGGAACAGTCAACATCCAGTTGCCTTTTGAAAAAGCACCTTTGGAATAGGTAAGTTTTGCTTTAGCCTTACTGAAATCAGTGGAACAAGTCCATCAAAACTAACTTTCTGACTGATTTCAGAGATAAATAACCAATTTAGCCCAGTTCTGCGAATAGCATAGATAATAACAGATGATTACATTTAGTCAAAATACTATTTCCACATTAATAGGAATGTATATAGGGATAGGTGTATTATTCTTATGTATGGAATAAACAGTAGTTTCAAACCAAAAATATAGTACTTAAAAAAATTCTATAAAAAGAACAATAAATTGGTCAAAAGGAACTTCTGGGGAAGATTTGAAAGGGCAGAAAACTCTAGAAAAATAGAAAAGAGGAGGCAATTCTATCAAGTGATTCTGTGAATATGAACATAATGAATACTTTAAGTTGGTAATTATAGTACCTATAATAATTGTTTAAAGAAAAGAGGAGATGTTTGTATGTGTCTGTATATAATGTGTACCCACATATGCACATACACACACACAATACACCAAATAGAGTCACTATGTGAAATGGGCGGCTATATAAATAAGTGCAGAAAAGAACTCACATCTGAATTATGCTCTGGATTTTACTGTACTCAGAATTTCAGCTACTTGTTGTAAAGCTGCAGCCTGGAAAGGTGACTCAGAATCCTAAGAATTTTTTGGATCTCCCTTTCCAAGAGTAGTCCAAGGAATTGCCTGGTATCAACAGTGACTTGAAGATGCATGCAAATACATATATGAAACCAATTAAAATAATGTGTGTGTGTTGTATTAATGCATATATACTCCTTAGAAAGTATACATAATTCTTTATGGATATTCTATGCTATTTTCAAAGTCTATTCTATTTGGGGGGAAAATAATATAACTTCAATTTTGGATGTAGTTAAGCAAAGGAGAAGAGGTATGCATATATGTACCAAATTTTGAAAATGGGTTGTCTATAATTATTTAAGTTCTATTCTGAAGAAATCTCGGCAATTTAGATTAATTAAAATTAGAAATTTAGAGCTTGAAAGCCTAGGATTTTGTCTTATATTGAGAAACAACATGATACCAGCTGTGTCACCTGGAAAATAAAAGAGTTCCACTATGCCAGCAGTATAGCAAAATTTGAAGTTCAGAAACTCATTAAGCTTCAAATTTGTAGACACATTTCGAAGGAGAAGCCATAATCACACTTTCAAAAGTATGTCAGCAATAGAATTTAGAATAAATAAAATATTTCGTGCTCTGATCAATTTTTATTCAAATGAGCTATAAAGTGAACTGAACGTTAGCTAAAAAAACAAACTGTTTCAACTTCTATCATGAAATAGGAACCCAGTCAAAATAAAACAGTAGTATCTATAAGGGCCTTATTTTATCCATTCCAACTTCTTTTCTGGTTATTCTGTTACTAGCAATAGTTTAAGAAGTTTATTATCACCTCATTATCTTGCCACAACATTAAGAATCTGACTACTGCCTTCAGGTTTACACAGTGTTCTCTTCATACTTATAGTACGTTCCTATTACACTATATCTTTAATGCCACCACCATTGGTCTACCACCTGTCTGCATTTAAAGATGTTAAGGCCAGAACAGATATTTTTAGGCATATTTAAGTAACCATGGCAGCCTTTTAAATATTAAGTCCCTGTTTTCAGACCCTTGTTTTTAAATACTTCAAGAGAGTACATATGACACAAATGAAGTCATTTACTTGATTTGTGTTGCACAAGTGTTTGATTTTGTTTAAAAACAACTGCCACCATATGAAAATATTGCCATCATGTTGTCACCATGTCTAGAAAGAAAGAATGTTCTTTTTCATAAAGTACAATGATGCTATTATTATGCAGATTTTTATTTGATCTTTATTTGATTATGAAAAGAAGTGAAACCTCATTACATTGTTCACATAATTTGCAATTTAATGAATTGCCTATAAATAGCAATGTAGTTAAGCATTTAATGCTGCTTAACACACTTGGATAACCAAAGCATTACTAATATTATTTTCAGAGATGGATTGATGAATTGTATCAATTGATAAAGATCCAGTGTAGCTATTAATTTAAGAAATACTATTTGCTAATGACACATTCTTAATGAAACATTTATTAATTCACTTTCAATTGAATAATCCAATAGCAAATCAATTATGTCAATAAGGCATGACAATTTTGTAATTATGTAAGATATAATACAATCGGCCACAATTTCCTCCAACTCTTTCTGAGGTAAAAGAAAGTTTAGAAATCAACCATTCTATTCATAGTACAATATTTCCTGAGATACAGGAACCAGACTAATGTATTGACCTAATTGAAAAATAGCATCTGTTGAATCCTATTCCATTTTTTATTAGGCATCTAAGGGCACTAACCTCAGCATCCGTGATGTTGCTATTGCTATGCAATACCCTATTTGTCTATCATAGAAGGAGTCATGCTAGAAATGTACATGCTATTACGAGCATTATTTCCCTCATTCTAAGCCTTTATTCCTTGATGTTCTCACTCTTCTGACATATGTTAGGTCAGGAACCTACAATCTTAGAAATAGATAGAATTTACATTTAGACTTTCAGAGAAAGAATTACTGGGCTGAAAACAAAGCCAATTACCATGATGAAGAATGAAGAGCCAGCAAGTAGACCAGCTCTTCAAACATCTCCAGACAAAAAGAAATTGCCCACAAATCAGCCCCTGACCATATCATGAGACATGATCAACATCACTCACTGATGAGTTTACAAAATGTTATTAATGGTTTTATAGTACAACATTTCCTGGGATATAGGAACTAGGCTAATGTATTGACCTAATTGGAAAATAACAAAGGTTCTGAAAAAGTGACACAAATAGACAGAGTTTTCTATGATAGAATCTGTGCTGTATTGTTCAGTTCCATATTGGGATTGCCAGTCATCCTGTAGAAAATGGCAAAGTAATTGACACAGACAAAAATTGTGTTATCTTGTTTCAAATTGAAAGACGCCCCGTGCAGCAGATTTCACCAGGGATAGCATATAGCTAATGAAAAAAGTACAACAACAACAAAAAAACATTAGACATTTAAACAATATTTTTATTGATCTTCCCCATCCATATCCATTCTTTTATACCATTTCTTCTAAATAATATCTTTCTATTATTTCTTCTACCCTTTTTTTCTCTGTCATCAATCAAAAGCAGATGAAACTAAGCATTTGGCATATCTACCGGTACTTACAATCAAGTGAAACAAAATCAAGTGAACAAAAATGAAAAGTGATTAAATTTGAATTACTTTTTGTTACTTCTGTACTTAGCATTTTTAAAAGCAGCCACTAAAAATCATATATCAACAGGAAATTTGGTATTAGTATGGAATTCACAAATTGGCTCTAGGCTCTAGTCTAGACCACATAGGTTTAGAATCATTGCCTGAGTTCAATCATTGGTTAAGCCATAATATGTGTTTGTTTTGTTTTGGCTTAATATGTTGTAAACTGAGACCTTATGTTTTGAAAACAAGATTTGCAGTTTAAACCAATATATTACTGCGCACTAACAATTGTGACTTTCTAAAAAAACAACAACCCATAGTTAATATAAAGCATGACTTAGCATAATTTATTAACCAGGTAATAACTAGATGCATATATACAATAAACTTTAACATAGTACTTTTGGGGGGCCTTATTGTCTTGTGTGAGTCCATCCATAGTAATTTATTCAACAAATCATAGTTAAACCATGACGAGGCATGTTGTATGAACACAGCCATTATCAAGAATGTTTATGTTCAGAAGGACAACATAATTACTGCATTTAGAATACTATGCCATGAATTTAAAGAATGTTAAGATTTGGAACTGGATTTATGTATGGTATGCTTATGATGATCATATAGGAACTGGATTTTCAAGTCAGTCACAGAACTTCAGTGAGTACTTTTTGAAAAAGTCACTGTCCTCAGCACATTCTACTTTACCAATTTGCTATTACAATTAGAAAAAGGAGTATTGTCTTGAGTTCCTGGTTGTGGAGTTCCCATTTGTCCTTATTCAGCTCAGAGAACATGACCACCTGGTATTCATGCTTAGTTTTACCAGCATTCCAATGTTACTTTAATCTCCTAATGATATGAAGTGACACTCCATGTTCTCATACTCTATAGGAAACTCACTCAATGTAACATACAAATAGAACAATAAAATTATTTAAAAACAAAAACCAAGAGAGAAGGAAGCTCAACCACAGCCTCATTCTTATTTTGTGGGTTTGGAGCTTTGTATCCTTTGAACCGCAGCAGTTGGAGGGAAAAACAGAGCACACTTTTGTTTTACACAGTATAGATGATAATATCCATTTCTATGGCCCTGGGATTATTAATGTCAACTTTATACAGTGAGGTAACAAAGTTTTCTGCTATTATTATTCCCTCACTGAACAAACTCCCTCACTGGACAATTATACAGTCTTTGCCCTAATGGCAGAAAGCTAAAGATTGCCTTTCAATTGATTAAATGCTTAATCTTGCAGCTCAGTCTATTTCACCAATTGAATAAACAGCAATGCAGTAAATTACTCACAGTAAATTCAGTGGAGAATTACCTACAGATAATTATGTACAGGATTTCAAATTGTTTTGGCTATCTGAACAGGAGTTACAGTATTTCATTATTTTGAATAACAAAAATGTTGGTTGAATATGATTAGGAGGAAGTCATATTAGTTTTGATTTTAATATGTTTCACTATTGTACTGGAGCCTGTCAAGGAGGCAAAATTAAAATGGCAGCAAGCTGAATTATTAGTAAATATAGGGTTTTTTTACTTGACAATTCTGTTGTAGATCTACAGATTTCCATCTCTGCTTTTAAAAAATCAGCTTACTCTCATATTTTTAATTGAATATCTCAGTTTTGTGGTCACAATTTCAGTTGAGAGATATATAAAAAGGTTGCTCTAGTGAATATACAATTTTATTATTTGTCTATTTTCAGCTGTATCAGTTCTATACTATTACTTTCTTATCATTACTGGTTGTAACTCTGTTCATAGTCTGTAAATAACTTGAAAGTAGGGCAAAAACAAACAAACAAATGAACAAACTTTTACTTTATAAAAGAACAATATTTAATTAAAAGAATGCCATGTCTGAAAGATGGACAATGAGCTGAACACAGAGATATAATTAGAAATATTTTATTTGTGGGTGAATTCAATTCAGTATTGC
The DNA here is from genome assembly GCA_023970755.1 of Azemiops feae. Lineage (NCBI taxonomy): Eukaryota > Metazoa > Chordata > Lepidosauria > Squamata > Viperidae > Azemiops > Azemiops feae. The sequence continues at coordinate 252,118 of JALGBA010000984.1, read as the reverse complement.
AAATATGCACCTCTTACCCAAAGATTCTCTATATTTGAAGCTTGTCACAGGGATTAATACTTCTTAGACATGGATGAAAAATACTATGGAACAGTATTCCCCAAACTCATCTCATTTGGATGTATTAGGGCAACACCTCCTAGAATTTCCTAGAATATCTGTTCCCAAATTAAGGAAGATTGTTTTAATACAGTTTAAGATGCAGGTAAAGGCCACCACAACTGATGGGCAACTAGTGACAGATCTCTCTTTCCATAAATACATTTTCCATGCATCTTCCAGATTTCTCCTCTAAATATAGGAAATTGATGGAAAACTACTTATATAATATTTTCCAAAAATTATGTCATTCTCTGTATCATGTAGGCAGTTCTTTGCCCAACATGGGCTGCAAGCCAGTTGCTACTTTAATGCCTTGTTTATTTTTAATGAAAAGGCTGTTTATGTTCTGTGTTTCCAGCTTTAAAGTAAATAAATAAAGTTGCTTTTGGGTTGAGTGTAACTACTTGTAGACAGTTTTCTTTGCAAGTTTTCAGAAGAGGTTTATCCCAGTCTTCTATTTTGACTTTGCATTCTGATTTATAATCCTGGAATTTTCAGGAGATCTCAAATTCAACTTCTGACCTATGTAACTTTTTTAGATTAAGCAACATCCCTTAAGGCAGTGGTGGTGAACGTATGGCACACGTGCCAGAGGTGGCACTCAGAGCCCTCTCTGTGGGCACGCGCACCATCGCCCCAGACCCGCCTCCCTCCACGGCCCCCTCCTCACCAGCAGCCCCCCCGGAGGAGAGTCACCCCTGAGCGCAGACATGGCAGCCGAGCAGTGGGAACAAGACTTCGCCCTTGCACCCATCACGTGCAGTTGATGCTGTGGGGCGCGGGCCAAGGGCATGGCTGCCGTGGCGCTGCTGGGCCGCCTGGGTGATCTGCGGCGGGCCGTGGAGGCGGTGGGTGGCCCCATGGGCAGGCGGGCCAGATGCGGGGGCAGTTTTTGGGCACTCGGTCTCTAAAAGGTTCGCCATCACTGCCTTAAGGGCTGCCAGCTAGTTTGACTTCAAATTATAGATTTCTTCTATTTCATTTATTTGTTTACTACAAAATATAATGTATATTTTGCCATTATATGCAAGCTGTACATGGCTTAGTACTATGGCCAGGACTGATAGAACTTTAAAAGACTTTGCTGGCCCAGAACTTACTGTCATTTAAGATTTCCCACAATGTCCCTGATCTGCTTTTACTCTAGGACATTTTAAGAAATTTAAAGCTCAGCTCACCTCCTCCAATTGTTAGATGCATCTAAAATGATAAAGATGTCAGTTATAGCTAACAAAGGTAAGCTGTTAACAAAGACCACTTCATTGCTTTCTAAAATTATGACAAATTATACCTTTGATAGGTGGTGACAAAGATCTAGATGGCTACATCCCTGATGACATTCAGGAAGCTATTAAAGATCTGGCTATTATCTCAGGTCTTGGAGTGGGTTGATAGTTGAGCCCTGTTGAATTGTTTATATGTTTATCTTGTTCATCTTTATATATTTATTTATTCAATTTTTATAGCTGCCATCTGAGTGTGCCCATTTTGGGGATGTTAAAATTCCAAAAGTATAAAGCAATTAAAATAGTAAAAGCAATAAAAACAATGAAAAACATACAGAAGAAATAAACCCAGCACCTGAGATATTTAACCAGTTAACAGGAAAGGCAGGAAGCAGGATCCTTAACACATTCAATGCCCCAGGCTCAGGAATACAGTGAGGTTTCTAAAGCCTTATGAAAGACCAATAGATTGGGACCATTCTAATATCTGAAGGGAGGCTATTCCACCTAGCAGGGTTTATTGAAGAAAAGGCCAATTTTCTAGTCCCTGCCAGTTGACACTCTTTGGCTAATGAAATTTGCAGCATGCCGAATCTGCTGGATTAAATTGGATGGGTAGTATGTCATTTTGTTTCGTTTTGGTTGCCACAGGACTGGGAGGGGGATGAGTGATTTTAATGTTAGCCTAAACAATATTTTGTCCTGTGGGAACCAAGGTCATCGCTGCCTGGGAATTTGGCAGGCTGAGTGGTTAGAAAGCCCACCAAAGTATTCTATTGGGATTACTTTGATTAAATAGTGCTGGAGTGGGAAGTTCAATTTTGTAACATTGTAACACTTTGGAGGGAACTCCAGACTTGGTTTCACTTTTGACTGTGCCGATACTTTGTAGCCAATAAACATGTTCTTTAAGGAAACCTCTAGCCTTGGAGTTCTGCTTTTACTGGTCTCATCTATCAGAACCATGACATTAAACCAAGTCTCTTTAAAATTTTAAAACTTGGGGTCCTGAGCACCAGTCACCTACGTAATCCTTGTAGGAGGACGACAAAGACTCAGGGAAGAAATTGAGATGCAGAAGAAGGGAGGATCGGCCACTGGCCTCAGTGCGGCATCGGCAAATGGGATGCAGGCTACAGCCCAGGCAGAGAGTGCAGCTCCTGCAGCTGGAGCAAGGCCGAAAGCCCAGGCGATCCCATCGGAGAGGCTGGGGAGCAGGAGGGAATACTGATCCTTGGAGAGAATTGGTGATTGGATGCTGCCCTGCAGCGAAGGAGCACCTTTAAGGCTGCTGAGGCTGAATTCCCATTGATCTCATCCCACACCTCTCGTTCACCTGTGCTGAGAAAGGCAAAATGGCCGGCTGGATGGGATGAGTCAGGGGAATGGAGATACCTGACTGCCATCCATAGCCACTCCATTGAGCGGCTGAGGGAGAGGTTTAATTGACTCAAGATGGGGGAAGTAGAACTGATTGCCTGCCATGTGATTTCCAGTGGACGAGGCGACAGACACTCCCCAACCCTTCCACCTCCTCGGCGAAGCCCAAGCCCCATTGCGATGGTCCATGCTGCATCCCCGCTATCTAGACCAGCCTTGACATCAAGTCCAGTGCATTGATAGAGCCCCGACCTAGGTCGGCACCCTGCGAGCCCAGGAGCCCAGCCGAGGGGTTTCCAGGGAAGGACTCCTCTATGACTGCAGCCCCAGTGACCAGACATACAGCAAGCGTACTGGGGGCAACAGCCTGTGGATCCACCTCCTATCAAACCCAAGTTTGATGGGGACCCCGAGAAGCTGTCATTCTTCCTGAAACAGGTGTGGCTCACCTGAATCGTTATGCTAATGCTTACTTGGATGTTGCCAGGAATGGTTGATGGCGTAGCAGCAAACCTAGAAGGGGAAGCTGCCAAATGGGTGACTGGCCTATACGATGAGCAGGCTGTACCAGATGCTAATCAACCTCCCCATGGTACTTAAGCTAGGCATTTGTGCCAAATTATTGCCCATAGCCATGAAGTTTGAACAGGCAGATGGATCTCTTATAAGGGAAGCTCCGGCCACTCACTTAACCAAACCAGGGTACCTAGAAATTGGGGAGCATTGGGGCTTCTGGTTTGCGATCGCGGCACCGGCAGATGTGCGGGGCGATTGCGCTCTCCGCCGTCCGGTTTTCTCCCGCTGGAGGACCTTGAAAAGGGTCAAAAGTCACCCTGGAGGGGCGATGAGCGTGAAGAGGACCTCCTGCTGATCGCAGAAGGGCAGCAGCCCTCCCATTTGGTCCAGGGCAGTTCTTCAAACTGATGGGGAAAAGATCGGCCATTAACGTGGCCCATCACTAATGCCGTTACCAGCCAAGGCCAAAATTACTACTAAGCACTTCGAAAGCACCGCGGAGGAACTGGGTGAGATTTTACCTTCTTTGTATCCCAAGTATTTTCCTGGAAAAAGCTTCTTGAAACTTCTTTCCCCTGTGAGAGAGGGAAGGGAACGTTTCTGTCCCACCCTCTAAAATGGCGGCACCTGGCTACTTGGGGAAATTAAGCTTTGAAAAGAATAACTAACTAACTGGATTTGCATTTCTTTTTGATGTTTGGAGACCCCAGAAATTCCTACCTTAATGGGGACCTGCTATCTATCTACTTCTAAACAAGATTAAACTGGATAAAAACCTAGCCCTTCTGAAAAGGATTCTAAATGCTATCGGGGACATCTTGTGGCGAAGCTTGGTACAACAAGTGAATATCCTTGACAAAGAGACCTGTTTACAGCCTAGACCTTCCTTGGTATTATCTAAAAGACATAAAAAGCTGAAACAGCTGGGAGGTGAAACTGGCTTTTAAGAACTGTGGAGGTGAATACTTACTGACTTTTGTTTAAAAAATAGCCTCCGCTAAAGGATTATTTATAATCATCTCAGAAATGGAGGAGGATCAGCAACAAACTTCGATCCATTATAAACTTATACTTGAAAAAATTCTTGAAGCTACTGAGATAATTAAATCCAGACTGAAAGATAAAGGTGCCAGCTTGAACCTTCAAACTGAAACCCAGATTCCAACTAAAGAACTTACAATCCAGAAAATAACAGAAGCGGAAGAAATCAACACCAAGACAGAGGACTTAACAGAACAACAATTCCAATATATTGAAAATTCTGAAAATCAAGAAAGTAATACCAAGACAGAGGGCATTAAAGATTAACAACAGCATATTGAAAACCTAGATAACCAAACAACGATCATAAAATTGGACATGACCTTTTACTTAAACCAGAAGAAACCTGAGGAAGAAGAAGACCAGATCGAATTGAAGATAAAGATGCTAGAGCAAATATGGAGATCTGAGCCACCAGGGCAACAACTTAACGAGTATAAATGGACCAGTTCCTTTGGAAAATTGATGACTAGATGATCTCCTTTGATTCAAGCAACATGTGCGAGAATGAAGGGAGATCTATCTGATGATTTAAAGGCACTGGTATGGAAGCCGGGTTGGCATAAAAAGAAAGCTAGAGTTAGGTTTAAAAAATGGGGTCTTTTGATTTATTAGAGAGATCCTAAAGTCTCAACCAATGGGCTAAAATATTTAGGATTTAGATTTATAAGGGAAATGGAAATTAATTATTAAGAATTAGAACTATCGTTTAGCCCAGAAAATATAGATGATGGATTTGAGACAATAAAGGTTACTCTATTAGTAAGTGGTGATGTATTAGGATGAGAAATAGAAAATGTTTATGAAATAAAATAAGAATATATTTAAGTAATATGTGTATTTTAGATATTATAATTTGTGTGTAGTGAAATAAAGGAAATTTGGGTTACCAGAAAGTTAAATACTATGGATGTTAAAGGTTAAATTGGAATACTGTAATTAAAAATTAGGTAAAACTTAAAAACAGGATATGGATATGTATAAACAAAAAATATACTGATAAATGTTTTAATTGAGCCTGTCATGGTTAGAAATTTACTAATTTAAGTATGATATATTAAATGTTAAGGGAAATAGAGAAGGAATTTTTGATAATGGAACCTGAGATATGTATTAAAAATTCTGTTATTGAACTATTGATTACCCAGTCACCACGCTGCTTTCCAAATACCTCGATGTAAAATTGGAAAACCAATAAAATTTGTAATATAAAAAAAAGAAATTGGGGAGCATTGGGAAATCATCCGCTTCGTAGTGGTCCCCAAAATGACTGAGTGTAATTTTGGGATTGGCCTGGCTTGATAAATGGTGCCCTATGATCTGGTGGGAAAATGGAGTGAGGACTTTGAGGTTAGCAATGGGGCCCTTGCCTCCTACTCTGGCCAGTGAAATGTGCAGGACTACTGCAAATGAGGATCAAGGGCACTCCCTTGAGACTCTGAAAGCTGTCATAGGCCCCCTGCCTGGGACTCAGCTCATCCCAAGTGAATACCGGGACTTAGCTGATGCATTCAGCGAGAAGGAATGTGACATCTTCCCCCCCCCCACACCGAATGACTGACTGTGCCATTGAGATCTTGCCAGGTGCCAAACTTCCCAAGCCCAAGATGTATTCTATGACCCCCCTCCGAGAATTGAAAGAGCTGAGAGAGTATAGCGATAAGAACTTAGCCAGGGGATTCATTCAGCTAAATCCTGTGTAGCTGCCCCTGTGCTCTTCAAAGAGAAGGATCGATCGCTGAGGCTGTGCTTTGATTTTAAAGGGTTAAATGCTGTCAGCGTGGAGAATATGTACCCCCTCCCCTTAATGAAAGACATGCTGGCCCATTTAGCAAAGGGAAAGTTTTTTACCAAGTTAGACCTAAGAGAAGCATACTATCGAGTGAGTATTAAAAAAGGTGATGAGTGGAAAACAGCTTTTAACAGCCCCCTGGGAAGTTTTCAATTTAAAGTTATGCCTTTCAGACTGCCGTATTCATGCAATTGATCAATCAGGTGCTGCATGGCCACCTGTACAAAGGGGTTCTAGTCTACCTTGATCACATCCTCATTTACACACAGACCATGGCAGAGCATATAAAATTAGTGCGTGAAGTATTCAGAAAACTGCTGAAAGCCAAACTTTACGCAAAACTCTCCAAATGTGAATTCCATCAAACGCATCTAGACTACCTCCTTCCAGTGAAGGAGTGGAGATGGATCCAGCCAAGGTAAAGGCCATGATAGAATGGCAGCCCCCACGGACCCATAGGCAATTTCAAAGTTTTTTGGGATTCACAAACTTCTACCGGCAGTTCATTCCCTCTTTTGCTAAGATAGCTTTGCCAATTACTGAACTGTTAAAAACCGGAAAAGGAGGGGGAATGCCACGACCTTGTCAACCCCTGCCATGGTCTATATAATGCCAAGCTGCGTTTGAGAACTTAAGAAGACTGTTTGCCACTGAACCTGTTCTCAAACACCCTCACCCTGATGAGCAATTCATCATCCAAGCTGATGCCAATGATGTAGCTGTGGGGGCAGTTCTACTACAAAGAAACCAAAGGGGAGACCTGCACCTACACTTCCAGAAAATTAACAGACACTGAACGAAGATGGGCTGTTCGGGAGAAGGAAACTTTTGCAGTGAAATGGGCCCTGTTGACCTGGCATCATTTCCCCGAAGGGGGTAAGGTGCCTTTTGAAGTATGGACTGATTATAAAAATTTAGAGACATTGAAAAACCCCCGTAAGCTTTCTCCCAAACAGGTCCATTGGGCGCAGTATTTTAACCATTTCAATTTTACTTTAAAATATTTCCCCAGGGGAAAGAACATTTTGGCTGATGCCTTATCCAGAATGCCCCAGTATAAAAGCCACTGTGAGGAGATTGTGAGCTCTGTTACCACAATCAGTCTCTCAAATAATCCCTGGAGGCCAGGTGCAGGCAAAATCACCTGAGCCAGATAGCCCTTTGACGAAAAAACTTAAGGAGGAATTAAAAACCTACTCCTGGTTCCAGGCAAATAAAATCTTACTGACTTATCGAGATGGGCTAGCTTAGAAGGGATCAAAACTATACTTGCCCAAAACCCTTAGAGTTCAAGCACTTCAGCACAGCCACGATGCCAAACAAGCTGGTCACTTTGGATTTCTAAAGACTTTACATCTGGTCAAAAGATAATTTTGGTGGCCAGGTATGAAAAAAGTCATGTGAAGAGCTGTGCAACTTGTGCAGCCATGAAGAAATGACCTGGGAAACCTCCTGGGTTATTGCAGCAGGTAGCAGACCCCTCCCAACCCTGGGAGGAGATTGCCATGGATTTTATTGCCAAATTACCAGAAAGTAGGGGAAATACAGTAATATGGACTGTCATTGACCTTTTTTCAAACCAGGCTCATTTCATAGCCTGTTCCGGTTTCCCCTCTGCAAAAAAGTTAGCCAAGCTATTCCTTAAACATATCTACCATCTTCATGGAGCACCAAAAAGAATTATTTCGGATAGGGGAGTACAATTTACTGCAAGGTTTTGGAGGGACTTCCTTAAGCTGATTGGATCCACACAAGGACTGTCATCAGCTTTTCATCTGAATATGAATGGAAAAAGTGAACTCAATGGTGGAGCAGTACATTAGATACTATGTTGATTACAAACAGACTAACTGGGCTGACCTCCTCCCTTTTGCTGAAGTAGCTTATAATAATACCGTGCATAGCAGCACTGGACTTACTCCTTTTAAGATACCTACTGGTCGAGAATTCATTCCTATGCCTGAGTACCCGCAGGAGCTTCCCATCTCTCAAACCTTAGATCAGTGGGTGACCTCCTGGAGAACTGTTTGGGACAATGCAAAAAAAGATTTAGTGCAAGCCTCAAAAATTTATAAAAAGCAGGCAGACAAGAAACAGTCTCCTCAGAAGCTATTTCATGTGGGGGAGAGAATCTAGCTCTTTACAAAATACTTAAGGCTCAAAATACCTAGTAAAAAATTAGGACCAAAATTCCTCGGTCCCTTCCCCATAGTTCGGATTATAAACCCTGTTACAGTAGAATTAAAACTCCCTCATCTGTTGGGGAAAATCCACCCTGTTTTCCACTGAAGCTTACTAAAACCTCTCAGGGAGTCCTCCTTAAGACCGGTTCCTAAGAAAGCATCTGGTCCCCTTTTGGTGCAGGGGGAAACACATTATGAAATTAAACGAATTCTTGATTCTAGATTGTACTAAGGGAAATTACAATATTTAGTTCAATGGAAGGGATACCCACTATCAGAAGCTACTTGGGTAAAAAGTACTGACGTCAAGGTAGATAGACTAATACAGACATTTTTTGATAAACATCCCTATAAGCTTCGGGGAGGTTCCTAACTCTAACTTTTGTTTATCTGCAGGATTTGTTCTTTCTCTAGGGACCCGACTGTCAACACTGCAACGATCCTGGCCGAAGCCATTTTGTTTCATTTTTGGTTGCCACAGGACTGGGAGGGGGGAGGGGTGATTTTAATGTTAGCCTAAACAATATTTTGTCCCATGGGAACCAAGGTCATCACTGCCTGGGAATTTAGTGGGCTGAGCCTTCCGTTAGAAAGCCCACCAAAGTATTCTATTGGGAAACATAGTTGATTACATAGTGCTGGGGTGGAAAGTTCAACTTTGTAACATTGTAACACTTTTGGAGGGAACTCCAGACTTGGTTTCACTTTTGACTGTGCCGATACTTTGTAGCCAATAAACATTTTCTTTAAGGAAACCTCTAGCCTTGGAGTTCTGCTTTTACTGGTCTCATCTATCGGAACCATGGTCTCATCTATCGGAACCATGACATAGAGACTCTTGGAAAAAGGTGGTCCCTCAGTCCCAAGCCATATAAAAATGACAACCAGCACCTTGAATTGCACCAGTAACCAATACAACTCATCCAATAGTGGTGTTAGTGTGCTGTATATCTGGCACCATTTATTATCTGCACAGCCACATCGTGCACTAATTGAAGTTTCTGAATGCTCTTCAGGGACAATCCCATGTAGAGCGTATTGTAGTAGTATTATCTTTGGGCCTCTAATAATATTTCTTTTCTTTTGATATACTTTTGTTATCCTACATTTCTAACACTGGCCTCTAAACCAACTAATTACCTAAGGTACTTGTCTTGACTAGATTCTAAATATGTTCTTAATAGTCTTGCTACTGAATATATAGCATATCACCAGAAAGTCTTTAGTCATAAAATCCACAACATTTAAACTACTTTTTATTATGTAGGTTGTTGATATAAATTTCAGAATCAATCTAGGAAAGGAGAAAAATCCAACTTGGCCTTTCCAGAAAAAAGGCATTTTTAGAAATCTTCATACTGCAATTGGTTTTGACCAAGTATGATTATGTAGGTAATATTTGGAGTTTTTTTTAAAGATGTCATTCCAGACAAACGCGTTAAAGTATGTAAGTTCTAACATATTAAATTAGTTAAGATTAGTTAATAATGTTGAGTAGTATTGGATAATTACGTTTGCCACAGATTTCTATTAAATTGTTTCTAGTATGTATAAAAATCCTGGCAGTATTGTGAACTGAATGTCAAATGAAAAGACAAAATATACTTTTTAGCTTATAAATTGGACCAAACCTATTACAATCGAATAAATACTTCATGTATTATATTATAGACCTCTGAGTTGATAGCTCAGCAACTCAGAATGCTCTGTGGTTTATCTCATCAATAAAACCGAATTATTTTAAATAATATCTTACATCTAGGAGCTATAGCTGGGTGATCTATCATTTAAAATGACTATGAAAAAGAACAGTTTGCAGAAGTGGTTTGTTATGTATTGTATTATCTATATCATAAGCTTTCTTTTTTATCTTCTACCACAGAACAATTGCAAATAACTCATTAAATCATTTATATTTCTTCCTTCCTCTCTAGCAAAAAGCAAACAAACCATAAACAAAAAACAACATGCAGCACTTATAAGCATCCAGAAACCATACTGCATCTGTGGGCACTTCATGTCAACAGCATATGATTTATATGCTTGCTGGTCCCTCCCTTTCTCTTTCATACACCAATCAGGAAACAGCAGGCATTACTTTCTCACATATTTTCTCTTGACGCCTTTCCATAACGCTGCTTTTGGTATTGTCTACTTCTAATTCTATCCCAGTCTCATATATTTTAGATTTTTTTATTCTGATTGGTAGAGGGCCATTTGGTGGAGTGATTGAAGCACCAGGCTAGAAACCAGGAGGCTGTAAATTCTAGTCCCATCTTGGGAACAAAACCAGCTGGGTTAGGATTAGGCCAGTCTCTCTCTCTTAATCCTTAGGAAGCAATGACAAACCACTTCTGAAAAACCTTGCCAAGAAAACTGCAGACATTAGTTCAGGAGTCAAAACTGATTTAAAGAAAACGCACAAACACACACACACATCTGTAGAGGAGCACAAAGATGACCTTTGAAAAAGTAGGAGGCAATTGTTAATAAAATAGGGAAGCCTAGGAAATCAAGAAAGCCTGGACAGAAACTAAAGATTGTCCTGCCTTGATTCTTTTTGGTACAAGAAGGAAGGAGGAGAATATGATATCAGGCTCTCAAAATTCTGTTGCTATATCCTGTATCTTTTAGGTATCTGGGTTTTTTTTTTGTGGTATCTGTTTTCTGACCTGGCCTATCTCAAAGGGCCACTCTTATCTGACTGTAACAAGGCAGCAGCTGACAGCAAATATGTCTAGAAATTTTTTGTTGGCCTCCTCCAAAATAACACAAAAGCTTATGCATGGTTATGCAACTCCTCTTTATGCAAAGTGTTAAAAAAGAAAGGAAATCCACTAAGAAGGCAAATAATGAAGACATACAGTACGTAGGAGTTTGGATCAGACCTAAGATGATATATATGGAGTGAATGCAGAATCATTGTTATATATTGTTGCTATTACATTACACTTTGAGTAATTATTACCTTCAAAAGTAGCAACACTGAAAAAGATTGACAGATCTTAAAGAAAACTAGCAGGGCAAAACTAGGGTGGGAGACTACTGAAATCACAGGGTTATAAGCTAAACTGAGAGGTTTAAAAATCATTCCGGAATACCATATATTTTTCACTTTATGGCCCCAAAATCACATTCATGGAGCTGTCCATGTCATTCACTTCACTTGACTTTACTCCAAATCTTTTGAAATATAAGTAAACAAATCTGACCAAACAGAAGACACAAATGAGCAGATATTTGACAGTAGGGGACTTATGCTTTAATAGTCTAATTGTGTCTGCAATGAATATGTGATTTAACATTTACTTTGCAAGGAATAAAAAACCAGTTTTGTGACATATCCACTGCAGGCAAGAGTATTTCTCTCAAACTTTCAATGCTTAAGTAGTCTGAAAGCCTTCCTGGTAAAGTAAGTCTGTATCTTCTGTTGTGCATCTGTCTTGGTAGCCTTAATTTTTGGCACTTCTATTTACAACTTCACACTTAAAAATAAAATCACATCACATTTCTCAGCCTGTGATACATTACATTAGTCATTTTCTTTTCCTCATTATATTGTAAGGAACAAGGGAAATTAAGGGGCATGTCACATTGGCAACAGTTATCTAACTGCTGGGTAGGCAGCCATCTGTAGGTAAGATACAAAGATACCACACTTGTATACACACATACACAGATGTGTGTAATTCCCAATATATGACTATGATTATGTTTTCAAATAGATCATGGATAAAGTTTTCAAACAGATCATGGACAATGTGATAAAATTATATAAACCACTGATTAGAATTTGATAAACTCAAATTTATAACTTTTTAAAAAAGTTTATGTTCATTTCTTTTGTATTTTTCTCAGCCATTGACAGCACTTAATGCAATCACATAAGAATAACCTTTCTGGATCAGACCAAGACCAACTCCATTCAGGAATATTTTTCTCTCAGTAACCAGAAACTTCTGGTGTGCTTACAAAGACATTGAGTTATATTTTCTCCTGCCAGGTTTCCCTTACAACTTGTATTTGCTCAAATGCTATCCACAATCCAGTATTAACACTGAACATCCAAATGTCATCTGAAGATAGATCTATCCTTCACAAAGTTATCTAAATTCCCTTTTAAAGTCCTTTAAAATCATAATGTTTGGAGGCAAAAAAGTTCTCCAAGGTTGCCAAGTCTTGAGGTAACACATTATGTTTGATTTATTGTGTTCACTTTTAAAATAGTTTGGCCATATCCTTTTTGCTTCACATAGGAGTGGGATCTCAAGTAAGCCCTTTCTCAATCAGATCCGACTGGGAGAATTATGTTTAAAGAGGCAGCCTTTGATGTAGCTACTTCCTATTTATTACATATATAGGAAATACCTTACAGTCCAAGGGCTATAGATTAGATCAAGAAGTCTAACATACCAGATGAAGGCATGGGATACTTCTTTTATGTTGCAGTCAAAAAACCAATGTTTGGGTTTTTGACAACAACATGTCCATATCCAATGTTTCCTATATAGACATGTTCCTGAAGAGATAGTTTATTAAAGGTGATAGTCCTCAACCTATGACTATAATGGAGTCTGCCCATCATGTGTCTGACCCGATTTTATCATCCTTTTTGTAATGTTATTAATCAAACATGGCAGTCATAAAGGAGCCATTGTGATCATTAAGTGTTCATTAACCAAAGCTATCGTTTACTATTGGTGCGGTTTTGCCAAAAAAATGCAAAAAAGCAGTTTCAGCAAAACTGCTATAAATATAGCCACATAAACATGGGACACCCCAAATGGCCATAAATGTGGCCTAGCTGCAGAGTGCCTGAACTTTAATCATGTGACCATAGAGTGGCAATGTTGCAGCTTTGAATCTTGGGCATAAGTACCCCCCAAGTAGATCAATTGTAGCTTTGAATGGTTACTAAGTGGACATAAGTCGAGGACAACCTATACTTTCTCTTTTGGTTACTGTCTCCTTCAGTGTTTGAGTGAACAGATAGATAAAAACTAAATAAATTAAAAATTACTGCTTCTTGCTGCTGAGCAAATCGGAAGATTCTAGTAGTTTAGGCTTGAGTGCTTTAAAAAAAATTCAGGCATTTCATCTGAAATTCTTATGCCAAAAAAACCCCCCATCCTTCCGCAGGAATATCATAAATTTCTCCATACATAAATTTCAATTTTAATCCATGGTACAAATATTTAAGATGCTTCCTTTCTGCAATCTTTTGGAGGGTCTATGAGGGACGATGAACACATTGTATTATTTCACTTTAGATCAAGGGTATCTTTTAGGTGAAAAAGCTACACAGTTGGGTAAAGTCTAGGTAAATATTTTAAAATAAGCTTTTATATTTTATGATAAATTTATGATGCTCAGATCTATTTTATTTTTATTTTGGACTGACAGCTTAATTCAATGAAATGTTCAATTATATGGGGACGCACAGATAGAAATGTTATCTTTGCATCTTTTTGGTGTTTGCCAATCTCAGCAACTTTAAAACGTGTGAACTTCTTAAACTTACATTTCTATGAACCCCCAGAATTCCCCAGCCAGTGGAAATCAAAGCAGCTGAGATGGAGAAATACCATTCTATGTGCTCTAAAGAAACTGAATTGTTGAAACTAGTTCTCCAAATGAATTTCCTCTAATCTGCTGGCTTTGTGATGCCCAATAAGTTGTGAATTCTGGGAACTGTACTCAATTCATCTGAAAGTCAACTATTGTAAAACTGGCCTGGACTAAGTTTTCTTTGGGGTCTAGAATTTCTTTTTACTTTTTGTATTAATTGAGATATACAATTTGACTGAAGCACAAGTTAACACAGAGGACAATCATCTTTGCAAATAACACTTCACCATTACTTGTTTTCACACTTCCTGTTAATGTATAAAGTTATTATAAATTAAAGTTCATTTTTTCCAGTAAGCTCATATATTTAATATTCAGAGCCAGACATGTGATACCTTCAACAATTTTTATCTTCTGATTCATAACAAGTTTTTTTTGTTTCATGTTTTGTATATGTGTGTGTGTTGGCGTTTTTAAAATAAAGTCTCACCTATGAATAATGAAGTGATTAGAACTTAATTATTAAACACAGCACAATAAAAAAGTGAAGTACATCAAGCCAAGTCAATATTTGGCAGATTTAGATTATATCATGGATCACAGAAGGGTGCTTTGCTATGTGGTCGTGTTCAAAATCATATAGCTTTTAGGATGTTTTTCTTGCATCTTGGCTCAATTGTTGATCCTATGTGTATCATCTGGGAATGTTTCAAACTCTGAGCTTAAGAAATAAATACAGCCCCCTTCTCATGAGATACTTGCTATTATTGTACTCAAATTCAAAATGTAGTTGTAGTAATTGGTTGAATGTGGAGACTCTCCTAGTTATCCCGGCAAGGTGTTAGGTTATACTTTTTATATGGGTGGAAATGTCAGCAGATGTAACTTTACATAAAATTGAAGTTGTCCTATTTTTTGTTTGTCTAAAATGGCCAAAATACATCAGATACATCTGTCCCAAAATCTTGTCCTAACCTGGAGAGTTAGACCAAGACAGAATCAACAAATGCATTTAACTTAACTCAATAAATATATATCTTTTTAGTTAGACTCATCCATTTCATAGAGGGCAGGTATGGATATCTGGTAGTTTGCTGCTATATCAGCAATGCAAAATGCACTTACCGGCATGATAATTGTGTTGAAACAACTTGCAAATATTTATCACACAGAACATCAAATCAAAACACAGAGCTTAAAAAATATTAAGTCCATTTTGAGGCTTCATGAAAAGAATATTATTCTGAGTATGGTTTATATCAACTAGAAAGGTAAGTTTTCCTTGTAAGGAGAACATTGATTTAGCCTCATTTAATGCTCTCTAGGAAATAATCCTTTTGCTGTGAGCTTCCTAGGGGTGCTTTCGTTTATTATACAAAAAGCACAAAAGGTCATCACAATTACAAATGAACTGAAAGGCAATCACTAGTAATAGAAAATATCCATGGAAACTTCCTTTCCAGACTATTATTTTATGTCAGAATAAATAATATATGAATGTACTAGCCCAAATCCAGAGAAATTTACCTACAAAATATGTATTAGAGATAGAATTGTGGAAGAATACACAGAGTACCTTATTCATGTTAGATGATAAATGGGAAGGTATGTTCCCTGCTGAGGAGTTGAGTTGCAACTGTTTGGGAAGCAAATAAGGTGGAAAAGCATACAAAAAATTCTAAAAGATATTGGAGAGCCTGATTATTAAGCAATTGAAGAATAGACTTTTGTTGGGCTTTTAGCACCTTGAAAAAGCCTAATATCTTAGAAACGTATGTCCAGTATCATTTTGAACCACTGATGGTTTTTTTTTTCTCCCATAGATTTGGAGTGCTGTTCTTTTTTTCTTCATGCTATTACTGTTGTTCAGGATGACGCCCAGAGATACTAATTCCTGGTTTGTGAGTTGGCTCAGAAACGTGAAATGCAAGACATCTGCATTTAAATAAGAATCAAATGAGAGAGTGCTAGTTTGCTCTAGTGTTAAGGTGCCAGGGTAGAAAACAGGAAATTGTGAGTTCAATCCCACCTTAGCCATGAAAGCCAGCTGGGTGATTTTCGGCCAGTCAGTTTCACTCAGCCTAGCTGACCTCATAGGGTTATTGTGGGAAAAATAGAAGGAAAGGAAGATATGTATGCTGCCCTAAATTATTTGTAAAAATAATAAAGGAGGAAAATAACATAATAAATAAAATAAAATAAAATAAAATAAAATAAAATAAAATAAAATAAAATAAAATAAAATAAAATAAAATAAAATAAAATAAAATAAAATAAAATAAAATAAAATAAAATAAAATAAAATAAAATAAAATAAATAAATAAAATAAAATAAAACAAAACAAAACAAAACAAAAAATAAAATAAAATAAAATAAAATGAAATGAAATGAAATGAAATAAAATAAAATAATAAAATAAAATAAAATAAAATAAATAACTTTATTTCTAATTTTAAACTGCTATCCAGCATATCCAGCAATTGCTTCATCTGTTTTGCACAGATGATAACAAATATTTGAACACTGGAATTTTCCACTATGGAAAAACTTCACACATATTCTGGGAGAGAGAAAAAATTGCAAGAAAAATATGATACATAAAACATGAAAATCAATTTTAGTTGTGTGCAGTAAAGATGTAAGTTAGATGGACTGGCAGTTGTCCTATACCAAATCAAATCACTGACTGTTGACTTAAACCAATTTTGCCTATAGAGCTTGGCAGCAGAATCCCTGGAATTTTACGTTTAGTTGTGAGGACACTATAGCCTGAATTATCCCAATCAAACCTGAGAGCTCCAGGATGTAATATATCATTGTCACAGTTGCTCCCCCAAAATAATTTCCTATAAAATGGAAGTGCTACTATAAAAATAGGAATGGAAGCCTCAAAATGGCTGCTTGTTTTGCAGTAAACTCCAAATATTGTTAAGAACATTTTACAAAAACTAAAAAGGAACCAGGTTGTGCAAAGTTCAAAGATTTTTGTGACGTACATGCCATTTAAACCTAATCCATGACATGACATTTTTGCTAAAGCACACAAAAGTCATTTTAGTATCCCTGATGTTGGTTTTGCTCTTATCAGGTAATATTTTAATATCCCTGATGTTGGTTTTGCTCTTATCAGGTAATATTTTCTTTCTTTCTTTCTTTCTTTCTTTCTTTCTTTCTTTCTTTCTTTCTTTCTTTCTTTCTTTCTTTCTTTCTTTCTTTCTTTCTTTCTTTCTTTCTTTCTTTCTTTCTTTCTTTCTTTCTTTCTTTCTTGCAATGAAGGCTTGACTGCTATACTACATTTTCTGCAAGATCTAGGAACAAATATTCCTATATATCTTCAGAAGTCTGAGAATAAGGATGCTCTAGTTAAGCTGATGCAGTTGCCAAACGTTAGTAGCTACCAATAGCTGGAACAAATATCCATTTATGATTAACATTATTTTTGGTTTTACCAGTTAAAAAGTCCTGAAAGCTTCCAGCATTACATACTTTTCAACTTGTAATCAGATCGATTGTTCTGGGTACATTTCAAGTGCAGTTAGATATTCTTGCAGTTGCTAATCCGAAAGATGTCAAACTGTCTGAATGACTAAACTAATCAGTTATTTAAAAAGAGAAGGCAATTCAAATGATTTATGATTCCTCTTTTAGCCTAAGAAACAATATTTTAGGACTAGATGCTTTATTTAATAATAATAATAATAAAGTTGGAAGGGATATTGGAGGTCATCGAGTCCAACCCCCTGCTCAGGCAGGAAACCCTATACCATTTCGGACAAATGGCTGTCCAGTCTCTTCTTAAAAACTTCCAGTGTTGGAGCATTCACCGCTTCTGGAGGCAGGTTGTTCCACTGGTTAATTGTTCTAACTGTCAGGAAGTTTCTCCTCAGTTCCAGGTTGCTTCTCTCCTTGACTAGTTTCCATCCATTACTTCTTGTCCTGCCCTCAGGCACCTTGGAGAATAGCTTGACTCCCTCTTCTTTGTGGCAACCCCTGAGATATTGGAATTTCCTTTTGTCCTCAATGATCAGTGAGACTAAAAAGGGCTTACATTAACAATGCTGAGTATTTTCCACAATATTTTACTCCAGATGTGAGAAAATGTCCTTTCAGTCCCTTTTACTTCCTTTATTCTCCTGCTATTTATCTTGTGACCCATATTCTATATTTCCACTATAAAACTCCAAGAATAATTTGGTTCATATGTTATATCTATAATGGCTGTATTAAAAAATCTTTATCTTTTTAAAACTGATTATTTTGCTTGATTTGTTAGCTTTTGATTGTATTAGTGCCAACAAGCTGCAGTGGACTCTTAACAACTGCATAGACAGATCTTCTCCAGGCCCTTCACATCCTCAATGGCACCATCCCTGCTGTAACTGAAGCCATCCATTTTGCTTATAATTCATTCTCTTCTGTCTTTTTCCTTCAAATCTTCAGTTGCTTTTTCTTGTTAACTCATTTGGTGTTCTTGATCAAATACAGAGTGGTTTACTGTGACCTTCTTCCCAACAGTATGAAATTATGCTTTTTTTGTCATTAAAATGATAATATGTCTCTAGCATCTTCTTATAATGTTATTGCCTAATATAAGCGCTTGCAGGCCTTGGCTATGCAGATGAGATGTCCGTCGTGGATTTGGTGACTCTACTTTCTTTTCACAGACATTCTTACAGGAGAGAAGATAATTAAAGTCACCACATGTAGGTGAATGTAGTTAATTTTTATCATCTATCCCTTCCATATTAACAAGAATAGTTCAATTTAGAGTAATTTGTTCAAAATATTCTAAATCTGTTTTGTGCAAGTTTTGCATATCATTTTGTTTCCTTCTTTCAAATTAAGAAGCAGTAAGTGCAGCTACATAAAGTAGGTAAGAAGAATCTCAACTGTCACAATATGTCACTCTAGTTAAGGAAAATGGCACGATTATGAAACAATTCTGGTTATCAGAAAAATGCAATATTTTTTATGTTTTCAGATTGTTATCTGTTCTACAGAAATGCACTTTAAAACTATGATGGAAGGAAACCTATATATCTGTTGGAGGGAAATCAGGAAAGAGCAGCTCAAAAGCAAAACAATTTAAGTTTTTTTAGATTCTCAAGGGTCTACTTCTAGGAGATAAAGTCAGAGATGTGTTAAGTATTTTTAAATTGCTGACAACTCTGCTCATGACTCAGAGAGAAGCTTTGCTAGAGGCATAGGCAAGAATTTCTAAGAACAAGGTTGCAGATTGCATTACTCTTTAAGACACAGAAGATTAAATATTTATTCCTCTTTCCATTGAGTGTGCTGTATACACACACGGATAGTTATTCTTGTGATTTGTAAACTTTTTCTCACCGAGGCATATTATTCAATCCAGCATTGTGGAAACAAATCATTCCACTTGGTGGATGCAGAAAAACTGAAATCCAATGTTTGAGTTTAAAATAGTTTGTTCTGACCATTTCAGAAGTGTTCCAAGTTTAAATTTGCCCCCTTTAAACTTAAAACATTCTCAGAATGTTCAGAACAGTTCATGTTGATCTCAAAGTAACTGCTTCAAACTCAAAGTACAGCACTTGAGCTTGAAATATATTGAATTTGAAATGTGCTGCATCTTTCAAAAAATCAAGGCCAATCCCTTTGGAATGGCAATTCCACTCTAAGCAAAGCAAAGCGCTGCAGCCACTAGATCACTTGGAAATATAATTATATAATCAATTACATTATATAAAAACACTCATTAGGTAGATTGGTCTGAGAGATACCGGTAGTAACTAGCCCAAGTTTCCTAGTGACCATCCATTAGCTCTAAAAAACACACTATATATAATCAGTGATTCTTGCATAGCGTGGAAATATTATAAAGATCTTTATATTCCCAAATAGTTGATAAAAATGGAACCCATGTTATTATCTACCTACTGTTCTGAGGTAGAATTAATTATTTATGACTTTTTGGAGATTGTTGCAATTGCTACATTACAAAAATTGGTTTCTAGACAAGAAACCTACCATGTTCCCCCGAAAATAAGACCTGGTTTTATTTATTTTTTTGCCTCCAAAAGAGGCACCAAGTCTTATTTTCGGGGAATGTCTTTTATACTCACCTCCGGCATTGACAGCCCCACCCAGCCAGCCCACTTCTTCTGCAGCCGAAAGAGCAGCTTTATTCTGCAGCTGCATTCCGGCCTGCATTTTGCAGTCAGGCCTTTCTGGAAGGCCTCTAACTGAGAAATGCAGACCTGGCTGCAGAGAAAGTGGACCGGCAAGGAGAGGCCTGGCTGCAAGGTTAGTGGGTGCGGGCGCGTGGAGCAGCTCCACACCCCCATCCCCGCCTAGCTTGATTTTTAGGTGTGTGCCTCACCCCCAAACTAGGGCTTATTTTTGGGGTTGGGCTTATATTAGGCCCACCCCCAAAAATCAAGTTAGGGTTTATTTTCTGTACACGATGATGGCCTAACAAGGAAAAATGATATAAAAGTTCTTGAGGCTTTTGTTTGAGTTCTGATCTTTGTAACCAGAATCAAGTACCTACTCTGTAAACATAGTTTTCTGACAAAATCAAGTGTTCATCAAGTCCATGTCCAAGTATTTTTCTTGGTATCAGAAACAAAGTACAGAAATTTATTACCGTCTTCTTCCAGAATATTATTTCAATTTCCCAATCTAACCTATAGCTTTGATATTCCTTGGAAGTCTCCCATTCAGATACTAGCCATGGTGGCGCAGTGGTTAGAATGCAGTACTGCAGGTTAACTCACTGCTCACTCTAGGAGTTCAATTCTGAACAGCTCCATCCTTCCGAGGTTGGTAAAGTGAGGGACCCAGATTGTTAGGGGCAATATGCTGGCTCTATAAACTGTTTAAAGAAGGCTGTAAAGCATTATGAAGTGGTATATAAGTCTAAGTGCTATTGCTATTGCTAGCCCGATATGAAGATGCTATGCTTCTCAGCCCAGAAAGTTTGTTAGATCTCTGTCACAGTGCCAAACTACAATATATTTGTAATAATTTGCCACAGAATGTTCTTAATAACCATTTGACATAGGAAAAGATAGGATTTTTAATGCTGAGACTTTGTAGCTAAGGTTAATAATTTCATCTGAAATATTGTGATCTTACTTCAACTTCTAAAACCCTTAATTATTCATATCTTACTCATAATTGCAGTGTTTTTATGATTATGTCAATGTTTATGCCAGGACCTACTTTAAATAATTTTGAAATTAAAATATAAAACATGTGTTAAAAAAATTAAATACCACTTCCCCAAGTACATTAAATCTAAGGAATAAGTACCTTAGATTTTATGCCTCTATTTAAATAGCTATGATAATAATATAGCAATATCTGAGACTATTTAATTGCAATAATATAAAATGAAATAATGTTTTATCAATCTGAATTATACAATCACATATTGGTTAAAAAAAATTAAAACACATAATTTAATATTTTTTCTTGATGAAAAGATTTAGAAAGCTGATTACTGATTTCCTTCAGCTTTCAACTAAGAGATTAAATTTGATATTTAGCATTATTCTAAACTATTAATTGTGTAGGAAGTCAGCACCCCCCCCCCCAGAGAATGAAATATTTTGGGGAATATTAAAAAAGGCAGGATATAATATTTCCCCTAAAGAAGAAATGGAGAAAAATCTTAAACAAAGGCAGAAAGCAGCCCCAGCCTCAAGAAAAAACATGAAGAGGCCAGTCTTTAGGAGATCCATTCAGAAAGATTGGGCCACTCTATTCACAAGCAAAGAGCAAACAGAGACTTCCGATAAGCAACACAATTAGGCAAGCCAAATGCTGACAAGATTAGCTCAGACAAACACGTAGGATTTGCATTTTCCCTTTTGCCTATAGAGCCATAGGAACATGGCAACTGCCATTAGAATATTAAAGGACATGTTCTTGCACAGGAACAGGCATCTCAAATACAAAGTCCAAAGAATAAATGAGGGTTTTAACCTGATTCTGAAAGGGAGACTATGCCAAGTGAATCGAATTGAGAAACATTGTCTGTGGATTAGCATTTCCTTCACCACATGAAAGTGTTGGCAAGTTAGGGTTGCATGTGGAGAAGGTGGTCTTGTGTAATGTTATGTGAGAATGATATGTTGAGGAGATGCTGCCTTAGGAACATTGGATAAGAGAGGGCATGGCCTGTACCTACATAACAGGCAGAAAAAGAAACTCAGAAAGGAACCTCCCTAATTTATGAGGCTGTAAAAGAAACAGTGGGAGATTTTTACTATCAGACTTAGAAGACTGTATTATTGTAGTTGTAATGTACTGAGCTTTATTTATGAAACAGGTGCAGGGAACTGCCCTGGGAACCGTTAGCAGACCATGTGGCCTGCTAGCCAGACTTGCTGTCTGCAAGCTTAATCAGCATGCAATTGAGCGGGAAAATACGGTGCATTCATTGGCTGACAACGCCCCTAACTGAATGTATAAATAGGGGCGGAGCCATTTTGAGTTCTGTTTTTGTCTTCAATAAAGAAATACCTATTTACTATTCCTGCCTCTTCAATGCTGAGCTCAGCAAAAAAGAGAACATTGGCGACGAAGGTGGGATGGTGCTGCCGCAAATCGAAGGGCTGACTCACCACCGGGGAAAGGCCTAGCAAGCGCTTAGAGGGACGGCATTCCAACTTCTTCTCACTCTGCCTGCCAGTACGGAAACGCTGGAGGAGAGTGCTTCAAGGAACCGCCCTGGAACCCCTCCAGAAGCCTGTGCAGCACGAGGCATTGAAAAGGCTGCCATAGACTCACCATGGCGAAGATAGGTCGTCTCTCAGAATTCGACGTCGCTCACCTAGAGAGGTGGAGCTCCTACGTCGTGAGGGTTGAGAACTACCTACGAGTCAACAAAGTTCAGGAAGATGGATTGAAGGCCGTGATGTTGTTGTGTGTTTGCGGTCAAGCAACATTCAACATAGCGGAGAACTTGGTTGCACCAGCGCCATTGGAGTCTATTGCTTATGCTGACTTAAAAAAAATGTTCAAAGAACATTTTGAGCCGAAGCTTTCGGTCATCGCTTGGCAACATGCTTTTGAGCAGCGGGACCAGCATCCCGGGGAGTCCGCCACAGATTTCATAACTGCTCTTTGCCAAGCTGCGAGGCCCTGCGAATTCAAGGACCTTGAAGAACGGTTATGGGACCGTTTAGTTTGTGGTCTGAGGAGCCGAGATCTTCAACAAAAAATCTTTGCCAAAGAGACTGTCTCTTTTCAAGATGCGTTGAGGGAGATAACGGCTGAAGAAGCAGCAGGCGGAGCTGTTAAGGCCTTGCGGCTACCCAAGAACCCTCCGTGCTCAGACACAGTCCACCAAGAGGACGCCAAGCGGGTTGAAGACTCTGAATTGGACCACGAAGTCGACCGGTTGCAGCAATCCCAAGAAAGAAGGCCTCAAAGGCAACTTGACAAGGCAGTTCCCTTCTCTCGGTGTCTCGGGTGTGGAGGCCGCCACAAACGGGCCGACTGCCGGTTCCGCACTGCAACTTGCCGGGCATGTGGCAGGCAAGGCCACATCGCCACCGTTTGTTTGGGTCGCAGAAAAGAACACCCATCAGAAGAGTTGCCTCGGAAAGGTACCGGGGTCCCCAGTCAGAACAAGGTGGGTTTCTGTGTGAGTAGGAGGAGTGTCCTTAAGACAGGTGCCCATCGCCCACTCAAAAAAAAAGCTACACCTCGAAGTCAAGTTGCAAGAGGTTCCTTTCAACATGGAGTTGGACACGGGTTCAGCTCTGTCAATCATCTCCCAAAGCACACTGAAGCAGATTTGTTATAGAAGTGGCCAATGAGTTAAGCTTAGGCCGTTGAACCTCATTTTAACAGACTTCCAGAATTCCCGGGTCAGTGTCAAGGGGGAGGCCACACTCGGGGTGCAGTTTAGGAACTTCAATGGCCCTTTGGACGTCGTAGTTGTCGAGGGCAACCACACTAGCCTAATTGGGCTTGATTGGTTTGAGGCTTTGGGAATTCAGGTGACTGGGTTAAACAGTTTGCAAACAGCGAGCCTTTCGGAGGGGTGTAAAGAGTTGCGGATGTTTTCAGCCCAGAGTTAGGGGCATACAAGGGGCCTCCAATTGCCCTAAGGTTAGATCCCCCTATTGCACCAATAAGGATTAAGCCTCGTCGGGTGTCCTTTGCTCTCAAGCAGAGAATTAATGCTGAGCTGGACAAGCTATTGCAACAAGGCATTTTAGAGCCAGTTGATAGCAGTCCATGGGAAACCCCCATCGTCACGCCACTTAAGGCCAACGGAGAAGTCCACATTTGTGCTGACTATAAATGCACGTTAAACAAAGCTCTCCAGCAGCACTCCTATCCGGTGCCTGTAGTCAGCCATATTCTGGCGTCTCTACAGGGAGGTCACATTTTTGCAAAATTAGACTTGGCCCAGGCCTATCAGCAGCTGCCAGTGGACGATGCCACGGCAGAGGCCCAAACTATTGTGACTCACCGGGGAGCCTTCAAGGTCCGAAGGCTACAGTTTGGGGTGAATGTAGTCCCTGATATCTTTCAGAGCGTGATGGAACGCACGCTCCATAACATTCCGGGTGTATGCCCATATTTCGATGATGTCCTCATCGCAGGGGAATCAGTCGAAAACCTGTCTGACAGGCTCTGGGCCTTTTTGCGGTGTTTCCGCAAAGTGGGGCTGAAGCTCAAACAGGAGAAATGCAAAATTGGAGTCACTTCCACAGAATTCCTGGGGTTTCGCATAGATGCCGAAGGCATCCATCCTGCTGAATCCAAGCTCAAAGCGATTCAGCAGGCACCCAGTCCCAAGACGAAGGGAGAGCTTCAAGCCTTCCTGGGACTCCTTAATTTCTACCATGCTTTCCTCCCCCACAAGGCCGCAGTGGCAGAGCCGTTACACTGGCTCTTGGACAAACAGGCCCCAAGGAGGTGGACAAGCGTCCACGAGAAGAGCTTTGCTGCGGTTAAAGCATTGTTGTCCTCTAATGTGGTGTTGGCTCATTTCAATGAGCAGTTGCCAGTTAGCATAGCTTGCGATGCATCCCCTTACGGGATCGGGGCTGTCTTAAGTCACCTCAGGGCTGATGGGACACAAGTCCCTATAACCTATTACTCCAGGACTCTGTCTGCTGCTGAGCGCAATTATGCGCAAATAGATAGAGAGGCATTGGCCATTGTGGCTGGCATCAAGAAGTTTCACGACTTTTTGTATGGCCGCCATTTCACGGTCTTCACTAACCACAAGCCGCTTCTGGGGTTGTTCACCACGAACAAACACACACCCCAAATCATCTCCCCTAGAATGTTGAGGTGGTCAATATTTCTATCTGTTTATGACTACTGCCTGGTTCACACACCGGGTAGAGAAATGGGCCATGCAGACGGCCTTAGTAGGTTGCCCTTACGGCAATTAGAGCCAGATCCTGCATTGGCCAACCACATCCTGTCTATCCAGGATTTGCCGGAGTCTCCCCTCAATGCAGAGGATGTTGCTGCAGAAACAGCTACCGACAACACGTTAACTCGCGTGTTAAACTGGGTGCTCACAGGATGGCCTGACACGTGTCCTGGCACTAACTTCCAGAGTTTCTGGAAAAGGAAGCATGAGCTATCCACCTTTAAGGGTTGTATCCTGTGGGGAAGCAGGGTAGTAATTCTGACCTCACTGAGGACTAGAGTCCTTGATTCTCTGCATGAGGGACATCCGGGCATAGTCCGGATGAAGGCGCTCGCGTGTAGCTACCTCTGGTGGCCTGGACTCGATAAAGACATTGAGGCCCAGGTCCACAGGTGTCACATTTGCCAGCAGTCCCGGCCAGAAATGCCACAGGCCCCTGTACATAGATGGGAGACCACACAAGCCCCTTGGTTGAGAATTCATATCGACTTCGCTGGCCCCTTTCAGGGGCAACTCTTCCTCATTGTTGTGGACAGTCACTCTAAGTGGCTGGAGGTCATTCCAGTGTCCACTACGACGACTGCCAGGACCATCCAGGTTTTGAGCGGCATTTTTGCAACGCATGGGCTCCCAGATGTCATCGTCTCCGACAACGGAGCTCCATTTACTTCCTCGGAGTTTCAGTCCTTTCTGAGGACAAATATGATTAGGCATGTCACATCAGCTCCATTTCATCCGGCCTCTAACGGCCAAGCAGAACGCATGGTTCGCACCACAAAGGAATCCTTAAAGAGGATCACCCACGGCAACTGGCATCACAGATTGGCAGACTTCCTCCTCTGCCAACGCACAACGCCTTGCATGTCTATGGGCAAGAGCCCAGCTGAGCTCCGATGGGGTCACCGCCTGATCACAAAGCTGGATCGCTTACACCCTGATAGGGTTGCATCGCAGGTGCAGCAGCCGAAGGCACCAAGGTGCTTGCAAGTGGGTGATCCGGTTTGGGCACGCAACTATGCACGAGGGGCACTGTGGTTTGTAAGGTAACTGGGTTGTTTGATATTATTATTTCTGACAAGTGTGATGATAGACTTGTGTATCACTGAGTGTCATTGTACTTTTGAATGTATGAACCATTGAACAACAAGAATATTGTGTATGTGTTAAAGAACCAGGAGGGGAGGGGTGTAATGTACTGAGCTTTATTTATGAAACAGGTGCAGGGAACTGCCCTGGGAACCGTTAGCAGACCACGTGGCCTGCTAGTCAGACTTGCTGTCTGCAAGCTTAATCAGCATGCAATTGAGCGGGAAAATACGGTGCATTCATTGGCTGACAACGCCCCTAACTGAATGTATAAATAGGGGCGGAGCCATTTTGTTTGAGTTCTGTTTTTGTCTTCAATAAAGAAGTACCTGTTTACTACTCCTGCCTCTTCAATGCTGAGCCCAGCAAGAAACAGAACAGTAGCCTTACAGTATAGCAGATTAGATCATCTGGTTGTGTTTCCTTCTCGCCTACATGGGAAGTGTGACATTAATTTAGCAAGTATAAGTATAATAGCAATAAGTAATTATGACTCTTGATTCGCCCATATGAAAAGTGATGAATTTTCACCAAACTGCAGTTTGTGGATGGGTCTTTAACATCAGCCCTAACATAAGTCAGATACTTATTATCATGTATGGTGGACATGTGTTAAAGCAAAGAGCTACTGGAAAAAAATACATATTTGGCTAGAAAAGATGTTGGGAATACATGTAGATTTTAAGCCTGAACTTTTTTTATTATGTATTATGCCAGAAAAGATTGATAAACAAAGTATATATTTGATTTTACATGTGATAACAGCGGCAAGAATCATATTTGCACAATATTGGAAAAAGGAAGAAATACCATCAGAGGAAGAAATAATAATAAAAATATTAGAATGTGCAGAAATGGACAGACTTACTATGAGGTTGAAAGAAAAAGAAGAAACAGAATATTATCAGACTTGGGACTTGTTTTATCAATGGCTGGAGAAAAGAATAAAGGATTAGGAATTAAATTTGTATTAGTGAATGATAAACTCAGACAACACGTTGTTGAATAAGTACTATTGAATTGTATGGAAAAGAATAATAAAAAATTTACAAAAAAAAGAACATCAGCCCTTTCTACAGTATATTGCAATAATCCATGTGGTTGAAGATGTGTATATCACATCACTAAGGTCTCCTATTGGTAAAAGCACCCTATCTATCTATCTATCTATCTATCTATCTATCTATCTATCTATCTATCTATCTATCTATCTATCTATCTATCTATCTATCTATCTATCTATCTATCTATCTATCTATCTATCTATCTATCTATCTATCTATCTATCTACCTACCTACCTACCTACCTACCTACCTACCTACCTACCTACCTACTACTTACCTATTTATCTACCTATGCTTTGGAAGTAGTGGAACTGTTGAAATATAGTATCCCCAAGCCCCAACCTTCTCAATTCTTGCAAATAGTATAGGAGGATCCCATGCTCCTGAAGGGTAAAAAAAAAGATGTCTTTTTCATATATTTCCTCAGATGGAGGCATCAACCAGAACAACTAATAGATTAAAATAGGTCCAGGAAATCTGTTTTTAAGTACATTCTATAGCTGGTTCACATTTTCTCAACAATTTTCTCTAAAAATATAAGTTTGGGAGCCATGTTGTCCAGACTGCTGCATTCAAGGAAGACTTCTTGAGGAGGGAGCATATCACTATTTCCTTCAAAGCAGTCAGCAATACCTGTCTCTCAAAGAAATATTGATCATGTCCTAGACCCAGCCCATTACACATCTCCTGGCAACCCAAAAAGTTAGAAGTACTATGGATCATGCACACAATTTATATTAGGGGACATGCTTACTTTGTAAGTGCCAATAGTATAAAAATATTATTCCAAACACTACCCCAGTTTCTACCCATGAAGGATTTAGTTTACAGAATATGTGAGCTATGGTTGGGACTTTCTCATTAAAGTAGCTTATCATCTCATAGATGAAACATTTATAGGTAGGTCTACTGTATCCATTGAGCATATACTGTAGGTTGTAGACTAATTTTTTTCCAGGCATGTTTACAGTCAAAGAAGTTTGACCTTTGATGTTCCAGATATTCTGAATTACAGATTCAAATCATGAATGATTTTAACTTCAAAAGATCTAGTAAACAAATTACAATGGTTGGTTTAACACTGAGGGAACCTTGATGAAAGATTGCAAGAGGAATGCTACACTTAGTCCTGAAATGGAGAAGGGAGGGGTGAGAAAGAAATTCAAGACTGCCCTGCCTTGATTCTCTTTAGTAGAAGAAAAGAGAAAAAGAAACTGTCTTTCAATATTAAAGTAGATTACTGGTAGTTCTGTGTCCTGATCTGGCCCTCCTTGAAGGGCTCACAACTTGAACAACATTTGGTTCATGGCCAGAAAATACAGCAGCCATGACTAAGCGGTGCAATCTCACTCCCCCATTATACATTAATTGAGTAAATTTACTCTACAAAGTCACTTAGCAGAAGCAGAGTTTTTCTGTTCTTGCACACCCCCATATATAAAATTATTAAAACAGTCGATCTTTATAAATTATGACAATCAATGAATTCCACGTTGTCCTTTTAAAGGCAAGGCACATACAATCAATACTTGTAAACAAATACAAACAGTATCAGCAAGGCTTCAACTAGAGAAGATATCATTCATATAATTAACAATGGTAATAAGTGGCTTTTCAAAACAAGGGGATTGGATTCTGATAAAGATCCTCATCTGAATGGTTATGAGAAGCAATTCTAATTTCCTCCTCCCACTGAAGTATTGATCCAGATTCAGTTCTATAATGGGGTGCCATATGAAAGCAAATAGGTATCAAGGTAACATTCATTGTGGTGTATGCGGCCCAGAATTATTGATTGAGATGGGCTGATATATAAACTGAATAAACAAACAAATAAACATGTATTAAAGTAGGGATAATGGGTCTGCCTTTTTTGTTATTAGAAACTGCTCACACAGTTATTAATAATGTGAATATTATCTATTGCAGTTTGCCCCCAAGTATTCTGACAATAAATATATGCACATATTTGAATTTATATTTTGTTGATTTCCACACAAACCACTAGGGACAAGTAAAAAAAGTCATAGATACCTAAGTTTGGACAGTTGAAAACTTGGAGTGAGGTGGGGAGATAAAATCTATAAAGCAGAAGCATGCATTAAATCAGATGCAATATACACAGTACAGAAAATAGTTCTCTTTCTCCCACCAGAATACCAAACACTGTTTTTCATGAATATGTATAATTAGATGTTCTCTGTGAGTGAGAAGTAGTTATTAATTCAGTGTTAAAAATCACAACCTATTACTTGAACACCATAGCAACCAACATTGCCAAAAGATAAAATGAAATTTCAAAGTCTATTTTTAAATTATTACATTTGCACATGTTTTCAAAATTCTAAAGCAGGCTAGAATTATTTTTAGATAAAGACAATAGAAGTTAAGTTGTCAGAATGTTAGGATGTAATCTTCGCAGAGCAACAACAATTTACTGGAGAAAAATCAAAAGGGTTGGCAACTTCTAAAATACCAAGAGTGTTAAAAGGATGATTGTATACTTATTTTACCCAAGGAATACAAGACAGACTTTTATCATGATTATTGTAATTTCAGCAACAACTTTTGATGAGGTAATGCAGTTTCTGGGAACATGGTGTTGTTGAGTACCCAACATATCTTATGTGGTCTGCTAAGTTCCTTGTCTCATTTGATCTTAATTCTTGTAGAAAAAGGGGGACTCAATCAATCTTTATTTTTATTTATTGTGTAAAAATATTTTAGGGTCTCATGGATCCTAAGAGTCATTTTAAAATAAATAAATAAATAACCCCGCTGGCACTTGCTAGACTCCATCTAACATTAATTTTCTTACTTAAACTTCATAAGTTCCTCTAAGTATAGATATTCTCAAAAAGCAAAATCCATCCTTCCACACCATACCTTTCAAATATTTCAGATATTTCTGTTCAGACCTGACTGTGTTCTCAGTCCTTGGATTACAATATTTGGGCTGGCCATGGCATTGTTTATTTATTTAATAATTAGGTTATCCAACTAATCATGTTCTTTCTAAAAAATATTATTATTTTCTTTTTAAAAAGTTAAGCCATTCTAAGTCTTTTTGAAATAGAGCAGCCTCAAAACCCAATAGACAGATACATTATATTATATTCTTTGGAAAAATTCTAACTGCCCAAAAGAACAAAAACAATTATGACATCCAGTGTGGACTAGTGGCGAAGGTTCCAAGCTAGAAAGTGGGAGACCTTGAGTTCAAGTCCTTCCTCAGATATAAAAGCCAGTTGGATGACCTTGGGCTAGTCACTCTCTCTCTCATCCCAACCCACCTCACCCCATTGTTATTGTTGGGAAAATAGGATAAGGAAGGTATATTGGATATGTTTGCTGCCTTGAGTTATTTGCATAAATAATAAAGGCAGAACATAAATTAATAAATATGTACATATAATTAACATGGTAGTTCCTTGAGTACTTAGTACTTAATATTGTTGCATTAAAAATTCATTTCAATGCTTTATCTCTCTGTTTCTCTCTATATCCTATCTGACCTAGTAGGACACATAGCTGTCCTTAGGGAAATATGGTCCTGCAGACAGCCTGACCCTGTATCATATAAGGTTTTAAAGGTGATGACTAGTTCTTGAATTACACCCAGACAGAAAATGTGCAACACAGGTATTCCATGGGCAAACCTAATGGTCCCCATTACTGTGTATGAGTTTCTGGGTGTCTTCAAGGGCAGCCCCATGGAGAGCACATTGCACTAATCCAAACAGGAGATGACCAAGGCATGAATGACTTTCAGCTATGGCTGTTAAAGATCTTTTTACATCTCAAACATTTTTTATTTGATTGTTAAGGGTACCTCCTCACCAGGTGACTCTGGGTTACTTACTGACATAGAATTAAACACATCAGTATACAAAATAACAAATCCATTAAAAAGGGTATTATGCCATAGATAGTTACTTGCAGATATACAGCTATGTAAATTTACATGACAACCTGGTCCAATGTCTGGGCAAAATGATCATTCGTAGTCATATAAAATCAAGCAGAATGTCAAGTAAGGGGAAATAATTTAAAACATATTTATCAGCATATTTTGTGAGCAGAAGATGAAATTTCACATCAAATCACATCACAGACACCATTTATGTTTGCATACCATTAAGTAATACAGCAAAGATAAGAAAGCTGCTGAAGAAAAGTAGCAAATTACATCCTAAATTAGGCAATATATGTCACATATATTGAAATGCAAGAGTGAGGAAAGATTAGTAACATTAGTAACAATCAAAGCAAAAGTGTCCTTTGTCCTCAGATGATGTGAGGAACACCTACTAAGTCTTTGAAGATGTTTCAAACAATACATTGTGTATAGCCCTAATAAAAGCAGTTCAGCAGCAAATCAGTTATCTAAAGAAATAAATGCTTTCTGGAAACTTATCTTGACTGTTATCTGTTTGCCATGATCTAGCTATGAATGAACCAAGAGACTGAACAGGTTTTTCTCTTTAAGACTCTCTTAGGCTCTCTCTTAGACAGCATAGAGTGGCTTATCTCTAAGAACATTTCTTATCTAGAATAAACTCTTCCGCTAAAACTGTCAAACTCAGATAGAAATGGTGGCCGCTAAGCCATTTCCTTGCAGGCCATATATTTGACTTAGAAAACCACACTTGTTCATGTATTTCTTTGTTTATTAATACATCAGCATATTAAAATATTAATTAATTAATTAATCAATCAGCATATTAAAATACATTACATTAATATATACATACTATTACGTTAAAAAAGAAATATATTAGTACACATTTGACTATTTGTTTTCAATTCATGTGTATTTCTATATATTTATTTATTACATAAATGCATATAAATCAGGTGAGAACTAGTTATGGATACAATACAAAAAATTTTTTGTTTTAATATTTAACCTTAATAGTTTGTGCTGGAAATTTTGCATCTTTTGTTAGAAACTATGCTATTGTGGAGGAAGGAGAGAAACTTATTTTGGAGGGGGATGTTCCTTCATGCATGGGAAACTCTGAGGTCCAGAACAGCCTGGCTGCCATTGCAAAGGCAGCCACAAAGTTGCTTGAGGCTGCTGCAGTACCAAGAGAGAACCATCCTGTCATCTGGTGCTCCTGTCCAGCCCATGCCATGGCAGTGTCAACCAATATTTGCTGCTGCAGTTAAGTTGAAGCAACGAACCTGTGCAGGACTTCTCATGAATTTGGAGTTTTCATGGTGGTTAGTGAGTAAATTTACTATTTAGTGTTAAAATATAATATCATCTATGTTTTATTGTATTTTTATTTTATTTTGTTAAATATTCCTCAATTGTATTTAAATCTGGTTCAAACCATATTCAGGTGTGTTGTGGACTGCATGTTTGGCCCCTCTGTTCTAAGATATTTCAAAAACTTGTTTCTAAAGTTATCAATGTTCTTCATTTGTGCAACTGATTTTAAAAAGAACTAGAAAATTGTTTCAAAGCAATAATTCCATGGAAAAAAATGAGGTGGTTCTAATGAAATTATAGAGAACCTCCATTCCATAATATTGTCATACTGAGAACTTTGTTATTTTAATAAATAAAATAATCTTGCACTCTGCCTATTGGAAAAGCATGATTCAGTTATAACTAGATTCTCTCTTATTCTCTAGAGGAAAGGATTCCAAATATTATCATAAAAGAAGCAGACAGAAATGATCAACAAAATAGTTAGTAATATAAGTATAAGGCTTAAGTGTTGGGATTTTTGTTAAAGAACATGGCCAAGGAGCCTCTTGTCTATTTCTGTAATTCTGCAAAATTCATTTTTACCTATTCAACGGGTTGATTAGACTGCTTGACAAATACAATGCTTTAAAATGGTGAAAGAAAAAAAGGCCACATACTGATAAAGAGGCAATTACTTTAATATATGGCATTCATTAAAAACCACCCAATTTAATTTCTTTTTTTTAAGATAACATACCAATAAATATTCACAATTTTATGTAGAGACTACAGGGAAATTCTATGGAGGATTATTTCAAAAGAAAAGGAAAAATTAAATCTACTTATAGTTTCATAAATATAGTATAAAAATGTGGTTCTAAGCAAATGCAATTCTAACTAATATACTCCTAGCTAATTTTTATTCCTAACTTATTTAAATCAAAAAGTAGTTGCCTATGCACAACTCAAGAACATATATATACAGCACACAGACTAACACCAGCTCATAGCTTTTTGACCAATTTGTTAGGATCAGCATGACTGCAAATACTTTATTTTGAAGAATGGAGATTTTAAATTATTCTGGTACCAAATGCTATGCAATATTACTGGTGAATAAGTTATATTAAACACAATAATGTTTATTCTGATCACATAGATTCAATTTACAATAAAATGAATAAACCTTTATAAAGGTTATCTGAGGAGCCATTCTCTTCCTGATGGGACTAACCCGCCCCACTTGTTCCAGTACAAAGGGCCTATTTCTGCCAAAGGATTTTGGCTGCAAGGGTCCATTTCTGCTGTGGCCTCCACTCTCTGGAATATTCTCCAGTTGGAAGCAAGTTCCGCCCCCAGATTCCTGTCCTTGACAATTTGGATGTCTATCCACTCCTGTTAGACCATGTGTTTGCTAGTAATCAAACATAAATTGATGGTGCATAATGAATCAGTCAGTCAATCAATCAATCCTCTTATTTTTCATAAGAGCTTTAAAACCTGATTTTCTTCCAGACATTTGAGCCAGGGTGTTGGATGAGTTCATCCTATAATAGTTTTGGGATTCTGAATGTGTTCAAAGTTTGGTCTTGGTTGTGCTATTTGATATTGGTTAACCAATATAACTGTGATTTTATATGTGGCTTAACCACAGACTATTTTAAAAAGAAATGTTCCCCTTTTAAGCTGCTAAATTGGAGCTCATCAAAAGAAACAAACTGATTATTTCTCCTGTATTTTGAACTGATATAATTTAATCACAAACAGTTAAATATGCACATTGTTAACATGCCAGAGCACGGAGAACCTATTACCTATACTCTCCAACAGACAACAGCTGAATCTTGCTGAGGAATCTACTCATCCATTACAACCTTCCTCAGCAAGAAAGGGGTTCAAGAAAAATAATAATCAATTAAATGTTTTCACCTTTTTTCAGTCTTTCTGTAAGTAAAGCATCCATAGTGGGATCAAAGGAGGGCAAATGTTGAAAGCAATACTGTGCTCACATCATGCAAGCTCTACCTTTTTTATATATTCATAGAGACATTTCATTTATAAATGAATAAGTTTGTATCACACTGGCCCCAAGTTGCTTTATGCCAGTTTGATGATAGTGCTGGGTCCTGCAGACCCCTCTGATGCAAAGAAGGTATCATGCAACTGAATTATGCTTGTTTTCTCTAAGAGGTACAGTTTTCTTGTCCCCTACTTGTGTGCTCTTTTCAGGAGATGCTGAAGATTGAACTTGGCATTTTCAGTGTGTATTTTGCTATCACACTTCAAGAAGGCACCCTTGCTTGATCTTGTGAGCTAATTTCATGCTCAGATATTTAAAATAATCAGAAGTTATTTTTTCTTCCAACTTACCTAGCTGTTTTGAAGATTATTTGATAGAAAAAAAAAGAATAAGATGAACAAGCGGAAGAAGTTGCCAGGAAGTTGTAAGAAGAGTTGCCTGCATCTCTTTGCATCCAATTGCTTTTCTGTCTTTAACTTGCTGCTCCCAGAGATCACTGTGTATGTCTTCTTCTCCCAATGCTCTGGGGAAATCAGCTGCTCAAAAATGAACAGGGAGAAACTGAGGCAATTCCTCTTTCACTGCACTTACAATTTGTTTTCCCTGCCTCTTATGCTGGGGCTGCTCTCACATTGTTAGTTATAAAGTTTAATTTGACATTCTGAAGAGGGAGCTCCCTGCAATTTCTTTCTATTACTGAACAACAGTAAATAAATAAGTATGGAAAAACTTCTGATGGCCAAGCATATTTCAAAAGCAAATACCTATTATATTTCAATACATAACTGTTCACTGTGGATCTAGGTTGTTCCAAAAGGCCAACTTGGTGATGGTTAAATTAAAATCTACAAAAAAACAAAAACAAAACCACCTTCCTCTTGCTAAATCTATGTCCTTAGCTTTGATGATAAATTCTCAGAGCACATGCTGTGGTTTTCAAATAACAAAGCACTGCTATGACATAGCAGCCTAATTGAGGATATATCCACCTTATGAATGCTTGGAAATTCATAAATCTTATCTCAAAATAAATGATGGATTCTATCAGGGTGTTTGGGATGGGTTATTATAAGAAGACATTGGGAAGCAAGGAACACAATTTCAGTAATTTATTTAGGAGAAGTTACAGTTCTGTGATGGGGAAGTCATTTGCCAATTATATGGAAGAAAAGTTGCTTTCCCCCCCCCCTTCTTTCTCCTAAATAACCTGTGTGCAAATCAGTGCACATGTACACACTACTTAGAAATATATTTAGTTCCAATTGTTCCTTAAAAACTAATGTCTACATAGAATTCAGAACTTCAAAGGATTTCACTGTTTTCTTATATTAACCTTTCTTATATTAATATAACAATGCTATATGGTGTTTACATATAACCATTTGTTGTAGGCAATTTAATTTTGTCAAAATGTTTCATACTCTATGGATTAACACACATCTAAACCTTACTATAATGTCTTCACTTGAAGTGGTATATGAACCAGCCAATATGGTTTATAAATCAGGAATCTATAAATCTATAAATTATGACAGGTGTATCCAATCATTTTTCTTAGTGGCATCTTGATATCAAGAGTGAGCAGGGCCACATTTTCCATCACAAGGATGGGAGGGGTAGAGCCAATGGTGGGATTCAAATAATTTAATAACTGATTATCTGCCCTAATGACCGTTTTTAGTATAAAAAAACGATATACTGAAAGGTAGTTTATTATTTCATGCATTTAATACTTAAATAAGAACAATAAAAGAGGTACACAAAACTAGATTATGTTATAAGAAAGAGTTTTAAAATATTAATGAAAAATATTAAATAATACCTGACAGAAACAATAAAACTGTTATTTAAGATATTTTCATATTGCTTCTTGATTTGCATCCTCACTTGCAATTTTCTTCGCTTTTATCTGAGCATCATCGGCTGTGTCATTTATCCTTAACCATCTTTTCACCGTAGGAATAGGATCCCGGTGGTGGCAAGAGGCTGCGAGGCTCATTGTGCCAATTGTGCCGGTACCGCTGCTCACAGCAGGAGACTGTGCAGCGCATCACGCTGCTGCCACTGCTTGTGGCAGAAGACCGCGTGGTGCATCATGCCACTCACGCTGGTGCCGCCATTCATGCCGATTGGTGCGATGAGCCTTGTGGCCTCCTGCAGTGAGCAGCGACACCGGTGTCCTGCCGATCAGTGCGATGAGCCTTGTGGCCTCCTGCAGTGAGCAGCCATGCGGTGTCCTGCCACAAGCAGCAGCGGTGGCATGATCAATGCAAAGAGCAGCATGGTGTCCTACCGTGAGCAGCGGCAGCGGCACAATGTGCCACATGGCGGACAGCCACAAATGGCCATAGAAGAACTCAGATTTATCATAACTAGTTCGCCAAACTCAATAACCGGTGCGAACCGGCTGAATCCCACCACTGGGTAAAGCCTAATGGATGCCTTAAGCCTCTCAAGGCATGTTTTTTTTA
The DNA here is from genome assembly GCA_023970755.1 of Azemiops feae. Taxonomy (NCBI): domain Eukaryota; kingdom Metazoa; phylum Chordata; class Lepidosauria; order Squamata; family Viperidae; genus Azemiops; species Azemiops feae. The sequence goes on along the minus strand of JALGBA010000984.1, from coordinate 215,081 downwards.
AAGAAGCCAAATGTATCTAAGCTTAACAACCCTAATTTTGCTTCTTAAAACTGCCATCCTCTAGGGAAAAAACAAGCTAACAATTTTGATCCACTCTGGAGGTGTTGTGATAGAATTCTGCCTGAATTCCCAGGCAGGAGGAAGTGCATTCCAGAGGAGGAAGAGACAATGCAACATGGGAATAAAAGAGTGAAGACAGCTCCTCCCTAATAATTCCCAGAGTATAGTTTGGTAAGCTTTCTGTCTACAGATATGGAACAATAAATAAAACTGCTTAGAAGCATCTTAATGTATCTTTCGTGGTTTCTGGATTCTGACAGGTGCCCCAGGAACCATAAAAAAAGATATCGGAAGCCTGTGGGTTGTGATTATTGATTAATTTAGTGTGTGAAACCAGTTCAATTGTTCATGTGAGGAGGTGGTGGTTTTTGGTTTTTTGTTTTGAAAAAAAAAACATGAGTAAGGAAGACACTTTCTTTCTTCAGGGAATGTGAATCATCAACAGAGGGCTGTAACTAATCATTTTTAAATCAGTACATTATGCAGTAGAATTTTTTTTAAATGCAGGTTTCACTATGTTTAATTCACATATCTAAGAAAAATCATTATATTTAAGAAAATACTTAGAGGTTCTGCATTATGAAGCATCTCTGGATCAGTGATGAGTGTTTAGTTCTCAGTCAGCTGATATATTCTATACTATAAATATGTGCAAATCAGTAAAAATAGACAGAGTCAGTCAAATAAAGCTTTAAAGTTTTTAAGGTTTACGTACCAAATAAACTACAAGGTCTATAAGTGTCAACATGTACCACAGCAATCCTGTTGAAAGCATAATAACAAGTCAGAGACATGGAGGGGTGTGGCAGGGAAAGCAACAATTTTGGAGTTAATGATGAGCAGAGAAATGACCATAATACATAATCCCAGCCATGGCTATATATTGATTATTTTAAAAAAGTGCAATTTCAAGCAGTCAAGATACAAAAAGCTTCCAGCTGAGAGGTTGCATTAAAAGACCAACTTTGAGAAGCCATTTAATTTAATATGGCAGAATCTACAAGCTGTGAACTAATGGACAGAAAATCTATTTTTCTCACAATTAACATTTTTAAAGGTGGGGATGTCTCTTTCCAAATTGTAATTACTTTTGTTTGACTATATTGCTATTGCTCTGCAACAGAAAACAAAATGTTTTCCCATTCTATCCAGGAGGTCAATCTGGATTCATGTATTAGGATAAATGTCTGTTCTAAATGCAACTTCTTGAAGCTGTTAACCATTCTACATTCTACCAATAGGAGAGAATATTTGTAGCTCAGGGTCCTTGGTGCTCTCTGAGCTTGGTGAGACAATTCATTACCCAAATTAGGTAACATCATGAGTGCTACTAAGGAATGGGACTTGCTCTCAATTTATATTCTACTGGCTTGCCCTGTCAGTGTTATTGGGAGTGGTCTTGGAGATTCTGTGGTTGGATTGTTCACTATTAGCTTGTTTGGCAGTTCCTTGATTGGGATATTATTTACTTTTTGACTGCTGGTCTGATGTTAAACTTGGTGTTAATCTATGCTGATCTGGTTGTTGATTGCTGGTGAGGTGTTTTTGTCTTTTTATCCCTTTTCAGCTTGTTGACTGGTATATAGATGTTGTTTATGTCTCTATGCCTATTGATGGCCTATTTGTCAGTCTGCTAGAATTCCAGGAATTCTTTAGCATTTTTGGACTTGGCATGATTTAGGATGGTCACAGTTTCCAAGTTGAAACTATGATTACGTCTGTCCATATGTTGTGAAATTAAAGAGTTTTCATTATGTCTTCTGACTGCTAGATAGTGTTCATGAATTTGTTCTGCCAATCTTCTGCCTTTTTGTGCTACAGTGGCTGTGGCAGCCCTTACACCATATGTTACAAATGACTGCTGTTTTTTTCCTTCTGGGCTGATGGGTCTTTTGGTTTACTTAGATCAGGCATGTCAAACTGCCGGCCCACGGGCCGGATGCGTCACCCCGAAACCACGCCCACCCCATTGCCAGCAATGGGGAAAAAGTCCCAATATGTCATGTGATGTCGCAAGTTTGACATGCCTGACTTAGATTGTTTTGAAAGGCTTTAGTTGATTTGTGTGTGTACTGTGCTGATTCCATGTGGTTCTAATAGTCTGTTGGTGGTTTCTGAGATGTCTTGATATATAGCAGTGTTATTTGCAGATAGAAAGATCTGCAAGAAAACAACCAAGCCTAGAGAACACCAAGGACCCCCCATTCTACATTTTCCAAGATGGATATAGCAAATGAAGACTATGCACAGGCTCTTGGAATAATAAATGGTTAGCATTCCAGGACAAATGGGAAGAGAGAGCTGGAACTAGATAAAATCTGATTAAATACAACATGCTGATCTTAGCAAGTAAGATAACATTACTTAGTAAGTAAAAGACAGATATAACTGAAGCTTTATTGTATGAGATTCATGAAGCTTTTAAGCTACATATAATGGCTTCTGACTAATCAGGCACTTGACGTTCATGCCCCAATTTTTATTTAGCCCTAGATAGCCATAAAACCACAATGTTTTATCAAGCATCTGGTAGGCCACATAGGTAACTAGGGAAACTGGCAGAACAGAAGTTGTGTGGGACTGGGGTAATAGGAGCAGAATATTTGGCAGCATCTTGGAGATATATACTGCAGGCTGATCTGTAACATAAGCCAACACACATGAAATAGCTCACTATAAAGTAACATGTCAAAAGGACAGCACTAAAGCTACCCCAAATGGCTTGGCTTGCTATCTGCATTCAAACCATGAGTGAATATAAACAAGCAGGAGAATTTATTTTTATAAGAGGATGCTCAGTACAAAATTAATATTAAACTAGATATTAAATTAGATTAAAGAGCACATCTGGCAGGAGCCCACGTTAAGTAATTCTCCTATTTAGAGACTTGATGCCAGGATTTCTTAGTGGACGAGAGAGAAAAGAACAACAATTCCATTCCATTTTTGTTTCATTTGCAATATCGCATTGCTAATAATCAGCTAGCTAATAGTCAGCTAGCTCTCACTATATTCAAATAACAGGGAAACAGACCAAAATAAACGAACAGTTGCTTTATCAACAGTGACACAACTACAAAGAAGATACCAATTGGCATAAATGTTGTGAATGTTTATATGCAAATTAAGGAATTGCTATTTAAATAAAAATAATATTTGGATTCCTATCAAAATAGTACGATTAATAGTTATTACTATACCTTATAGTTCAGTGACAGAAATTCATTGTATGGCACACAATTAACTTAGTAATACTGTATTCATATTTATTAATAGAAAATAAATCCATTAATTCCAATATCCCTTATCATCAGCCACATTGAAATTGTATTTCAGCAAAATGAACTACCTATCTCCAATTTAATATAGGATTGCATTCCAAAGGTGAAATTGTATAGAAGTCTATTTAACCATAAATTAAGAGTTAATTATGCCTTGCTCCCAACTAACTGTGTATAGGATTGCAGCCTTCCATTTTTAAAGCCATTTTATGCTTTTAACATAAGCAATTTATGGGATCTATGACATAATTTTTTTTTTTACAGATTCTCAGATGAATTAAAGCAAAGATTCTTCTCTGGTATACAGTAACTTCAGAGTCCAGGTCCATAATTCCAAATCTCAGGGGTGTCTCAAATAACTATGTGGGAAGTCACCTCCCCCCAAAGAAAGAAATATTTTGGGGAATATTAAAAGGCAGAATATTATATTTCCCCAAAGGATCTTAAAGGCAGAAACCCCACCTCCAAGTCTCTCTGCCCAAACAGAAACTAGGTCTACAGAAATGCAGATGTGATAATCTTGTCAAAAAGATTGGAGCAGGAAGCTTGGATTAGAAAGACAAAGATCCCTAGAATCAACAATCCCTCACACCAAAAAATCCAACACAGGTCATAGTCATCAGCCACACCCCCAGGGAAGCAGGATATGACTTTTGGGACATAATAGGATTAACCCACCACCATCAGAATACCAAAAAGGACACACTCAGACTCAAGTCAAAGTTCATGCCACAGGAACAACTCCAAACAAAAGCTCAAGAAGGTATAAAAACCCACTACTCCCTACTACATGTGGTTTAGCTTTCCCAGAGCCATCTTTCTGTCTGGCTCTCCTCTTCAATAAACTACAACCTTATTTCTAAAGCAGTCTCCATTTTGATTATTCCCAGCTTGGACTGGACCCTGATGAAGATTTTTCTTTCAACAACTACAAAATAGATAATAGTGAGACCACAAATATTCCTGAGCCAATTTGAATGTGCTGGGAGCCATAGTAAGTAATGTTAGTGATTGAAGCAGGTTTTCTTAATATTTTAACATGCATTCTATAGTTAGGCATTTAATCAGCATTTATATCCAATAAATATCTGTTTTATTTATTTATTTTAAAATTTGTGTTATCCTTTCTTATCACAAAACACATTATTAATCTGATTTCCAATTGACATTTTGTGAGATAACTAAGTACAGGGCTAAAATGTCATCTGTCTGTTTATAAAACTAATAGTCAATTTCAGAATTTAACAAGTGGAACATTTATGCATTATTATCGAACCTACTCAGGGCTGCCTTGGCCTGCTTGGATACTGCCTTCTATTCCTTCACTATCTTCTTGAATTTTCTCTCCAAGGCCCTTCTGTAGTTGAAATGTAATAATTATAGCAGTCTCCCATAGGCAAACAGTCCTATTCAAATTCCTGTGAGCTGTGTCAAGGAAGGCATAGCCTATCAGGAACCTGCTGCTCCCAATCTCATTTCTTGGCAACCAGAGCCCCTTAATTTTATCCAAAATGTATCCTTGAGAAGGAAGACTAGCTCCCAGTTTTCTGTACCTGGAAAAGGTTTCCAAATATTAACAAATAAACAAACAAAAAGTTGTTAGCTGGCTATTTCTTAAATCCTCATAATAGTTGAAAGGTTTCCTCAGGAAAAGTAGAAGTACTAGAGTCATATGCTTTCAAATCTCATGGATTTTCTCTTCTTTGTCCAACATGAAGCATGGGACAGAAGCCTTCATGCTTTTTTTTCTATTGTTTTTAGAGAAAATCTTTTACCGATGAGCGAGAATCAGGAATGTGAGAAGTGGCCTCCTGTATCTCTTTTTTTGCTGACAATCTCTTTCTCCCTCTTTTTATGATACCCTTTTCTCGCTATACTAGTGGCCTGTTTGAGAAAGGTCAGTTTCCTCTTATCACAAAACAAAAAAAAGAACTTCTTTCAACATGTAAAAAACGAGAAAAAAGTTAAGGAAATGATTGGTCCATTAATGGAAGAAAGTGGCAAGAAATTGACAAGCAACAGGGAGAAAGCAGAACTACTTAACTTGTTTTTTTGCAACTGTCTTTACACAAAGGGAAAAAAACAGATTAGAAACACAAGTTAAAATAGGCAAGAAAATGGTAAGTGAGCACCTGTCCACCCTAGATGAGTTCAAATAACCAGGACCAGATGGATTACATCCAAAGTTCTGAAGGAACTGGCAGATGTTATCTCAGAACCACTGAACTACATCTTTCAAAGATCCTGGAGCACCAGGGAACTACCAGAGGACTGGAAAAGAGCTGATGTAGGTCCTATCTTCAAAAAAGGGGAAAACATGGATCTAGAAAACTACAGACTTATCAGTCTGACTTCAATGCCTGGGAAAATTCTGGAAAAGATAATCAAGCAACGAATCAGCAAACACCTAAAGGCAAACAAAGTCATTACCAGAAGCCAACAAGGGTTTGTCAAAAACAGGCAAATCTTATTGCATTCTTTGACCAGGTGACAAAATTAGTGGACCGGAGGAACGCTGTGGATATAATTTACTTGGACTTCAGTAAGGCATTTGATAAAGTAGACCACAACCTACTACTTGATAAGATAGAACAATGTGGGTTAGACAGCATAAGCACCAGATGGATTTGTAGCTGGCTGACCGGCCATATTCAGCATGTAGTCCTTATGATACAGAAGGATCTTGACAAACTTGAATATTGGGCACTATCTAATGAAATGAAATTCAATGGTGACAAAAGTAAGGTTCTACATTTAGGCAAGAAAAACCAAATGCACAGGTACAGTATAGGTAGTACCTTGCTCAATATAACTAACTGTAAGCAGGATCTCGAAGTCCTAGTGGAACAATCACTTAAATATGAGCCAGCAGTGTGCTGCAGCTGCCAAAAAAGCCAACACAGCACTAGGCTACATTAACAGAGGGATAGAATCAAGATCATGTAAAGTGTTAATACCACTTTATAATGCCTTAGTAAGGCCACACTTGGAATACTGCATCCAGTTTTGGTCACCATGATGTAAAAAAGATGTTAAGACTCTAGAATGAGTACAGAGAAGAGCAGCAAAGATGATTAGGGGACTGGAGGCTAAAACATAGAAAGAATGGCTGCTGGAATTGGGTATGTCTAGTTTAATGAAGAGAAGGATGAAAGGTGACATGATAGCAGTGTTCCAATATCTCAAGGGTTGCCACAAAAAGGAGGGAGTCAAGCTATTCTCCAAAGCATCTGAAGGCAGGACAAGAAGCAATGGATGGAAACTAATCAAAGAGAGAAGCAATCTAGAACTAAGGAGAAATTTCCTGATTGTTAGAACAATTAATCAGTGGAACAACCCACCTCCAGAAGTTGTGAATGCTCCCACACTGGAAGTTTTTAAGAAGAGACTGGACAACCATTTGTCTGAAATGGTATAGCGTTTCCTGCCTGAGCAGGGGGTTGGACTAGAAGACCTCCAAGGTCCCTTCCAACATTATTATTATTATTATTATTATTATTATTATTATTATTATTATTATTATTATTATTATTATTATTATTATTATTATTATTATTATTATTATTATTATTATTATTATTATTATTATTATTATTGAAAATTAATTGGAGGAGAAGGTATCTCCAATGAGATATTCCTGCCTCACTACTGGCAGGAATAGCCAACACCCAAAAGACAAGGTTAAGATCCAAAAGGATTTTGACAGACTTGAACACTGGGCCCTATCTAACAAAATGAAATTCAACATAGATAAAAGTAAGGTTTTGCACTTAGACAAAAGAAAAATCAACTTGTCTTAATGCCAGTAATTATGAGAGGGATCTTGGAGTCCTAGTGGAAAATCACTTAAATATGAGCCAACAGTGTGCAGCGGTAGCCAAAAGAGCTAATTCAATCTTAGATTCCATTAATAGAGGAATAGTACTGCTTTACAAAGCCTTAATAAGACCACACTTCTTACTGGAATACTGCATCCAGTTCTGATCACCACAATATGAAAAAGATGTTGAGACTCTGGAAGGAGTGCAGAAAAGAGCAACAAGAATGATTAGGGGGCTGGAGGCTAAAACATACGATGAACAGTTGCAGGAACTGGGTATGTCCAGTCTATAGAAAAGAAGGACTGGGGGAGATATGATAGCAGTATTCCAATATTTGAAGAGTTCCAACAAAGATAAGGGAGTCAAACTATTTTCCAAAACACCAAAAGGCAAGACAAGAAACAATGAATGGAAACTAACCAAGAGGAGAAGCAACTTAGAACTAAGGAGAAATTTCCTAACAGTGAAAGCAATCAACCCATGGAATAGCTTGCCTTCAGAAGTTGTGAGTGCTCCATCACTGGAGGCTTTCAAAAAGAGACTGGACAACCATTTGTCTGAAATGGGTCTCCTGCTTGAGCAAGGGATTGGATTAAAATACATCCTAGGTCCTTTCCAACTCTATTATTCTATGATTTTATAAGTCAAAAGACCTTCTAATATATTGAGGTTCAACCATCTGCTATTTCTTTTTCTTCTTTTAAATCATGTTTGATTCTTGAAGACCGAGGGATCCTTGGTGCTCTCTGAGCTTGCTTGTTTTCTTGCAGATGTTTCATTACCCAAACTAGCACTAATGGTATTACCTAATTTGGTAATGAAATATTTGCAAGAAAACAATCAAGCGCAGAGAACACAAAAGACCTTTCATTTTAATCCTAAGGTACAAATATTCTCTTTTATTGAATATTCTTGAAGACTGCCTGGACAGGTCCCTGCAGTATTTTTCAGGAATGGCTTGCCATTGCCTCTTTCCTAGGAATGAGAGAAATGACTGGCTCAGGGTCACCCAGCTTTGTATGTAGAACTCATGGTCTCCCAGTTTCTAGCCTAATGCTTTAACAAGTACATTAAACTTGTTCTGTATATGCTATTTTCTTCCATTCAATTTAGGAGCGCTCTATATATTCATGTTTCCTCAAATTTCAGAATTTTAACTACACTTCTTGATTCTTCAATCTATTGATATTGTATCAATTGATGTTAAACTATATAAATCATACATGAATCTTCCACCCACACATACCTATGCAAAATATTTTCATGATTTAAAGAAGGAATAACAGGCATTTATGATTCTTTGTAAGTCATAGCATTGATGTCAGAATCATTTTTTCCTGTTAAAGGCATATTTTTTGCAGTGGCATTTGTTTCCATAATTAATGTGTTTTGAAGTGAATGGCCTTTTGTAACAACTGAAAAAAAGCTTTAATTATCCTTGGTGATTAGCCAGTTGAGTTGGTTTTATTTTTAATATTGTTATCAAAATTGTTTTCAGCTTAAAGGTCATTTTACACTTTTGTGTTCTCACATAAAATATGAGTTTTCCTTTCTTATGAGTGACTAGATGTAGCTTACTGGGCCACTTTTAGCCTAAATATAATCTCTCAGGGATGATTGTGTTCCTCTCACCACCCCTCCCCTCAACTGACCCAGCTAAGTATGTTGTAGAACAGGGCTGTTGAGACCACACATTCGCCTCCAATTCTATTTCCCTTGATTTAGAAGTCTACAAAAACAGAGGGAAAAGAAACATATCTAGATAAATTCATAAATTAAGAGACTTTTCCATTGTATCCCAAGAGTAAGTTTATAAAAAGACTTTTGGGTGAAAAAGAAATATATCCCTTTGGAAATTGTTCTCAGAAACTCTACATACCTACAGAATAGAACTGGAAGAGACCTTAGAGGTCTTCCAGTCCAACTCCCTGCTCAAGGAGGAGACCCATACCATTTTAGACAAGTGGTTGTCCAATCTCTTCTTAAAAGTTGCCAGTGATGAAGCACTGGAGGCAATTGTTGGTTAATTGTTCTCACTGTTCGGAAGTTTCTCTTTAATTCTAGGTTGCTTCTCTCCTTGATTAGTTTCCATCCATTGTTTCTTGTCTTGCCTTCTGGTGCTTTGGAAAATAAGTTAATCTCCCTCTTCTTTGTGGCAGCCTCTCAAATATTGGAATACTGCCAGCATGTCACACTCTAGTCCTTCTTTTCTCTAGACTAGCCATACTCAATTCCTGCAACCGTTCTTGATAGGTTTTAGTCCCCTTAATAATCTTAGTTGCTCTTCTCTGCACTTTTTCCAAAGTCTCAACATCTTTTTTATAATGTGGTGATCCAAAACTGGATGAAGTATTCCAAGTGTAGACTTATAAAGGCTTTATAAAGAGGTACTAATACTTCATGTGATCTTGACTCTATGCTTCTGTTTATGCAACCAAGGATCACATTAGCTGCTGCCATACTGCTGGCTCTTATTTAAGTGATTGTCTACCAGGATTCCAAGACTCCTCTCCCAGTTACTGTTTTTGAACCAGGTTTCATCTAATATGTACTTTTACATTTGACTAAATATCCTATTTTTCTCTGAAAACTGTCTAAAAGGCAAACATCCTGCAAGATTAAAGACCACCAAGGTAAGGAGAACTCACTTCCAAATTCACAATTCATTGTACATGCAGCCTTGGACATTAAGACTGGAAATTAACATTCAGAGGTCATAGGCCATCCACAATGCTTGCCTTAGGGTAAAAGAAGGCTATGTTCAATACATTCTACACAGTAGACATGCTGGATTGGGACCATGGATGATATTCATTCAGAGTGTCTGGTACATTCTGTGTGCCAGCTATTCCTTTCCCAAAGATCTCGTTCCTCAATAGGGAATTTTCTTTCCATTAAATGATTAGTTAGAGCTATCTTAAACTTCCAACCTACATGCAATGCTTTGATCTGTATACTTTTGAACCTGGCCCTGCATACTTCTGATTGTGTGCAATAGGGTCAGTTGCTAACAAAATTCATGCAATTGACTAGAATAACAGAACCATAGGGTTAAAAAGAACTAACTTATTTATTTGGACTTTTCCTTTCAGTGGCTTGCATCAACACCTCCAGGTGATTCTGTACATTTTATCATTAGATGGGTTGCTCATGCCGATTGGGCCAGGCATCTTTTAAACAGGTAGGGTCAGTGGTGGGATTCAGCCAGTTCGCACCACTTTGGCAGAACCGGTAGCTAATTTTTTGTTGCCCAGGCCCAGAATGGACTTCCGGAAGCGGCATCCACTCAGAGAACTGGTTGTTCACATATTTGAATCCCACCACTGGGTAGGGTCAATATAAATCCACTGCTATATATATTGAAGATATTTCATTTTCTTCTTTTTTTCCAAGCAAATTACTGGATTTCAATTAACCAATTCTTAACCATGTCTTCCTTTCATAGTCGCTAATCAATGTTTTCCCAATATGGCCTTGATCAAAATATTGGCTTTTCTCAGCCAGCTCATCTAGCCATAGCACAATAATTCCTTGATAAGAGCAATTTACTCCTTTGCATTCATTAACTTACCTTCATCTGTCTTCCAAATAATTAATGAAATAGTTTAAATAATTACGAATTCTACTAGTATTGAAATAAGATTTTCTCTCTTATTCTGACACCATTCCAGAATAGTCTCAAAGTATAGAAAATATATCTGCCACCATTTGCTACTGGAGTAATGATAGATGAATGGTAAAGATAATAAAGACCAGGTAGAATTAGCAATAGAGACAGCAAACTTTCTTCTCCTATTGTTTTCTGCCAACGCAGGCATGGATCTATAACAGTTTCACTCAGAAATACCACTGACAAAACTACCCAGTGCCCCTGAGACAAAATTGGGCATCCATGCAGCAGTTGGGAGTTATTCTTTTCAGTTAGGTTTTTGGCCAGCACTAGAAGAATTATAAGAAAGTATCATTCATCTTCAGGAGGAAGTGTGGCTTTAGGCAAATTCAAATCGTTTTCTTTTGAAAGTGTAGTATACAGAGAGAGAGAGAGAGAGAGAGAGAGAGAGAGAGAGAGAGAGAGATTAAATAAATATATAATTGGACACCTACCTCAAACCATTGTCCATGAGACTGCATTTTCAGTATGACACAGGGATCTGGTTTAGAGAGGGCATCTCTGTCAGAAATGCCTTTGCATGCCACTCTCAATTCTACCTTGGTCAGGCAGGGGCTGCTAAAGATTCCCAGAGTATTGGCTGCTGATTCATAGATGTTACTCATTTTTTTCATTATCTGTAAGGAGGGAAAAAAGAGAATAAAATCATTTTAAAACAATACTACATTCTATGATCCCTCTGAAAGTTTTGTCTACAATTAATTCTCTAAGCAGAGGTAATTATCAATGTCCAAATTGTTCACAAGGTATGGTGACTTAGAATAAGAGTCATTCAGTACATCACAGAAATTTCTTTCAACAGGATCACATGTTGACATTCCAGATATATCATACAGAGAATAAACTAGCCACCGAGGCCAGACCTCCCCAACTGATGTGCTCAGGATAAAAATCTCATTATCTTCTAGATTGGGTAGGTTGTTGGGAATTATGGATGTCTTGCTCAACCTATCTGGAAAACACTAGATTGAGCAAGAACTGATTTGTAACATTTAGATTAGATTTTTAAAACACTGATATATGTCAAGGGTCTGGCCCAAAATCACAAATCTTTTGAGACACAAATAAGAAAATTCATACATCCATGACCTACTGCAGAGGTCCCCAACCTTTTGGGCACAGGGACCGGTGCCACGGAGAAAGGTTTTTCCGTGGACCAGAAGGAGTGTTGTTTTGAATATTGCCTACATCCCAAGGATGGAACTTTGCTTGTTTGTGCAGCCCGCTTGCTGGCATGCTGCAGACCAGTGCCGGTCCACAAACCAGGGGTTGGGCATTCCTGACCTACTGAACCCGACCTAGCACAATTTTATGAAAAGTGCATTTTTAAATTAATCTGTGCTATCACTGTCTGTTGTGAATATCTTAAAAATAGTTATCTGAGGACTTCATTATGATTTTTAATGAATTTAGCTGGTCTTTTTCTAATTACTGTTTCAAGTTCATATTGAGGCAATATGAGAGTTATTTCAAGGTGGCATTTCAAGTAACTTGTTTCCTCTAAAACAGGGGTCTCCAACCCCCGGTCCATGGAACGGCACCAGTCTGTGGCATGCCAGCAACTGATCTGTGCAAACAAGCGAAGCCCCATCCATGGGATGCAGGCAGCATGCGAAACTATGCCCCCTCCGATATGCGGAAAAAACTTTCTCCATGGAACCAGTCCCTGGTGCCCAAAAGGTTGGGAGCCACTGCTGTAAAAGATGCATTGCTGATAAAGTACAGGAACTATGGTTTTTAAACAGTGAAAGTAGTATTTCTCAAAGGAGTTAAAAGTTGATTCTCTTCAATCTTAGGTTTTGAACAAATTGAAACAAATTGAAGACTTTTGAAAGTCTTCTATGAATGGAAGACAGAATTGGATATGGAATTAGATAGCACAGCCTGTGTGGAATAGAAATAATGTCCTCAGGGCTATGAGATATCCAACTTGTTGCCTGCACAAAACTGATCTCACTAGATCTTTTTAGATAGCTGCAAACAAGCATTGCAAGGCAATTTCTGCATGGAGGAGACAAAGGATTCTTCTTTTCTTCTCAAGGTGAAGCTTATAATGTTATTGACCGGGGGTGAGCAACTTGTAGGCTTTTTGTGTGGGTCCTGAACCTTTGAAAAATCACAGCACCGAAACAAAAGAGAGACACAGAGAGACAATGGAAACAAATGAAATCAATAACACACATAGCCCAATCTTCCTCTCCTGGAAATCACAGCTTCTGCTTTTGTGAGGAATGTGCATGTGTGTGTGTTTGTTTGTGTATGTGTGAGAGAGATAGCATCATTTGATTCACTTCTAAAGCTCTTGGCCATTCTTCCAAATTGAAAAAAAAGCACTGTGTGTATATACAATAAATTCAAGGCAAGGAATTAGGAGAGAGAGCAGGTATGTATGTATGTATGTATACATGCATGCGTGCATGTGTACACAAACACATGCACACATCTGCTTGCCCTAAACCTCTTATTTGTGTTGTTGCAGCCCTCCTTCTCCTCTCCTGTCACAGAATACACAATCTCTCCAGTAGACTATGATAAACCATTAATTCACCCTATCTCTTAAGCCAGGGCTTTTCAACCTTTTCACTGATTGTACCACTTTTGGGATATGGCCATATTCGAGTACCACCTAGCAAGGTGTCAAAAACTTGACCCCCAAAAAAACCCTGTTCAAAGTTGCAATTGCACTGAAATGACTTATGACCATTTTTCACACTTATGACCATTGCAGGATTCCCAGGGTCATGTGATTTATATTTGGATGCTTGGCAACTGATTCATATTTATGATGGTCACAGTGTCCCAAGGTCATGTGATCCCCTTTTGCAACCTTTTGACAAGCAAAGTCAAAGTCACCAGAGTTGCTGGTGGCCAAATGCTAAGGCGGGACTTCCTCCCTGCCTCCCTCTTTCTCATGCCCACCTCCTTCTGAAGGAAGAATTTGACCCCCCCCCCATATTTTCTCTCTTCCATATATTCATCAAACAAGGAAAAGCCTCCAGAGACAGAAAAGAGAAGCCATTGAGGGAACTAGCTTAAAAGGGCGCATTCCCCTTTAAGAATTAGCTACTGGCTAGAAAGGAAATTTAAGGAGCGCAGCTGGCACTTAAGGAAGAAAAAAAATGTAGTTAAGTACTGGCTGCCGGCTAGGGCAGCCTCCCTAAATGGCTCCATTCATAAGTAAAGGAATGCTACAGGCAAAATCCATTCAGGAGAAAAATACTTCAAAATCCCTTGCAGCAAAACTTACAGCTAACAATAGGAGAGCAATAGAAGCTAACACGAGACATCAGCCATCAGCCAAATAGAAATTGCCAAACACTCCTTAAGAACACAAAGCCCACATTGCACAAATCCCAGAACTTCAAAATCACAAAAGCACATAAGAATCCTTCCACTCTCCATCTCCCTCCCTCCCTCTTCCGTGCCTCTCCTCCAGCCATTGCTGCCTTTTTTCATTCCTCTTGGAGAGCAACCCCTCCCCCACTGCATTTCTTGCCTGTTTGTTCCTGCCAGCAAAGGTGGCTGCCACAGCAGTTGTAGATTGGCTCATGGCCGGCCTGCTTGATCTCCTCTCCCCCCATCCTCCTCCTTCTTCTTCTTCTTTCACTTCGGTGCAGCTAGAGCCGACTCCGCCTCCTCCCAAGGCTGCTGCTTTTTCTCTCTCTCCCTCTCCCGCCCAAACTGCCTCCTTTTATAGCCTCTCCTGTCTCCGTCCCCCTCCTCCTCCTTTCTCATGGGGGAGGGTGAGCCAGAAGTGAGCCTGGGGCCTTTGCCTGCCCCAGCCAATCTGCAGCTCCAGAGGACTCTCTCACAGTAAGTCCTTGTCTATGCTGGCTCTTTCCATCCCCCACTACACTTGGCTAGGCAGGGCTGCGTACCACCTGCCACTCGTTAATGTACCACAAGTGGTACGCGTACCACCGGTTGAAAAGCCCTGTCTTAAGCAGTTACTCCTATCATGCCTCCTTTTAGGGTTTCATAATAGATTCTCTTTTTTCTAGCATGGTGACAAAATCTGCTTTGCAATTTTTTAAATGTTTTCTTCCCCCCACAATAAACTTCAATATCTAATTCATAGGGAGTTTCAGAAACTCTTACAATTTATCTTGGTGATGTTTTGAGTTTATTTTTTTTAAATTGAAGCTAGTAGAGGATGATACTGTTATTTTCTATTATGCAAACATGAAACACTCATTCCTTTGTGACTGAATAAGTGAAAAATCACATGCCATCCATAAAAATGTTACCAAATTCTTTCCTCCCATGAAATAATTTTTGAAAAAGCATCTCTGTCACTGTTTCAAAATGAGTAATAGGAAAATAGCAGGAAGAAATAGAACAATTATGGAAAATATATAAGTTACATGCTCCTCAAATCACCTCTAAGTAGCACAAACCTTTCCCTTAAGAGACTTAATTTACCTATTTTATTTTTTTCAATAAATGGGAGAAAATCCTCTATCTCATTGCATCATGGCCACATTCCCTGAAGCTCTTGGGAGCTGCCACACATCAGAACCAAAAATCTAAACAAGAATATGCCTCTTCTTTATAAACAGGTTCCCCAATTTTGAAAGGATACTTTCAAATAAGAAAAGTTTTCAAACAGAACGTTTTCTGCAAGATAAAATATACAGCTGCACAATTTTAAGAACTTAAGAAAAGCTGGTTGGATAAGACTATAGTATCCTCTGGTCCAATAATTTGTAGTCAACTAGGTGCCCAAGGGAAGCTATAAAAAAACCATATCATTCCTGAACCTTCAGGTTGATGAATAGCTCTGGGATTACAGGATTATTATAATCATATAAAACTCAAGGCTTCTGGTTTTGCGCAATAGCGTAGCAGCTGAGGGATTGTGGGGCTCCGCACCCTACGGCTGATTTTTTTCTGTTTGGGGACCCTAAATGGGCCTAAACGTGCCCCGGAGAGGCGACAAAGGAGGGGTGCCCCACCGACCATGGACAGATGGTGGTCGATCCGGTCATCCGGGGAAAGCCCTCCAGAAACCAGCAAAAGAAAGGCTAGCTTCACTCCAGAGTCTAGACCAAGCTACAAACAGCCGAAGCCAAAAAGCACTAATTTAAACTTGATCATAAACAATGTGTTTGGAACTGGGTAAGAATACCGATTCTCTCTCTTCTATTTGATAATTGATTTCCTGGAAAAAAAAGTCCCCAAGAAGCAAAAATCCTCCAAAAGTGAGAAGGAGGGGGACTTTTGCTCCATCCTCCCACAGACGGAAGTGGAAAATTAAACTTTTATGGGGGACAGAAATACATTGAAATGAAATGAATATAAGACTTAAATCTGGATAAGTTTGAAACTGGTGGAATTAGTTAAGATTTTCTTTTCAAAAGATTATTGATGAAAACAGAAGAAAGTAATTGCTTGTTTTGAAAACTGAAAAATAAACTGGTGCTGACATCTAGTGGTGGATGAAAATATACAATTGTAATTGCTCTGATACAGGAATTGGCAGAAAGCCCAGAAAAAGATAACCTGTTTTTGTGATCTTCAGTATTTTAACTAAACAGAGAACACCTGCAACAAAGAAAAGAAAACATTTCAAGCTATCTACAAAGCGAGAACGGAAAACTTTGATATTTGGCTATCATGGAACATCAGCAGAAAGAATATATCAAGAAAAAACAAATACTTTCCAGGAGGAAATGTATGCTATGCTGCAACTAATACAAATGACAATGACTTCAAACCACGAGGAAATTAAAAACAACTTTGAAAATATAAATGAATACATCTTCAATTTAACCTCACAATAAAAAAAACTCTCAGAAAATAAAAAGAGAGAGCGATCAAATAAAGCAGCCAATTGAACATAACCCAGAGGAAAGAGATTTAAAGATGGAACCCAACAATGGAAGGAATTATGACTTAATCCAGGTGGAGAAAAACTTGCAGGAAATATTGAGCATGGAAAATATAACCTATACTTCAAGATTGCAAAATAAGTCTGAGGACAAGAAAAAAGATTTGTCAAAATGGATTATAGAGCTGTCAGGAGAACTATGAGAACTTGACAGACAAAAAATGATAAGAACAATCAAAAGAGAAAGAAAGAAAAAGATTTTCAATGAATATGAAGGAGTGAAACATTCCTACAAAAACATCTTACTTGACTTGTCTCTTGTACCTACAACAACATCTACAAGACTATGGGAAGACCTTCTGGTCCAACGGAGCATACTGATTAGGAAAGATGTTTGGCCACAAAAAAAAGGCTAAAGTTAGAATTAAAAAATTAGATGATGGGATTTATCAGATGGAATATCTAAAGATTAAACACCTGTTTGAATATGGTTAAAGAAATAGAACAATTTTGGATATAAATTAATTTTAGTTTAAGAGGGATGGGCCCCTCAAGTAACAGGATTTTTTTTTATGATATGAGAAATATAAAAATGTTGGGATGGTTTATATGAGGGAAATGTTTTAGATACTTAAGTGTGATTGATTTTGAGAAAATTTCAGTTGATAAGAATGTTTTGAATAGATTTAAAAGATTAGATGATTGGATTTATTAGATGGAATACTTAAAGATTAAACATTTGTTTAAATATGGTTAAAAAGAATAGAAAAATTCTGGATATAAATGTATTTTAGCTTAAGAGGAACATGTTTCTCAAGTAGTATACTATTTCCTTTTTTCTTCTCTTTTTTGTTTTTGTTTTAAGATATGAGAAATGTAAAATTGTTGGGATAGCTTGTATGAGGAAAAAGATTTAAATACTTAAGTGTAATTAACTCTGAGGAAATCTTAACTGGTAAGAATGTTTTGAACATTGCGGGGAAAACAAATCTAAATAAGAACTCTGAAAACAGGATTTATGACAAGGTAATTAAGATGATCAATTAGAAAATAAGCTTTATATTGATGTGGTTGTTACTTGTAGAAATACTAGAAAGATGTTTATATTCAATTGTTACCAAAATACTAAGAAATATACTAACTCAAAATTGATAAAAGAAAATATTAGTGGAAGAAGAGAAAATCAAAGAAAGCTACTATGTGGATTATGGAATTATAGAAATTAATTGTTATTGATTGCTTTTAAATATAAGCCCAGACAACACGCTGTTTACCAAATACTAAGGTGATTATGTTAAAAAATTAATAAAATATATTTTAAAAAATAATGATATAAAACTCATGCATTTTAAAATATGTTAAATCAGCCTTGGCCTCCAACATAGATTTATTGGCTACACAACCAGAACTAGTAACTTTCGTTTTTCTCTTGGATTTATTGCAAATGAATCTCTAATCCAGGGATATCATGACTACTATTTTTTTTGATGGAGCTATACCTTTTATAAATTATTACAAGAAAGTAAATGATAAAAAAACAGCTTGGGTCTTACTGCAAACTTGTTGATGTAATGCAAGTAATAATTTCCTCATTACCCACAGTACATGACAATGAAAGAAAACATAGGAAGATGTATTATTAGTATTAGCTAGAGGATTACCACTTAATAACAATAACAACAATAATAATAACAATAATAATAAAGTTGGAAGGGACCTTGGAGGTCATCTAGTCCAACCCCCTGCTCAGACAGGAAATCCTATATCATTTCAGACAAATGGCTGTCTAGTCTCTTCTTAAAAACTTCCAGTGTTGAAACATTCACAGCTTTTGGAGGCAGGTTGTTCCACTGATTAATTGTTCTAACTGTCAGAAAATTTCTCCTTAGTTCTAGGTTGCTTCTCTCTTTGGTTAATTTCCATCCATTGCTTCTTGTCCTGCCTTCAGGTGCTTTGGAGACTAGTTTGACTCCCTGTTCTGTGTGGCAATCCTGAGATATTGGAACACTGCTATCATGTCATCCTTCGTCCTTCTCTTCATTAAACTAGACATACCCAATTCCAGCAACCGTTCTTTATATGTTTTAGCCTCCAGTCCCCTAATCATCTGTGTTGCTCTTCTCTGTACTCTTTCTAGAGTCTCAACATCTTTTTTACATCATGGTGACCAAAACTGGATGCAGTATTCCAAGTGTGGCCTTACCAAGGCATTGTAAAGTGGTATTAACACTTCACACGATCTTGATTCTATCCTTCTGTTAATGCAGCCTAGCACTGTGTTGGCTTTTTTGGCAGCTGCACCACACTGCTGGCTCATATTTAAAATAAGATAATTATTGGAAGACTGGGTATCATTTTAATTCAAACACAGTAATTGGGTAGATGTATAAGGAACATCATCATATCATCTGTCAGCTTTTTGGTGTTTACACCACCATGCTATTCCAGCTTTCAAAGCAGGCTAAATCAAGTGTTAATATGCACAATAATAGACTAATAGTGATTAAGGTTCTGCAAATGAGGAATGGATAACTCTCAGATGGAAGAAAAAAAAATCTCACCATGGGAGAGTTATTTTCTCATTTAATAAATAAGCATGTTGATTTATCTTGATTTACATGATTTCACGGTTAACCTATTTCTTCTGTATGATTTTGATATCTCACTGTCATTGCTACACTGCAAGTGAAGAGAAAAAGAGCAAGGATCTAAAGACAGTGTAACTATATTTGAGGAAGAGGCATTATAATCCTATTTATAACTGGGAATTCTGAATGTAGAGTTTAGATAATGTAAAAACTATGTTTAGCAATGGTGTCTTTTCTCTCCAATGTGAGTTTTGTCCTATCAGCTGAAAGGGCTAATTTGGCATCACATAAACGACAATTTTCCATTTTAACAGAGAAGCCATGTTCAATTGCAACATAAATGGATAATTATGTTCAATAAAGTGTTTATATAAGATGATTTGATATTCCTGGCTCCCATCCCCAGATTCTCTTGTCACCTATGTTTTCTTAAAACAGTTCTCTGAGGTACAGTTACTAAGAATTGATGGTACAAGAAGACCATGGGGAATTGTCCTCTTTAGGCCACACAATAATTTTTCATTTAGTTATTGTCACGTTAATTCTATTTCTCTCTCTTTTATTTTCTTGAGAGAATATCATTTCTCAATAACCAATGACACATCTCAGGGGAGAAGACATGTTTAAAATACACATAGCACCTTTAAGATTCATTCACCTCTGTCCTTTTGTTTTATTGTTTCTTTCTGGTGAAAAAGAAGCAATATTTTAAATTTAAAAAAAAATCACCATTCTCATATCCTGAATTTAATTAGTTCATAGACTGTCACTAAGATCTTACCTTGACTGAAAGAAAAGGAGGCATTAGTTTGTATCACTAGATGGTGTGTGTATACAGACAATAAGTTAACAAAATATTTATATTTGACTATAAATATAAGTTGATTTTGATACAAAACTGAGTAAAACATATCGGTCTAGCTCTAAAATTTCAGATTTGCCTTACTTGAAATTTGTCTGAGTTGCATTTTTTTTTTTTAGATAATTTGGCATGATTTTGAACTTCCCATAACATCTCCATGTTATCTATGAATTGAAAATGAAAACAAAGAAGGAAATTCAGCTAAATAGACATCCATAGAATATCTCCGCAGATTTCACTCAATTGGGCAGCTAGAGTAGACAGGCAAAAGTAGCCAGACTTTTCTAATGAAATGGAAAGATTAAGTTTCAAGCCGTTATATTTCCCACGAACACAATTGGCAAAACATAATTTAATTTGCATTCCTGCATATATTTATCTGGGAGAAATTTTCAGTGAAATTATTTTTGAATAGACATGCATTGGCTTGCACTATAAAACATATATTCCTATGTGTGTGAAAGCAAATTGCACTCAGTAAAATCAATTTCTGGATAAATGTGCATCTAATTGCACTGTGAAATATATATTTCAGCATTACAGTTTCCCAACATCCTAGTAATTAATGCTATACTGGAACAAAAGGATATTAAATGTAATCCCTAGATCAGGGGTAGGCAATCTTGGCTCTTTTATGACTCGTGGACTTCAACTCCCAGAATTCCTGAGCCAGCCATGCTGGCTCAGGAATTCTGGGAGTTGAAGTCCACGAGTCATAAAAGAGCCAAGGATGCCTACCTCTGCCCTAGATAATCTGTCCAATTTCTTTCATGCAAAGTAGGAACTATATAGTTCTCCATGCCCTATACTAATGATTCAAATGGTGAAAGAAAGTTGAGAACAGGAAACCAACAGCAAGATAGCAATCTTTTGCTATTGCTTTCATAATGTTCTAAAGTTAGAAGATAACAAAACCTTTTCTCAATATGATCTTTTTTTATTTCAACATTTTAGTACACCAACAAATTATTTGTTTTCCTTCCGCATTCAGTCCCCAGCTTGCCCCAGCTTGCCCACTTCTTAAGCATCTGACATGTCATTCCTCCTGATTCCTACATAGATTGTTGATTATTAAACAAATTTGTTATCTGGGTCTTTTTTAGAATAAATATCAAAAAATTATGTTTACCGTACCCTAGAATTGTTGCTTCACCATAAACATATAGATATGTGCTTTGAGTTAATTTTCCAAATAAACAAATCTTAATGATTTTTTATTTGGATCAGTCCATTCAATGAGATTCATGCTCAAAATGAACATTGACAAGAACAGAGGAATACTTTTCCAAAACTAAAGTAAAGAAGCATAGAACAGATAAAAAAACAGAATTATAGCAGTAGCAGGGAGCTTGTTAAAAGTTTGGCTGAACAATGTTGTTTGTATCAATCATCTTACTCCAGAGACATTAGGTGAACTGTAATGTATTGGGTTAATTCATTAATAGTTGTTATGATCTGTTGTTGTGAATGTTTGAAAAGAGTCTCCAACTGTTTTGGAGCAGACGGCTAGCCTGCAATTTAAGTGGGAAATTCTTCTTTAAAATGATTGGTCGCCGCCTAGTGGCGGCATGGTATAAATAGATGTCAAATGGTTCTCAGAGCCACTTCTGTGTTTCAAGCAATAAAAGAGCAGTTATCTTACACTGGTCTCGTTAATGCCTCAACGAACTCAGTACATAACAGTGGCGACGAAGGTGGGATGCTGCTAAGGAGAGAGAGAGAGCTGAAGCACTTAGCCAGAAGTCACTAGGGTGTAAGACCAGGCACCAGAGCCCTGGTAGGGACCACGTCCCCACCCTGCCTGCCAGTAAAGCCACACTGGAGGCACAATCTTCCTGAGGGATCTGGCCCCAGGATTCACCTAGCAGCTCCTAGCAGCAGAAGGTATTGACCAAGACCTCGTGAGCATCAGCTATGGCCAAGGTGGGCAAGCTGAACGAATTTGATGTTTCTCACCCTGAACAATGGAGCTCCTACGTCTCCAGGGTGGAGAACTACCTGCGGGCCAACCAGGTGAGAGACGATGGGCTGAAGGCAGCAACTCTGCTCTGCATGTGCGGTCAGGTGACCTTTGACATCGCGGAGAACCTGATTGCCCCAGCCAGCTTAGAATCAGTCACATACGCTGATCTAAAGAGGAGGCTAAAGAAACATTTTGAACCCAGGCTGTAAGTTATTGCTTGGCGGCATGCATTTGAGCAAAGAGAGCAACAGGCAGGCAAGTCAGCAGCTGAATTCGTGGCTGCACTAAGACAAGCATCAAGACTCTGCGAGTTTCCTGACTTAGAGGACAGACTCAGAGACAGACTCGTGTGTGGCCTGAGGAACCGAGATCTGCAGCAGAGGCTTTTCGTAAAAGAAACGCTGGCGTTCCAGGATGCGTTAAAAGAAGTCATGGCAGACTTCTGGTTTCGGTCGCAGTGCAGGCGGTCGTGCAAAGAGTCTGTTCTGTTTGCCGGACGGTCCCCCCACCGGTAGACCCTGGACATGGTCGAAAGTCGCCCTGGAGGGGCGACCACCGTTGAGGAGGCCACTCGTTGATGGCGAAGGGAGCAGCAGCTCCCTCTGCGGTCCGAGACAGCTCCTTTGGGCCGACGGCGAAAAGATCGGCCATTAACATGGCCGATCATCTAGCTGCTTCAGCCGAAAGTCACAGCAACATCTAAGCGAAAAGAACCACCGTGGGTGAGCTGGGTGAGACCTTTCCTTCCCTCTTGATACCCTATTTACCTTCCTGAGAAAAGCTTCTAGAATTATTTCCCAGTTTCAGAAAGCAGCGTCCGGATATTTGGGAAAACGAGCTTTGAGAAAAATAATTAATTTTTACTGACTATTTGAGCTGTTGGATTTCGGGGATCCTGAAAAAAATCCTTACTGTGAAGGTGGGCTTTCTTTCTCTTTGCCTGCTTGTTTTTGCCTAAGTGGAAGCCTTTAGGGAGGGGGTGGAGTGTTTTTCTTCCTCTCCCCCTTCTGAACATTATTGTTTATTTTAAAAAAAATTCCGGCTGTCTCGGCGGTTTTTTGTGGATTGAAGTTGCAAGAAAGTATCCATTTTAAGCTGATAACTTTCACTTTGTTTTGTCGGATGCATATTCAGCCTAAACTTGGCGTGACACCCAGACATTCCTATCTGTATTGAAACCAGCTGAAGGGCTTCATTTTTTTTCCTTTCCTTTTCTTTCTCCTAGTAGTTTACTTTGACTTTACAATACAAAATATATTTCCTAGAAAAATGGACTTTTCTTTTTTTGGATTACAAGATAATAATTGACTTTTAAGGCACCTTTTTCTATTACTATTTTGGACTATAAATTGGATATTCATAACACTGACTTTGATTCTTTCTGCCTTTATCTTTTTGTTTGCCTTGACTTTTTTGCTTTTTTCTATTTCTGTTTGGATCCTATACCTTATACTATTTCTACTACAGAATTTTTATTGTTGTATTTACCTTCTAAGCTGAACTTTCACTAAAAAACTAAGACTACTTTATTATTGAAATGGAATCTTACCCACAGCTTGACTATGGACTTCTACTAGAAAAATTTTTGGAACTGAAAGAACAATTCAGAATGAACATGGAAGATGATGCTCCAGAGTTAAAAATTGACTCTCAAACTTTGACTGATCAATTTATAGATCAAGGAACAGATCAACCCTAAAGAGGCCGATATGCAGCTATCACAACTTAACGAGATGGAGGAAATATATCTACAATCTATTGAAGAGGAACCAATCAAACAGAGGAAGAGATTATATCGCATATGCAAATTATGGAGAATCTTGATGACCAAAGGCGGATTCCAACCAAAACATCTATAATCCTAAAAGCAACAGGAATGGATTTTCAAATACGAGGCATCGAAAATGCTGACAACATGGACAAACAACGAATAACTACCATACTGATTAAGACCGATTATATAGTGCAGACAACACTGGAAAAAAGAGAAGAGGACTAAGATCAGACTCAATTGTGGAGAAATATGTATAACCAAACATTAAGATTTGATGAGTTAGAGGCTCTTTTGTGGAAACCTGCTTGGCACAAAAAGAAAGCTAGAATTAGGTTTAAAAATGAGAGTTAAAACTTTATTTGATGGGTTAAAAAGGCTTTTAGAGATTTTGACTGAGTTAATACTATCGAGATGAAAACTATGGATTTGACTATGGTTGAGATGTAATTTGACTATGGTTGGGAAATCTAATATGGAAAAGGTGGTAAACAAAAAGTGAATAGATGAAGAAATAGAATACAGATTGGAAATGAAATAAGGTGTCTGGTGGAATAATATGTTTTCTTTTTATAAGTATAATGATTTTGATAGGATTTAAATTTTAGGTAAGGAGTTAAAGGTATGGATTGATTTATAAAATATATATTTGAAATAGAAAATATATACTTGATAGAGTACAGGAAAGAGAATATAGTTGGGAAGTATTAAAATATAATAGTTGATATAATATGTATATTCTAGAAATAATTATTGTTTGATGGGAAATTGGGAGACCCGAAATGTAACTTATGTGTTCATTTTAGGCTAAAGTGGAAAATGGTAATTGTAAAATAGTTAAACTTAAAAACAGGATTTTGATTGATATAAGTGAATTACTATTGATATTCTTTTTACAATGATTGAATTTTATTTAGAAATGTATTAATACTAGGTTATAGCTTGAGGGAAATAGAGAAGGAACTTTTAAGGAATTATTGAATTATTTATGTGTGATTATATTGGGTTTTTTTGGATGATTGATCACCCTATCTCCACGTGGATTCTTAAAGCACTTTGATGTAAAACCAAAAAATACTAATAAAACTTGTTTTAAAAAATAAAAAAAAAAAGAAGCCATGGCAGACGAGGCTGCAGGTGGAGCAATGAAGGCTTTACGACCCTAGAAGACTCCCCTCAGCCAGACAGCTGTGCACCACAAAACTACAGAAATACTGGAAGACCCAGATGAGGATGATGAGATCGACCGGTTACAGAAGCAACCCATCAGATAGCAATGTCCCATTGACAAGGCAGTTCTATTCCCTAGCTGTGCCAGTTGCGGCGAACAGCACAAGAGGTCTGAGTGCAGATTCCGCACTGCAGTGTGTCGTGCTTGTGGCAAGCAAGGGCACATCGCCAGAGTCTGTAAAGGTCACCAGAGAGAAGTTCTGCCCGAAGACACCCCATGGAGAGGTAAATGGGCCCCGGGACAGAATAGGGTCGGTTACTGCTCCGGAAGGAGAAACATATTAAGGACAGGAGCCCAACGCCCTCTCAAAGAGAAGCTGAGACTTAAAGTCAGGCTACAAAGGGTCCCTTGTTCTATGGAACTAGACACCGGGTCAGCCCTGTCCATAATCTCCCACAAAACGTTTAGCTACATCTGCAGACAAGGCAGGAAACGAGTCCAACTCAAACCATCAGGCCTTGTTTTGATGGACTTTCAAAATTGCTGCGTAGTGGTGAAAGGCGAAGCCATAGTAAAAGTCAGCTGCAAAGAGTTCGAGGGTCCCCTCAATGTCATGGTCGTTGAAGGCCAGTGCACCAGTTTGATTGGGCTGGACTGGTTTGATGCCCTGGGCATCAGAGTAACCAGCATCAACCACACACAAACAGCTGACCTAGCGGCTGTGTGCCAGGAATTTGCTGATGTGTTCAGTCCGATTTTAGGGAGCACCAATCTCCCTTAGCCTCGATCCAACAGTAACTCCTATCAGGATCAAGCCTCGCAGAGTGCCTTTCGCACTAAAGCCTAAAATAAATGCAGAGCTAGACAAGTTAGTACAGCAGGGATGCTTCAACCTGTAGATAGCAGCGTGTGGGAAACCTCTATAGTAACCCCAGTCAAGCCCAATGGGGACATTCGTATTTGTGCGGATTACAAATGCACAATTAACAAAGCTTTGCAACATGCTTACCCAGTTCCAGTGGTAAGCCACATCTTGGCATCACTGCAGGGAGGTCGTGTATTCGCACAGGCATATCAGCAACTGCCTGTGGATGGTGCACAGCAGAGGCTCAGACAATAGTCACACATAGAGGGGCATTCAGGGTTCATCGCCTGCAGTTTGAGGTTAGTGTTGCCCCAGGGTTGTTCCAAATGGAACGTACACTTAAGAATATTCCAGGTGTGTGCCCTTACTTTGATGATGTTCTGATTGCTTGAGAATCCACAGCGATCTTAGCAGAACGTCTCAAAGCAGTTCTTCAACGGTTCCGTGAAGCGGGGTTGAAGTTAAAAAGAGACAAATGCCAAATTGGTGTGAACTGTACTGAGTTCCTGGGATTCTGGATAGATGCTGCCGGAATCCACCCCTCTGACTCTAAGCTTAAAGCTATACAACAGGCTCCCAGACCTAAGTCAAAAGGGGAGCTGCAGGTATTTTTAGGGCTTCTTAATTTTTACCATTCATTCCTGCCACACAAGGCAGCATTGGCTTCTGGATAAAAAGGCACCGTGGGAGTGGACAAACACCCACGAAAAAGCTTTTAAGGCAGTCAAATCACTGCTGTCATCAAGCTCAGTACTAGTTCACTTCAATGAAAAATTGCCTGTCAGTTTACCGTGTGATGCTTCACCGTATGGCATAGGAGCAGTCCTAAGCCATCTAATGGCAGATGGGCACCAAGCACCATCGCTTACTATTCCAGAATGTTATCCCCTGCAGAAAGGAATTACGCGCAGATAGACAAGGAGGCTTTAGCCATTGTAGCTGGGATAAAAAAAATCCACGACTTTCTATATGGGCGCTCCTTCACCATTTTCACGGATCATAAGCCTCTCTTAGGTCTCTTCACTGCAGACAAGCAGACCCCACAGATCCTTTCTCCTAGGATGCTGCGATGGTCAATATTCATGGCTGCCTATTTTTACAGGCTAGTCCATAGGCCAGGCAAGGAAATGGGCCATGCTGATGCACTCAGCCGATTGCCTTTGCCTCACACAGATCCCGACCCAGCACCTGCCGCTTGCATCCTGGCAATCCAGGATCTCCCTGAGACTCTCCTTCATGCAGGAGATGTGGCTGCTGAAACTGCCACTGACAGAACACTCAATCGTGTTCTGAACTGGGTGTTGAGGGGGTGGCCTGATAGCAGACCAGGTCCAGAATTTCATAGCTTCACTAGCAGAAAAGATGAGCTGTCAGCTCATAAATGCTGCATGCTATGGGGAAGCAGGGCAATATTCCCACCCACATTAAGAGCCAGAGTTTTAGAATCTCTGCATGAGGGTCATCCAGACATAGTTAGGATGAAGGCACTTGCTAGGAGTTACTTGTGGTGGCCTAGCCTGGATAAGGACATAGAGGCTCAAGTAAGCAGCTGCCAGGTCTGTCAGGAGACCAGACCTGAAATGCCTCAAGCACCAGTGCACCGCTGGGAGACCACGCAAACTCCTTGGTCTTGCATGCACATAGACTTTGCAGGACCCTTCCAAGGACAGGTGTTCCTCATTGCTACTCTAAATGGCTAGAGGTAGCACCTGTCCCATCCATGACTACTGCCCAGACCATCCAGGAACTGCGCAGAATCTTTGCCACGCACAGCCTGCCAGATGTGATTGTGTCTGATAACGGGGCACAATTCACAGCAGCTGAGTTCCAGTCCTTTCTGAGGACCAACATGATCCGACATGCTACCTCAGCCCCCTTTCATCCTGCTTCAAATGGTCAAGCAGAAGAAATGGTCAGAACAACTAAAGAAGCACTGAAGAAATTAACGACAGGTGACTGGCATCATCACTTAGCGGATTTTCTACTCTGCCATCATACTACTCCTTGCATTACTACAGGCCACAGTCCAGCGGAACTGAGATGGGGATGTCGGCTGACCACCAAGCTGGACCGTCTCCACCCTGACAGGGCTGCTGTGGACACATCGCAACCCAAGCCTCCAAGAAGTTTGCAACTTGGTGAGAACGTATGGGCGAGAAACTATGGGCTGGGGGCACCTTGGGTGGCAGCTGTAGTTTCAAAGGTGTCAGGGCCACTGTCTTATGAAGTGGCCCTGGATGATGGTCAACGCCACATAGACCAATTGCGGCAGCGTCAGGCTAGCCAAAGCCTGGCCGCTGACAGAGAAGAGATTAGCAGGTTGCCTGGTGACTGGGCCATGCCTGAGCCACCCAGAATTTGTGAGACTATGCCTGCTGAACTGGGGTCGCCTGTCCCGAAACCATCAGGCAGCATCGTGAACGAAGACAGCAGCACTGGTCTACCCGGCAATGATGGACATGATGGCACAAATCTACCCAGCCAAAACGAGCAACGAGGTACCGGTCTACCCGAAGCGATCGGGCCAAGGGACCCTGGTCTACCCGGCCCAACAAGGAGGCTTGTAGATCGGGGACCTCAAACAACAGTGCGGCGCTCCGGACAGACACGAAACCCGCCTGCGTATTTGAGTGATTATGTTCATAAGTTGCAATGTATTGACTTATCCAGGGGGAAGGGGTGTGATGTATTGGATTAATTCATTAATAGTTGTTATGATCTGTTGTTGTGAACGTTTGAAAAGAGTCTCCAACTGTTTTGGAGCAAACGGCTAGCCTGCAATTTAAGCGGGAAATTGTTCTTTAAAATGATTGGTCGCCGCCTAGTGGCGGCACGGTATAAATAGATGTCAAGTGGTTCTCAGAGCCACTTCTGTGTTTCAAGCAATAAAAGAGTAGTTATCTTACATCGGTCTCGTTAATGCTTCAACGAACTCAGTACATAACATGAACCTAGAAAGAATTCAAAATCAGGATAGTGCTGCATAAAAGTTTGCTTCAAGTTTTCATCAACATTTCTTCTAAAGCAGATGGTCACGTTATATGGCCTTGAGTCTTTAATATACATTTTGTATAAGTTCATATTGAAGAAAGGAGTTTTGTCATGACGCCAAATACTTTGTGGTTTTTATCCATGAGAACCTAAACTTTTAATTTTAGTTGTTTTTATTAAAAATAATAAAGTCAGGATACAAATAGATACATCCATTCATATATTCATATCCTGATTTATAATGAATAGCAATTCACAATGCATTTTCACCTTGGCAGTAATTCAGCACTTTGAGAAATTTTTCACCTTGTTGCTTATTGCTGCTGTGAACATTTTTTTATTAATAAGCTATCTTTTAGAATATTTAAAATTTTTACATACCCTAATTTGGATGCTGTAGGCCTTACTGTAATGTCTAATAGTTTATTTTATACAAACTAAATTTTTGACATTTTTGAAATTTTGTAAGGTATGGAGCTATCAGAAAAATAAGAAATATGCTACCAGTTATGTGTGCAAGGAATCCATATAAAGGTAAAGACTCCCAATTTTCTGACTAATTGTTGAATACTTTTCATGCTAGTTTGTAATGATAGTAGAAAATCTAGCCTTTCTACTACATGATATTTTCACAGAGCCATACAACTTATTGTTGCTGTTGAACTTATGTTTATTAATTCATATCTGAGCAAAACCATATATTGGCATAGATTAGATAGATATACAGATAGAATCATATATACAATAAGTGCATTGTATGTAAAAAATCTGAATGATCTGACCTTCCCAAAACAAAGAATAGCTTTCTGCAGAGCCAGATTTAACATGCTTCCCTCAGCACTTCTCCAGGGCAGGTAAAAGAGAACACCAATAGCATAACGGGTATGTATATGTGGTAAAGGAGAAGTTGAAGATATCTCACATGTTTTATTGTACTATGAGTTATACCGAGTTTATAGGTCAGCATATATTCTCCCCTTACTAGAGAGATTGCCAGGGAGGGCAGACAATTTTTATGTAGGCTTTCTCCTCCAGGACTCAAACCCTTCTACCACGCATGCAGTGGCAAAATACTATGTTGCTGCAATGTCCACAAGAAAAAAATTGGTTGCAGATTTATATCCGTCAACTTGTGCCAATTTTTTGGAGATATCTCTAATAATTTTGGGAACACTATATGTATTCACATACTTATCGGCTTTTTACTCACGTAAACTAGGGAGTGACCCTAACATTCTGAGAATATGTATTTTCTTAACAGGGATGTTATTATTTACTATTAATGTCAGTACTATTTTTTAATATATTATAAAAAGTGACGTCTATTGCTGGTCTATGACCGTAATAAAATTATTATTATTTAAAAAAAATATTATTATTATTATTATTAAAAAAATTGTATGTACAAAATCCAAAAAGATACTTAAAGAAGAACAGGATGTTTCTTTGTATCATTAACATACATTTTGTGTAAGTTCATATTGAAGAAAACAGTTTTATTTCCGGTATCATGACCCCAAATAACTTATGGTTTTTTCCATGAGAACCTGCACTTTTAATTGGCCCCAGAAATAAATTAGAAGCCAATGCAGTTATTCTAAATCTTGTCTTTATGGTATGTATGTATGTATGTATGTATGTGTGTATATATATCACATTTGAGACCTGGTCCTTTACTTTGACTTGAAATTCCGTATGACCCAAGTCTCTAGAATAAACAGAAGGATGACTTGTAATTAAAGAATTTTGAAGTTGGTATGATGTCTAGTTGCCATAATTCCAGCTATACTATGTGTTCACTTTATATGTTTGAAAATGTTGGTTCAATGCTGTGCTGAACTTGCACATAAGTATGTATCAGATTATCAGTCAGAGAGTAAAGCCGATACATTTTATGCATACTAATGACTGAAATCCACTGAAGCAAACATTAATTTTAGTTTTCTTTTTCAATGCAATTATAATACAACAATGGTTTGTAAGAAGTTTCATTCTGATGATCCACAAATAGTTTTTCTATGTTCATTTTTCTGGTTTGCCTATCAATTCATTTTACAGATGGCAAATCACAGAGGTTAAGCAATTTATTCAAAGACCTTATCACTGCATCTTAAGTTCACATAGGTTTCTGTATATTTAACATCAAATGAGGATATGTTACTTACAAAATTCAAGATTGTAATATATAATTATTCACAATCAGAGAGCATACTATAATACTACTTGAATAAGACTTGTAAGACTCTTGGCTGTTTTGCTGTACAGATTTTTACACGAAATTCTAACCCAGTTCACCAAAACTTACTATAGTCAAACAAAAGCAGTGCAACTTAAGAATCTGACGTGTTAATATAGGGCTGGAATGGAATAGCATTGCAATTTGCTATACAGGAATGCAATTTCATGATTGTTTTTTATACCTTTGGTGGAAGTTCAATTCATCTCAATAAGATCTTGCCAATAGATCTTTTCCATAGATGTTACAAAAAACATTCATCAAGAGAGACAATTTCATTTATCCCACCTATTCGGAAGATAAGTTCAAGATCCAGAAGGCTCTTGACAGACTTGGGTCCTATCTAATAAGATGCAGTCAGTGGTAACAAAAGTCCTCCAATTTGGCAGACAAAACTAAATGCATAGACATAGAATAGATGGTACCTGGCTCAACAGTAGTAACTGTGAGAGGGATCTAGGTGTTCCAGTAGACCATCACTTAAATATGAGTTGGCGGTATGTAGCTGCCAAAAAAGGCAATGCAATTCTAAGCTGCATCAACAGATGCAATAGCATCAGGTCCATCAAAAGTGATAGTACCGTTTTACAGCATGCTGGTGAGATCACACTTGGAATACTGCATCCAGTTCTGGTCACCACGATACAAAAAAGTTGAGACCCTGGAAAGTGTACAGAAAATAATAACAAAGATGATAAAGGGTCTGGAGACTAAATTGTATAACAAAGGACCTAGGTATGTCTAGCCTATTGAAGGAACCTAGGTATTTTTAGCCTATTGAAAAGAAGGAACAGGGGGACATGATAACTATCTTCCAATACTTCAAGAGCTGTCACAAAGAAGAGAGGATGATTTATTCTCTAGGGCACCAGAGGATAGGACAAGAAGTAACAGCTAGAAGCTTGTCAAAAGAGATCCAATCTAGAAGTCAGGAGAAATTTTCTGACAGTGACAGCAATTACTCAATGGAATAGCTTGTCTCCTGGGATCGTGGATGCTCTATCACTGGAGATTTTCAAAAATAGACTGGACAACCATTTGGCTGGGATGGTATAAGAGTTCTGCCTTGAGCAGGCAGTTGGACTAAAAGACTCTTCCTATGATTCTATGATTTCTATGATTTTGGTTACACTTGAAGAAGTGTATTGCAATAAATATCATCTGCTGGAGCAAGCAGATACCTATTTCAGGACAATGGCCAGCTCCAATGAATGTTTTACTGTCCTTTGATATGCCAGCTTCTCATAGTGACTATGTTGTGTATTTGTTAAGAATGAAAATGTGAGGCAAAGCAAGATATTAATTATTTCTGTATATCTGAAAAATTAACTGTTGGATCTAATCAGGAATCATCCATTTTGGAATACATTAATGACTTCAATCTGCCTCAATTGCAGGTAATCAGTATTTAACATTATGCTTCCTTGTTCAACCAAACCGAAAGGCAGCAGTCCATATTGCCACTAAAATTAATGATGCATTGGGCCATGAATTGTTATATATAGATGTTATAATAAGACCTATTTCAATAAAATAGTATCATCTCTTTGAAAGAAAGAAAAAAATGGAAGAATCATGAGATTTGTAAAAATAATAAAGGTACAATATAAACAAACAAAGATCCTCTGGTTTATAGAGCAATCTAAGACATTTTCACCTCAGTAGCAATTCAGCATCTTTGAGAAATTTTTGTTGCTTGTGGCTGCTGTGAACATATTTTTATTCATAAGCAATCTTTCAGAATCTTTGAAAATTTTACATATTCTAATCTGAATGCTGAAGGTCTTATTGAAATATCTAGTACTTTATTTTATAAACACTAAATTTATAAATTCTGTAAGTTGTGGAGCCATCAGAAAAATAAGAAACATGCTACTCAATAATACATGCAAGGAATCTATATAAAGCTTAATAGACACAAATGATGGTACCTAGCTTGATAATTAAATCACTTGCAAGAAAGCCATCTGAAAGAAAACCACCAAGCTCAGAGAGCACGAAGGACACATAGTTCCATCTGAGCTACAAATGTTCTCTTCTATCAGAAATTATGTTTATTAACTCATATCTGAGCAAAAATGTACATTGACAAAGGTAGGTAGGTAGGTAGGTAGGTAGGTAGATAGGTAGGTAGATAGATAGATAGATAGATAGATAGATAGATAGATAGATAGATAGATAGATAGATAGATAGATAGATAGATAGATAGATAGATAGATAGATAGATAGATAGATAGATAGATGATAGACACACAGACAGACACATACATAGAATAAATGTACTGTATGTATAAGTAGATAAGTACCCTAAGAGATACTTAAAGCCTTAAAGAAGAACAAGAAATTCCTAGGTCCTATTCCTATTCTTAGGCATTAAACTGTAGCCTGTGCCTTGTTGAAACTTCTGCTAGGCAGAGTAATCTAAAAGCCCTGGAGCCTATTGCAATTCTGTGAGTACAAAAAATAGTACTAATTTGAGACACAAAACACATAAAAATGATCGTATAATCTAAAGTAGGCCAAAATAATATTTACAAAGACATTCTGGGTTTGCATTTTCTGATATGATCCAGTCTTGTCCATTTGCATCACTGCCTGGCTGCAATCCTTTCTCCCAAAAAATTAAGTACAGTTCTCAGCTATTAGAAGGTGTCCACATCAGTATTAATGCACTTTAAAATTATTTCCAGGTTTGTAGTTAAGGATTCTCACTAAAAAGTGAGAAACATTTTCTAACACTTTAACAAGTATCAGCTTTTTAATGACATCAGGTATTTTGTCATCTACAATTCAAAGCAACTATATAAAGGAGAGCTAAAAAAGTATTCTTTATGGGCTAGCTGTGATCAGTCTCTATGGTGATAACACTCCAGCTTATTAAAATTATCTCTGTTAATAAAAGAAAATATAAACTGTCAGCAATAAGTGGAATACAATATTGTTGCTTATTATGAAAAAGGCAAGAGGTGAACTACAGCCTTCCAAAGAAAAAGTCAATGCCATAAAAAAATAATTCATCCTATTGTACTTCTATCTTTATGCAATGAAGTCACAATCAGGGATAATTATTTAAGATGACATCTCTGAAACAAAAAAATACCTCTTTGCATCATGAGTACCATTAATACATTCATTGAGACAACAACATAAGAAGAATTACCAATTGCTTAATTGTTAATACTAAGAAACCTTTTGCCATAGCTAATGTAGCTGGACAACAGGGTAGAAAGTCTTAGAACAAAGGACAAATCTTATAAATAGAAATATCCTTATTGAAAGCACCAAGGGCTGATTACCATATAATCAATTTTGAAATATTAACTTACAATGAGGAATCACGGTGAAAAGAAATGATGATACTGGATGTTTAACAGGAGAAGCTATATTAATTTGGCTTAACTCAAAAGGAAAGAAAGCCGTTGGTGGTTGTATTTTCATGCTTAAGGGGACCTTCTTATCTCTCTCAACTAAATTATTTGTATCATCATTATAAATATAGCTGGTGATGACGTGACAATTTTTCCTCGTAACTGATAAAGAACTGGTTTATTCTTAAGTTTTGATGACTGAGATAAGGAGGATGCTCAAGTCAGGGAGAGGCAGGTTTTGGGGCTCAGGAAGCACTTTTGGGATTTTCAGGGTATGTTGTGTGGGTTCCTACAACAATGCTGGTTTCTGTCTCAGCTTAGCTTTTTAATAAGAAGATATATACAGATAGTCCTCGCTTAACGACTGGTTGCTTAGTGAACATTTGAATATATGATGGACAATCCTATTCCAGAGTTAGGACAGACTCATCACAATAATCTGATTGCATTTTGGTTGCTTGACTACCAGATGGCCTGTACAGCTACTTCCAACACCCCAAGGATATGTGACCATCGTTTTCATTGTTTTTTTGCCAGTTTTTGACATTTCTGTCCAATTTCCAGCAAAAAACCAGCCATTGGACAAAATGGATTAGTTTTATTGAGCATGGAGTTTGTTTAATGACCACCACAAAAAAGGTCATAAAATCAGTTGGAATCATGTGGTGACCTGCTTAATAACTACCACAACTTATGACCATAATTCCAGGTTCAATTCAGTCATAAGTCAAGCACTTACAAAACTACTTACAAAAAGTTTGGGCTATTGAAATCGCTGCTTGAGAAATAATCCTATATTTCATTTTGTATAAAATAATTTCACCATTTTCCCATTCCCACAGAATATGGAGAGTACTAGAATTATCTAAGGTTGTAAGATACAGTAGATGATAAAATTACTACTTAATTAAAGCCCCCCCAGGAGGGGCATAGCTTCATTTATAAAGGATGTTAGCGTGTGTTTAACATATTTGGCACAGTTTATCGGATTAAAATAACTTTCTGGGTGTCACAGCATGATCTTCTATAAATTAACCACTATTTCAGGGATACTTAAACTAAAAGAATATAAACAAATATTGAACAATAATGTCAGAGAGGATGTGATAAGTATCACATTGGCTAGTTTTGCACAATAGATAAAATATGGGTCTATATGTTGTGCCAGGCCAGTGATTATGGTTAGAGTGAGGAATATCTGCATAGAAGAGAGAAAAAGGAAAATTATTTATGCCATCTTTAATTCCTCGAACAAAAGAACAAAAGAAGATGAATGTGACAAACCAAGCAAAACAAATCAAGTAAGTACTGATGCATTTTAGTGGCATTAATTTTTTTGATATAGTTGTTGAAAATTGATTACACAGCCTATTTGGGATATATTTTTTATTATTTATTTATTTATTTAATATTTATTAAATTTTTATGCTGCCCATCTTCCTTACATGGTGACTCTGGGTGGATGATAATTATAAAACAAGTAAAAAAAATTAAAATTAAAAGTGCCCCATCTTAAATTAGTAAAAATAAGATTTTCCAATCAGCTAGTGCAAATAGTAGATCTATCTTATCTTTATAAATCATTATTTGGAAGAGATTGTTTTCATTATTTTACCATACCATATTGTACTGTGCTTTAGTATTCAAGCTGAAGTAGACAATAAAATATGGTTATATAAATAAGTACACTGGCATATATTGGCAATTTGCTAGCTTCATTCCTTCTCTCCCAAATATACAGAATTGAGCTATAAATGTTTTTTGCATAACAAATTCTAACTATTAAGAGAATAGCATTTTGTATTCAATATTGTGCTCAGAAACAGTTTATAGATGATCATAAACCTATATCAAATAAAGCTGTAAATCACCATTTTAATTACCATGCTTACAACTGCAATAAAACAGGCTGAACAGTTTATTTAGTTCTGGTCATGTCATAGTTTTTATTGAAGAACTGTTTGCAAATCAAAAGATAATTCAATCCAAAAAGTATATGATATTATTGCAGAAACTTGCTTTTTATTTGCAACAAAATGTTGCTCAGAGCTCAATACATTGGCAAGACTGCAATTATACAAAACTTGTTGGTCAAAGTGCAGGATGCAAACATATACTCAGAATAATGTAGTTTCATGTAGCATTAAAATTCTATCTATTGGATATAGTATCAAAATCCTGCAAAACACACGAGGGCCTTAAAAAAAAGAATTGTAGTAGAAGAAACTACAGAGCATTAAAATACAATACTGTTATGGATTTTTAAAAGTACCCACTTTCAAAGTCTCCAAGGTATTGAGATGGTTATTTCTTTCCTTGCCTAATAAAAACTGTTCGTGTTCAAGATATCACACAGGCTTTTATTACTGCAAGCTAATGGGATTGGATCCCTTGGTAGAATTTTGGTGAATAAGAAACTGTAGACCTAAGGTGAATTCAAGTCAATTTCACAGCCTTCCAAGATTTAAAGAGGAACTCAAGGATTATACAATATTATTCAGTGAATGCTGTATGAAACACAGTTGCCAGGAGTCAAAACTGAGTTGAAGGGACAGTTGCACTGTCATCACTGCCAAACAGCTGATCTGTGCATCAGGAGCAGTGGCCAGTTTCACGCCCTTTGCTATCCCTTTGTCTTTGGCATCACTCCTTTATTGCCTGTATCCAAGGCATCTCCCTCCCCCCAACCTTAGCATATCACTGCAGACTGTCTTTCTATTGGGAGTTCCAGGTGATGGCCATAATACTGCTATTGTGTCCCCACAACAAACAAGGAATTTGCTGGAATAAGAGATAGCAAATGGTCCAAACTTTCCAGTGAATTTCCATGAATTGAATTTCCATGAAATTTGAACCTGAGCTTCTCTGGTCCCCACTCCAATATTTCTTTTTCTTTTTTTCAGTTTGTGTTACATTTTATCTTTTTGTTTTAAAAGTTTAAAATTTAAACTTTTAATGGAAG
Organism: Azemiops feae; assembly: GCA_023970755.1. Classification (NCBI taxonomy): domain Eukaryota; kingdom Metazoa; phylum Chordata; class Lepidosauria; order Squamata; family Viperidae; genus Azemiops; species Azemiops feae. The sequence continues at coordinate 177,641 of JALGBA010000984.1, read as the reverse complement.
TTATATATAAAAGAAAACAAAAAAGGATGGGGAAATGTGGACTACTTCCAGAAACAGCATTATTTCAGCACGGGTTTCTCTATATCATTATTGATGCCCTGGGTGCATTCAGTCACTTTATTTCAATTCATTATTTACCATAATGAAGGCTAACTAAATAATTAAATTACAATACCCAGGTGATAACTTACTTTTATATAATGCTGTTTAATAAGTTACCTTTACTTTTAAAGAAGGGTATAACTGAAGTTTTGTTAAACATAGACATGAAAAACCCACAAAGAAAAACCCTTGGCATTCCTCCATTTTACTTAACTAAAACATAGTTAGGTGTTGTTTTTTTTACTCTGTCTGTGTATAAGCAGCTTCTGGCTAACCCTGAGCCAACTCCATACACAGAGTCCAACAATGACAGGAGCAACCAGATGAGAAGAAAAGCAACATCTTGCCAATTTTTAAAAGTATGCTGTCAGTTACAGAACTTAAAAGTAATTGAACAACCTAAAGCCTGTCTGTCAAGCATTTTTTCCTTCACTTCAGCAGATGCATTACATGTCATCAAGAACAACCCACACTCTCAAAGAAAGAAGAAATGGACATTTGACGTTATCTGTCTTTTACAAACAGCTCAGGTCTATTGTTAGCCATAAATTTAGCCTGTCAGTCACAGACAAAGGAAACAGGAATTCGGTCGCAGCCATGAGAATGATGTATGCCACGTTCTTATTTCCAGTGGCTAAAAAAAAGAAAATGTGCATTATTTAATTCTGATTACTCCATAAGAATTCTTCCAGTTTCAAGCTATTCTAGAATTAAAATCTAGATATTTAATGTTTTGGTTTTATAAATATGATTTTTAGAAAGTTGGGTAAAAATCTTAATTAGCAATGCAATATATCAAAAATATAGATTAATCATGTTGGTAATTAAATTATTAAATATAGTTATTATTACCAACAAAATAAAGACTGGAAGGGTTTAATATTATATCAATAAATCTTTATAAGAAATTAATTATTGGATCTCAGAAGCGAAATGTCCAAATGTATTTAATGGAAGAATAGACAGTAATATCAATGCGTAATCCACTTACAGATAAATCCACTTAAAAATCTGCTTCCCCAACATAAGCAGATTTTATGAAATCTTTATCCAGATTTCAATCATTGGTGTTTCTGATACTATTTCTTTTTAATAGTGGAGAATTTACTTGATTCAATCCTACATTCACTTACATAACTATCTTAGAAATATTTTGTGTGTATTTTTCACTTATGAAAAAATGATAAAGACAAAGAAAATCTTATGAGAATAATAGGTTGATAAATAAGTGCTGAATTTTGAAAACGTAGAAATGACAAAAATCCATATCTATGAATGAGACAACCATACATACACTTGAAAATAGTGATTGATCATGTAGTGTTATTAGGTGGGGCCCCAGGAATGAAATAGTTCAGAAGCCAAAAGACCTCCTGAGCAACTGAGAGCAGAAAGAATGGGGATGACGAGAGACAAACATCTCTCATCTCTTCAGTCAAGTGACCCAAAGTATCCATTTCCCTCTCCATTTCATAAGAGTAAATTCATATCCTCTAATTAGGGTAGATTTGCCTCATCTTCTAGTTAAATATTGAGTTGGACATGCATAGAAAACCCATGCCTTTTGCTCTCACAAACCCACTGAGATTTGGTCAAAGGTTTTTCCTCTTTTAGGAATATTATATCATGGATACAAATCAATATGACCAGCAGATGGAGCAAAGAGTTTGTTGTATCCCTTTACTGCCATCCAGTGAACATCTGGATTTTCGTAGTCAAATATGGTATAATTATTCTCTTTCCTTTCAAGCAGGAAGATGGAAGATATTGCGAAGACCAGCAATGATTAGCCATTGCCTCTAAGGACTGAATTTGCAGTGCAAATTGTTGCTGCTGAGGCTGTTTATTTTACTCTATTTAGTTATTTAGTTATCTAGTTATTTAGTTATTTAAGCATACATTGATATATACTTGTGTTTCCCTGAAAATAAGACCAGGTCTTATTTATTTATTTTTTGCATTCAAAAGAGGCACCAGGTCTTTTTTTTTTTTGCATCCAAAAGAGGCACCAGGTCTTATTTTGGGGAGGGTGTCTTTTATATTCACCTCCGGCACCAACAGCCCCGCCCAGCCGGCCCACTTCTTTTGGGGCTGAAGGATCAGCTTCATTCTGCAGCTGCATTCTGGCCTGCATTTTGCAGTCAGGCCTTTCTGGAAGCCGAGTACTGAATCCATAGCTCGGTTCTCGACTGCAGATATCTTGCAGCATTGGAAAAGCCTGTGACCGAGAAATGCAGCCCTGGCTGCAGAAGATGCCGCAGAAGAAGTGGGTTGGCGAGGATAGGCCTGGCTGCAAGGTGAGTGGGTGAGGGGTGCGTGGGGCAGCTCCACATCCCCACCCCCACCCTAACTTGATTTTTAGGTGTGTACCTCGCCCCAAAACGAGTGCTTATTTTTGGGGTAGGGCTTGTATTAGGCCTGTTATGTACTGATATCAAGAGTTAATGTCTTTTAGTTTAAACGTGTCTCCAACTGTTTTAGAGGGAAAAGTTAACTTCATGTTTGAGCGGGAAAACACCGTTTGAATTGATTGGTCGCTGCCTAGAGGCGGCAAGAATAAATAGCCATCATTCTGCCGGTTAAGCCAGTTCAGTTTCTGTTGCAATAAATCTTGTTGTATTAACCAGGTCTGGTTAATGCCTCCAAAACCCCACTACACAACAGTGGCGACGAAGGTGGGATCTTGCTGAAAGTGAGAATGATGCCTATTAGAGTTGAAATCACAGGGTGTTAGCCCAGGCAACAGAGTCCTGGTAGGACCATGTCCCCACCCTGCCTGCCAATAAGCCAAACTGGAGGCACAGCGTCCTGTGGGATCCGTCCCCAGGATCTAGGCAGTTCATCTCCTTTCTCAGCAAGAGAGGCAGAGTCCAGGACCCCATCAAACGACTACCATGGCCAAGCTTGGCAGACTAAATGAGTTTGATGTCTCCCTTCCAGAACAATGGAGTTCTTACATCTCCAGGGTGGACAACTACTTGCAGGCCAACCAGGTTAGAGAAGATGGCTTGAAAGCGGCTACTCTACTCTGCGCGTGTGGACAGGCTACATTTGACATCGCCGAGAATCTAGGAGCACCAGCAAGCATCGAATCAGTAACTTATGCAGACTTAAAGAGGAGGCTAAAAGAGCACTTCGAGCCAAAGCTGTCCGTCATCGCGTGACGTCACGCGTTCAAACAAAGGGAGCAAAAGTCAGGTGAATCAGTATCTGAGTTTGTGGCAGCATTTCGTCAAGCCTCACGCCAATGTGAGTTTCCTGACTTGAAAGATTGTCTAAGAGACAGACTCGTGTGTGGACTGTTGAACAGAGAGTTGCAACAGCACCTATTTGTCAAAGAGAATCTAACCTTCCAAGACGCTCTGAAGGAGGTTATGGCAGATGAGGCTGCCGGCGGAGCAGTGAAGGCATTCCAGCCTCAGAAAACACACTCTAGCCCTGCAGCAGTACATCAAGAGAACATTGAGAGACTGAGTGAACCAGAAGAAGTCGATGAGATCGACCAACTCCAAAGAGAGCCATTTAGATGACAGCGTGCAACAGAACAACCAATCCTTCCTCTGAACTGCGCCTGCCTAGGAGGACAACATAAAAGAACTGAGTGCAGGTTTTGCACAGCAGTTTGCCATGCCTGTGGGAAGCAAGGCCACATCGCCAGGGTCTGTAGAGGTTGTCAGAAAGAAGGTACGCAGAAAGGTAGATGGGCCCCGGGACAGAACAGGGTTGGATACTGCTCAGGAGGAGAAGTATTCAGCGGACGGGAGCCCAACGCCCCCTCAAAGAGAAGTTGAGACTTCAAGTTAAACTTCAAGGGGTCCCATGTTCTATGGAGCTAGACACTGGGTCAGCTCTGTCAATCATTTCACACAAGACCTTAATTATATTTATAGATAGGGCAAGAGGTGAGTTCAACTCAGACCATCAAGCCTTATCCTGACTGACTTTCAAAATTGTCGTGTGTCTGTTAGGGGTGAAGCCACTGTAAGGGTCATATTCAAAGAGTTTGAGGGTCCCCTCAGCATGGTAGTTGTCAAAGGACAGCGCACCAGTCTCATCGGATTGGACTGGTTCGAAGCCCTGGGCATCCATGTAACGGGTATCCATCGCACACAAGCAACTGACCTGGCAGCAGTATGCCAAGAGTATGCTGATGTGTTCAGTTCTGACCTAGGACAATACAGAAGGGCGCCCATCTCCCTAAACTTTGACCCAACAGTCACTCCCATTAGAATTAAACCACGCAGAGTGCCATTCGCTTTAAAACCGAAAATTGATGCGGAGCTGGACAAACTAGTGCAACAGAGAGTGCTCCAACCCATGGACAGTAGCCTGTGGGAGACTCCCATAGTAACCCCAGTGAAGCCTAATGGGACTGTCCGCATCTGTGCAGACTACAAGTGCACAATCAACAAGGCACTTCAGCAACACGCTTACCCAGTTCCAGTGGTAAGCCACATTCTAACCTCGCTCCACATTCTAGCCTCGCCTGTTTGCCAAGCTAGACCTTGCACAAGCCTATCAACAGCTACCAGTTGACGATGCCACAGCAGAAGCGCAGACCATTGTCACCCACAGAGGGGCATTCAAAGTACACCGCCTGCAGTTTGGGGTAAGTGTAGCCCCTGGTTTGTTCCAAAGCGTTATGGAACGGACACTAAAAAATATTCCTGGCGTCTGCCCCTATTTTGATGATGTCCTGATTGCAGGAGAATCAGCGGCAGTCTTAGCTGAACGTCTCAGGGCAGTGCTCCAAAGGTTCCCTGAGGTGGGTTTAAGGTTAAGAAAGGACAAGTGTCAAATTGGCGTGGACTCTACTGAGTTCCTGGGATTCCGGATAGATGCTGCTGGGATCCATCCATCCAATGCTAAGCTCAAAGCCATTCAACAAGCCCCCAGACCTAAATCTAAAGGGGAGCTGCAGGCATTTTTAGGACTATTAAACTTTTACCACTCATTTTTGCCACACAAAGCAGCATTGGCAGAGCCACTCCACCGTCTGCTAGACAAGAAAGCACCTTGGGTGTGGACAAACAACCACGACAAGGTATTCAGAGCAGTCAAATCATTGCTATCTTTGAGCTCCGCGTTAGCTCACTTTAACGAGAAACTGCCAGTGACATTAGCATGTGATGCCTCGCCTTATGGCATTGGGGCAGTGTTAAGCCATCAAATGCCAGATGGTCATGAAGCCCCTATTGCTTACTACTCTAGGACATTAGCACCAGCTGAGAGGAACTATGCTCAAATCGACAAAGAAGCTCTCATTATTGTCGCAGGAATTAAGAAATTCCATGACTTTTTATACGAGCGACCCTTTACAGTTTTTACAGATAACAAGCCGCTGCTTGGCCTTTTTATGGCTGACAAGCAGACTCCGCAGATCCTGTCACCAAGGATGCTGCGATGGTCCATTTTTATGGCTGCCTATTCATACAGGCTAGTCCATAAGCCTGGCAAGGAAATGGGCCATGCTGATGCACTCAGCCGACTGCCCCTGCCACACACAGATCCAGATCCAGCCCCAGCAGCTCGCATCCTGGCAATACAGGATCTTCCAGAGACACCCCTACATGTGGGAGATTTGGCCGCTGAAACTGCCACTGACAGAACACTCAGCCATGTTCTCAACTGGGTGTTGAGGGGATGGCCAGAAAACAGACCAGGTCCAGAATTTCAGCATTATACATGCAGAAAAGATGAGTTGTCAGCCCACAAGGGTTGTGTGCTATGGGGAAGCAGAATAATTATTCCGCCCAAATTGCAAGCCAGAGTGTTAGAATCTCTGCATGAGGGATATCCATGTATCATAAGAATGAAAGCACTTGCAAGAAGTTACTTGTGGTGGTCTGGCCTGGACAAGGACATTGAGGCTCAAGTAAGGAGCTGTCAGGTCTGCCGAGAGACCCATCCAGAAATGCCCCAGGCACCTGTGCATCGCTGGGAGACCATGTAAGCCCCATGGTCCCGCATGCACATAGACTTTGCGGGTCCATTTCAGGGACAAGTATTCCTCATTGTTGTGGACAGTTATTCAAAATGGTTAGAAGTAGTACCTGTCCAATCTATGACTACTGCCAGGATCATCCAGGAACTGCGCCGGCTATTTGCCACACATGGACTGCCGGACATCATTGTGTCTGACAATGGGGCACAATTCATAGCAGCGGAATTCCAGTCGTTCCTGAATGCTAATATGATTAGACCAGGGGTAGGCAACCCAAAACACTCAAAGAGCCACTTGGACCCGTCTCCCACCGAAAACAAAACACTGGGAGCCGCAAAACCCTTTTGATATCTAAAATGAAGATAACACTGCATATATCCTTTTTTTTACTTTTATGATATATATATATATATATATATATCATAAAGGTAAAAAAAAAGGATATATGCAGTGTTATCTTCATGTTAGATGTCAACAGGGTCTCTCTCTCGTCTCTCTCTGTCTCTCTCTGCTTCCCTCCCTCTCTTTCCTCTCCCTCCTCTCTCTCTTTCTCTCTTTCCTCTCTCTCTTTCTCTCTCTCTCTCTTTCTTCTCCCTCTCCCTCTCTTTCTCTCTTTCTCTTTCTCTTTCTCTCTCTCCCTCTTTCTCTCTCTTTCTCTCTCTCCCTCTCTCTCTTTCCTCTCCCCTCTCTCTTTCTCTCTTTCCCCCTCTCTTTCTCTCTTTCTCTCTCTCTCTCTTTCTCTCTCTCCCTCTCTCTTTCCTCTCCCTCTCTTTCTCTCTCTCTTTCTCTTTCTCTCCCCCTCTTTCTCTCCCTCTCTCTCTCCCCTCTCTCCCTCTTTCTTTCTCTCTCTCTTTCTCTCTTTCTCTTTCCTCTCTCTCTTTCTCTCCCCCCTCTCTCTTTCTCTCCCTCTCTCTCTCTCTCTTTCTCTCCCTGTCTCTCTCTCGCCCCCCCCCTCTGATCTACTGCTCACCTGGCAAGCTGGCTTCAAGCTTTCTGCAACAGGCTAGCTCTCTCCTCCCCTTCCTGCTTCCTGCAGAGACGCAGCAAAGGGAGGAGCCCCTCCCAGTAAGCTTGTCAGCTTGTCAAACAGGGTGAAGCCACTGTCTTTTTTATAGACAGACAGATACACAGAGAGAGGGGGGTGGGAAGCGCAAGTGCCTCTCTCTGTCTCTGTCTCTCTCTGCAAATGGCAGAAGAGGTTGGGAGCCGCAGGAGAAGGCTCAAAGAGCCACATGCGGCTCTGGAGCCGCAGGTTGCCGACCTGTGGATTAGACACACCACTTCGACTCCATTCCATCCAACTACCAACGGCCAGGCTGAACGGATGGTAAGGTCCACTAAAGAGTCCCTTAAAAGACTGCCTAAGGGAGACTGGAATTATTGCCTGGCAAACTTCCTTTTATGCCAGCACATAACTCCATGCACCGCAATGGGACGCAGCCTGGCTGAACTATGGTGGGAACGTCGGCTCACAACAAAGCTAGACCGCCTCCACCCTGACAGGATAGCTGCTGAAATGGCGCAACCCAAGCCTCCCAGGAATTTACAGTTGGGTGAGCATGTTTGGGCTAGGAACTATGGGCAGGGGGTACCGTGGGTGGCTGCTACAGTTATGAAAGTGTCAGGGCCACTATCATATGAGGTGGCTCTGGACAATGGTTGTGTGATCCGACACCACATTGACCAGTTGCGGCATCGGCAGACAAAGCAGAACTCAGAAGTAGAATTAGAAGACACTACAGACACTTCAGGTGCCATTCCAGCATCGCCCACACCTGCCGAGACTGTGCTTAAAGAGACAGAGGCACCAAGGATCTGTGTACCGCCTCAGTTGTTAAATGACTCGAACGCACATACCCGCACAGGTCTACTGCCTCTGCCGTCGGCTGACTCAAATGACTATTGCAGCACAGGTCTACCCGGTGCAGACAACCGGCAAGTTGAGTTGGAAACCCAAACAGCTTTGCGGCATTCCAGCAGAACTCGCAACCCACCGGTCTACCTCAAAGACTATGTACTTCAAGTACGCGAAAAGCCACTTTATCCAGGGGGAAGGGGTGTTATGTATTGATATCAAGAGTTAATGTCTTTTAGTTTAAACGTGTCTCCAACTGTTTTGGAGGGAAAAGTTAAGTTCAAGTTTGAGCGGGAAAACACCGTTTGAATTGATTGGTCACCGCCTAGAGGCGGCAAGTATAAATAGCCGTCATTCTGCCAGTTAAGCCAGTTCAGTTTCTGTTGCAATAAATCTTGTTGTATAAACCTGGTCTGGTTAATGCCTCCAAAAACCCACTACACAACAAGGCCCACCCCCAAAAATCAACCTAGGGCTTATTTTAGGGGTAGGCCTAACTTCTGGGGAAACAGGACTCCATGGGGAAATTCTTTTCCATCTCTTTTCCATATTATCTCAAAATCTGCTGCTTGAAATGTCCACTTCAGCAAGGATAATAATAGAGTTAGTCCTGATGTCATAGACCATCATTTTCTTCTCCATTTTCCCTTAGGGAAAGTTCTTGAACATTCATCTATCATGACAATTTAGAGCACAAGTCTCTAGAAAACAATGCAAGGTATATCCAATATTTGTCACGATCTTTCCCTTTAGGACAGGGGTATCAGCAAGGCTGGCTCAGGAATTCTGGGAGTTGAAGTCCACGAGTCATAAAAGAGCCAAGGTTGCCTACCCCTGCTTTAGGACATACAACCAGCAGAACTGATATTCCAATTTATTGCACCTAGAGTAGAAGTTTCTGAATTTAACTACCAGCAAAAGACATACACTGAACTAGAGTTGATTCTGTCATTAATTTGATATCACAATGATTGAAAGACAGTGAGCAAAGCTAAGCCTTATTTTATTCTGATATTGTATCAACAATACATTCCTATTAAAACTGCTACGACCAAATAAAGCTTATATGGACTTAAAAAGCTATCTTCACAAAGGCAAGGTTATTTTCTTTATTTCTGTTTTTACTCTATGAACTATGACTTAGGAAATGACTGTTTTTCTCAAGTGCTAAAATATATTGCCTAAGACTTTTATTGTCTCTATGACAACTCCACAGCAACTGGAAAAATTTCAGAAATGTAACAATAAAAAAAAAAGAAGGGTAGGATCCTTCATTAATTGAAGGATGACATCCCACTCCCACCTTATCCAGACTTAGTTTTAATAATTTCTGAAAGTGAAAATCTCAGAATTCAGATAGTAAGAGAAGATTTCCTTTTGAATATGCACTCCCACAGTTTTCATTCTTAGTCTTCAAGAATGCAGGGCATTTGGTTTGCATGAAGGGGCATATTTAGTGAGGGTTATAATTCAACATCTCTACCTACTCCTAATATGGTGACTGCAACTACACAGTTGATTCCTTTTCTCTTTCTTTTCTTTTTTCTTTTCTTACATGCATGCCTGTTTCAATTACCTGTCTTGCTTTAGTGGAGGCTTTTCAACATGATGCCTTATATAAGATTGCCATGCAGGGATCAGAATCACCATACCATAGTTTAATCTGATTGAAAGTGCTGATTAAGAACAGAACATTGCCCTGCTTATGAATCAGATGCCTGGCCCATTTAATGGGGCAGTCTATTTTCACAGTGACCATCCAAGTATAAAAGCAGGTCCACTAGTCGCCCAGCAGAGAGATTTAAATTATAAAGCAGTATAATGTCAGTACTTGTAAGGAGCACCCCCTTACAAGGAGAAGAAACCCATCCTTTCCCAGCACTCTTCTAGTGATTCTTGAGACCCATGAGGTAATACAGAGATATTGCAAGATTATCCATTTGTATTCCTGACAGCGATTTTTTTTCATGAGCAAATGGCAGGAACTGCATTTTTGCAGTCAACTTGCAATCAGATGGGAGTTGCAGGATTATATCGGACTTCTAGCTTCTAATGTTGTCTCCAATAGACTATTAAGTTTGACCGAAGCTCACCTTTTAATCATTCTGAATTTAATATATTTTTGACTGCTTTTAAAGATTTTTTTAAATCACTGGATGAGGTTTTTTCAATCCTTAAAAAAAAGTTTAGCTGCAATTAAAGATTTGTTAAAGAGTTGTAACCAAAAAAATGGGGGGGGGATTTGTAGCAAAGATTATTAATATTGGCTTTAGAAAGTGTTAAATGGATTAATGGCTCACTGATTTGATTTAAAACTTTGAAGTTAATTGAAAGGATCCTTTCTCATGAGAAAATGTCTATGTTTATATTTCAATAACTGATGACTTTTGAAAGTTGGACACTAGAGGGTACAGGATAGCTTTAAAATAAATTTTTGATCAGACCAAAAACTTTTAAAGGTATTTTGCCTTTACAGAATAATCAGAAATGTTACTGAAGAGGAACAGGCTCCATTGAATAAATTTAAATTAAGCTGCAGGAAGATTAAAAATGATAGCTTACAAAAAAAGAGAGAAATAACAGATTTACAAATGGAACTTGATAATGATTCAATAATTTTAAAAAATATACAAATTATAAATCAGAATTCAATTATTTTTAAAAAAATGGATTTACAAAAAAGATTTACTGAAGTTGCCGCACGAGAATTACAAAAGGAGTTTGACAAAAACACTGACAACTTTGAGAGAAAAGGCAATGAGAAAGCAGCTGTTAGAATGTTCTTTGAAGAATCTAAAGATCATTGGAAGAAAAAAGAAAGAATATAAAATCAGTTTATTTGATCAGGGTTAAAATAATGGGTTATTATTTCTGGTAATGTTTTCTTTAACTTGGGCTGCATGGTGGTATTTTAAAGATTTTGTTTATTTGAGGAGAGGAAATGGGGAAGATATTTTAAAATGGAAATGGGGATATAAATATACAAAACCAAGGCAGAGAGGGCAGAGATAAATAAGGAGCAAATTAGGAAAGGAAGGATAGCGAAGAATTTTTAGGCAGAGAGCAGAAAGCTAAAAGCAAACTCCTTGTGGAGGAGAAAGCAGCCCTTCCCTTCATTAAAATAGCCCTATTCCAACACTAACTTTTAACTTCAATATAAACTGCAATTTTTTTCTTTTAAAACCCAAGGGCATACCACCGCATACTTATCTAAACCAAATACCAAGGCAGAAAAACAAGCAGAAACAGGCAGAAAAAAGGACAGGAAAAATAGGCATAATTACCCAGAACAGAGAAGCTAGAAAAAAGGCTAACAGCAAAGCACATCCACCAACCAAAAAGAGGGATTTTCAAACAACATACTCATGGAACAGATGACTGACACTATTGTGGTATACAATACATGTTCCATGTATGTGCTCATGCCCAAAGAACACCCAAACCACACATGCATTAGATGTAAACTATGTGAACTGCTACAGGAAAAGATAAGGAACCTAGAGGCAACTCTACCCAAACCCCAACGTAAGCTCTACCCAAACAGAACCAATTAACGAACAAATAACTCCCAGAGAATTTGACCCTACTGATAAACCCTTGGAGGAAGACAAATGGAGGTATGTCACACAAAGAAGGAAACACAATTGTCAAAGAAAGAAGCAGCATACAACTAACAAACCCCTTCTGCCCAATCCAACCCAACCAGAAGCAGCCCCACTAAAACTGAGCAATCGATTTCTCCCCCTAGAGGGAAACACGCAGACCCACAACCTTCCCCTCAAAATAAAAACATGCAGACACCTAGCAAGGAAACAACTTCAAATATCCCTAAAAAAATCACCTCAAACATCCCTAAAAAAGTCACATCAACAAACACACCAGAGATAAACAGAAAAGCACCCCAGACTGCAGCCTCCCCAAAAAGAAGGCGAGTGTTGGTTTTAGGAGATTCTATCCTCAAAAGGAACAGAATCATCCATCTGCAGACCGGACATACAATCCAGTGAGGTATCAAAGATGTGGCTGAGAACCTAACCAAAATAATTAGGCCTACAGATTACTACCCCTTCCTCCTCCTCCACATTGGGACGAATGACACAACAAAGAACCTGAGTAAAATAGTGAGTGACTACAAACAACTAGGCAATAAAGTTAAAAAGCTAGGACACAAGTAGTGTTCTCATCAGTACTCCCAACAAAAGGCCAACACCCATTGAGGCAAAAAAGAATTCTAGAAATAAACCACTGGCTAAAGGGTTGGTGTTGCCAAGAAAACTTGGTTTCCTGGATCACGGACTGCATTTCCTTCGCGAAGGACTCTTGGCAAGGGATGGGCTGCACCTCACAAAAACAGGGAAAAATGTACTTGGAAAAAGACTGGCCCCAACTCATCAGGAGAGCTTTAAACTAAAATTGAGGGGGAAGGGTGACCAATCTTCAGAATCTCTAGAACCCAAAACCAATCATAAATCCCAAGAAAACAAATCAAACAATAAGGTGGGCAGAGATAAAAAAAAGAAAAGAAAAACTCAAACAACATTCAGGAGGTGCAGGAAACATACCCACACACAGGCACAAAAGCCTTATATATAAATGCTTAAAGCTTGGGGAACAAACAGGGCGAACTAAAAGCAATAGTACACAAGGGAGGGTATGACATAGTTGGTATTACAGAAACCTGGTGAATGGAATGGACTGATGGATGGATACAAAAAGAGGAGGGGGAGTTGCACTATATGTAAGAGAACACTTCATTATCTACAGAAATGCACATGATCAAAGATAAAATCTCTCCAGAATGCATATGGGTCAATATAAAAGAGAAAAAAGTGACATTACCATAGGTGTATATTACAGACCACCCAACCAATCAGAAGAAATAGATGAACTCTTTGCCAACCAGTTAACAAATGTAAGTAGGAAGCATACCACAATAGTAATGGGAGACTTCAACTATCCAGATATCAAATGGGAGACAAACTCTGCAGCAAGCGGGAGATCAAACAGATTCCTAACCAACCTAGTCTTTGTCATCCAAAAGGTGGAGGAGGGAACTAGACGTAAACCCATACTGGACTTAATTCTAACTAATAGAGAAGAAGTGATAGAGGGAGTTGAAGTTGCCAGAAACTTGGGCGAAAGTAACCATGTCATACTGGAATTTAATATAACACAAACACTAGCAACAGAAAACAATCCAACCAATGTCTTGAACTTCAAAAGAGCTGACTTTAACAAACTCAGAGAGAACCTAGGAAAGATCCCATGGATGAAAATCCTAAAGCAGAAAACAACCCAAGAAGTGTGGGAAACTCTCAAAAATGCAATCATAAAAGCCCAGACCAGCACAACACCAGTGAGAAAGAAAAACAAGAAATTCAAGAAGAAACCAATATGGCTGCACAAAGATCTCTCTGACAAACTGAAAGACAAAAAGGACAAATACAAAAAATGGAAAGAGGGGCACATAACTAAGGCCGACAGCCAGAACATGTAAAGATGAAGTCAGGGAAGCAAAGGCTCAGAATGAACAAAGACTTGCAACAGAAATAATAGATAATAAAAAAAGTTTCTTCCAACATATTAACAACAAGAAAAAAGTCAAGGAAACTGTAGGTCCACTAAAGAGAGAAGATGGCAAGGAAATAACAGGCAACTGGGAGAAAGCAGAGCTGCTTAACTCATACTTTACATCAGTCTTCACACAAAAAAAACACCATAGCCCAATATACCAAAAAAATCACTGCAAAAGACAAATTAGAAACAAAAATTAAAATAAGCAAGAAAATGGTAAGAGAGCACCTATCCGACCTTGACGAATATAAACCACCGGGGCCTGAGAGATTACATCCCAGAGTTCTGAAGGAGCTGGCAGATGTTATCTCAAAACCACTGCACCACATTTTTCAAAAATCCTGGAGCATAGGGGAAGTACCTGAGGATTGGAAAAGGGCTGATGTGGTTCCCATCTTCAAGAAAGGGAAAAAAATGGACCCAGGAAACTACAGACCAATCAGTTTAACATCAATACCTGGGAAAATCCTAGAAAAGATAATCAAAAAACATCTGCGAACAACTAGAAGTAAACAAAGTTATAACTAGTAGCCAGCACGGGTTTGTTAAAAACAAATCATGCCAAACCAAACTTATTTCATTCTTCAACAAAGTGATTAAACTAATAGACCAGCGAAATACTGTGGACTTAGTATACTTAGACTTCAGTAAAGCATTTGATAAAGTAGACCACAACCTACTCCTTGGTAAGCGAGAAAAAGTGGAATAGACAACATCACCAGATGGATCTGTAGCTGGCTGGCAAACCAAACTCAATGAGTAGTCCTCAATGGCACTACATCCACATGGAGAGAAGTAAGCAGTGGATACCACAAGGTTCTGTCCTAGGCCCAGTATTCTTCAATATCTTCATCAATGACTTAGATGAGGGAATTGAACGGGAACTCATCAAATTTGCAGTTGACACCAAACTGGCAGGAGTAGCCAACACCCCAGAAGACCAACTAAGGATTCAAAAAGATCTTGACAAACTTGAACAATGGGCCCTAGCCAACAAAATGAGTTTCAATATGAAGAAAAGCAAAGTTTTACATTTAGGCAGGAAAAATCAAAGGTACAAGTACAGATTTGGCGAGACCTGGCTTAAAAACAGTAACTGTGAAAGGGACCTTGGAGTCCTAGTGGATGATCACTTAACCATGAGCCAGCAGTGTGCAGCAGCAGGCAAAAAATCTAATACAATACTGGGTTGTATAAACAGAGGCATAGAATCAAGATCACGCGAGGTATTAGTACCGCTTTATAAAACCCTAGTAAGACCACACCTGGAATACTGCAGCCAATTTTGGTCACCATATCACAAAAAAGAGGTTGAGAGTTTGGAAAAAATTCAGAGAAGAGCAACTAAGATGATCAAAGGGCTGGAGACTAAAACATGCGAAGAACGGCTGCAGGACTAGAGTTTGGCTAGTCTAAAGAAAAGAAGAAATAGGGGAGACATGATAGCAATATTCCAGTATTTGAGGGGCTGCCACAAAGAAGAGGGGGTCATGTTATTCACCAAAGCACCAGAGGGCAGGACAAGAAACAATAGTTGGAAACTGATCAAAGAGAGAAGCAACCTGGAATTAAGGAGAAACTTCCTGACAGTGAGGACAATTAACCAGTGGAACAGCTTGCCCCCAGAAATTGTGGGTGCTCCATCACTGGAGATTTTTAAAAAGAGGCTAGCCAGTCACTTGTCTGAGATGGTATAGGTTCTTCTGCTTGAGCAGAGGGCTGGACTAGAAGACCTCCAAGGTCCCTTCCAGCTCTATTCTATTCTATATAAAGGGAAGGATTGAAATTGGGTTTTATAGTAATGATCATACTGTTATTTCTGAAAATCAGTAGTAAACTGTTGCTGATTAATATGGGAGATGAAGTTTTAATATGGATTATAGAGAATGAAATGAGGTATGGGATGAAGAGTTGTTTGAGTTGTTTCTTTCCTTTCCTTTTTCCTTTTTCCTTTTTTTTTAATTTTCAATTTTTAAAAATATATTTATATATTATGTGTGATTGTTTTAATTTTATCTATATAATATAATCTTCAATACAATTACTGGAAAAACATAAGATTACTATGGCTTAAAAATTCAACAAGAAAATCAAACCAAATCAACAAAGAAATAAAACATAGGCATTGAAGTGTAACATATCTCGATGGCATCAGATGAGGAAGATTATTGTAATAGAATGAAGGATCACGTGAACAAAAAGGACAGCTGGATGATTCTCAGGTCACACCTATCACAGTTTTCTAATGCAATCTGGCAGCTTTATCACCAATGCTCCATTCCATCTGCACACTTACTATATCCATAGCGAAGGCTTGAAATCATTTCAGTATTTGCCATTTGTATCCTATGCAGGAATGAGAAAGGACATTCTATTTATATTAGGTTCCTTTTGAGCTATAATGCTGTTGTTAAACAGAAAGCAGGAATATTCTGGAAGAAACCTAGCATCAGGCAAGAGCTCCTCTAAATCATTCAGAAATCTGTTTAGACTCTGTGTATGACAGGTTTCACACATACATGATACTTACAACCCTAAAAGGGATCAGAGGCAACCCCGCACTCAGCAATCCAACAATGACAGATTTCAGGGATACTGAGACAAATGCCTTTTGGGAGCTGTATATGAATAGGGCCATCTCAGCTGTTCTGCTCAGGCTTGTATACAGAAGAAGTTTTAATTAGCAACACAGCAAGTGGCAGCTGATCAGCTAGCAAGCAATAAAATATCAGGGGTTACCTACATGATTCATCAACTGAGGGGCATGCAATAAGCTAATACTTCCATATACTAAACACACTTTCATCCAGAAATGATATCCCAAAATGTTTATTCTGGTTTGTGCAAAATAAGATTTTCTTCTTTCCTCTTTTTCCTTCTCTCTCTGTCTCTCTCTGTCTCTCTCTCTTCTCTTTCTCCCTCTCTCTCGTCAGTGAAGAAGTGCAACTGGGACACTGTTGATTATGTATTATTTTAGCAGTACATTAACATAACTTCTGACACAGAGGACAGAAGGTACATTCATTTCAGGTTAAACAAGCCAAGAGAATTGATGCTGCAACCATAATATAGCTAAAAGGCAAAACCATTTCCACAAGAACAGCTGGGTTGATCAAACCATTTTTGTGTGCTATTTCTCTATGGTGCTGGATATCATAGCATCATATATACTGTAGTTATAATAAACCTATGAACTTTGATTTTATATCTTGTTCTAGTGAATACAGGTAGTCTTCGACTTACAACCAGTCACTTAGTGACTATTCAAAATTATGGTGGAACCCCCCATCCAAAGGTACTTGTGACTTGATTCCCAAGTTCCAATGGCCAGGGTCTCCCCTATAGTCACATGACTGCATTTCGGGCCCTCGGCAACTGGCCTGCATTTATGTCCATTTGCAGTCACATGACCGTGATTGATGGTATTTTTTGCCAACAATTGGCATATACTTACAGTTTCTATAAAAAATGCTTCATTGTAAACAAAAGGTTCACTTAATGGGTATACAAAAGTAGATCATTAAATCAGGTTAGTCACACTGTGCGACCATCATGATCTAAAACCATAATCAGCAGGCTCCCTTACAGTTGTAGGTCGAGGACAAGCTGTAAACAAACCTGTCAGAGGTTCTGAGATTTAAGGAAATTTCATTTGCAGAACTCTATTAGCACTCATAGACAAATTATAATTATCTAAATTTAAGTTTAGATCTTGCATAGCTTACTTTATCATATAACCAATAATACACATTTAATATTTCACAAAAGAATGCTAAATTTATATACAGTTTTGAAACAATTCCAACATTTTTGAACAAAAACTTGAGAATGGTAAGAGACAAAGAATTTGGCAGTTATAGTACCACGTTTTTTTTTCCCTATGCCTGATTCTTGCAAGTGCATAAAGCATAGTATTTTTTGTGAAAAAGACATTGGAAGCAATATAGCAAGATGTTTAAATTGTTGGGATTATGAGCAGTGAGACCCAGGTTCGTGTTCCCACTCGGACATATACTGTAGGTCAGGGATGATTCTAAGTCAGTCACTTTCTCTTTGCTTGAGTTACTTGAAAGGATTGATTTTGTGGGGTTAAAATATGGGGATATCTCTCTCCAGTAAGAGTTACTTTAGCTCTCACAGAAAAGAAAGGATAAAAATATGGAAATGAATAAAGCATTTGCAGGTAGATATTATGTATAAACAGGAAAAAAAATGAATAGGGGCCTATATATATAACAGAATTTGATTTCCTCTTTCATTGCACTCATCAGTAAAATTGTATCAGCACTGATCTCTCCAAATGGGATTTTTGATCCAAAGCAGGATCAAATGTTTGATAAGTATTCCTCTACATAATTTAGCATTTTCTGGAGCTAGATCCAATCCCAAAGTGGAGGATAATACTATTAGTAACCAAAAAGAAAGGAGAATGATCTAAATAAGAGTGGTCAAATATGTTTGGAAATACTCAGAGGTTTCATCTCTCAAAATATTTTTGGGTTTCAGTAATCAGAGCAGTTTATTTTAGAATTGCATTAAACACACACACACGCTAAAAATAAGATAAATTGGCAGTGGAACAGATTTCTGAGAAAAGCTGCACAAGCTTAACCTGGAAAATTTGAGAAGAGACTTAAGAATGGCTTCTGGACAGTTTAATTTCTGCCTGGATAAAAACTGAATTAGATACCAATATCTGAATTATGATTCAGTCTCAAACTAAAGCTTTATACTAGAGACCACAGAGTAAACAGAGTTGCAATGTTTGCACCTCAGTTCTATACCTACCAGCTCTTGAAATAAGACAGATTTAAGCAAATACTTATACGATCCTTCTTCAACAGAGTGCCATCCAGATATGTTGCACTTCAATTCCCACAAGTCCGTAGCCAAATTGCCATTTATCATTTGGTTCCAAAATCAAGCAGGTAAAAACTAACTGCATTTTTATCTAAATGCAGCCCAAGGATGCAGCTTGAAGGTCCAAGGATAAAGCAATGTTGATCTATAGCAGTGTTTCTCAACCTTAGAAACGTTAAGATGGATGGATTAGTGCACAGCTAGCTGGGGAATTCTGGAAATTGGAAGTCCACCATCTTCAAGTTACCAAGATTAAGAAAAGCTGATTAGTATACCACTGATCATTTTAGCCAGGAATATCCCAAAAGCACCCGGAGAACTGTCTAGGAGTGATGCTAAGACAGAGTCTAAAAAGCTGAAAAGCTCATATGATATCCAGACTCAATTGTCCACTTCAGATCATGGAACTGAACTTTTTATAAAGAAATCCCACAGCCAGATTAAGCATGATCAAGAGCTCACTTATATTTACTTAGATACCCTCTTATATATATATTGCCATATTTAAACATCATTTTGATTGGTAGGTGGTTTATATTTTAAAAACTTCTAGATGAGATTTTGGACCAAATAACTTTGGAGACCATTTCCAACAGAAACGTGGAATAATAAATCTATTCATTCAAGAGCTTGGGATGATGTGAGACTCAGATCTTGATGTCCTATATAACTAAAGCTTCTTCTTCTCAGCAAATGTAGACTGTTCAATGTCTCCTAATATTATTCCAGCCAAACGACAACAATATATTATGCACTTGGCTTTTGTAATAGACTATTTGAGAACAATGAATACAAGAAGTAGTTTACTGACAAAGGCTGACCTATTCATCTCAGGTTTTCAGCTGGAAATGCTAGCAAAGTTGGATCTTGAAAGCCTCAGGGAAACCACTCTCTTTCACCACTGAAATCAAGGATTAAATTTTGGCTGCTAGACCATTATCAAACTTGGAACAGGTTTTTAGCTATGTCATGTCCACCTCTGCCTTTCACGCACATTGGAATTCCAACTAAAAAAATCTTCCCGTAGGAGATTCACTGATTTAGCTCACTTGTCAAGTTTTGGAGAAAAGCCTAAAGCATTTTTTGCTTGCAGCATCTTTTTATACTATCAAGGTGTTTATTTATTCTTTTATATTTTAAAATATGTTAAAGTTTCTATAAACTGCTGTTATTACTCTTGCCTAAAAATATTTTCCAGGGAAAAAATATCAGAGGCAAAAACAATTCTGCAGTTCTGAAGGGGAGAGAAAAAACATTCATATTGTACAAGTTTCCAAAGGACTAAAAAAAAATTCTCATAACCTTTCTAAGCATCCCTATATTGAACCTTCTTCTTCAGCATTTCGCAGTCAATACTTCAAGCTCTATTTCATATTATAGAGATCCTGTCTGACTAAAAGAAAAATGAACTAGATTGATAAGAACTTGAAATGTCAAGTGGAATCCTTTATTAATATTTATTTCAAAAAAAGGAAAGAAATTCTAACACATTTATTATTTTTATTTATTAAATTTGTTTGCTGCCCATCTCACTGTGAGGCAACTCTGGGCAGTTTACAACATTAAAAGCAATAAAACCATATACTGCATATTTTTTTCTCTTTCCACTTAGAGAGAAAAACATCTGCCACTAACTCTCAACCTTCCAAGTGGGAGCCGAGTGTTTTCATCACTAGGCCACCATACTGCACATGCAGCGTACACACACACAAATGCTTAGCTCCATACAGTCGCCCTGACTCTACCCCAAATTAAGGGATTATAAAAAGAAAAAATAATGTGTGTATGTGAGTACACATATACACACATATATGCATATATATATTTACCAGCCTTCATGGTGAGAAAGTCCATTGTATATAAATATGTTATATCCATGGAAATTCTTGTTGGGCTTAAGGAATGCAATTATTAAGAATAAATCACTGCAGATAAGATGTGGACAATATCAACTGAAAGGAAAATTGCCTTGTTTCTCAGGCAATCAAGAAATTGATTGTGTATTCTTGAAAACATAGTTGCAGAATGCAGTAGAAGCTGCAGGGGGAAGTAAGAGAGGAAATCTCTCACATGACTGACAGTTGGCTTTAACAAGATGCCTCGCTTCAGGTACAGTGACCCGTGAACAAACATAGAACAAAAAATAAAGGACAGATTATGTGGATTTATTGCCATGCTGAAGCCATGGGAATTAAGCACCAGGCACTGCCAAATATTCCTGGCTTATGTTTGATGACAGCAGCTGCTCCCCAGCTTCGGAATGCTCTGCTAAAGCAAATCAGACGAGTGCTTTCTCCCTTATCTTTCCATTCCTGTGCAAAACTCTTTTTTAAAATAATCACCCAGGCCTTCCAGGGGGCCATCAACTGGGTTAATTTTCATGGGATGGGTGCCACTTGTGGCTTAATGGTGTGATGCGGTATTTTTCTAAATGTGATTTTTGAATACATATTCATTATTTTTATTTAGCAATGAAAATAAAATCCTCCCATGTTCACTGTCACTTGATTTTTCATTCTCACCCTTTAATCCTGCCAATGCTTCCACTTTATGAAGAAAGGTGATGTTGGACCAGCTGTAGAACAGCATTCAAAGAAAAAAAATCATATGTGCATGATATTTTAAAAGCTGGTCAAGTAAAACCTTTGTTGTACCTGTCTAAAAGCAGTCAGCAATGGGACCAATGAGATGTCTCTTGGGTATTTATTACAGTTTTTGAACATCAAAATAGGAAACACCTTATCTTTAAAAGATACTTACTGTATTTCTGAAGTAGAACCAAAGTACTTGATCCAGAAAAGGGATAAGGTTTTTTAATATTTTGTTCTGTAGAATAGTTTACTTATTATATGATTATTAGTTATAAATAACATCAAAGTCAAGCACACACGTCAGCAGCTAAGTCATTTGTCTTTTCTCAGGCAGTTTTATTGTTAGTTCACATTTTACACAGCATTACAGTATGCTTTTATTTTTTTATTAAATAACTTTTTAATTTACCTTAAAAACCCTATTATAGGATAATTTTAAAAATAAAGCAGGACAGAGCAAACTGTTGATGTGATTCAAAATGACAATTTGAATTGAAATAATTCAATGATCTGATTTGATAAAGCAATAGTCAATTCTGATATGTGCATAAAAAGCTTTTAAATCCTATCTTATGTAAAGCATCAGATTAATTACAGTACTTAAGATCATCCTGGAAATTTGCTTCAGAAAGACCTGCTGATTCCAAAATTCAACTGAATTTTATTCAAATAAAATCTCAAACCTGGAATTTTGCACAGATCAAAAACATAGAAATAAATAAAATAAGAAAAACAAATCTTAAGAGTTCAAAGAAACTCTTTCTTACTACAAAAGAATAATAATCATAACTTTAGGCAATTAACTTATCTTAATCTAAAATATTTTTGTCCTAGCCCCATCTCAGTTATTTGATTGCAACTGAAAAGTCAGAGCAGTATTTGGTCCAAAAATATTTCTTATATTAGCAAAGAAAAATATTATTAGCAAAGATTATATTACTCCTGCCAAATGAAATTTGTTATAATCTTCAAATATTGTTGTCTATTTTTGTATAAGTGTCCAATATAAAAAAATTATTAAAATGTTTTTGTTAACTACTATATGTGTTTTCTACTTAATGTGGTAGAATTCATAGTTTGTGAACTCACTAAATGTCATCAAATAAAAATTTCCATCACTCCAACAAGCATAGCCAATAGTGAAAAATAGTGGAAGTTAGTTCAACAATAATATCTGGAAGCATAATCTTTTTTATTCCTCTATGGGACTAAGTTTTTTAAAAAATGCTATTGTAGTATTGCAATGTTAAATAAATTGTTTTTTTTTTAATTATAAAATAGATTTCCCTATGCATGTGAGTCATCTGGGGAAAGCTTTTTGCCCTGAAAGATAATTTTAAAAATGTTATTTTTTTCCATTCAATGCCCTGCAATTCTGAACAACTAGAATGTTGAATTAAACAGCCACTATAGTGTAATGACCTTCTAATAGCATTGATTAATGAGGAAATTTTGGATCCACCCTTTCCCCTTTCTGTCCATGGGAGAAACTAAACTTTCCTAATTCCTTGCTATTTCCAACAGAAGATGGCTGAAGAGATTAATTGACTAGACCTTGTGATATTATGAAGGCATTCCATTCTCTGTTATCCTGAAGAGTTTTTCAAACAATAAAAAGGTGAGGATATGAATAGCATCATAAATATATCAAATACCAAAGGAAAAGAAAAATCAAGGTCAAATGTCTGCCTGGATCAACATAAGCCAGTAGTCAGGTTAAGAGTAGTAAAAACCTGAGAAAATCAATCTCACACTATATCAGGGTTCACCTCACACATAGGAATATCTCATAGGGAAGCTTGAGAGCTTTACTGAAGAAAGGTAGGAGACCATTATTGGGAGCTTAAGCATCTGCTGCATTTCAAGAATAGTGTAGAAACATATTTCAAACCTCTTGCCTAGCTTTCTCCTTCCTGCCCTACATAACAGAGTCCTTGGCCCATTCTTTTGAGTGAGCTGACCATTGCCATCTGTCCTTTGCTACTACAACTGTCAGATACGCTACCATGTTCTTTTTCCACAGGCTGTATGAGAACTATTATATTTTTACAAAGGGGAAAAAATACCCACAATCTGCTGCATAAAGATAATGCTGTCTCCTTAGATTACAAATAACTGCTTATTATCTGATTTTCTACATTGTTCCACAACAGGCTGGAGGAATTTACAGTCCATCACAAAATCAGAATTTGTAATTGCTTCATACGCTATCTAGCACAGCCTACTCCCATAAACTATATCTAATCTGAAGGCTAGCACCTGCTGAATCTGATAGATTTAGATAAAGGTCAGGAAAAACAGCCACCATGAATAAGCACAATAGCTCCAGATGACAGGGAATGGAATACGCCAAATCACATTTATTATAAGCTAAAAGAGAAAATCTGTTGCTCACTGTCTTCAGTGTAAGCCAAGACATAATAACTGCAAGACATATCCTTAGAATGTCTCTGTGATGACTACAGGCCTGGGGAAGTTAACATAGAAAGCTGGGCACCATCCAGTCAAGATGAAATGCTTCTAAGTCCCATTGATTTCTTCTGGAAAGAAAGCTGAGCATGTCCTTAATTCTTGAGCTGAAATCAATGGAGGTTAAGAAAAAGCTAGTTGGAAGTCATCTCATTTGCAGTGTATGCCAAAGGGTCCCTCAGGGAAGAAAGGCGCCAGATCTCTGTAGTTAATACACTCTCCTGGTTTAATTAATAATCATAAAAAATAAAAAATAAAATAAAAATACAAGCTAATACAAAGACTATAAACTAATAAAATCAAGGTAAAGCTATGCAAAATTGGCAAAGCTGTTGCAAGTACCAACAGGTTTTTTTTTCAAACCAACACATTTGGAGGCCAAAGCAAATTTGTCTCCTCTCAAAATCAATGGGATTTAGCCAGCTAATCTGCTCAACTGCCTCTTTTCTTTAAGCTGTGCAGAGTTGCTGGGCCTTGTTACACTCTCTGCTTCCTAACTTTTAATTTTGGAACTTCAGAGGAGGTCCCATGGCGCACAGCTTAATGCTCCCAACAGTAGGGCCTTTGTGCATTTTTAGAAAGAGACTTACCCAATGTGCAAATAGCATCCGTAGACACACATTTCTGTATCTCCTCATCATTTATTTTATGCTGGTATTTTTTTTTTGAAGGGGTGGGAACATCTGGACTACAGCCTCTATAATGTTGTACTGTATCTTGTCTAAAGGAGATGGAAAGTGGTGTGAGAGGGAGAATGGACTGTTTTCTATATTGAACCAGAGCATTTCCAGTCTCTCAATTGCTGCTTTTCACAAAAAATGACATGAAAGGAATTAAAACCTTTAATTTAATTTAAAAATTAAATTCCAGGAAATAGGTTGAGTTTCCAGAATTCATAGCTATCCCATGATGGAAGTCATGCCAGTCTGAACATTTTGGAAGCTGCACTTCCAGTATATTTGGAAGGTACCGGGTTGAGAACAGCTGAGTTAAAGGGAAGATAATTAGCTCCACAGTTTTCATTATAACAGTTTGTTTCATCATAGTTTCTAAAACTAAATGTCTGCAAAGCAAGAATCAAACATCATAATTTCTCTAAGTTCAGTCCAGCATTTTAAAATCAATATGCTGAAAGTAAATAACCCAATTTAAAAGCTCCGGAAATACCACTTTCTTTTGTAACATGTTCACATGTTGAATTGCATCCCCAGTGCAACCCTTCACATTCCCCAGAAAGCAGTTAAGCTCTTGCCACATCCCACTATTCCCACCAGCAGTTTTTCTTTATTATATGAGAAAGGTTTTTCTAGTGCAAACAAGCAATATGTTAACCAACATTTCATTAACCTTTCAATTCAAGCATAATCATTGATGTTCATTTTCATATTCTCTTTTCAGAGTTAATCAGTATCAAATTCACGTAAGCTATGACACACATTTTGTATTACAATTGGGTTTTAGGTTCTCCAAAATATTTAAACCTCATTCGTTTAAAACATAAGTTTGGAAATGGCAATAACATTGACATATATAAATATAGCTCTACTCTCTCATGTCCTGGTCGCCATCTGAATGAATTATTGAAATATGCTCTACATGAGGCTGCTTTTAAAGAGTATCTGGAAAGCTTCAAATGGTGCAAAATGCAGTCAGCATGGGCAATTAAGTTACACCTTTGCAGAAGTTACACCTCTGCTCCACAAACTGCATTTGCATTCCAGGTGCAATTCAAGGTGCTGGTGTCAGAAAAAAAAATGTGTTTTGGTTTTGAGCCAGGTCACCAGAAAAAAAAAAAATACAGTGCACTGAACAAGCTGCTTGAAGAGGAAGTAGTTTATTCAATAACATGGATTTCAGCAACCAAAGTAGCTATGAATTTGATGCATGGAGACTGGTAATATTGATAAGAAAATTGATTCTTTGTGAGTTCAGAGGTGCTTTTTTCTTCAAAAGGCAACTGGACTGTTTTTTCCTTGGGGAAGAAGAAGAAAATGTTTCACTTCTCATCCAAGAAACTTCATCAGTTCTGATGGCGGAGGGACAAAAGTATAGGTACTAACAGTTTGGGGGGGGGGGTGCAAGGATAGGCTCCGATAGATGTTGGGAGGGTGTATGGAAGGATTGTATTTCTTTGCAGCCATCTGGTTGTTAGCACTCTCTTGGGGCTGTTGAGGCCACTTGAGGGTTTATCTGTGCCCTCAGGCTCACCTGAAGCAGGGTGCAATTAATTGTGGAATCTTCTTCGAACTGCTGCAAGGGCTACACTGTAAACTGGAAATAAGTGATGTCTTAATGATGATGATGATGATGATGATGATGATGATGATGATGATGATGATGATGATGATGATGATGATGATGATGATGATGATAATAATAATAATAATAATAATAATAATAATAATAATAATAATAATAATAATAATAATAATAATAATAATAATAATAATAATAATAATAATAATAATAATAATAATAATAATAAAGTTGGAAGGGACCTTGGAGGTCATCTAGCCCAACCCCCTGCTCAGGCAGGAAACCCTATACCATTTCAGACAAATGGCTGTCCAGTCTCTTCTTAAAAACATCCAGTGTTGGAGCATTCACCATTTCTGGAGGCAGGTTGTTCACTGATTAATTGTTCTAACTGTCAGGAAGTTTCTCCTCAGTTTCCAGGTTGCTTCTCTCCTTGACTATTTTTCCATCCGTTGCTTCTTGTCCTGCCCTCAGGCGCCTTGGAGAATAGCTTGAACTCCCTCTTCTTTGGCAACCCCTGAGATATTTGGAATACTGTATCATGTCATCCCTAGTCCTTCTTTCATTAAACTAAAAACATACCCACTTCCAGCAAACGTTCCTTATATGTTTTAGCCTCCAGTCCCCTAATCATCTTTGTTGTCTTCTCTGTACTCTTCTAGAGTCTCAACATCTTTTTTACATCGTGGTGACCAAAACTGGATGCAGTATTCCAAGTGTGGCCTTACCAGGCATTGTAAAGTGGTATTAATACTTCACGTGATCTTGATTCTATCCCTCTGTTAATGTAGCCCAGCACTGTGTTGGCTTTTTTGGCAGCTGCAGCACACTGCTGGCTCATATTTAAATGATTGTCCACTAGGACTCCGAGATCCCTCTCACAGTTACTACTATTGAGCAAGGTACTCCCTATACTATACCTGTACATTTGGTTTGTCTTGCCTAAATGTAGAATCTTAGTTTTTTCACCATTGAATTTCATTTTGTTAGATAGCGCCCAGTGTTCAAGTCTGTCCAGGTCCTCCTGTATCTTAAGCTTGTCTTCTGGAGTGTTGGCTATTCCTGCCAGCTTGGTGTCATCCGCAAATTTGATGAGTTCCCCATCTATCCCCTCGTCCAAATCATTGATGAAGATGTTGAAGATGTTGGGCCCAGAACAGAGCCCTGGGGCACCCAACTGCACACTTCCCTCCATGTAGATGCAGTTCCATTGAGGACCACACACTAAGTACAGCCGGTCAGCCAGCTACAAATCCATCTGGTGGTGATGCTGTCTACCCCACATTTTTCTATCTTATCAAGTAGTAGGTTGTGATCTACTTTATCAAATGCCTTATTTTAACCATGGTCCAATAAACCAATTTTTATAGTCTTTCCTTTTAATTTATAATAGTCTTAATTTTTTGTTAATTCAACTACCATTGTAAAATTTGATTTCTCTTCAATTCTTCTTTATCCTTTTGCACAAATGTCTTTAAGAATTTAACAGAGTCTGTTCATTTTTCAAAACAAAACGATAGTTTTAAACCACCATAGGATAGGAGTACGGCCATATACTGTATGTTGATCCAGTTGAAAGTGGGAGATTTGTGCCAAATGCCAGGCTAGACCTTGAGTTAAGCCAGATAAAGTCAGAAGAGTGCTATCAGGCTCATACCTGATATGATTTTTATCAGAGCAAAATGATCACAATCTTTCCCAACCTGGCTTCCTTCATATTGTTATGCCTTGTATACACAGAATTCCCAATCCAAATGATATCTGGGCATTTTGTGTACTTATGAGAGCTGCAAATTCTATTTAGAAGGGATCAGGTTGGGGAAAGCTAGGGTTATTGGATCTGGGAGGCAAAAAATATCTAGATGACCACTAAAAGACCACAAAGTATGAGAACTTTGCTGTCATCTAATGCAGAGGTCCCCAAACTTTTGGGAACCAGAGAGAGAAGTTTTTCTGCAGATCAGAGGGAGCATGGTTTCCTGTACTGCCTACTGTGGATGGGGCTTTGCTTGTTTGCACGGCCCAGTTGCTGGCATGCCTCGGCTCGGTGCCGGTCCACGGACCAGGGGTTGGGGACCCATAATGTAATGTCTCTCCAGATTTTGTAGACTGGATCTGATAGCCCTATACAATATAGCTACTGTATAATACAATCTCTCATAGTCCAGTTATTTTGAATGGATAATTCAGCTACAATAAGCATGAATTATGCTATTATACTAAAACTGGAAATTGTACGCATTTAAATATATTACTCAATGATCTGTTTTATTTATGATTTCTTATCAAATGTATTAAATAGATCATTACTAGATTATTGTTTGGATTGAATTATTACTACAACAGTTTGGAGATAAAATATTTTAAGAAACATGTTCTTTTTATGTCTGTATTATCACAAGCTATTAGAAATTTAACTTTTTCTATGCTTTCAAAACCTTTTAACTAGATGGAATCAATTCAATATAGTTATTCTAATTAAATTTGAGACATTAATGATAATACATGTTTCCATGCCTTTTTACTCAACAGATGTACTACTCTAGATAATTAACCAGTGGAACAGTTTGCCTTCAGAAATCGTGGGTGCTCCATCACTGGAGGTTTTTAAGAAGAGACTGGACAGTCACTTGTCTGAGATTGTATAGGTTCTTCTGCTTGAACCGGGGGCTGGACTAGAAGACCTCCAAGGTCCCTTCCAGCTCTATTCTACTCTATTCTACTCAATGGAACTGCATCTGCATGGAGAGAAATGAATAATGGGTTGCCCCAGGGCTCGGTTCTGGGCCCAGTGCTCTACAACATCTTCATCAATTATTTGAATGAGTGGATAGATGGGGAACTCATCAGATTTGCAGACGGCACCAAGCTGGTGGAATAGCCAACACTCCAGAAGTAGGTTTAAGGTACAGGAGGATCTTGACAGACTTGAACATTGGGCACTATCTAACAAAATGAAATTCAATGGTGAAAAAAGAAGGTTCTACATTTCGGTAAGAAAAACCAAATGCACAGGTACAGTACAGTCCTTTCTATTTCAGTCATGAAATTCTTTCCTATCAAATAACTTGAAATTTAAAGGACTTCATACGACTATAATAGCATTATTAAAATGGATCAATATATTGATCAAAATATCTGGGATTCTTAGGGACATTAGGGACATTTTAGTGGAAAGCATAGACAGAGATTTTTGGAATTAGCAATAAAATATTTACGGATGTACATTTGTGAATATACATATAATAGTAAAGAACATTTCTAAGAAAAACAGTGAGGTAAAATTTAGCTCTCTTTTGGTAATGCAAATATAGCCTGCAATCTCATGCACGCAAAAGTTATGTCTTGTTAGGTATCCTGTTAATTATTTTCCCAAAGTATGTGTATATGACAAATGATAACTTTATACACTCATGTGTACACATGTGTGCGCCATATAGTTCTTATAGCTTGGGTTCAATATCTGTACACAATAGATTTTAGCTGAAGTTTCACTAGACAAATAACTCAATTTAGCAATTATGTTGCAGTTATTAATCTTGGTTTTAGATTATGCACTAGGAGCAGATACAGCAACCCTATCCTAACCCAGCATTTTTCAGCCTGGTCCCGAGTATTCCAGCTGGCAGGGTAGAGGGGGAGGGACTTATCTGCTGTTGCTCCTACCCTCTGGAATATGTTGCGCCCCGATGTGAGGTTGGTCCCAACCCTCTTATCCTTTTGTAAGGAAGCCTAAAGACTTGGCTGTGCCAGTTGGCTTGGGGCTCCAGTGGGGGATCAACACAATGGAGGTGGTTGATTGAGTAATAACAGATCCCACCTCCCCCCACCCACTCTGCCCCTGCCATCCCCCATGTGTTTTTGGTTTTAATGTTTATTTTAACTTTTTATGTTTTAGATTTTATGTAACGGTAAGCTGTCCAGAGTTACCCTATGGTAAGATGTATAAACAAACAAACAGTCAAATTTGTTAATAGGGCTTCAGAAGTTATTTGGAAGAAATGCTTTGGACCTTGATCAATCAGAAGCATAATATCTCCCTGCTCTCTATATGAGCCTAAAAAAGTGATGATGCTGTTTTTAGAGTCATATTCACTATAAAGAGTGGATTCCTTAGCACACTGAGTACAATGGGCATCCAGGACATAAAATGTCACATATGTCACATAAAACTCCTAGTTCATATCAGAATTCAATGTGAACCCAAAAGGGTATAAATATAGATGACCGAGTTTTATAAATAGGAAATTCCTATTTTCCTCACCAGAAAATGAAAAAATATTGAGAAACTTTAGGATTGAATTAAAAGTCAATTATGAAAAATTAGAAATATTAACATTTGAAATGGTTAAGTATTAATAAGAAATTATTAGAAGCCCAGTTTATTATTGATGTTGTATAGAGGGTGCACACATTACTGTTAGTGCGTCAGATGTAATTTAAAATAGCCATATCCAACTGATTTGGTTTAGTTAAAAAGATTGGAAAAGAGTGGGGAAAATTAAATTTGTAATATTGAAGGTAGTGCAGGCACTGGAAAAGACATTTTTTCTAAAATATCATTTTATTTACAAACAATTTCAGCAAAACATCAAAAATTGTTTAATAAATCTGATGGAGAATAGTAAATAAAACAAAGATAACTGAGTAATACATTTAAATGAGTTCAGTTTCTAATTTTAGTAAAACACGATATAACTATGCTTTACAATCTCCTCATGGACAAAGGCATTCCTGATAGTCTCATTTTCTTTCCTTTTCTTTCATTTCAGCGTTATAACTTTTGAGGTAGAAAAGTAAAGTCACTTCAAAGTTAAACAAATAGAAGTCAGAAAGTCAAGTCTGCTTCAAATCCAGCCATTGTTTAGACTACTAGATTCCCAATCCACTTTCTGCCCACTATGGTTGTTAGATAGGGGTTCCCCCCCCCTCCCATCATGGGTTTGACTTGGACAATTGGTACCAGATTGCTAGGGGGAAAACTAAAGATCCATACAACAATTCCATTTAACAGAGTGCCCTGAAACACTTAATATATTCACGCATAAGCTCAATTGAAATGGCTTGGCCTTAGCTGTCACTAGTGTGAACTTTCCTTGCTTTTATAATCACATTTTAATTAACATCACATATACCAATCCTTGCCTATCTAATATTAGCACTTGGATTTAGCACAGTGACTAGCTGTGGAACATTTACATCTTTCATCTCCCTTAGAAGAACATCCCCAGGGCCGCAATATTAAAAACTTTAGGGGAATGCTCTCTTCTCCATCCTACACAACTGATAGGCCATCCGTGGGAACAAGCAATGCTGGATTAGGCTAACACAATTTTCCAATCACAATGATGCCAAATGGGAAGAGGGCTGGGGTTGGGGGGGGGGGGGTTGTCAGCTATTCAGTGCTAATGCAATGCCTCTGCACAGAGTGAAGCAGATGCCTCAGGCCACTAAAGGGTCACAAATGGTTAGCTCTTTTATTTATTATGATTCTATTTTTAATGGGTAAGAATGCTTGGGGATTTTTTTTGCCTCAGGTGCTAAACAAACCTGGCTGCCTATGGACATCTTGATGAGAGGGCACCAATGCTGTTTTTCCTCAGGGAACAAAATGCCTTGGGGCAGCTTGTCTCTGTGCATGAAGTAAGCATGAAAATGTCCTCTTCTGTCACACAGAGACAACAGGGCCTAGATGCTGGTTGGGGTGCTTTCAGAGAAATCTATTGCTGACACAGATCTGCCTAACTGTAGTCATGTCATATCTGAGCTGCAAAAAGGCAGATAAGCATTAGAGGGCAGAACAGAGAGTTTCTCCTTCTGCCATATCAAAGTCATCCAGAAGTTTACAACTGTAGAGAGAAAGGAATATTGATGGAAATATAAGGAAGTCTAGGTAACAGGCTCTAGCACTTTTTAAAGCTCAGATAACATTCAAAAGCTACTGAGGCCATTGAACAAGTAGAAGAAGGTACAGCGCAATCAGACTTGAAAGGTTCTTTAGTTACAACCAATTTTTAAAAAAGTGGTTTTAATCTTTAGTCTTCCTGTGGGGCTGACAACAAACCCGATGCAGTGTGCCTACATCTATGGGCCACTATAAAGGATGAGAGTCAGACTAAGAGCCAAAGTTGAGTAACAGCTTAAATTTCAGGAAATGTTCCCTCCAGAGGATATTTGGTTGAAATTGCTTCTTCTCTCAAGAAATCATGTGGCCTAAGGTGATCTTAATGAGGAAAAAGAGCTTGGCGCAGATTTGGAAAACAACCAGCTCTCAACTTTTTTAGGAATCATGTTCCCACAGGAAAACATGGCTGAAATTTACTGCCTTTTTGATGAGAGCAATTAAAATAGGTGCCTTTAACCAATTAACTTGTCTATTTTGAATTTCATTTCTGTTTGGGAAAAAAGAAAAACGTTCTTCCAAAATTTCATTTGACACTATACTTCAACGATGCAGTTCTGTGTTGTTGATGGGTACGACCTGGATATAGGTAGAGGTGTAGACCTTAAAACCTTCATTTAGCAGCAGTTTGATGTTGAAGCCATGTCGGTTGTCAGTCTAGTTGATTTGTTCTGCACAGCCTGTTATTCACCCCGGTTTTAGTTTACCAGATGCTTGACATCAATTTGCACTTTTGGGTCACACTTTCTGCCTGCCCAGCTCTCAAGACCCCAGGAATGACTTTCACTTCTGCTTTTCAATCCCAATCATCACTGGCTGCTTTTTGAAAAAAAACCTGAGATAGGTTTTGCTACTCTGTTAGTATTTTTTTCTTGAGATAGACTAAGGGAACCGATTTCAGTGTCCACTTGTGATTATATATGAAGTAGGATTTGTTCTTTATTCATTTTAATGGGGAACTATCAAACTAGCATTGTAAGCAATTGACTGATAGACTGAGGACTGCAGAAAGGTTGCAGATTCCTCAACTAGAAGGCCGTAGAGACAAATAGGTCCACTTTAGGGCAACCCAGGGTCTGAACACATATATAGATCTGGAGCAAAGATCATTTCTCTCTGCCTCGTATATGAGCTGAATTTCAGCTAGTGCTTCAGTGCCCCCTAGTGCCTTGCTATTGAAACAGCAGGTGCTGGTGTGCTTCAGCTCCCTGAAGGCACTTGTGCTGTTTTACATTTTTGATAAGCCCCCCCTGCCCATAATTTCTTCAAGAAATTAAGCAGCATCTGACATTTCAATATCCTTATAAAGCAAAAAAAATGTTGTTTGCTTTATTGTATTTACTCAAAACTCTTAGAGCCTTTTAAGAGATTGCCTAAAGAGATCATTCCCAACAGCACATTTCAGAAAAAAGAATAAATGGGGGGGGGGGGGTGTTTAGAAGTGATAGAACTTCTAAAGAGAAAGTGGGGGTGTTGTTATTTGTTTTTCTGCTTCTGGAACACTAATGGGATAAACATCAGTCTCTGCTTTCTGCAGAGCATATTGAAAGTGAACTGAAAGGAATCAAATACATCACTTTTCCTCATTTGGTTACTCAGTGATTTCAACTTTCCTCTTTTTTTCACTTGACTTAATTATACATTTCTTCTGTTTTTTCTTTGTGCAGGACTATCTGGGAGCGTAACAAGTGGCATTGCCAACTTTATACTGTTTACCAGAGAACATTTTACCATTATCTTTTAAATCAGCGGTTCTTAACCTTTTTGAACGAATCGCCCCCTTGAGCCAATGAGGAAGTTGTCATCGCCCCCCTCCCCCAACATGCTCCAGGCGGCGGCCTACCGGCGGCACGGGAGGCTCCAGCGTTGGTCCTGGTGGGAAGCGGATCGTTGCCCTGGTTCCGACCGAGGACGCCGGCGGCGCGGGAGAATGTTTGGCGATGCAGCGGACAGGGGCGTTCCGCGGATGCCCCGCGGCCCGCGGCTTGAGCCCGGGGACGCCGGCAGTGCGAGGGGAGGCTTGGCGATGCAGCCGACGGGCGGGGCATTTCGCAGATGCCCCATGGCATGCGGCTTGAGCCCGGGGGTGCCGGCGGTGCGGGGGGAGGCTTGGCAATGCAGCCGACGGGCGAAGCATTCTGCAGATGCCCCGTGGCCCACGGCTTGAGCCCGGGGATGCCGGCGGCCCGAGGGGAGGCTTGGCGATGCAGCTGACGGGCATTCTGCAGATGCCCCGTGGCCCGCTGCGTCGCCAAGCCTCCCCCTCGCGCCGCCGGCGTCCCCGGGCTCAGGTCACAGGGCATCCATGGAATGCCCCCCCGTCAGCTGCATCGCCAAGCCTCCCCTCGCGCTACCGGCATCCCCGGGCTCAAGTCACGGGCCACGGGGCATCCGCGGAATGCCCCCTTGTCGGCTGCATCGCCAAACATTCTCCTGCGCCGGCGGCGTCCTCGGTCGGAACCGGGGCAACGATCCGCTTCCCGCCAGGACCAACGCTGGAGTCTCCCGTGCCGCCGGTAGGCCGCCGCCTGGAGCATGCTTCCCCCCCTTCCCGTGAATGTCGAGCCCATGGGGGCTTGACAGTGTGGCCAGCTCGGCTGCCCAGGGAGCGGCCCGGGGACGGCCCCCTCTCCCCCCCATATTCTGCTAGCCTCACCTTCACGGACAAAGCAGTCGGGACTCCGGCGCACCTTCCCAGTCAGCTGGGCCAATGGTCCCGCTGGCTGGGGATCGCAGGGGCTGCTCTCCCTCGGGGCCGCGGCTTGCAGGAGGGCTGGCCACGTGCACCTCGGACGGGGCCAGCCAGGGAAAGGGACTTCGTGGCTGCGCTGCTCCCAGGGGGTGGGGCACCTGGGCGCAGGGCCAATCAGGAGCCCTGCATGAGAGAGAGAGAGAGAGAGAGACAGAGAGGGGAAGCGCAAGTGCCTCTCTCTGTCTCTGTCTCTCTCTGCAAATGGCAGAGGAGGCTTGGAGCCGCAGGGGAAGACTGAAAAGTGTCCTCAAAACGTCTCGCTCCATCGCCCCCATATCGCCCCCTTTTTGTTCCTTCGCCCCATCGCCCCTTTTTGTTCCATCGCCCCCCTGAAAAATGAAATCGCCCCCTGGGGGGCGATATCGCCCAGGTTAAGAACCACTGTTTTAAATGATAAATTCTCCATCTTGCATTTTAGGCATCTTACAATTAACATTAACAAGCTTTTCAATCTTAGCACTACCATTAATGTTGATGGAAATAGCTCTACACACCACAGCCAGAGCTCAAAATGAAGCAATACTTTGGATTATTTTATTTTGTCTTCATCTTGCAACACGAAGAGATGAGATTCTACCCCACACATACTGCAGGCAGAGATGAAGGATCAAATGGTACTTTTAAGTCAAGCTACACAATACTCGAGGGTGGCCCTGTTCTTTTGACACCTGAGGCAGAAAATCCCACAGGACTCTCTTCTCTTTCCATGGTATAGCAAGCATTTTAAAATAGACTGAAAGGAAATAGGGTATATTCTGAATTTTAGTCAGAAACTGGGACGAGAAAAGTAAGCAAACTTGTTGGTAGCTAGTAAGTCTATTGTTTTGTTTCTACATTTAAAAAACCCTGACTGCCCTAGTGGAATGAGAGCTCATGACCACTTTCTTACAATAAGAAGTCAATCACACAATGAATCACATATGAAGCATTTGGTACTCTTGTGCAGCATTTCACAAACTCAGCAACTTTAAGATGCGCAGACTTTAACTTCCAGAATTCCTTCACCCAGTTGTGGCTTTTAGAGTTGAAGTCCATAGCAATCAAAATTGTCAAGGATGAGAAACACTGTTTTAGTGGTTATTGAAAGAAGGAGGAAAATGGAGCTGGTATAGGTCTTTTTAAAAAAAAGTTAAGAAGAAAAAATAAACCAAATATAAAATAATTTTTCCACCCTCCCCAAATTCTATGTGTACTTCATTACTAACATAATGATCTCAGTTCACTCTAACATTATAAAAATATATTAATATCAATTAAGCCACGCATCTTAAATAATCAGGCCCTAAGCAAGAGGGAGGGCATATTCTGGAGAAGGGCAGTCAGACTCGACATACTTCAGCAGATTAGTATTATCTGGCATAGTTTCAAGTAGTAGCAGATGGTTTCTCAGATTCCCAGGTCCCAAACTATATGATGCTTATAAGGATTATTCACATGCTTATTTCAGAATAGAACCTGCCAGGAAAATGACATAGTGATCATGTCACAAGTTTACAAAAAAACAAGAACTGAGATGTTGCATTTCTTTTTTATTATTTTGATTTGGTCATTCCTCCAAAGCAGCTAGGTGATATTTTCATTTCTTCACAGACAGTTCAGAAAACTCAAGAATTGCCATGGTCTTAAACAAGATTACAGACATTCAGGCTTCTCGCTCATTTAAAAGAAGTAAGCTTGATGAAATTGCTAGATGAGCCCAGTCATCTTGGCTAAGGACCAAGATAGTCTTATCCCCAGACTATAAACATAATGGCTATATAATTTATGCATATTTTAAATTAATAATTTGATTCCCAAACTAAGCATAAAATCATATTCATCATTCAAGCACAAAAATTAGAAATTACACCATAACTATCAGCTGCCATTTTCTGCAAGAAAGAAATAAAATGCTAACACAATCACAGATATAGCTAAAAGCAGCTGTGTTATAGGGACCAAATCATACTGTATTTTTCTGCATAAACCCATATTCTGAGAAACAAGATGAGAGTTTATGAGAGTTTATACTCACCTGCATGATTTTGTCTTGTGATTTATTTCCCTCTTTTAAAACATTTCAATATAAATAAGTAGGTTTATAAGCAAATCCCTCAATGTTTAAAAAGTTAATGTTATTAATTATATTCCAAAACTCTAAATTTATTTTTGAGGATTTATGATTATACTTGGCATGAGAGATTGCCAAAAGAATTATTCTGAGAAATTGAAAAAGTGATGTAAATCCTGATATTAAATTTTGGAAATGTGTAATTTATCTATTTTTGAAAGAGTAAATTTCTCCACTAATCAGAAAATGAAACAATCTCTCTCTCTCTGGCACAGATGTCACAATATTTTACAAATAACAGAGTAGTATCATCAGTTAGTCTTTTTCTTTTATTTAATAATTTTAAGATATTTTCTGTAACTTATTTATTTCTATATAACATTTAATATATGACATATTTGCAAGTTCAATATCTTGAAGTTCTTTCATTGTGTTTAAATTTTTCTTTTGTTCATTGGTTGTTTTCTGTATTTTATTGTTTGTTTACTTCTTATAATTCTTTCTTTTGTAATCTTGTAACAGAATGAAATAAAATAAAATTTGGGGGGGGAATAACAAAAAAAGAACAGGCAGCATAGCCACATGCACATCTGTATTATATGAATGCAGAGAATCTGTTGATTCAATAATAATTAAGCATTTTAAGTAATCCCAATGAAAGAGGAGCATACTGCATGCATTTGCATGGCCAGACCATCACATACAAATACTCTAAACAGATAATCAATGCTGCAATGAATTCCAGGTGCCATATTGAAATAGATATATAACTATTAGATTTAAATTGTGTTTTTTTTTTATTTAAAAGAAGGAACTCAATGATCTTTTTTTTCATCCCAGGCTCGACACTTCTACCTTCCATTTTGCACCCTTATATTTCAAACAAGATATTTACAGTATTCACATATAATTTACTTTCATATACCAAAGTCTGCTGGACCAGCATGTTAATCTTATTTCAGTATATGAAAAGCCTCTAAGAATGGTGGGGGGGATGCACAATGCACCATTAGCAGGAAGATAGTGATTTCATCACTTGATTTTGACCTCTGAGTTCCCTGAGGCCCCTCATCAAACTGGTGAGCTGAAAATTTAGAGAATTCTTTTCAATGTAATAAAATTACATTTCTATGACCACTTTCCATAGATATTGTTTCCCTTCTATTGCACTGGAAAATTTGGTGACCAAAGTTCTCAACATCTGCACGGATTCTTGCTGCTTGAGGTTGTGATCTTTGAATGAAATGCAGCCAGTTAATCTAATACAGTTTTATATTCGTTATTGTTTTTCTTTTCCTAAGGATTCACTGTTTGCTTCCCTCTGCTATTTGGTATGCTTGACCTTATGCAATATGGGGTCTTGCTTAAAATCTGATTTGGTTCATGCAAAGTGAGGATCATATGTTCTCAAAGCATCTGTCTGCAACCCTATCTTCACATTGGAAGCAAGATGGTTTACTCTTTATTCCAGTATGCATCCATTTATTCTTATTGTCCACAAGATTGGGACAATCTTTAGAAATCAACAGGAGTTCTTCCTACCAGAGAAATAAACAAATTTATCTGATAATAATAGTGCCATGAAAGATACTGTTTCATAGAATGGCAATAAAATTAAATTATTTGAGAATGTATGGGCACTGCAAATAGGCGTGGAAAAACAGAGTGATTATTAGCTATTGTTCAAAAAACAACTAGGATCAATAAGATATAATACTTCAACAAAAAACAGAGTGCAAGATGAGAAATATATTTGAAATAAGTTGCTAAAAATTTCTAAGTTATGGCTAATTTCTCCCACTCATATCTTTTACTCACTGAGCAGATTCATAAAAAACTTTATTACTATACTACACAACAAAAACCTTGAAAAGCAAAGAAATAATACAGACTGAGACATAATGTTGAGTTGGTGAAGAATACAAGCTTGTTGTGGTTTTTTCCTTCCAGCCGTAGGGAGGCAGGGATCCATGGAAAAAGCTGGTATCTTATATAGTACCCACTTATCTTGCAAAATGTCTTTGTAAGACTAACTTCTGAATTTGCTTGTATGAGATTCGACCAAACATTAGTTTTGAAATTTTTTTCTCTTGTTAAATGATTTACAATTAACATATCTCTTCAACCAATGTGATTGTACAAGACTAGTCATTTCAATTTCTCTTATCTTCCATCCTCACAATCTATCTAGAGAAAACACTGTACATACCTAAATACCACCAAATAGACTTCTGAAAAAGGAATAAGAAATAAGTAAGACGAAGCCAAAGAAATTATAATGATGAGATAAGGAAGAAAAAAAAGGAAACATTGCTAAATTATAATAATAAACTATAATAATCATTTAGTATATCTCTCTATCTCTTTCTAGTCTTCAAACCACCATATTCATACACCATTTCATATATTTCTTTCCCTTCTCACTTCTCTATATCAGCTCCATACAGCACAGCCTTTTCAGTCTTCCTCTTGACCCATCCCTTTCAATTTAATATTCATTCATTTTCTCTATATGACTAAATAATGTACTTCTTCAAACACGTCAGACACAAATATCTTGGTTTTAATGTATTAATTTTCAGATCAGTTTTCCTCACTGCATCATTCATTTCACATCATTTCAATTTTCAGCCAATAATACAATAACCTTTGCTTTTAAAACTACATATACATTCATGCTCCTAACACTCAGTTTTGAACCATTTGCTAAGCAATCCACAGCATACTATCCTTTATCACTGTAATGTTAACAACAGCTTTAGCACATTATTTCAGCCAAAGCCTACATATACTCCAAGGATGCTCACACTATTTTGTGAATGCCAGTCTAAAAACTACCATACAATCCAGCATAGCCTGGTCCACATGTCATCAAACAAGAGCTACAGAGAATATGCTGATACACACTCAGAATATCAAAACAGTCAGCATCATATTTTTAGAATCTCTAGTCAAATTACAAATTATTTTTTGTACAACTTTATCGTCAATTCCTGATTGTTACCCACTTTGCCGAATAAAGAGTTTTCAGAAACTAAAAAAAAATGGAAATATTTTGGCAAACTATAGATTCTAAATTATTTGCCAATTGCATAGGCAAAATGGTATTCTTATTTTCATTTTTAGCACCCAATGCTACTATGGATAGAATAACAGTGCAGATTAATTGGCTGGAATTTTCTGGGGTCTTTTGCGCTGGGAAGATTTTTTTTTCTTTTTAAGTGACAAGCTGAATAATTTTAGTCTTTTTCCCATTTGAAAACAGCAGAAAACTAGATTACTGGTATCTGATTTCTGGAAGTTGGAAGGAATTCTACAATTCACTTATATGTAAACACAAGGACATGGCCCAAGAACTGTGATTTGCCCATCCCTGTAGTACTGAAACACAGGACCATGCACTTTTGAAAGGATTTGGAAACAGTATTGTGGACCTTACACAAATGCAACAACTTTCTAGTACTTATTAAAGCAACCTAACTTGTTTTGGGTTTCTGCACAAGCCTGAAAGATGACACTGCTTTAAGGGATTCACTTATTAAAGTCATTGCAACTCTTAAAGCAGCTGCACCATTTTTCAGATTCCCTGCCTTAATGAAAGAATAATCGAGTGGTGCCCTATGACTTGTGGGAAAGGTCCTAAGTATTTCTCTCAAGGTATTTCTAAAGTATTTACAACCCTTCTGCAGCAGGTACTGCTGTAACTGAATTAGCATTAATAATTATTTCTGTGCACGTGCTTGAACATAATTCTAAGCACAGAACAAGTTCTCTTACTTGAGGCAAATATTGGAGGCAATTTACGGTGGTATTGTGCTATTTATTGTGTTAGCCATTCAGAGTCACTTTGTGAGATGAACTGCCATATAGACCTCATAAACACATAAATAAATATTGGAGGAATTTGCTTCTGTCAATCCTACACTGAATATCTAAAGAGAGAAAACCAAATAACAGGTTCACATGTTGCACTAAACCATAATGTAGTTTGCTTGACCTGGTTTAATATGAACTCAGGCACTGGATTATGTATGAACAGTTAAGCACGATGAAGCAAATCTTGGCTTGCTACATAACCTTACATTAGTTTCAAGATTGTCAATATCACCAACAGTTCTAGGACTGATTTTATCTTTGCTCAGCGGGTTGCAACCAAATTTTGATCTCTAGATCCACATGAACATTTAATTTAATGTTCAGCAAGGAAAGAGACTAAGCAATTGAAAATATCACAGTCATCATATACAATGTTCAGGGTGGCATAACCATAAACCAGTTTGATGTAGTGGTTAAGTTGCCGGCCTAGAAATCAGGAAGACCATGAGTTCCAATCCTGTCTTTGGCATAAAAGCCAGCTGGGTGACTTTGGACCAATCATTCTCTTAGCCCAACCCACCACTTAGGGCTGCTGTTGTGGTGGTGAAAACAGGAAGATGAGGTAGGAGTATTACATATGTTTGCCACCTTGATTTAGTTATAAAATATAATGAAGGCAGAATAAAAAAACCTTTAAAAATAATAACAATACACCACACTCCAAACCAAAAAGTTATATGATTCAGTTTAAGGCGTGAATCAGCTCTGCATTAGGTTGCAGCGAATATGTGATGAAATAATTTCAATAATTTCAAACATTTGATTACAGTAACATAATTCATAAGATGCATTTAGAATGAAAAGCAATGTCTTACAGCCTAAATATATTAACTTAATGAAAGCCAAGCAAAGAATATTCCCAGCCCTGACTCACTTCTGTAAAACCTCCTTTGAGAATTTGGGCTCCTAAAGGGAAAGAAGGAAAAACCTATAGTCTAAGAAATTAAGAGCTAGTGGAGAAATTAGAGCAGAGTTTTACAGCTGTGTTCTACAGAATCCTGCAGTTCTTAGTGAGAAAGTAAAGTGGGGGGAAAAATCACTATATATATATATTTTATCACTATAGCTTTTCCTCTCAAATACGGATTTGGGAGTTTTGATTTTTTTAAAAAAACTAAATGGTTCCATGGCTTTAAAAAGGAGCAAGATCTCTGGGTTAGAGAGTTGGACTGTAAAAGAGCAAACCAAAATCCTCACTAGAACACAGAATTCATTGACTCATTTTAGGTCAGTCATTTGCTTTCATTGATGTGGATGAAATAAGGCAGGAGGATTCACTATATGCACTTTCAGTTCCTTAGAGTAAAGATATGATGTAAAGGTAAGAAAACAAACAGACAAACAAACAAATGAATGTTTAATTTATATTAACGAATGTTTTAAACATTAAAATTTCAGCAAATTCTAGTTCGTTCTCACAAACTGCTTTATCTCAAGCTGATTTTAAATGCTTTTAGGTTGTTTCACCAAGTAAAAGCAGACTAGTTTAGCAATCACAAGCAATCTATCATTAACCCTAGAATCTGAAACTAGTACTTAAACAAGGAATGCCTGGATCTTAATATCCAACATATAAATAAATTCCCACTTTGATGTCCCCCAATTTGCTTGCAATGATGCGAATGATGGAGAAAATTGTTCTAAAGAGAAACAATAAGGTTAATTCCTCTAAGTAGCTGACTTTAAAAAGTGAGTTTCTCAAAATAAATTTACCTTTTATACTATTCTTCTGCAAATGTACCTCATAAAAAAACTTCAAAGCAAGTTCAGCTGAGTTTAAGTTCTATAGTTAGAACCAGCTAGGTTCTTCTGCATTATAAGGTTTAATGGTATGTCAATTTTGGTTATTTCACATCAATGGAAAAATAATACAGTGTCTCTGTTTGACTCACAGCATGAAATCTATAACAAATACAATTTAAATAAGATCACTCTGAATTTTGCTTGCTTGCTTGCTTGTTTAATCTACCATGCCTAAAAATTATAGATTCGTCCTTTGATTAGATAGATAATGAATACTTTTACAGAAAAAAAATCATGAAACCAAAGCATAATTTAACTGCACATTTTACACCAAAGTTAATCTGAAATTAGAAATGATCAATCACAGTTGTAGAAAAGCTGGGTATGAGGCTAAATTTAATCCAAGGAATACAGATTTCTAAAAGAAATCTCTTCTATAGGAAGGACATATTCCCTGAGCCAATTTCCTTTTTATTATTAATTTATGATGCTAGAAATTCCAAGATGGAAAAGAATCACTTGAGTGAAGGAAAAATATGACTTCAAGTACTTCCAGTATTAAAGAAAGATCTCCTTATATCAAGCATTATATTTATAAACTTTTAGTATGTTAATATTTTAAAAGCTAATCATCCAATGGCAACTTATTGAATTAGGTAATTTGAAAGTTCATTTTCACTGCTAGAATCAGCCTAGACAAAAAGTTCACATTACCAAGAGACTGACTTAGTACTATCATGTTCGACTGAAATACAGTGTCTCATCCAATGCTTTTCAAGTTAAGAGCACTTCATACCTTCAATTGCTATCCCTTTAGATAGGGAAATCAACTGATACAAGCCCAAACCACGCTGGGATTTTTTTCTTGCTACTGTGATGTCTGATTCACTTTCACAGCCTCA
This sequence comes from Azemiops feae, assembly GCA_023970755.1. Taxonomy (NCBI): domain Eukaryota; kingdom Metazoa; phylum Chordata; class Lepidosauria; order Squamata; family Viperidae; genus Azemiops; species Azemiops feae. The sequence goes on along the minus strand of JALGBA010000984.1, from coordinate 134,765 downwards.
GTGCATCATCCAGCTGCGTCTCCTAATAATTTTTCTTTCAATGTTTTCTCAGTTGGGAATTCTTTTAAACTTTTTTTTTAATTGGACAAATGGTTTTCATTATTCTCCATAACTGTCCTCTTTTTACATACCACAGATGAATATTACCGAAGTTAATATCAGGAGCCTGATTGTCAACATTCCCCAAACAGGGTCAAAGTCATTTTATTTTAAATAAAACATACAAATTTAGCTTTAAAAAAAAATCTAATATGGTCCTTGGAATTTCTTGTGTCATGCAGCATGAGATGCACTTGCAATAGTTGCCCAGTCCTTGCTATCTTGCATCCGAACTACAGGTAGTCCTTGACTTACAACCGATCACTTAGCAACCGTTCAAAGTTATGACCAACTTGAAAAATGGGACTTATGACCTGGATCTGAAGTTCTGATACCCAGGATCCCCTTATGGTAACATGTCCACACCTTGATGCTTGGCATCACAGCCACATTTATGGCCATTTGCAGCATCCTTGATCTCATGTTACCAGGCATTTCTGCATCCATAGTGAACCATTGCTTATATTAATGACCAGCGCATTTGCTTAATGACCACTGTAAAAAAAGGTCATAAAACTGGGTCAGTCACATGACTGATTCATTTTACCAACTTTGTGACTTACCACCCTAAGGGATAGGCTTCATTAAGGTTATAATTCAAGGATTACCTGTACTGCAACTAACATGATATGTGTCTGTCCTTGAAGAGTACTCAGAAGCTACAGGCGATGATGCCAAATGCAGCTACTTGCCTGCTAATTGGTGATAGCAGATATAGAGATGTTTAAGTCTTTGTTGCAAAAGCTGACTGGCTATCAATTGGTTTCCTGGTTCAGGGTGCTGATCATTACCTCTAAGTCTCCATTTGCCTTGGATCTTGTAGAATTGGCCTGCCTGATACAAAATAGCAGAACAGTGAGTAGACTTTTCTGTTTTATGGTGCCTTGTGGAACAGGTTGCCCCAAAGTAAAAATGGACCCCTCCTTGTTAAGATTCAGTCACAAAGTATGGTCCAAAACCTCAAAATTGTCACTGGAATGGAAGCTCTGCCTGATTTTTTACATGCATCATATGTGCATCCATTATGGCTGTTATCTTGACATTTTGGACCCCCCTGGTCCATGCACATGACAGGATGTGTAAAGTAACTCTTATTTATTTATTTATTTATTTGTTTGTTTAGTATGCCGCCCATCTTGCCAAGAGGTGACTCTAGGTGGCTTACAACCAAATAAAAACAAGATAAAATATTAAAATATTAAAGTAAAAAATATTAACATTAAAATTGATTAAAAATCATTAAAGATGGGAAAGGAAGAGAGCAAGATGCACATGGGGAAGAGACGGAATATTATCTCAGTCCACCTCCAGAATGACAGGTCTCCATTGGGGCCCCAGGCCAGATGGTACCGGGAGCCGGGTCTTCAGGCTCCTTTGAGTGAGTGCAGATCTCACCTTGAAGGGGGTATGATGTTCCAAAAAGACAGGAACCACGACATAAAAGGCTCTTATCCTGAACCCACCAGCCAGAATTTCTCAGCTGATGTGGTCCTCTTCTGCCAGCACTGTGGGATAGAACAAGCTCAATGGGGAAAGACAGTTCCTCAGATAACTCGGACCTACGCCATAAAGAACTTTACAGGTGACAATCAACACCTTGAATTGTACCCAGAAACAAACTGGCAACCACTGCAGCTGATGCAACAGCAGTGTAACACGGGCCACTCTAGGAGTCCTAAAACCTGTCCGTTATGGCTGCATTCTGCACCAGCTGCAGCTTCCAAATACCCTTCAAGAGTAGTCCCATATAGAGTGCTTATAAACTCTTCTTATACATTGAACCACTCCAGGTTAGTTAGTTCGGAAGTAATATCTGATAAATTGTGCCCTTCTTAGAAGTTCAGGATTTCAGCCTTAGCTTTGGATTGTGATGTGGGCTTCCTAGGCTGCTAACTCCCATGTTTACTATCTTTTTACTGATTGCATTACAGAAACCAATTGTAGCCCAGGAGTGGAATGCAACGTGTTCAGCATGCAAAAGATTCAACTTTCAATCTTTGATGTCTTCAGTAGAAAAGGGATCAGGAAGCAGGTCTAAAAGAAGGCTGAGTGGATCCCAGAGAACTGCTGCTATCCAGAGTAAACATCAGCCATCAAAAGCAGCCTGATCTGAAATAAAGCAATTTCTTCCAGAAGAAGTATTTGAAGTTTTACATAGTGCTGTTGGTTGATCTAATGCTAGATTTTTTATATTACTCAGTTTGTTTTTCTTCCTTAAGTTGATGGGGTATACAGTGCATTAATTATCTATTTTAAACCTTAGGAGCATAACAGCCATTTTATTGACTCTCTCCAATAAGATGGAAATGGCTTTCTAAACTATCAGTTTTTAATAATATAAAGAAACATCAAGCCCCAAATATGTCATTCTATTGATTCTGTTCATGATTTTGGATTGAAAACAAGAATATTATGCCTCAATGCCTCTACACACCTGTGCCAATCCATATGTTGAAAAGGAGTAGCAAAGTGTAACAAGCATAGTTTGGGGTTCATCCCAAAAGCATTAAAAACATTAAAAGGAATAATTAATATTTAGAACTCTTTTCTTAGAATGTCAGCCTTTGACAGGTGGATGTATACTTGCTATAAAAGATGAAAATCCACTGAAATGCATGAGGTTTCTAAAAAAAAGGAATTTAGGAACAAATATTGAATGTAGAATATATATATAGAAAGATGTGCCTAAATGTCCCACAAAGATCCTGAAAACTGCAAGTCTATACATAAGTTCCCTGAAGTCAGTGGAATGAAGTCTAATTAAAACTGATTTCACCTGTACAGAATTCTCTCCAGCTGGTATCTCTTAAGTCAAGGACTCAGCTGTCAGCATTTGTTTAATGTCTGAATGCCAATAGGGTGCCCACTTGGGCATAGATCTCTGCCCTACTAATGATGACTGCTTAAGTAAAGTGACCCCATTTACAGGGTAATCCTATGCATCTATCTATTCAGCAGCTAGTTTTACTCCATCCAGTGAGATGTATTCCAGGTATGTGTTTGAGCTTGCAACCTTACCTATATATTACCTGCGTGAAATGCCACACGGAAAGATTTTTTTCTCCATATATGACCACCTTCACACCTAAATAAATATGCAAGTGTTTCAAATCATTAATTCTCTGAACAACTGCCATCCATCTCCCCTAGCAGGGAGTTCCAAAACTCACTGCATGCTATCAAATTAATATATAGATTTATGCAAACCTTTTACAGTCTATCTCCAGTCCTTTCTCTCGTTTTTTGCTTCTGCCCATTCCAGCAGCATGCTTGGTGGAAAATGGCATCCTTGACACTACTCTATAGCTATATATTTTTGCATGTAATTCATTTTGGGGATTCTAGTTATGGTTCTAAATTGAGCAGATGTTCACCTCCATGTACTGCTATGAAACAAATCTGTACAGATTAGTATTTGGGAGGTCTGAAAGGCAAACCCTGCCATTCAACCTTTGAGCCCTTATGCTTTCATCAATATGTAGGAAATAAATTTGAGAGCCTTTAAGTCTCTCAATTTCCCTGATGGTGAATCCTATAGGTTCAGCAGGGGTTAGTTTTGAGGAAAGACCCTTAGGGTTATGCAGTTTTTGAAATCTCTCACTCATCATGCAAGAGAGAAATTGAAATGAAAATCAAACATCTTAGCCAATCAAGCATTTCACATAAGTAGCCAAAAAAGCTAAATTAAACTACACCTATATGTGAGGAGAGTACTCTTATGCAAATTGTCCCTGCATTTATTCCAAAAGAATTTGCCTCAGGATAAAAAAAGATACATATTCATCTCTCTTTCTCTCTCTTTTTTTTTTTAAATGATGTCACCTATTAACACCACTAAACCTCAAACTGTATGTTACTAATGTTTTATCCTGGTAATTTCAAGCCATCAGCACTGTTTATATTTTTACTGTCTCTCACATCTCTTTAACACAGTCTATGGACAATTTTATATTTATATTTTCCTGCAATTATTGAACAAATACAACATTTTCTATTGTCTGTTACTGCCCAGAATGCATTGGAACATTTTTATGTTAAAGAGGAGCTGGAAATTACATTTAGGGATGAACCATCAGCTGGCCCTTTACAGGAACTACATCAATGAATTGGACCAATGGTGAAATATTTTCTGATTTGTCCACACACTCTTTTGCAGACTTTCCTGGCTTGGTGTCCAGAGACATCACTTTTGGCTCCAGTCTCACCATTCCCAGTCAATCAGTTATTGGAAATTGGAGAACAGAAACACCTAAAGATTGAGATAGGTGGCTTTCTGATAAGCCTCTAATGTGGTGGGAGGGACGGGTTATAATATTATCAAAGTATTATAATTCTCCCATTTAAGGCCATTCACAACATTCTTTACAAGTGGATGGAGAATGTAAGGATGAGCAAATTGTTCATCTTTACACAATGGTTTACACATGCTTATTTCCATCTTTTGAATTTAAATCTCGAATATAGGCCATGTAAAGGATCCCAAAACAAGAAAGGCAAGCAAGTGGAAGTTATCTTGTTCTGTTGTGTTAGAACTCATGTATGTTAGAGTTCAAATTACATAGTATGTTCTAAATAATAGACTGAGATTCCCTCAGTCTCTAGGCATTGTCACATAAGTCTGCACAAATATTGGTCCTATCCAAAGCAGTGGCTGTTCCTCCCTGGTCTGCCACACCAGATTAATGTGTCAGGTGGATCTGAAGTCTGAAGGATCAGAAACAATAATTGCCACTGAACAGAGCACAGCTCAAGGGAATTAAATACCCTTCCTTACCTGATAAAAACTGGAAATTTAAGCAGATGCATTCATGGTATAGTCAGCACTTTAAGGCTAGAGATGCTTTCTCTCTAAAAGTAAATCTGGAAATTAGATCATCCATGAAAGGAGAAAAGGACTTGAGGGCAGGATGGCTTAGAAACAGAGCAATCACAAAATGAGTTTTAAAAAAAAACTTTTCCAAGTGAAAACCCTTCAATAAAAATACTTCATAACTGCTTTAAACCCCTTTTCTATACCATCACCATAATCAATGGAAGCCCAAAGGTTCAGACATACCACTCATTTCTCTTGACACCCTTAAATCAATTGGGGACATCAGGGCAAAGGGTTGCCTCCAGTAACCACTGGAAGCTAACACTACAAAGGAATCCCGGGTTATCTGTGGCCGGGACATTGGAAAACTTTCCCATTTTATCACTGTTTGCAATCCGGCGAAATTGACCGAGGATTGTAGGTAGACTTAGTCAATGTGTGAAATTGATTAAATCCCAATTTAGAAAAGACAATGGAAATCAACGGGAGAGATTTCCCGTTTGGCTAATTTAATACACCGACTGTAAATGTGCTGTCGATCTGGGTCCTACCCAATAAAGGCTGCCTGATCTTGGTAGGGGAAAAGAGACCAAACCGGAGATCCAAGCATCCTTGTAATACACCGGCACACAATGTCTCCGAAGAAAGTTAGCAAACACGCCCTCTGTAATGCAGAGCCAAGCAGCTTCGGGAGACCCGGCAAGCGCATTGCTCCCTTACCTGCACAGCCCGATCTATACAGAAGCAAGTGTTCAATAGTGCACAGTGTCTCTCTGGACGGCGATCAAGCGGGAACCTCCAGGACTGCTGAAAATCTCAGCAAAGGCGTTGTACGGTGGAGGGGAACTGCGGCCAGAGAAGGGAGTTTCATGCCTCCGGAAAGCCGGGCTCCATCCTCCGATCGTCGCCCGCAGAGGAGTGGGAGAATCGGGCAAGCACCTCCGCTTTAGGCGCGCTTCCCCCTCTTTCTGAAGAAGCGGGCGGGCACCAGCCTCAGAAGGAGCAGAGGCTGGGCAGCGGGCGGGGAAAGGGGGAAGCTCTACTCGCGCGCCCCCTGGAGGACCCAGGCAATTACAACAAACACCCGCCCCCGCCCCTTTCCATTCCGACCCTGAAATTTTCACTTTTCCGTTGCTGGAGAGCCCGGGAGTTGAACGGTCCCTCTGGGACCATTTCATTACAAAATAGATGCCTGCTGGCTCAAGCTCTTTCGTCCAGGTGTTAAAATATTCAATGTACTGCAGCAGAGAGCTGGCCAAACGAGCAAACAAGAAAAAAAAATGGGATTAGGAACTAAAGTAAAGCTTGAGTTTTATGGGGAGAGTATTCCTCACCCTATAGTATGATATTGTTATTTCAGTGCATTATGCTTTCCTCAATTTAGGACTCTATAGGAGGACAGTTGCCAAACAAATTGTAGGTTCAAACTTCTGCAATCTGGTGTTCTCCAAATGTTTACTACTACAATGCTTATCTTTCTCTTCCAACCGCTGGGTGATAGAGCTTTGGTTTATTTAACATCTTCACCAAAAGTAGCAAAAATTGAGGCTTGTTCATTCTTTTATTTGTGTCTTGCATATAGCAGAAGCATGAGAGCTATAGGGAAGCTTCACTCCCAATCCTTTGAATAAAACAAGCCAGTGAAATGTTTGAAAAGCTTCAGAGAGGCTTTTTGGACCTACCACATTAGACAGGGTGATACAAACATTTCCCTTTCCCTCTTGTAATTAGATACAATCTTTGCTGATTAGGCTTTAAGTTTAAACTATTGCACATCACCTAAATAAGAGCCAGTTTGGTACAGTGGTTAAGGTATCGGGCTAAAAAGCAGGAGATCATGAGATATAGTCCTGCCACAGGCATAAAGCCAGCTGAATGACCATGGGCCAGTCACTTTCAGCTGGGTGACCTTGGACCAGCGCCTCTCTCTTAACCCTAAGAAGCAATCAATGGCAAAACAATTCTCAAATCTTGCAGAAAGAAAACTGCAGTGACTTGTCCAAGCAGTTGCTAGGAGTCTAAACTGGTTGAGGGCTAGTTTGGTATACTATTTAAGGCACTGAATTAGAAACCAGGACACCATGATTTCTAGTCCCAGCTTGGGCACAAACCCAGCTGGGTGACCAGGAGCCAGTCATTCTTCCTGGTCGCAGGAAGGAGGCAATGGCAAGCCACCTCCAAAATCTTTCCAAAACAATTACAGGGACTTGTCCAATGACTGAAGGGCACAGAATAAACACTATCTTGGTATCTCAAAATTACTGATATATGGAGGTCTAACAGGGGACAGAGGTCTAAAATTATTCAACTTCTCACACTCTGTCTGGTGGATCCTTTCCTAAAAGTGGTTTTCCTTGCAGGCAGTAAACAACTTTTTAGGAGCATGTATTGGTATGGAAGATAATCCTCTTTCCATGAATTACAGATTCCTAAATACAAATAGATTTTAAGTTTCTTTAGGAATACTCAATTTCCATGATCATAAAATATAAACCAAAATTCATTTAAACTCCATTAAATGAAACCTAATGGAGTATTGTGGATGAAAAATTGACAACTGGAGCCACGGACCAGATTTTTTTTTAGAAAAACAAAAACATCATTTAAAGGAATTCTTTAGTCAGCCATTGCCTGGATTTTTATTTTTAATGAATATTTCCTAATAGCCATAGATTTTAGCTTTTCTTCATGTCATCAGACTTACATGTTAGCAGATGCATTTTCTCTGATACATTATACAAAATACCCTGAGTCATTTCCAGATTAAGATAATGAGTTGACCATACCAAGGTGTCCATAATAAATATATAAATAAATCAATTCAATATTCTATTAAAATTCCAGATGAAGTTACATTTATCTTTAAAATCTGATCATTATTTGTCTGTTTTCCATTTAACCTCTTTCCTATGTTCATTGTGATCAGCAAAAAAATCAATGTCATCTTTCTGATTCCTTATTTAGAACATCTATGCCAAAACAGCTTAGCTATTTAACCTCTCCTGGACCTAAGAGCAAAAATAATTTTATCATTTTTGCTTTGAATAGAGACATAGGGGTCTGTAGGTTAATAGCTTAAGGGACAGCAACCTCCCATTGTTCAAGCTAGTTACATCAAAAGAAGAAAATCTGTGAATGTATGGTTGGGAATGAAAAATAAAGTTTCTTCAGCAAACTGCAGTATAAATTTAACTAACATTCCAAATTAACTGTATAAATCTAGTTTTTTCCTATTTTCAAATGCTAGAATTGTATAGATATTATCAATCTTGATTATCATTTACATAATATCTCCTTCTCCGATCTAGGATGGAGAAAGTAAGCTCAATATGTTTTTTTCCTGAATATGACCAAAGATTATGGATTGTGTAATTATGGTGGTGCCCACTTCCAAACCACGGTGGCATATTTCCCTGTCTATTGCTGTTACAGAAAGATCTGTTCATCCGTTATCCAGGTCTTATGCTTAAATTGCTTTTGTGAAACCAGAGCTGTTATGAGATCCCTTGTGAGAATTGCTTGTGCAATTTGTTTGAACAAAAGGGAGGAATATAATCCTCAAGATTTGGCAAGCATTTATATACCAGCAAAAAAAAAAAAAAGCAAGATTTGGTTGGGAAAATACCACCCTTCATAAGGTTCTGCACTGGTTCTTAGTATCTCTGTCGCCTTATAAGCAAGGCAGAATGCATTTGGGGACCCTTGAAATTCAAATTGCTCATGTTCATATTTCCTTTATCTATTTCTCTTCCAGATCCCTATTTTTATCTCCGTCCACAACATGATAGATACATTTTAAAATATATATGTTATTACCAGGAGAGCCAATTTGGTGTAGTGGTTAAGTTGCCAGACTAGAAATAGGAAAGTGGTGAGTTTTGGTCCTCTCTTAAGCATGAAAAATGGGTAAGTGACTTCGGGCCATTCACTCTCTCTCAGTTCAACCTATTACATAAGGCAGGACCATTGTGTACACTGCCTTGATTTCTATGAAATAAAGTTGGGATATCAATGTAATAACAACAACAACAACAACAACAACAATTTCAGAAATTTTATAAAAACTTAAATCTTTTGTGTGGGTTTGAAAATGTTGCAAAATGAGCATAATACACGTTGAATGGACATAGATGTGTTAATTCATAGTTAGGTTAGGTTTTTAATCTCCCATTAAAAGAAGGGACAACAAGTATATATTTCTTCTTTCCACCCAGTAAGCTTTGGGAGAGTTCCTACTACATCTAAGTCCCAATTGTGTATCAATGTATCAGAGAGGATTATATATATATATCCACATACTCCAACATTTCACAACTTGGAAATAACTTGTAAAAAACATGAGTTATTGACCAGATCAACTTTCACTGCCGTCTTCCTCTTCTCCTCTTTTCTGTCTTCTTCTTCTTGGAGAAAATATGGCTTGGAGAAAACATGTCTTATATATCAAATAGACTTTTTTTCCTCGTCCTCATCCTCATTTTAAAAATCTCTTTTTTAAAGTTTTTTTCTAGTTTCTATTTCTTAATAATGAGGTCTTATAAATGCAAAAGGTCTAACAAATATATTTCATGGGGGTGTAGTTATGGATTTTGCATTTTGTTTCCGTTTCATCAGCTCAGTTGCTTTTGCTTTTTTTTCAATTTATATAGTTTATACAAGATAAATGCAGGCTAATTATTCTTCCACTCTGTTAATCAAAATCCTCTTTTTTGTTCATCTCAACACTATTTATCCTTCATTGTAGACAAATGGTTTGGACATCACCATATCTTTCAGTACCAAGCAAAACCTCTGGTACTTTTTTCTTCAGAAGAAGTGGTGTGGGAAGATCACAGATAGACTCATAATTTGTGATCTATCTCTGGGTTTTAGTTGACTGTTCTAAGTTTTTGTTTAATTTCCTGCTTTTACTTGTTGTTCAAACCAGCTTTTCAAGGAAGGGTGGATGGTGGGGACTGACAAATCCAGCAAAATATTAATATGATTTTGTATTTAAAAATAGCCTGGAATATTAGCTTATGGTTATTTATATATTTCCCTAATATTCCTCCCAGCAATTTAACTGTTTGCAATATCTAATTGCTTAGTCTCCATCTAGTGTTGCTATATGCTCCATTCTCCTTTTCATGTGACAATCTTCCAGGGAAGAATCACAATTGCCACCTTTTTCCTGTGGATGGCATCAATGTATCTTTAGCATATAGTTAAATGTTTAAACAGTATGTTTAAAAAAACACAATACACAGAGACAGAAAAAATGTGAGAAAATGGGAACTAGAACAGGAAAAGCAATAAAATTATATTTTGGAAAATATGGTTTCCATCTTTAAGAGTATTTTCTATTGATAATTTCTGGAAAAAAAGTTTAAATTACTACAAATATCCTTAAAAAAATCAAAACTAGGACTCTGACAGCACTATAATAACCTTTTAGCAAGTGCAATGCATTTTTTTGCGAGCTTGTGAATTCAAAATATGGCAGAGAATTTTTAGGTTTCCAAAAAGAGTCCAGCATTCTAACCCACACATATACAAAACCATACAACTATACAGAATTATATTTTTAAACATTCTTGCTTAGCAACTATTTATTAATAACCATATATATTATGCTGAGACAAACTACTGAAGATAAAGGGGGAAAAATATATCTTTTAAGGGAAAGTGCTTAATCAAATTATAAATTGGTTTATATTTGCTAATATATATTAGAAGTTTAATTTTTCAACCTTTTCATACTTATCCTTATGTTTTGTTGAAGGTTAGAAGACAGAGAATTGAATTCTATACTTAAAAACATGGAGAAACAGTCATGATATGATTGCTTTTTTGATTTGGCTTCTAAGATAGAACAGAACAGTCAGAAATCTAGATTGTTTCATGTTCTGTTTGAATTCATAGAAAATTTCAACATGCTAAAATGACATGCACAGCCTGAAAAATGAGAAGAAGCCTTTTTTCTTTATTTATTTTTCTTACTCAGAACTCTGCTGTTACCGTATCTGCCTGAAATAATTTAAGCTCCTGAAAAACTTGGCAAAATTTGTGATGTTTGGAGCTAACAAAAGTATGGCTTGGGTCACTTTTTTATAGTCAGCCCAGGCTAATTGACTTTCTCCAGATTTTCAACGGGTCAGCTTTTCCTTTTGATTTTAACATTTGCGATTGCAATTAAAAATACCCAAGGTGTGCACATCAACAAACATACTGGCCAAATTCACATGTAAGCAGAGGAGGGATTATTGAAGAGTAAGAATGGGCACAGCTCCATTTTTAACCTTCCTTCTCATGCCAGCAGCCCCTGCCGCAAACTCCAGTGATGCCAAATTGAAGAGACACGATTGATGATATTTTCATGCAAATGCGGTCAATACATATAGTACTGGCATCCTGAGGTTTCACACAGTTGCAGAATTGGTATGATGACATTGTCACATATCTTCTTTACTCTTCTCTTATTCCTTGGGATTGTCCATGTCCAATGCATAATATGTTTTATCTAAGTTTCAGGCTCACTAGCTATATTCTCATTACAAAAAATACAATCAACATTAAACCAGTTATTGTTTTGGACCACTGGGTTTGGTGGTGTGGGTCACAACCTGTAATTAGAGAAATATAAAGTGCATCACTTCCTATTTAGCCTGGAATTCCATGAGTATTAGGAGAGGACTGATGACCTCTTCATCATATAAATGGACACTTTCCTATTGGCCAGATAGGCAGACCTGGAACAGGGTTTGGACACTGGAACAAATCAGGCTTTGGGAAATGTGTTCCCTGAGGGTGCCAGGCCTCAGCAATAAGGTATAAAGGTCTCTTCTGTATTCAGCCATTATTCAAATTATTTTCTTAGAGGATGCATAATTTGAACATAGTCCTATTGTCCCGTGATTTCCTGGCTGTTCAGATTCATGCAACTCAAATGATTGGAGCAGAGCAATTTGATTTATCTCTCTATCAATCTATCACTATGGTTAAACTGCCTTTTCCCAGTTCCTATAATCACTGTGTTAACAAGAATGTACAACACTCAATCTTTGCCACAGGACAAAGTATAATATTGAATGCAAAATAGCCACCAATTTCTTTAATTTGGATATTATTGCAAACTGTCATGGTTCCGATAGATGAAACCCTTCAAAAGAACTTCGAGGCATTGTTTACCTTAAAGAATCTTTTTATTTGGGAAACAAAGTATCTGGACTACATAGTTGAACCCAAAAACTAAATTCCCTTCCCTCTGATACAAAGTAACAAAGTGCAATTCCCACCCCCAATAAACTATCATAAATCACATCCCCCAATTAAAGCGTGGGCTTTCCCCTTAGCTCCACAGCCTGCCAAAACATTATCAGCTTGTGCTTGGGTTCCCACCACAGCGTTATGTTATGGCTAGCTGAGCTTACATTCCAATCCCCCCCTCTCTCTGCTGCACCTAATTTCTAAAGTATGTTAAAGGAATAGAGAAAATGGCTGCATTTTCATCAGTTGTCAAAGCGGGAACATCCAATGTTAGCAGCGTTGACATATACTTAGTTTATCAATTATATCAACTAGGTCTAAGGGCAACCATTTGAACAAAATGGTGAATCTTGAAGTAAAACATGCATGAAGAGTGTCAATAAAAAATCTTACTTACGGTTCTGTCACAGTAAGTTGCATGAATGTGGCAACAAACTATGAGAATACAGTCATAGTTAGTTTTGAACAATATGGGTAGTTTCTCGAAAGGCTGGGAAAAACTTATACTAGCTTCTACCTGGAATCTAACTTTTAATTTAAAAAAAAATACCTTCCAGAATGCTAGATATTCCTGCAGCAAGATTTCTTTATTTTGCCAAGTATCAGTTTAACAAGGCAACACAAACTGCATTTTAAATACTTGATCAAGTACTTGGCTGTGATTTGGAAATAGTGGTGCTGTCAGACAATTGTATTAAAATACTATTATATAAAGACTGCATTGATACACTGCACTGAATTATAATCTAGGTTGTTTGATTTTGGCTTAATATGCTTTATGGCCCCGACTACTGTGCTTGAAAAATCATGGCTTATGTCTTAATCTGTAACAGTTGTGGCTTAGTTAAAATATCATAAAACACATTCTGAGTTCTTAGTACATGTGAGCTTAGTCTGATACTGGGGTTACATTACACATTGAAACTTAGTATAATTTGTTTAGCTTTGTATATTACATGAGATTAGCTACTGTGGTTTATTAACATGATTTATGACCATATACAGTAGAATGTAAACGTAACCAGTGGTGAGTTGTTCAATAAACTGTGCTAAATAAATATGGCTTGGTACAATGTTGAAGCAAGGCACTAAATAGGTATTTTTTCCTAAGTCTTCATTCCTGTCTACTTCTCTTATTGGCTTGCATAATCCTTTATACAAAGTCTACAGAAGAAATAATATGATCAACGTGAAAGTGCATCATGTGATCGGATTGTCTATGCAGATCAAGGAAGCTATATTTCATCCAGATCCTATATCAACTGGACCAATGGTGGGGATTTCTCATTTTATATTAGCATGTACGTATTAGTAATTTCTTCTTTATCTTCAAAAATAAGTTTGGAGTTTGTTCTTTCCATAATTAATTCTGGAGCAGAGATTCAGAGTAAAGAGGTTAAGATACTGTAAAATCATCTGCATTGTTCTATCCTTCTGAACCTCATCTAGCCTGATGCGTGGCTGTTAACTTTGTTATTCTCATCAATTAATTAAAAGAAAAGAGTAGTCTTGGTTCAATGCTTTCAATGCCCCCAATCAGCTATTAAATGAATAGCCATTTATTTTTTGTGATACACCAGGAAGGGAAAAGGCTTTTCTACTCAGAAATCATCATAATTTCATATTTAACATCTTTCTATTTTAAGGTTAGGCCAGCTCAAGAAATAGTTGACTGTGGGAGGCACAATTATATCCAGATCAAAGAAGGATCCCAGTTCTCTCATTAATTCAGCAATAATATCTGAATAAACATCTGATAATACTTGGGAAGGATTTATCCCATCCCCATGACTCTGACATATTATCATCTCCCCATCAACATCTCACTTTCCAGTTGAATTGTATGCTTGGCATTTAATAGCACATTTTGGCACCTTCTGATGAGCAAAGTCAATGGGGAAGCCTAACAAATGTCTTACTAGCAATAGCATTTAGACTTATATAGTGCTTTTAGCCCTCTAAGCAGTTTACAGAGTGAGCATATTAACAACTACATTGATTCACTTAACAGCAAGAAAGGTCATAAAATGGGGCAAAATACACTTAACAACTGTCTCACTTAGCAACAGAAATTTTGGGCTTAATTGTCGTCATAAATAGAGGACTACCTGTAATGCTAATTAATCCAATTTGAGGGCACTGCAATCTGGGAACCAGTGGTAGGATTCAAATATGTGAACAACCAGTTCTCTGTGTGGATGCCACTTCCGGAAGTCCATTCTGGGCCTGGGCAACAAAAAATTAGCTACCAGTTCTGCCAAAGTGGTGTGAACTGGCTGAATCCCACCACTGCTGGGAACACATATGATGTCATGGTTCCGACAGATGAAACTCTTCAAAAGAACTTCGAGGCATTGTTTACCTTAAAGAATCTTTATTTTGAGTAGCATAACATCGGTACTGCATAATCGAAGCCAAAAACTGAATTCCCCTCCCCTGAGCACATATTATCAAAGCACAATTCCCTCCTCCAATTAACCGTCATAAATCACATTCCCCAATTAGCTTGAAGCACGGGCTTCCTCTCCAGTTCTCTAGCCTGCCAATTCCTTATCAGCTCTGCTTACAATAACCTTGTTTCTCATGCTAGGTTTAGTGTTGTTATGTCTAGCTGGACTCTCGTTCACATCCCCCCTCCTAGCATCATCTAACTCTAAAAGCAAAAGGTAAAAGATGGCTACATTTCCATCTGTTATCAATGCAAAAGCATCTGATGTTAGCAGCATTGACACCTGAAGCATAGTAGATTCCTAAGCTGACATCCTTCCACACTTACCTGGGAATAAATCATAATAGATTCAATGGGCCTTTCTTTTAAATAGATATGCATTGGATTATTGTATAAGACACAGACCCATTCTCTTCTTTCCAAGTTCCTAAGGACATCCGCCATGTGCCTCCGATCATGCTGAACTGCAAAACCTATAATTCCCATTAGAGATGGACAGAGTTGTCTTATTATGACACACCAGTGTAATTCTAATTTAATTTGAAAGTTAAGCTTTATTTTTTACTTATTTATTAAATGTATATGCTGCCCTTCTCATTGTTGCAGTTTCCACTTAAGAAGGCCAGAGTTTCTGGATCTCTGGCATTAAAAGTCACAGCATTTCTGTAACTCTACTCATTTTAATTAATGAGAACCAATGTGGTTAAGGTACTAGACATTGCCATTGATATGTTGAGGTACTCCAACTGATGCATTGCTCCATCTATCATTGAAGACATTTTACACCTACTGCCAGGTATTAATAAGAGACTGCTTCTCTGGAGAACAGGCACCTTTTGCAGTGGCTTCACTGCAGTATAGATACTGCTAAGTAATATGTCAACTTTAAAAATGAGCATGGCTGCAGCCATCTTCCGTATTCATTTTCGGTTGACACATTGAAAGGAGGAAGGGGGGATTGGCAGGTGCTTCTCTACTCTAAATAAACTTTTGTCCCATGGGAACCAAGGTCATTGGCTGCTCCCGAGACTGCAGGCTGGGCATTTCATGCAAAGCCCACCAAGAAGATGTATTGGGGAACGTAGTTGCTTGCATAGCTTTAGAGGTGGGATTTCTTAACTTTGTATTGGGGAATTGTTACATGTGTCTTCAGACTTGGTTTCACTTTTGACATGCCAATACTTTGTAACTAATAAACATGTTCTTTGAGGAATTTCCAAGCCTCGGAGTTCTGCTTTACTTATCTCTGTTGGAACCATGACATTAAACCAAGTCTCTTAAAACTTTGTTTTCTCAGAGTGCTGGGCTCCGACCGCCTACCCACTTACTTTTGGGAGAGCGGTAAAGACTTGGCAAAGACTCGAGATGAAGGAGAAAATTGAAACCACTGCTAGCGGCAACAGGACTCAGGCTGTTGGAGCACAGGCTGGCACTCCAGCCATTGAAGAGGCGTCAGCCGAAGACCAGGTTGATCCAACCTGGGAAGCTAGCACCGCAGGAAGGAGCTTGTAAGGACCCGCCTCAATCCCCCTTCTTAAGAAAGCAGAACTCTTGGAACAGCTTCATTCCAAAAGGAAACTTTTATTAGGAGAAGTTGACAACAGGCATGGAATACAGGATCTGTGGTTTTCCTGCACGAATCAATAGGTTAAAGGAGCATCTAGCAAACCTCACCCCAATAGTCCATCTGGTCAGTTCAAATGGGCCAATCTCAGGTGTGAACCCACTGTGGGAATAGGGTTGATAAGATGCCATTCCCAAGATTGTTAGGCCATTTGGTTTTCATGCCTTGTCTTCCGCGGCCAGAGATAGCCGGAGATGCATTCCTTTCTCACCCCAGGCTGGCATCAAGGGAAATAGTTCAAAGAGCAGGCAGATAGAGAGAAGTGGAGAGGATACATTGTAGTGGCTATAGCGAAACAAGAACAGATACATTGTAGTGCCCAGGCATCCCCCCTCCCCCCAGGAGTATGACAGAACCTGCAAGAATAAAGAATAAAAAACACCCCTCTAAGCCCAACTTGGGTTCTGACATGCTACTCCCCTTTAAGAAGTGAGATATCCACCTGTAGAGGAAACAAGAAAGGAGAGAAAACATATATGGGTTAGTCTGGTTTATCAGGGTATCTATTATGGAATTTACTAAGTAATCTCGGAGCTCTGACATATCGCTTGTGGACCCACTCATTTTGGGAAAGAGGTAGGTTCTTCCAGGCTACCAGATATTGTGTGGAGCCATGATATTTCCTAGAGTCTAGGATTTCTTTGATTTCAAAGTGTTGCTCTCCTTCTACCATGATTGGAAGAGGAGGAGGGGCTGCAGCTGGCCTTAGGGGTGAGCTTAGTTCTCATTTTAAGAGGCTGCAGTGAAAGACCAGGTGAACCTGTCTTAATGTCTTGGGGAATTCCAATTCAACTGTTACTGGATTTATTATTCGTTTAATGGGGAAAGGTCTCACAAATTTTGGTCCTAGCTTTTTTGATGGCTGTAGGGATTTCAAATATTTAGTGGACAAGTATACTTTCTCGCCTATTTGGAAAGGTTTGGGTTCTATTCGTTTTTTATCAGCTTATATTTTGTATGCCTCCCTAGCCTCATCTAAGGCTTTTCTCACAACGGGCCAGGTATTTTGAAGTTGCACTATCCATTCCTTCAGTGATGGAATGGTGGGTTTATTAGTTGGTAGTTCCGGCATCGGGTTGAAGCTTTTTCTGGTCGCAACCTGGAATGGAGTGTAGCCGGTGCTGGAGTGAACAGCATTGTTGTAGGCGACTCTGCAAAAGGGAGCAGGTCTGTCCAATTGTCTTGCTGGTAATTTATAAAGCATCTTACGTATTGCTCTGGTACTGAGTTCGAATGTTCTGACCCACCATTTGTTTGCGGATGATGGCTAGATGACAGCCCTTGGGTGGTCCCCAAAAGGTTCAAAAAGGATCTCCAGAACTCAGATGTAAACTGCAGCCCCCTGTCGGATATGATTCTTTGTGGAGCTCCATGTAATCGGTATATGTGTTGCACAAACAGTTTTGCCAGTGTTTTTGCTGTGGGGATTTTTTGACACGGGATGAAGTGAACCTGCTTTGAAAACAGGTCTGTTACTGTCCAAATGACAATATTTTCCTCACTTTCTGGCAGTTCTATGATAAAGTCCATAGAAATCTCCCTCCAGGGTGCCAATGGGGTGGCTACTGGTTGCAATAATCCTGGGGTCTTCCCTTGTCTTCATTTAGCTGCTGCGCAAATGGAGCAGCTAGCTACATAACTCTCAATGTCCTTTTTTATTGAAGGCCATCAAAACTGCCACTTTACCAGGTGAAGGGTTTTCACAAATCCAAAGTGTCCAGCCATTTTGGAGTCATGGCAGAGGCACATGAAGGTTAATCTCTAGCGGACCTCTTCCAAGCCGAGGTTGCCCCTCAGCACAGGAGCACTCCTGTAACCACTGGAGAGGAGCTCCTATTGCTGCCATCCCAGGGTTCTTCATCTGCAGATGGCAAGAAAGGAAAGGGATCGATGGGATGGGACGACTCAGGTGAGTGGAGATTTCAGTCCGCAGTCCACAGCCCCTCATTCGAACATCTGAAGGAGAAGTTTGGCTGGCTGGAGGCGAGGGATACTATCCCTGTTGCCCAGGAGGTGGGTGCCATGGGGGGAAATGCCAAGAACTACCCATCTCTTCCCCCCCTCGCTGGAGCTCCAGCCCAACTGCCAGAGTCGTGCTGCTTTGCCCATCCTCCAACCAGCTGTGATACCAAGCCCTGTATCCCAGCCAAGTTTGTTGCCATGATCTTGGGATGCCAGTCCTGGAGTCCAGCCAAGAGAAGTCTGGAGAGTGGTTTGGCCACATCCCCAGGACCAGCAAGCCACCCAAGCCCAGCAAGCCGCCCAAGCCCAGCAAGCTGCCCAAGCCCAGCAGCAGGTGCAGGTGGCTCTGCCGAGGTTCGATCCCACCCATCAAGCCCATCTTTGATGGAGATCCCGAGAAGCTGATCTTCTTTTTAAACCAGGTGTGGGCTCATTTAGATCGCTACGCTTATGCCTACCTGGATGGGGCTATGATAGTGAATGATGTGGTGGCAAATTTAGAGGGAGAAGCGGCCGACTGGGTGACCAACTTCCTCAATGAAGGGGCTCCTGAATTGCACGACATCAATCTATTCATGGAGCAATTGAGGGGTCAGTTTAAAGACGAATCCCGAGTCCTACTGTCCGAGAAAGAAATGCACCGCCTGAAGTAAAGAGGTTGCCATGCAAAGGAGTACATCTGTGAATTCAGGAGAGTTGCTAACAGCTGGGGCAGTGGCCTGAGTGGTCACTGATCAACCACTTCAAACGGGTTAGATCGTGACTTGCTTCAAGCCTGCATCATTTGAGGTCTTCCCAACCTGTTGTGTGAATGGTACTGTACAGCAGTGATTCTGGACATCGAGCTGGACTGCTCCTGAAAGTCAAGCACCACTGAACCCAAGCCACTGCACATCCAAGAAAAACGCCTCTATGGCCGACATCCCCAAGCGTCTGCAGCCTCCAATGTCTCCCAAGCACCAGCCAGGGCTCCAATCAAGTGCTACCAGTGCGGTCAGATGGGTCACCATGCTGTGGAGTGTCCAGCTCCTCACCCTCAACCTAGAAGCATGCCAGTCACAGCTGCAAAACTGTGAAGAGCTCCCAGAGGAAGAGAGAAAACCAATTGGGCACATCAAAGCTTGGGTGTCAAAGCCTCCTCTCCCACCAAGCTCGAAGCCAAACCCCAATCCGAGCCACAGCAGATGCCAGCACCATATGACAGTGATGAGGAAGACAAGGAGGACCCCATGGTGAGTCAGCCCATTCCCTTTTTTGCCATTCCCACCAGTCTGATAGTGCCCAAAACAGGGACTCACATGAATTTGAACATCCTAATAGACTCAGGTTGCACTTGGTGCTTAATTAATTTACCCACTGTGCTCAAACTGGGAATCTGGGTCAAGCTATTGCCCCTGCCCATGAGGTTTGAGGAGGCTAATGGGTCCCTCATCGGAGGTGTCCCTGCCATGCACCTAACTGAACCTCTGTGTTTGGAAATGGGTCAGCATTGGGAAATCATCTGTTTTGTGGTAGTTCCAAAGATGACTGAAGCAGTAATTTTAGGGCTAGCATGGTTGGATAAATGGCATTCTAACATCTGGTGAGAGGAGGGAATGTGGAAATTAGACTGGGGACAGGACCCCTCCCACCTGACACTGACAATAAAACAAAGACACAGGCCATCTGCGAGCTGCAAGGGGAGCCTCATGAAACCCTAAAGATTGTAGCCGAAAAGCTGCTGGGGATTCAACTTGTCCCCACTGAGTATCGTGATTTGGCAGAAGCATTTAGTGAGAAGGAATGTGATGTCCTCCCCCCACAGACAATAACTACAGACTGTGCTATTGAAATTCTACCCAGTGCCAAGCTCCCTAAACCAAGGATGTACTCTATGACACCCAAAGAGATGAAAGAACTGAGAGAGTACATCGATAAAAACTTAGCTAGGGGTTTCATTCAGCCATTCAAATTATCCGTGGCTGCTCCCGTGCTTTTCAAGGAAAAAAAAGATGGCTCTCTTAGATTATGCATGGATTTTAAATCCCTCAAACCTGTCAGCATGGAAAATACATACCCCCTCCCCCTGATGAAGGACATATTAGCCCACCTGGCTAAAGGAAAAATCTTTACCAAGCTGGATTTAAGAGAGGCTTATTACTGGATCCGGATCAAGGAGGGGGACGAGTGGAAAACAGCGTTCAATTGCCCATTGGGGAATTTCCAATTTAAAGTGATGCCTTTTGGACTGCAGGGGGCCCCCACTGTATTGATGCAATTGATAAATCAAATGCTCCATGATACAAGGGGGTTTTGATTTATCTTGATGACATCCTTATTTACTCTGAAACCATGGATGAACACATCAAAACGGTCCGTGAGGTGTTAAAGAGACTGTTGAAAACCAAACTGTATGCAAAGCTGTCAAAGTGTGAATTTCACCAGACCCACTTAGATTATCTAAGGTATAAGTTTTGAATGAGGGGGTAGAGATGGACCCTGCCAAAGTTAAAGCAGTATTGGAATGGCAACCCCCTCGCACCCGCAAGCAGCTTCAAAGTTTTCTGGGGTTTGCCAACTTTTATCATCAATTTATTTCCTCTTTCGCAAAGATAGCCATGCCAACCCCGACCTTGTCAGCCATTGCAATGGTCATTAGAGTGCCAGGTAGCATTCGAAAAACTAAAGAGACTCTTTGCAGCTGAACCAGTTCTTAAACACCCTAGCCCCAGACAACAATTCATCATTCAAGCTGATGCAAGCGACGTGGCCATGGGGGCTGTTCTCCTACAAAAAAAATCACAGAGGGGAGTTACAACCTTGCGCTTACACTTCCTGGAAATTAATTGACACCAAGATGAGGTGGGCTGTTTGGGAGAAAGAGGCTTTTGCAGTTTGTTGGGCTTTGCTGACATAGCGTTATTTCTTGGAAGGGGGGGAAATACCTTTTGAGGTATGGACTGATCACAAAAATTTGGAGGCTCTCAAGACCCCCCATAAATTATCCCCCAAGCAAGTTTGGTGGGCTCAGTACTTCAATTGTTTTAATTTCACTTTAAAATATTTTCCTGGGGGTAAGAACTTTTTGGCTGATACCTTGTCTAGAATGCCCCAGTTCAAGAGCAACCGAGAGGAAGTAATTAACTCTATTATTCCTCCACCACAATCCACTTCTCAAATAACAACCAGATCACACACAGAGAGACCCCCTGCTGGTCCTGACACTCACTCGCTAAAGGAATTAAAGGAGAAGTTAGAAACTGATGCCTGGTTTAAAGATAACAAATCTATATTAACCTTAAGGGGAGGGTTAGCTTGGAAAGGTTCTAAGTTATACCTCCCAGATGGCCTTAGGCTCCAGGCATTGCAATGGAATCATGACACTAAGCAAGCAGGTCACTTTGGATTTTTAAAGACATTGCATCTGGTGCAAAGGCAATTCTGGCCTTTGCCAAGAATGAAAAAGGACATTGAGAGTTATGTTAAAACTTGTGCCACTTGTGCTGCCATGAAGAGGTGTCCTGGAAAACCACCAGGTTTATTGCAGAAGGTGGCCAATCCCTCTCAACCTTGGGAGAAGATAGCCATGGATTTTATAGTGGAATTACCTGAGAGCAGAAGCCTGGAGGAGGCCTCCCAGGACTAGAACAGCCTACGGGAAGTGCATGGATGCCACTTCTGGAAGTCCATTCTAGGCCTCGGAGGCCCAGGCCTGCATCCAATAAGAGAACTGGTTTTTCAGGTGTTTGAATCCCACCACTGAGAAAAACCAAACTTACAAGTACAGATTAGGTGAAACTTGGCTCAATAATTGTCAGGGGAATCTTGGATTCCTAGTGGACAATCACTTAAATATGAGTTAATAGTGTGCGGCAGCAGCCAAAAAAGCCAATGCAATCCTAGACTGCATTAATAGAGGGATAGAATCAAGATCACAGTAAGTGATCAAGTACCGCTTTGTAAGATCACACTTGAAATACTGCATCCAGTTTTGGTCACCACAGTATAAAAGAGATGTTGAGACTCTGGAAAGAGGGCAAAGAATAGTAACAAAGATGATTGGGGACTGGAGGCTAAAACATATGAAGAATGGTTGGGTTTGTCTAGCCTAGTGAAAAGAAGGACTGGGGTGACATGATAGCAGTGTTCC
This sequence comes from Azemiops feae, assembly GCA_023970755.1. NCBI lineage: Eukaryota > Metazoa > Chordata > Lepidosauria > Squamata > Viperidae > Azemiops > Azemiops feae. The sequence continues at coordinate 112,444 of JALGBA010000984.1, read as the reverse complement.
AATATTTCAGGGGCTGCCACAAAGAAGAAGGGGACAATCTATTTTCCAAAACACCAGAAGGCAAGACAAGAAGCAATGATGGAAACCAATCAAGGAAAGAAGCAATCTAGAATTATGGAGAAATTTCCTAATGGCGAATGGGTGTTCCATCACTGGAGGCTTTTAAGAAGAAACTGGACATCCATTTACCTGAAATGGTATAGCATCTCCTGCTTGAGCAGAGAGTTGAGCTTCTTCCAACTCTGTTATTTGATGTTATTCTATGTTATATTCTCTGGTGGGTCCTAAATGATGTGCCTTCTCTACTGTCTTATGGAACATTCTTCCCCTGAAATTAGATTGGCCCCATCTCTTTTGATTTTTCATAAGGCTTTCAAGACCTGATTATGTTGCTAAGCCTTGGCACCAAATGGACTGGAGATCTTTTCCAATGCCCCCATTGCTGAGGGAGCCATTTCACCTAAGGTTAATATTTTTATGCTTTTTATTACAATGGTTTTTTAGATTTTTATCAGTTTTATATTAGCTGTTTTATTGCACTGCTTAGAGTCCTCTTTGAAGGGGATGGATGGCTATATAAATTTGAATAATAAATAATACAAAAATAATAAAAGAACCAAATCAAATGAACTACAGTATATTATGCTTAATCAGTAATCCTACAGTAATGTAGGACTGTTCTCTTGTCAATTCAAGAAAGTATGAGCTACAGTCAAAGAGCAGAGTAGGGAAAAACCCCTGTGAATAGTAGAGTCAATAGTTCTCCTATTCATTACTCAAGCTTGGAAACAATCTTTGCAGAAAAATATTGTCAGTAAGCAATGTGGAAATTGTTTACAAATGAAAAAGTTCAAGCTGACTTCATTTATTGTTGTGATCATATTCTCTTTAAGGAAACCAGGTGAGGTTTATACTTATTTTAGAAGCTGTAACCTGAGATCCGATTTAGCATTAAATTGGTAGAGAAGGCACATTTATGTGAAAGCAGACAATGTCCTAAGCAAAGTAAATTTCAGTCACAGTTCCAGAACTAATATTGAGGGCACCACCGTGCTAATCTCATGGGGAAGTTATGCTCACATAATATGTACCTGAATATTATGATTTTCCCCTCTTATCAGAAACTCTATCTTAGTTCTGCCAACTTTTGCAGCTGGTTGTCCTATCTTCTCTAGGAAGCTTATGGAACATAGAAACATCCAAGGATATAAACATAAGATTACAAACTTTGTTTTGCTTTGCTGCCCACTGTTGACGATTGATGATGATGATGATGATGATGATGATGGTGATGATCACAATCATGATGATCATAATGATTTAAAAGTAAAAAGATTAGGTTGGACAGGATTTAAAAATTAAAAGACTCAATTAGTCAATAATCTGATTTTTGTGAGTTATTTTATTTATTTTATTTATTAAATTTCTATGCCGCCCATCTCCCCAACAATGTGAGTCTGAGTGATTGCTATTAATGTTGTATCCTGCACCTGTCCTGCTTTCAGCGTCCCTTCTCTTGTCCAAAATGGAATTGGACATTTGTCTTTTTCATCTTTGCATGATGAGCCCTGCTTCAGTCTTGTGATTATGAAAAGAAGGTTCACAAGCATAGACTTTTTGTTAGCAAGGGTAAAAGATAATTTGGCATACCTTGTGATTTCATTACCTGCTCACTCCTTTAAAGGCATTAGTACAAAATTGCAAAAGAGGCACTAATAGTAGGACAATTTTTCTCAAGGTAATCAGAATGTGATAGCATCAGTCTCATTGATTTTTTTTCTTTGCAAAAAGTATTACTATTTCAAACAAAGGTATCTGCAATATTTAAGAACTCTAGTGGCGTACTGGTTAGAATGCAGTATTGCAGACTAACTCTACCAACTGCCAGTAGTTTAATCCTGACTAGCTCAAAATTGACTCAGCCTTCCATCTTTCTAAGATCAGTAAAATGAGAACCCAGATTGTTGGGGGTGATATGTCGATATTTGTAAACTGCTTAGAGAGGTCTGTAAAGCACTATGAAGCGGTAAATAAGTCTAAGTGCTATTGCTTACTTGTGCTATTTACCTCATACAAATTAAAAGTAGTTTTATTTTGTATCCAGAAACACTATAAAGGTTGTGGATTAATTCTACAAATTGTTTATCGTAAAATGAGGTGCAGTTGTTTGCTGACTACTGGTTACCTTCTTCAGCCCATCCTTTTCTGGCTGAACTTGGTGGAGAACATGGCCTGCAATTATTTAAGAACCAATATACATTTTATAGAGCTTTTTTCATGTTACTTTGCTGGATCAAAATATACCAAACAGATTTGGATGGTATGTAAATAAATGTAAATATGAAAAATACATACATAGGTTTGCTGAACCTATAACAACTAGGGAGACATTTATTATAAGAAACAGACAGTGTTTTATTAAGGCCTTTCTTATAAATTTCTATAGCATTAAAAGTGAATTGTCACAATTGTTCCCCATTCTTTTTCTTTCTTTTTAATATCACATAATGTAAAGTGAAAAGTAGATTTTCTGAAAGATGTCAGATATGTGATTAACTCACTTTCACCAAACTGGAACTTTTTAAAAGCTTGCCAGATATTTAAGAACAAAAATAAGATGGACAAACACAAGTTCAAATAAAACTAAATTACCAGGCATCAGGTCTAAAAATAAGAGACAAACAAGAAACAAAAGAAACTCTTGAATGCAATTTCCCCACTCCAATTTAAGTGGCTAAATGCTAGGGATGAAAATCTGCCCTTTGTAGAATGAAACCTTTAATTCCACAATGAATTTGTAACACCCTGCATGTTACTTCTCCATCTTAGCACCTGTGTATAATATAGCGTCTATTATCCTTTGGCTGCTTAACTGTGGCTATTCTGTAATGCAAGCATTATTCTCATTTGTCAAATGGCACTTGATTATGCCCTATTCATATATTGCCTTGACTGTAGAACTTCTGTAACAGTAGTGATTTATTGCTCTGACTTCAGAACTAGTTGAGAAAAGTTTTAAAAAGACTTGCTTTAAAATATGCACATACACTGGCTGGAAGAACAGACAGGTGAATTCATAGCATGTATCTAATTCTCAATGATGCCCATAGCTGGATCTTAAATCTATCTTGCTCATCTATCTGTCAACATGGCCTAATCTTCATGTTCATGACTCAGTATGGCCATGCAAAATACACACATGGCCTCTCACTTAAGACTATCAGATGTGGTCTGTGAAAACCTAGAAGTTCAGTAGAGAGAAGCAAATGGACTCCAACATTATCCATCAGGTAGTCATTTGACTTTTTGCTACCAAGAATAGGCAGTAATCTTAAGGATATTTGTAAAATATCCATATAAATTGGATTTATATGGTGAATATCTTTTATATTTTATGTACAAATGATAATATCTACTGTTGCTATGTGGTATTTAACTTGTTGACCTGATTCACAATCATGTTCAGCTATCATTTGTTTAATTTAGTTTATGCAATAAACCACAACTGGTTTAATTGATATAATATACTATGTCATAAACAATCAGCACACAACTTTTTCTTGATCAAAGATTGCATTTCTCTTCTCTGTAGAGTGCTGAGAGCCATATTCCCAAAGTGGAAAGTGAGCTGAAGCAAAAACTTTTTAAAATTTATTACAATTAAATTTAAATGTGATATGTTAATGGCATAATTTTCTTTCTCTGTCACACTAAAGTTTTACTAATGGATTTCTAAAATCTTACAGTTTTCACAAGTCCTGGCTTCTTGGTGTCTGATTGTGGGCTCCTGATATTAAATAATTTTTATAAACTATAGAGGCTGACTTTATGTTAAGTTATCGTGAGCCTGACTTAACTTTTTTTTATAAATCCACATACTATATTTGGTAAAGCATGGTTTATAGGCTGTCATACTATGCAAACTTTCTTCTGTTTTCCCCCCATATTGTATTCATTGCCAAGCATATATGTTTTAGACCAAAACCGAAATAGCCGTCTTACCTATATAAGTGGTCCTAACAGGATTTTCCCTGCTCAGCAGGTATGCTTCATTAATCTGTCCTAAATGCAGGTATGATCTATTTAATGTGGATGAGTCATTGACTCACAGGAATATTGCATTTGCTTTTGGGTAAAGTACCAAATGTGCGTAGGTAGCTTTATACATAAGTGTCAGTGTCTAAGTTCCCCTGAGCTTCTGTTGTTAACGAAGTTTTACAGCAATTTGTAATCAAATTAGACAGGTAATACATTTGCTACATCATAAAAGTTTTTATCCTGCCCTATTTGTTTCTTTTGTGAAATAAAATGTTTGGATTTTTTTTTCATACAACAGCTGGGAGGAAGTCTGGGAGAACCTCTAGTGCAGGGGTATCAAACTGCCGGCCCGTGGGCCGGATGAGTCATGGCAAAACCGCACCCACCCCATTGCCGGCAATGGGAAAAAAGTCACGATACGTCACAACACGTCATGTGACGTTGCAAGTTTGACACCCCTGCTCTAGTGGCATCCACAGCAAACCATAATTATGCCAAAATGAGAATATGTATGCAATGGTGTCATGGTGCAAATGCTGCTGTTAAATATTTGCATCCTGAAGTCTGACCTACAATGTTCTGACGTTGTCAGAAATATTTTGAATAATCTAAAACAGACATTGTTAATGACTGTGACTGTCCAAATGTTTTTGAGCTATAGTTACTGTTATATCTTCGGTTCTTTAGGCATTGAATGAGGCAGAGTGTTCAAACAACAACAAGTTTATTAACTCAGAACAGAAGCAGCCCTAAAGGCTGCTGCACAGCTATTTATACAGTTAGCCTCTAGGTGGCAACCAATAGATTTAAAGTAATAGTTTCCCGCCCCAAACCTCATTATCAGCTTGGAGACAGCTAGTCTGGCTTTCAGTAACAGCAACTGTTAAACACTACAGCAATGTAGGTCAGACATTAAGCAAGTGATTTAAAACAGTTGTGGCCAATACATTACACCCTTTCCCCCTAGATGGCTCAAACTCTCAATTGCTGGACATAGTCCTGCAGATATTTAGGCAGCCTTCTTGACCGTTCTGAATGTCTAGGGGTTGCAGGGGTCTCCCGGTCTACCCGCTTGCCTGCCTGGCTAGGTAGGCCAGGACTCTGAGGTCCAGTGAAGTCAGGTTGACTCAGGTCCCTTTGGCAGGCCAGTCCCGGTCGGCCCAAACCAAAGTCCAATCGTGCAGCAAAGTCTGCAGGGCTATCCCTCAGCGCAGTTTGCCGGTCCTGTTCAGCGGATACTGTCTGTCTGTCTGGGGGAAGCTCTCCTACGGACTTTTCCCCTTCTTCTTGAGTAAGAGTTCTGTTGGAGCGTGCAAGCTCCTCTGTTGGGCCGCTGTCGCATGGCCCTTACATGCGGCTCTCTTGAGAGGCCTGAGCCAGCGACTGGTTCGCTAGCCTCTGACACAGCTGGTCAATGTGCCGGCGAATGACTCGCCCATCTTCCAGGACCACCTCATAAGAGAGTGGTCCCGACACCTTAACAACCACGGCTGCCACCCACAAAGCCCCTTGCCTGTAATTCTGGGTCCAACCCCAGTCACCCACTTGCAAATCCCGAGGTGCCTTTGGCTGAGCAGAGTCCAAGGCAACCCGGTCGGGGTACAGCCTGTCCAGCTTGGTGATCAAACGTCGGCCCCATCTGAGTTCGGCAGGGCTTCTGCCCGTGGTGGTACAGGGAGTTGTGCATTGGCAAGGTAGAAATTCTGCCAGTCTGTGGTGCCAATTCCCTGTGACAATCCATTTTAATGATTCCTTGGTTGTGTGGACCATGTGTTCCGCTTGGCCATTCGAGGCCGGCTGAAAGGGAGCCGATGTGGCATGCCATATTAGATTTGCCCTGAGGAAAGACTGGAATTCAGAAGCGGTAAACTGAGCCCCATTGTCAGAGACCAACACGTCTGGAAGTCCATGTGTTGCAAAGATTCTGCGCAGTTCCTGGATGGTCCTGGCAGTAGTCATAGTAGGGACTGGTGCGACCTCTAACCATTTAGAATGGCTATCTACCACTATTAGAAACAGCTGTCCCTGAAAGGGCCCGGCAAAATTGATGTGGATTCTTGACCACGGTGTGTGTGTGTCCTCCCATCGGTGGACAGGGGCTTGTGGCATCTCTGGTCTGGATTGCTGGCACGTGTAGCAACCATGTACTTGGGCCTCGATTGCTTTATCTAGCCCTGGCCACCAAAGGTAGCTCCTCACAAGTGCCTTCATCCGGACTATTCCCGGATGACCCTCGTGCAGAGACTCTAGGATCCTGGGCCTTAAAGAACTCGGTACTATGACCCTACTTCCCCAAAGGATACACCCCTTATGAGCTGAAAGCTCATCTTTTCTTATGAAGAAACTCTGAAATTCTGGCCCTGGACATTTGTCCAGCCATCCTGTGTGTACCCGGTTTAGCACACGACTCAGCGTTTTGTCAGCTGCTGTCTCAGCAGCTATGTCCCCAGCGTGAAGGGGAGATTCTGGCAAATCCTGGATAGCCAGGATGCGTGCAGCTGGATCTGGATCTGGATCTGGCTCCACATGTGGCAGGGGCAACTTGCTCAGGCCGTCTGCATGGCCCATTTCCTTGCCCGGTTTGTGAATCATCCTGTAGCTGTAGGCTGACAGGAAGATAGACCACCTCAGCATTCGAGGAGACAGAATCTGAGGTGTCTGTTTGTTTGTGGTGAACAACCCTAGGAGTGGCTTGTGGTCCGTGAAGACCATGAACTGGCGGCCATAGAAGTAGTCATGGAACTTTTTAACTCCGGTCACAATGGCCAGAGCCTCCTTGTCAATTTGCGCGTAGTTGCGCTCTGCAGACGATAGGGTCCTGGAGTAATACGTGATGGGCTTCTGCCTCCCATCAGCCATTAAGTGGCTTAACACAGCCCCAACCCCATACGGGGATGCATCACACGCAATGCAGACAGGCAGATGCTCATTGAAATGAGTGAGAACTGAGTTCGATGACAGCAGTGATTTGACTGCTTGGAAGCTACTCTCGTGGACACTGGTCCACTGCCACTGAGCTTGTCTATCCAAGAGCCAGTGTAACGGCTCTGCCACTGCGGCCTTGTTTGGGAGGAAGGCATGGTAAAAATTCAAAAGGCCTAAGAAAGCCTGAAGTTCTCCCTTTGACTTTGGCCTTGGGGCCTGCTGGATTGCTTTTAATTTGGATTCCGCCGGATGAATGCCTTCAGCATCGATGTGGAAACCAAGGAACTCGGTTGACTCTACCCCAATCTTGCACTTTTCTTTTTTTAGTTTAAGTCCCGAGTCGCGGAACCGCTGAAGGATGGCCTTAAACTGTTCAGCCAGAATCTCAACTGATTCCCCAGCAATGAGGACATCATCGAAGTAGGGGCAAACCCCTGGAATTCCATTGAGCGTGCGCTCCATCACTCCCTGGAACAGCCCTGGGGCTACACTCACCCTGAACTGTAGGCGCTAAACCTTAAAAGCCCCCCTATGGGTGACAATGGTCTGGGCTACCGCCGTGGCCTCATCCACGGGCAGTTGTTGATAGGCCTGTGGCAAATCTAATTTGGTGAACACACGGCCTCCTTGCAATGACGCTAAAATATGGCTGACAACTGGCACAGGGTACGCGTGCTGTTGAAGTGCCCTGTTAAAGGTGCACTTATAGTCAGCGCTTATTTGCACTTCTCCGTTGGCCTTTAATGGCATTATTATTGGGGTCTCGCACACCCCACTGTCTACGGGCTGCAATACCCCTTGTTCCACTAGCTTATCCAGCTCTGCATCAATTTTGGGTTTCAATGCGAAAGGCACTCTACGAGGCTTGATCCGTATTGGAGTTACCATAGGATCAAGATTGAGAGCGATCGGAGGCCCCTTGTACTCCCCTAGAGTTGAACTGAAAACATCCGCGAACTCTTGGCAGACTGTAGGCAGATTCTGCCGCTTGTGTTCGGTGAATGCCGGTTACTTGAATGCCCAATGCATCAAACCAATCGAGCCTTATGAGGCTCGTGCATTGGCCTTCCACCACTACGACATCTAGTGGCCCCTTGAACCCCTTGAATTCCACCAGAATTGTGGCTTCACCTTTGATCGCCACTGGCGAGTTTTGGAAGTCTGTGAGTAGTAGATTAGATGGCCGGAGCTTGGCCCATCTGTTGCTATGATGGCATAGGTGCCTGAATGTTCCCTGTGAAATGATGGACATGGCTGAGCCCGTGTCCAGTTCCATCTTGCATGGAACTCCCTGAAGCTTGACCTGTAGTCTAAGCTTCTGCTTTAGGGGGGATGGGCACCAGTGCAGAATACGCTCCTTCGGCTGGAGCAGAACCCTACTCGGTGTTGACCCGGGGCCCTGGTACCTCTCCTGAATGCGTCTTCTTTTGGGCGGTCCCTCTGATGACCTCGGCAGATGGCGGCGATGTGGTCTGGCTTGCCACAAGCCCGGCACGTTGCAGTTTGGAATCGGCAATCCACGCGTTGATGGCCTCCGCAGCCCATGCATTTAAGGAATGGAACTGCCTTCCCAGCTGGCTGCAGTCCCTTCTCCGGGTGCTTTCGTAGTCTGAGTCGATGTCTTCCATCCACTCGGCGTCCTCGTGGTGGACGGCTTCAATGTTTGGTGCACTTTTGGAGGGCCGCAGCACTTTAATGGCCCCTCCGGCAGCTTCGTCTGCCATGACCTCCTTCAAGGCCTCTTGTAGCGAGAGAGTCTCCTTAGCGAACAGTTTTTGTTGGAGCTCTCAATTCCGGAGTCCGCAGACTAAGCGGTCTCGTAGTCTCTCCTCCAAATCCGCAAAATTGCAGAATCAGGACGCTTGACAAAGAGCGGTAATGAATTCTGTTGCAGACTCACCGGGTTGTTGCTCCCGCTGCTCAAAAGTGTGCCTCCACACTATAACGGATAACTTGGGCTTGAAGTGGTCTCGGAGCTTTTTTTTCAAGTCCACGTAGGTGACTGACTCGAACGGCACCAGGGCGACCAGGTTCTCTGCAATGTCGAAGGTGGTGGGGCCGCACACGCAGAGGAGTGTCGCGGCCTTCAATCCATCTTCGGCGACCTGGTTGGCGCGGAGGTAATTTTCGACATGGGAGATGAAGGATGCACATCTCTCTGGGTGAGTTACGTCGAATTCTTCGAGCTTCCTGACCTTCGCCATGGTGGTTTGTGTCTTCGTTCAATGCCTTGTGCAGGCCCTAGGACGGATCCTTAGGGCATGATGGTCTCCAGCATGGTTTGCTGGCAGACCGAGGGGGGGGAACATAGTTCCTGTCAGGCTCTGTGCTGACCTCACCCCCTAGTGACTTCAAGCTCTCTCAATGAAGCAGCACATCCCATCCTCGTCACCACTGTTATATCTTCAGTTCTTTAGGCATTGAATGAGGCAGAGTGTTCAAACAATAACAAGTTTATTAACTCAGAACAGAAGCAACCCTAAAGGCTGCTGCACAGCTATTTATACAGTTAGCCTCTAGGTGGCAACCAATAGATTTAAAGTAACAGTTTCCCGCCCCAAACCTCATTATCAGTTTGGAGATAGCCAGTCTGGCTTTCAGTAACAGCAACTGTTAAACAATACAGCAATGTAGGTCAGACATTAAGCAAGTGATTTAAAACAGTTGTGGCCAATACATTACAGTTACCATCATATCACATTATTTGCCATGCTAATTGTTTTTGGCCTTTTTAATTAGTGCAGGAATCCCCTTTCATTTTCATATGTAGAGCCTGATTTATCATTTGCACAACATACAGAAAGGAACAGGATACAAGACAGTGTTAATTCTGTACCTTTTGGGTCATGTTCAGCAAGGCTTTTTGTCCTATGAGATTTTGAAATGAGTGGCTATGCCCCTATTTCATGATCTTAGATGCCCATGGCCTTTCCACAGTTGCTGCAAAACTTTGATCTTACCTATTTTATGGATTACCATCAAATTTCATTTAATATTATTCAATATTCAAATAATATTGAATATTCATTATTCAATATTATTCAATATTCTAATCAGTTTGTTGTAGCTGCTGAACTGTGCTGATCCCTTGCCAATTAACCCTGTCCCAGAAAATATTTCAAAAAAAAACTTGTTGGTGTTCTTTGGTTTTAAAATAGGAATGACTGATTAATTGAAGACATGCACAGTGATACGCTGACAAATGTTAAGAAGCAGCTCTGCTGGCTCCATTGCTGTTGCCTTGCCACAGTACTAGCACAAAACTGCTCTTCAAAGTACTAGATGTCTGCGACTCTTTTCTGCTTTCAACTGTCTCACCATGTTCCCAAAAATTTAACAATGGGCTCTTGCGAGCCAGTACAAACCAGCTCCAGCACATCATTGGTGAGGCATGTTAAAAAATGTTTTTGATAATTCATCATACCCACCATTTTGAAGCCAGTGACCATCATTGTGGATGTCACTGCACACTAAGATAAAGCATGGTCCTTAGCCTGAGGAGATTGCCCATCCTTCTTCTAACTGGAAGAAGATTGGAAGATTCTAGACCTGCTTCCATCTTCTTTTGTGTTTGATTTTCCTGTCAATCCAAATTACCAACAACAGATGGTTTTTGACTTATGACCGCAATTGAGACCAGAACTGCTAAGCATGGTTGTTAAGTGAGTCACACCTTATAAACGACCTTTTATTATGGTTGTTAAGTGAATAAATACAGTTGTTAAATGGCGCACATAGTCATTAAGCACATTTGACTTTCCCAATTGACTTTGCTTGTTGGAAGCCAACTGGGAAGGTCACAAATGGTGATCATGTGACCCAGGAATGCTACAATCATCATACATCCATGCCAGTTGCAAGAACCAGAATTTTGATCCTGTGACCACAGAGACTCTGCAACAATCATAAGTGTGAGGACAGGTTGTAAGTCCTTTTCATTTCAGATGGTCACTAACAATTGTTTGTAAATTGAGGAGTACCTGTATTAGCAGAGAGAGAAACTCTCTTGAAGTTTCTTACCTGTTCTAATTCCATTTGCTGAAATTTGCTTCAGAATTATTTCAAATGAGACATTTGAAGTTCCTTTACTTATTTATCTACAAAATAGCCAAAATACAGGTATATGTAAATCCCTGTCTTTTGTGCTGAAATATCTCTCTATTCTCTACAGCTTCTCTAGATTTCCAACTTCAATTAAATCCTAAGAAAAACTATAATGAGGAAACTCTTCCTATGTATTGTTGACTGCTTTGGAAGTGGCAGTGCTGTCATTATAATGGCCTGCCCTTCAGAACTTTTTGAAAGTTACTGGAATGGAGACTTTTTTTAAAAAAAAAAAAACCCTATCTATCTAGATTTTCTGCTCACAGTTGGAGAATTTCCAAAGGCCAAAATACTTTTTTCATTCTCTCCAAAAGAGAAGATTCTTTCTTATTCTGGGGCAAACTTCCAGAGTCAAAATCCAGACGTCAAATGTTTATGTTAAAAAAAAAAACACGCAGAAAAATAGAACTTTTTAGTTTCTTCTTCTGATGTCCCGCAATTTACTGAAACCCAATACTGTTAAGCTGAAGCTTTTCTTCCAAGTTATTACACATAAAAATTAGAACTTCAGTGATTTTGTATTTCTTTTTTCCTTCCTGCTACTAATGTTTCTAATGAGGAAACACTGCCTGCATGCTCCTCTTAAATTTCAATGAGTTCACAAGTATTGCCTTTATTCTTCATAACAGGCAGACAACCTGCAGTGCAGGCATTTATAATGTTTCCAGAATGTTTATACCAAGTTGCCTCCTTGTTCACAGAATTATGCAGGAGAGCTATCAGTTTTTTTTCTAAATCACTCTTCTCCTTTCCAGTCATGTTTTCTTTTGAGTTTTCTTTTTTCTTTTTAAATGTAGTAGGTTCTCTTCTATATGACATTGCAAGGCACTGCCATCTGGGAACACCTTTTATTCTTTAACTGGAAATGTTTTTCAAAATAGCCTCCATAAAGAAGATTCTTTCATTAATTTTCCTCACCATATAATCAGATGCTGGCTGAAATAGTATAGGATTTCCTGCTTGAGCAGAGGGTTCTACTAAAAGCCCTGCAAGGTCCCTTCCAACTCTGTTATTCTGATATTCTGCTTTTAATGAGAAATAAGAGAAGTTAGACTCTTGATATATTGAGTTATTGTAAGCCTTATGCCATAACAGCAGCTCTAATTCAACAAGATGAATTATAACAAGATGAAGCTACAGATATGAAGCCCATCATCATGCCTAGTGAATAGGTCATTGTAGAGCAAAAGGTCTGATTAATATATCACAAGCAAGTTGTATCAAATCCAGCAGAACCCCCATATTGCATCCAACAATTCTATCCAATTATAACAGAATGATAGGATTGGAAGGGATCTTGGAGGTCTTCTAGATCTAGTCCAACTCCCTGCTCAAGCAGGAGACCCTATACCATTTCAGAAAAGTGATTGCCCAATCTTGTCTGATTAATTGTTTTCATTGTCAGGAAATTTCTCCTTATTTCTAGGTTGATTTTCTCCTTGATTAGTTTCATGCATTACTTCTCGTTCCATCTTCAGATACTTTGGAGAATAGGTTGATCCCCTGTTCTTTGTGGCAGCCCCTTAGATATTGGAATATTGCTATCGTATCAGCCTTAGCTTTTCTTTTCATTAAACTTTTGTTGTTGTTGTTGTTAGTTGCGAAGTCATGTCCGACCCATTGCGACCCCATGGACAACGTTCCTCCAGGCCTTCCTGTTCTCTACCATCTTCTGGAGTCCATTTAAGCTCACGCCTACTGCTTCAGTGACTCCATCCAGCCACCTCATTCTCTGTCGTCCCTTTCTTCTATTGCCCTCAATCTTTCCCAGCATCAGGCTCTTCTCCAGTGAGTCCTTCCTTCTCATTAGGTGGCCAAAGTATTTGAATTTCAACTTCAGGATCTGGCCTTCTAAAGAGCAGTTGGGGTTGATCTCTTCTAGGACTGACCTGTTTGAACGCCTCACAGTTAGCTCTAATATAAAATAACTCCTGTATTCTCTATTAAAACATTACATCCTTGAGAGATACAGTATATTTTCTTGAACTTCATTTGCCCTGCATCATCATTTCCCATGCAAACTGCCTGATGAAATTTTCATAGAAAGCTGGCATGCAATCAATTAAATGACTATTTAACAGCAATTGTTAGTCTTAAATCTGTAAAAATAATAAAAATGTTGGGCGTTGAATTGTTTTAAGAATGATAAATGATTGTTTGCTGAATGAAATTAGTGACCATCTTTCCTGATATTGCCTGCTCAGTTGGGTTATGATCCATTATTTGTCTTTTTATTCACACACACACACACACACACACACACACACACTGATTTCTATTGAAATCATACAACTGGAATTCGGTGTTAAACTGCCAATTAACGGAGGCCCAATTTCCCCCAGACTTTCAACACTAAAGAAAATTATTGTAAAATAGACTATCAGATAGGCTCAACATACCTGAAAATGCAAAGAGTATCTCCATTGTGTGTGTAGTAGATGTTGTTGCTGATATTGATATTGATGTAGAAAAGTATTTGTGTCCATAAAATTACCTGCCCCTCCACTAAGGTGATGCTGGATATTATTAAAATCAGAATCAATTGAATACAGCATCAAATATATCCAGTGAAAATTGATATTAGATAATAATGCTAATAATTTACCTGACAATCAAAAATGGTTTGGAAAGGTCACAGAATATGAGTAACAGTGATGTGACAGATGACAGTCCTTTGTCATATTATTTCTCCTTTCCTTCACACCATAAAGGAGCAACAGGAAGCTCTTTTGTGAAAGCAAGCTTTGAAATAACAGCAGCAGCACTTCTGGGGTTTTTTTTTAGCCCTTTCAATAAGCTTTACAAATGTTAACAGATTTATCAAAGTAATATATAAGAGCTATGTTATCCTAGGTTTATTCACAAAATGGTGTAGGAAACCTTAGGTTTTTAATCCTATAAACAAAACCAATAAACTATAAAACTAAAAGACAAAAACAGCTTTGCACAACCAGATGCTTTCCGTACACTGAGCACGCAATTAAATACTGTAATTTCAAAATGCCCAGAGATCACCGGGTTTAAAGAAGCTGCTATAAAATCATGACTTCAGTAACGGAGCATATGATCAGCGTCATAAATTGCTATTTCAATTATTAGATAATAAATCATTTTCTTAGTTTTTTCCTACAGTCCAAGCTGAGCATGGGGGGGGAGGCTTTCCAGTTACATACAGTAACTGTGAAAGTAATGAAAAATATTAAAAAATATAAAATAAAAAAGTCTGTATATGTGTGATTGGATATTTTTAAACTAAATTATAAACCAATTCATTCACACCATGTTAAAAAGAAGCAGCTTATCAACTTCAAGTAATAAAATACTTAAAATACTTCAATTCCTTAACCTTTAATATACCTTTGCCCCTATTCAAGACTTTCTCTCAACAGATGTGATCCAATAACATTTATTGACAAATAAGTTTAAAAGGAGAGAAGGAAATTCCAGAAGCTCCAAGGTCACTTATTCAAGAGTATCATTAATAAAATTCAGTCACCCCAAGGTTCTAAAAATAATATTCAGATGTTTATGTATTTAATTGTAAATTGTTTGCTATTAAAAGCAATCTCACCTTTAAAAGTCAGTTTCAATAATTCTGGCTACTTTTCCACACAGATAACAGTATATGGCTGCATATACTTTCTACTTCTGAAAGAAGTTTTTATTTTTTTTGTATAAAAATGTTATTTATTCAAACTTCAAGATCAGCAAATATGGTAGGTTGATGGTTTTCCAGTTCAAAGATGGAAATTAAAGAAGGACATATTAAAACTGAACCACACAAATGTATCCCCTATCCAGAATTCTGCAGTTATAGCCTTAAATTATTTATTTATTACTTAATTCAAAAACCATACTACCCCAACAACTCTAAATAAAGGAAAACTATAGGACAACTGTATAGAACCAGATTGCTTGAGACATCAGGCTAGAAATTGAAAGACCATGTGTTCAAGTCCCACCTTAGTCACAAAGCCAGCTGGGATAGACTCTCTCTCTCTCAGCCATAGGAAGCAGACAGTGGCAAACAACTTCTAAAATACCTTGCCAAGAAAATTGCAAGAACTTGTCCAGATAGTCTCTGAAAATTGAATATGATTGAAGAGAAGAAGGTAAAATAAGACAACTAACATCTCAGATTAGAAAGTAGTATTCTCTGTTAGAAATGAATTCATTCCTGAGATCCAGGAACTTTAAAAATATTTTTTTGAAACTTAGAGATCAGTAATAATAAATCTGTAATTGATGCTTGAGATTTGAGTCCATGGACTCTATAGTAACTTACTGAAATTTAAATTTATTAAGTATTGCAATTATACAGATACAAACTATAAATAATAAATGAAAAGGAAAAAAAATAGAAAGTGCTGAAACAAACAAGGAAAAAGAAAGAATAATAATAGAGAAGAAAAAATAGAGAAGAAAAAATAAAAATATAACAAACAACATTATTATACTTATTCAAATATTTTCCCAACAAAATACTGAAAAAAAAAACAGTACTTCAACGACAATTTGTGCCCCCATCCAACACTTCATTATAAAACAATAGCTACAGTTAAAAAGTCAGTATTTGGAAGGAAGGAAGGAAGGAAGGAAGGAAGGAAGGAAGGAAGGAAGGAAGGAAGGAGGGAGGGAGGGAGGGAGGGAGGGAGGGAAAGAGAGAGGGAGGGAGGGAGGGAGGGAGGGAGGGAGGGTGGGAGGGAATGTTCTTGACTAGTGTACAAATTTCCTGAATTAAGTAGAGTTGCCTCTATTTTATAGGTCCAGTATTATTATTTTTCCATTCCCATCCCAATTGTTTTCTACCATCATTTTTCCACAACAAATCTTTTCACTTTCTTAATGTATAATCCTGCCATTTAATGCTTATGTAACTGTTTTTAACAGTTCATATTATTTCCTTTGATCTTTCTGACCCAAGAAACCATAAATATTTTCTGCCACTCATATCCTTTATGATACAATAATTGTTGTCAATATTAACTTGTCATGTTTCTCCTAGGAGTTTATTAAATGAGGGTGGGCCATTGAAAAACCTTGGCACTATTCATAATATCTTTTGGAATGAATGTTCTTTTCTCCTCCAATTTAAAATCCAATCACAGAAAGGTAGCAGGTTCATAAAATGAAAGTGAAAGTATTGCAGACTACAAGATGTCCAACTTCTTGGAGAATGAAGGGTCCTTGAAGCTCTCTGAGCTTGCTTGTTTTCTTGCAGATATCACCAGTGCTACCCTAGTTTGGGTAATGAAACATCTGCAAGAAAACAAGCAAGCTCAGAGAGCACCAAGGACCCCTCATTTCAGCCCTGAGCTACAAAGATTCTCCTTTATTCTTGGAGAATGTTTGTAGAATTCTAAAATGCCACAGACCCTTAGTTTAGGGCAGAAGTCATCTGGACCATGGGCTCTTTCCCCCTGGAAGACTTAATAAGGGAGTTATCAAAATTATCATAATTCTAAGTGGGTTTTGTTAGAAAATGATCAATTGATATATCAGCAAGTTCATCCTGTTTATCAGCCCAAACCCAAAACTGGATATTTTATGCTTCCTGATTCAAATGAATAATATGACGTCTATCTCAAAATATTATCCAGAATTTCTATAGAACGAGCCAATGCAATATAGTACAAGAGAGTGAGGACTCTTACTCCAAACATGCTGGATTTTGTTTTGTTTCTAAACCTCAGATAGGGAAAAAAACATCTCTGGGGAAGATTTGAATGTATTTATTCTTTCAGAATGCAAGTTCTATTTACTGGTATAGAAATTACAGGATTATGAAGCCCACAAAGAGCACTGCATGCAATCCTGTAATCATTTATTTGTGCAGCCGACACCCCTTTTGTTTTGGAGCAACATTTCTGTGAGCAAGAGTACACAGCTGTACTTTGCCATTTTGCTACCCAGTCCCTTGACCTTAAGTTGAAATCAGTGTGAATTAAGTGGGTGTAACTCTCTGATCACAAGATTACAGCCTACTAGGGACTATAGCAATTGGCAGATGCAGACAAAATGAATAAGCTCAAGCATAAAATCAGTTGAAAGAAGGTGCCAAAAGAATCACTGCAGTTGGTTAAGAATAGCAGCCCGTTCTCTAAAAAAGATGAGAAAGGACAGGTCAGCCTGAAACTGCCAGGTTATTTCACTGCCATTAATTCACTTCAATTTTTAAACTCATGCTACATTGGAGCACTCTATTAAAACCACTGTGGTTTTTTTAATCAAGTAAAATATTGAAACATTATAACTGTGAAAGTAATAATACGTAAACTGCTTTTATGAAATGTTAAAATGTTATGTCAATAATGTCTCCATAGTCTGATGAAGAAGATCTTGCCAAAGAGATTATTATTATCCATATAATATATTGTGAACTTAGTGTTGCAGGGAAAACTGTAAGCCTTTTTATTAGGTATTTATTTTTACAGCTCTTCTTCAGTTTTCATAACAAAATAATAACACCAATCTATTATTTATTTAAAATCAAATTATAAGAGGCTGGATGCAAATATGTGCCTGAGCTATGTTGACTGGAGAAAGACCTTACAGTGTGGATTTTCTATGAGACTATTTTCATGAGCTGCCTTACCACTACTATCCATGCTACCATTTGGAAAAGTAATTGTGTGGTTGAGAACAAATGTTTGGAACCAATAGAGACTCAAACCCATGGCTGAGGACTGTAGGGCGAGGTGGAAATGAGAAAAAGAATCTGCCTAGACTTCTTCTTTCCTCTGCTGGAAATCATTTGCCTCAAGAATAGAAGGGACCCTTCCTTTTACCAAAGAGCAATATTGAATCCATCCCAATGAGAAATAGCAAACAAAACAATAACTGGAAGTAACATGTGAAATTTACTCACAGGCCCACTATCCAACCATAATGACTATCAATATGTGTGTGTGTGTGTGTGTGTGTGTGTGTGTGTGAGAGAGAGAGAGAGAGAGAGAGAGAGAGAGAGAGAGAGAGAGAGAGAGAGAGAGAGAGAGAGAGAGAGAGAGTATATCATGCCAATGAGATTGTCTCAATGTATTACATGATTGGATACCTTAAAAATATCTGCTCCCCAAATAGCTAGCTTCTAACTACAGGAGGTATCTATGTTCAACCGAGAAAAGATAAATATTGCTTTAACTCCAACCTGTTCTTTTCTTCTTCAGTTGTTCTGTATTATATGTGTCATGACTTTAGGATATTACTACTGTACAGCATGTGATAGAAAGTGCAACAAAATTACAGAGTATAGCATATAACTTAGCAGAAGATGCTAATGGAATAAATAATCACCACTGTGTTCTAACTGTGGTCTGATGTGATGAAATCAGTGGCAATTTTCCATTTAAATTCCATGCCTCCTTCCTATGGATGAGAAAATAGCTATTAGTTTTCATCCCTGTCTTTTGTTTTTCAAAGGGAGCCTGCAGCCTTTACTATAAACTATGGCTTAATTGGAGCATAGCCCTGGTCTTAGGAAACCTTTAGGTCTTTAATCATTGCATGATTATGATGTCTGTCTGTTGGAGTCTGAATACTGTGGTAGTTTCCTGGGGTTTATGGGAAAATATAGAAATAGATGTAACTAGGTGAGAAGTAACAGGGATTGATTCCATCTCCTCAACAGAGTATTGCTATAATACAAGTTTCTGAGTATTTATTTATTTTTGACTAGGGTCATCCTCTTGAAATCCTGCCATATCCTTCTTTGTTTCTAAGAGCTCACAAATCTTCTGCTTGATTATCTTTTTCAGGATTTTCCTAGATATTGATGTCAATATGATATTGATGTCAATTTATATTGACCTATAAATTCCTGGATCCATTTGTTCCCCTTTTCATAGATTGGAGCATCAGTTTTTTTCTGTCCTCTGGTATTTCCCCTATGCTTTGAAAGATTACATTCAGATTATGTTTACCAGTTCCTTCTGAACCCTGCGATATAAACCATCTGGTCTGGTGATTTGTACTCAGTGAGGATGGTTAGATATTGTCTTACTAATTCCTCGCCTATTTAGATTTAAATACCTGTTCTACTTCCCTCATTGTTGCTTTTGATAGGTTGAGCTATTTCTTCCTTTTGCATAAAAACAGATGCAAAGAAGGAATTAAGCTTTCTCTGTACTGCCTCTCACCTTATAGATCTTCATTAATTCTGTAAATTACCCATGAATTTTAATTCCATTAATTTGTCTGTGTTGTTTTAATATTACTACATCTTATTTACCCACAAACATGAAATGCAAGGAAATATTGCAGGATTGCATTGAAAAAAATAGCCTTCCAATTTATGGGAAGTAAGAACTTGTTCTATAGTTTTGTTGTGTTGTTTAGTTTTTTTGCTTACAAGGATTAGGAATTTGCCATTTATTTCCTTCACTATTAATTTCCTATATACAAAATATGGAAAATTTTACATTCAAACAGAAGTAGTTGCTTTCCTCTTTGCATATAAAAGCACTGAGAACTCAAGAGACATACCACAGATTTACAGTAATCCTTTTATTATACATCAGAGCAAATAAAAAAAATCTGTAGAAGCAGCTGCAATACTTTTCTTGAATAGTTCTTCAAGTTCCAGAGCAACTGAACCTTTGCAGAAATCCTCTCAGAGAGATAGCCAGTGCTTTCAGTATTGGATATTATTTAACCTATAAAGTTTAACAGGAATCTTTGCAATTCTCTTTTTTAATTGGAAGATATAGTCTGAAACCTCTGATACGTTAATCTTTCTGTCATATAAATTATTTCTTTCAATCTGAATTTGCATTTGTCACCGTTTAGTTTTATCCCAGTGGCCTTAATTATTTTTAAAATTTGGCAGAAGCGTTTGTCATATTATCCTGTAGGATTGTCCCAGATGAGGACCCCACATATATCTAAATTATGCCTTCTTATGCATTGTATGTTCCTGGGATACACGTCAAGGTTTGTTAGCAATCAACAATCAGTAATACCCCAAAGATATGCTAGAAATGCATAAGTGCCTTGGTCAAAATCTTGACGAAGAGTTTACAATGGACAAATATTTTGCCATCGTCATGTCCTCAGAAATGTACTCTGCAGCCAGGAAAAGAAAAGGTTTTCTTTTATTGTCTTTGCCAAACTTTTGGAGATATAATTTAAATGACTGACCTATCTTTTATTGCCAAAGAGTAACTCTGTAGCATGATTTCTCTGCTTTCCAATTGCTGATCCATTTCAGTTCTTTCCCTGCATACCTTAGGAACTTGGTACATTGTACCTTGATCCTTGATCTTCATGTAGCTCTATTAGCCTCACTTTGCACATAGTGCTCACCTATCTCAAACACCAGGCAGGTATTTGTGTTCAATATCAGGGATTTTTATTTATGGCAACATAGTGTTTTAATTCGTCTCCAAGCACAGCAGGTTTTCACTTTTGCTATGAGCATCCAAGGTACCCACTGCTCTTTTCAAAAGCAGCATTGCACTACCATATCATATGCTCACACATTTTGGGGCATGTGAGACATCACAGCTCATGTACAGAAGGGTGGAACTTGCCTGGCACAGCATGATGCCCACACAATAGAATGATATGCACATATCACATACATGGGTAGATCCTGTTAATAGAATTATCCTGCAATACTGTTCCAAAATAGAATTATCCTGCAATACTGTTCCAAAATTGGTCTTCTCATTTCAAAAAGGATTTCCTTCCCTTGTTAAAAACAATATGGATTCCCTTAGTTTCAATAGTCTTTTTGGACTGCTTTTGGTGACATTTTTGGATTTCCTTTATCATTGCAGTTCAGTAGAACAACTTTTTTTCTTTATTAACACCCTCATCATTACTGTTTAGCCAGGCTGGCCTGTCCATACCTCCTAACGTGAAAAGGCTCTTGGAATTATTTTTTGAGCTTTAATGTAATTAATTGCAGGATAAGGAACCAAGATGCTCCAAAGCATTGCAGTGATGATGATATAATGGATAAAATTCTCAGGCATATTTTTGTACCAAAAATAAACAAACACAAAAAATGAGAACAGTTGGAAAATATGTAGGAAAAACCCCCAGATAGCAATAGGTTCATATAACTTGTTGGGAATGCCTGGTTTAAATTTTTAATTAACATAATCCAAAAACAAAATTTAAGGATGAATTAGAAATAACATTTATCTGAATTTCTTTATCAATTGAAGGTCATTATGATTTGCTTTAAAGCAGGGGTCCCTCATCTGTGGTCTGTGGCCCATTACCAGGTCACAGCCTATTGGCCTCCGGGCCATGTGAGTGGCTGGACGGTGCTCATGTGTGCACATGCGTGCACAGCCCCACTTGCGCAAGCATCATCATGAGTGTTGTGGGCGTTTGCAGCCCCACTTGCACCAATTTTCTTGGCATGATTTTCAGAAATGCATGCGAGCACTGGCCAGTCCGGAGGCCAATAGGTTGGGGACCCCTGCTTTAAAGGAACAATTCATTCACTAATGGATTGTTTTTTTAAAAAACCCACAAGTTTATATATCTTCTATACCCTGCTTTATGAGATAATGTTTACTTACATGTGTGGGATGATTTGTATGGGTCCTGAGTTTTGGTTAGTAAGAGACTTTTCTTTCTTTCCTATTTTGATCAGATCCCATCTGAAGTACTATGTTTGTTTCTTTCAGCTAGAACTTCCCATTTTACAACCTTGGAGAAATGGTTAAATTTCCAGTCTGCATTGCAATGTCTCCCCATTCCAGGAGTATCTTTTTTTCTACAACTTTTTTCTACAAATACTGCAATTTTATCTAAATTTTCTTTGTAGGGGGTGGGTATCAGAAATGTACTGATTTCTACATCTCAGTGGAACTTCCATCTTTATTTTTTGCATTTCACTTTACCAGGGACATATCTTCTGGGAATCACAGATTGCCTGAATTTGGCCATCAAATACAATGACATACTTCCGTGTAAGAATCCAAATTAAAAATATTCTCAACAATTCTCAGTCCAGCCTCTGCTTGAATAAATCCGGTGAAGGGTAGCCAACTATCTCATTAAGTAGTCACTTCCAGTGTCAAAGCCAGAATAAGCCTGCCTGTAATTGAACCCAATAAAGTCGGGCCACAGAAACAAGCAAAGCCCCATCCGTGGGATGTAGGCAGCACACAAAACCACACCCCCTCTGGTCCGCAGAAAAATCTCTCTCCATGTAACCGGTCCCTGGTGCCCAAAAGGTTGGCTGTGGTCCTGGCTCTGCTAGAGTTTTAATTTCTAGATTTTCATCCAAATCTTCTGCTCTAAGATTTGCACTCTTGTCTGTTTTATAAGATCAGTCAGTACAACTAATTGCTCTTCTAGAGGCAAAGCCCATTCTTTCAGAAGTAACTTTGGTTCCCAATTAATGAATCTGGGCCAATGCTACCAGAGTAACTTGTCAGTTCAAGATCAGTAAGGAATTCTATCAATCTCCTTTCATGTTGAAATTGTAAGGCAAAATATCCATATATCATTTAAGTTTAATAATCCTCAGATTTGTTTAGAATTACTGTTATTTAAAACAACAATAACAGTTCTTCCAAATTTAATTGCATCTACTGTAGATTACCATTTTTATTGTGATAATTTTATGGGGAAAATGCCACTTTTTAGAAGCTTTGTTTGCATTTATTTCTGTGATCTTGTTGGAAGAAAGGTCTTCATCGTGGTTCATCCAAGCTGGGAATAAACATGGGAACTGCTTTGGGAAGAAGGTTGTAGCTTATTGGAGAGGACAACCAGACAGGAAGATGGCTGGCAGAAAAGAGAGAGAACACATGTAGGGAGTGGGTTTTTTATACCCTCTGAAGCCTTTTGTTTTGAGTTGTTTCCTGTTCCTGTGGCATGAACTTTAACCTGAGTCTGAGTGTGCTTTTCTGGGCCTTTGGTATCTGTGGTTTAATCCTATTATGTCCCAAAGGTCATGTCCTGCTTCCCTGGGGCTGGGCTAATGACTCTTAAGAGTTTGGGTGAGGTATGCAGATTTTAGGTCTTTGTCTTCTTAATCTTCTAGCTCCAACTTTCCTGAATGGTCTGCATCTGCATTTCTATAGAGCTGGTTTCTGCTTGGGGGAGGCAGACTTGGGGCTATTAAGAAAATTGGGCATGCTTTCCTGCTTCTTTAAGATCCTTGGAGGAAATATATTTTTCTGCCCTTTTTAATATTTCCTTCTCTGGGGGGCTGACTTCCCACAATCTGTAGATTGATACTGCAATCTAAATATTTTCTAAACCTTGCCTAGTTGTCAGTGGGGTTTGATTTATTTTTTCTATAGGGATGGATGAAGAAAAAACATAATACAAAATTTAAAATGAATTTAGCTTACATATATATATTTTCCAATTACATGAGAAACACAATGGACATAAGTAATGAAACCTGTACTTTTCTGAGTTTTTCAATGTTACATGTAAAAAGAAAAATGCATTAAATCATATTTCAAATAAACATTCATACAAAACATTATATATTCAAGGAAAATGTATATGAAAGTAAATTCAAATAGAAATAAATGCTGTGCAAATGCACTTACCAAAAATATTTCTTGGAAAAATCTTCACAAAATTACACAGAAATTCATTGTTATCCTGAAATGCATAAAAATAAAACACTAGCAGAATCAAATGAGATAATTTCTGCAGTTCTTCATTCTCTACCTCTTATACTTGCCTTTCTTTGCTTTTCTTTTCCCCCAATCTTTTGTTCTATGTCTTAAATAAATTATTAGTCAAGAAGATACCCATAACTTATTTTATTAAGGAACTAAACAAAAAGTCATCTTTTCCACTGGTGCTTTCTCTTTTGGGAATCATGCCCTTTCTTAGGCCTAATCCATTACTCTAACTGTCAGGTCCCCTTAAATGTACTATCACAGTCATCCTTCCACCACCTATTCAATTTTCAGCAACAATTCATTTTTCTTCTGTTACACAGCATCTTTTTCTTCAACTTTCCACACATAATTCAATAACCAAAATGTATCATTCTCTGCTAGCAAATACCTATTATTCTTCTGAGATTCCCAATCACTTCATAGATCATAAAGGAAAGCCACAAAGCATTTTCCCTTCCAAAGTGCAGAAGTAGTTCCAGCACAGATATTATTTCAACAGTGAGAAGAACCAACCATTATACGAATCTATACACCATTTCTTTCATTGATACCTTGTGTATTTGTATGTGTGCCTCCAAGTCAGGGTTGACTCCTGTTGAATAAATTAATCCCTGTAGTTTTCTTGGCATGATTTTCAGAAGTGGTTTGTCACTGCTTCCTTCCTAGGACTGAGAGAGAGTGACTGGTCCAAGGTCACCCAGCCCAAGATGGGTGTAAAACTCACATTCTCCTGGTTTCTAGCCAGATTCCTTAACCATTATACTAAACTAGTTCTTTTCTTTCTTTCTTTTTTCATTAAGAGCCAGGAATATAGAATTGTCAAAGCTCCAAGAGCTCTCCTCAAAAGCATCTTTCTCCAATTAGGGCTAGTACTGAATTAAAACAGTCCAGGAGTGGATTACACAATCCTTGCAATGATGATGATGATGATGATGATGATGATGATGATGATGATGATGATGATGATGATGATGATGATGATGATGATGATGATGATGGTGGTGGTGGTGGTGGTGGTGGTGGTGGTGGTGGTGGTGGTGGTGGTGGTGGTGGTGGTGATGATGATATCCATTCAGTCAAATCTGACTCTTGGTGATTTTATGGGTCAGCTCTCTCCACATCTTCCAATCTTTCACTACTTCTTGGAGTTTTTCTATGCCGTCTGGTGTCCAGTTTTGATGGTGTCCAGTCAACATGTTCTTTGGCAGCCTGGTTACCTTTTACTGCTAACTCTTCCAAATACAATACTTCTTCAGTGAAATCTTTGCTGTTGAATTTCAGTTTCCAGTATTTTTCATAACAGGCCATTCTGGAAGTTTTACATCAGAGATACAAATACAGAGATAGATATTGTCCACCTCAATTTCAATTTCTAGAAAGCAAGACAATTTTCTGGCTCCATGATACCTCTGAATCATTTGACTTAACAGCATTCTCTGTGCATTTTTTTTTTGAGGGTTGGGTGTCTTGATTAGTTACTATGTCACAGTGATCTAAATTTCCTTCCTTCTAGTCAAATCAAAGGAGATATATTCCCTTTGCCTGACCCAAGGCTAACATAATGTAGCAATATTGACAAAAACATGAATGTGATTTGGACAATAAGATATGGTCTAAATAACGTTTTCCATTTTCACCTGCTCACGTTTCTGCCTTGTATTAATACCATTCTACTGCCAAATTTTCAGTTAGCATATTTCTGGTATTCCATGATGCTACTGATGAATCTATGACATTCTGCCATAGTGAAGCTAACATTTCTTTGAATTCTAAAACTCAGTGATGGATTTTATTGTCTTAATATCTATTTTATTGCTGAAATTGCTGAAGATTGATTATCATTCTAGAAGCTTTTAATTTGGCAGATAATAAATACAGAAAACCAATTTGGTGTAGTGGTTAAGAAATCAAGCTAGAAAATGGGAGCCCATGAGTTCTACTCCAACCTCCTTCAACCCTAGGAAGGAGGCAATAGCAAACCATTTCTGAAAAAGGTTGTTGGGAAAACTTCAGGGACTTGTCCAGACAGTCTCTGAGAACTGAACACAACTGAATGGAAGATTAAAAAAAATTCTCTGATATGCTCCCATTCCCTTCATCTGACTATGTCCTGTATTTGATTGTTACCAAGGTCACTTACCTTCCTAGCATTTATAAAAGCATAGCAATAGTCAACGTTTTCCAATATTATTGCACCACCTTTGCTTTCTGTTTGAAAAGCTTAAGATTCTAACCTGGTTAAAGAAAAAATAATAAAACAATTATGCTTTGACATTTCCTAAAGAGAATGACCTTTTATTACTAACAATTTGCTAAGACACCTGATGACCATTGGCCTAATAGCATAAATTGACCTTGTTCTTTGACCTTGCTCTTTTCACTTCAGTGGAGTTTTGCTACATCTGCAATAAATTCTGGAACACATGATAAGTTTATTTAATAGAGTTTCACAAATGTTTCTCTAGTGTTTTATGAATTGTGTTTGTATAGACCAATCCAAATCAGAAATTAGGCTGAGAAGAACATACAGCTGTAGAATCTCTTCACAGATTAAATATTTATTGTTTATTAAATGAAGAATTTATTTCTAGATTGCTGTCTTTTGTGTCCCAATCTTAATCTTGTGATCAGAGCACATTCCTTATAGTCATTTGCATTGATAATTCAGAGAGGAGGATTATTTTGTCTAAAATTTCTTTCACTGCAAAGAACTCTCTTTAAGAAATAAACACATATTATCTATTTTATATAATGGACAATCAGAGTTTTCAACCCTGTCTCAATTTTTCTTCAGTCCTACTTTTTCATTTGTTAGACTGCTCTTTAATTCTCTATAGCAAATATATTCATTCTGAGTGAGTGTGTTTTTATATAAAGTATATGTGTGTATACATGTGTATGTATACTGTTTATTTTATTTAGTATATGGCATAAACTGTATGTGTGTGTGTCTGTGTGTCTATGTATGTTTATGTATATGTTATGAATTTAGATGTTCTGTCCCTAATATGAACAGTTTTTTTACCCATATTTTGTGCCAATATGAGTGACAGCCCTACAAGCAGAACAAATGAACGAATCTAACATGGAGCCAAATTTTCACAACAGAGATAGAAACAGCTTCCCACACACACCTGTTGCAAGGAGGAAAAAATGGCAACGCCCTACTATGCAATCATAACTGAGAAGCAGTTTCCAAAAGTATGTACAAAAGATAATTCTGGAGAGGCCTTCATGAACATTTCTTAGATGGCAAAATTCCAGTTGCCTTAATAATCCTGACGAATGCAAGTGAATATATGTGTTCCAGGATAATGATGCAGGATCCAATCTGCGTCAGTCACCGGTAATTAACCAAGGTAATTCAGCAACTATACAAAGACAGTTGCCAGGTTATATGAATGAGCTTTACATTCATATCAAGCTACTGAGTTTAGCTTTTGGTTTTAATTATATGACATTTTGCTTATTAATATCAAAATAAACTATTGAAAAACCATGACTTCAGCATTCCTGATCCTGAAACTGATAGAGTCAATAGAGTTTATAACAGACGGAATGAGTTGACTATAAACAAGATAATTTAGCCATTTCATTTCCTTCATTGTCAAAAATCTTCCAATAAAAATCTTACTTTCCTGGCTGTAGTTAAGAGTCAATAATTGCAAAATTGCAGTACTGCATAGTAGAATTTTTTAAAAAGGATCTATTCCTACTTTTCCTAAAATCAGTCCAAAGTGATCTGATTCAACTTTGATTCACTTAAATGTATTAAAGCCCTGTACTAAGTACACATCATGACAAAAAGCTTTCTGAATAAGCATATAGTCCATGAATGAAGTACCTGACAAACTTTACTAGGTTCAAAAGTAGAGCATACTCAAATAAGGAAATCAGCTTTTCAATAGAGTATTGAAAGCAACATACAGCATAAATACAGCTTTCCATATGCTGCTGAACTGAACAAATGGCCTTGAGGACTGGGGTTCCAGGGAACTGTAATTCTTCAGCATATGGGGAGTGCACAAGGTCCTCAACCTTGCCCAGAGCAAAACTACTATTCACACAAAACGCCCATTTAAGTTCCTTGGTGTCATTGCATTGCTAGGCAACATAAATAGAGAGCTTCTAAATTAGATTTGTACTGAGAGTGACCTCTGCTAAAGTTTTATTTTTTAAAAAAAAAAAGCTCTAAGGGAAAATTAACTCTTAGTGGCTGTTTGGGTGATTACCTGTATCATTATTCCAATACGTTATTCTTGCCTTCCTTATCCCTCTCCTCTAGTTATCCTTGCCTTTTATCTAATTTCTCATGTTATGTGGATTGTGCTTCATGAAAGGTACCTAACTGTTTGATATCTGAGTCCTATTGTTAATTTTTCTATTTTCAATGTTTACAAAGGACTCTATATTTTATGCTGTAGGAACAAATAATCTTAAGAATAAAAGGAGGAGAAAAAGATAAGCTACAATAATAAAGAAATTTAAAACTGCATCATATAGCACATAAACGTCCTTAAAGTGAATGCTACACAAGAGTGGATGTCCACAGCGTGAGTGCCGTAACCAAGAAGTCTCTCTGTTTTAGAGAAGATATTGTGAGATGGGTCTCAGGTAATAATTTCAGATTCAGGGAAATGGATGTGATAAAAGGCTGCCTTCCAGGTATGGCTTAGTTTTGCTGAATTGTCAGTGTAATGCTGCATACTTTATTTAAAATGAAACAGAATGGAACCGCTGTGTCATCAGAAAACATTAACTCCAGCTACCATATGATGGGGGAATTTACTTCGTTCCTCATTTGAAATTCACCCAAAATGTTCTTCCGTTTCTTTCTTTCATTGAACTTAAACAATATTAAGCAAAAGCAAGACTTGACCTTTTCTTATGCTCGCACAATGCCCTGGCACAATGGCATTCAAGCTTCAGCCGGAAAAACACAATGAATCTTTCATGACAATATATTCTTCCTGCCAGATGGCAAGGAGGTTGAAAGAAGGAAAGCATGGGGCAAATTTTCACATCAAGGTCCAGTTTATCATATGTAAGTTGGAAATTGTCATTGGGATTTTGCCATTAGTATTTTTAATTAAATCTTCTTTCATATACTGTTTTGCAAGTTTATTTGTATACAATTTTTGGTATGATTGCTTCCTGCAGTTTCTCACATGTGGTTTTATAAAGGCAATGATCTCTCAGTTATATTTTGCTCCTGAAATTTTCTCACTCTACCTTTTAAATGGTGTTTTATATTATTTCCCTCAAAATGAAATGTTGTCTGTGAATTGTGCATTCAAAGAGCTATATTCACAGCATTAGCAATGTGAGAAGTGAAGTTTCTGATGAACCAATCAACAATGTTTATATTTTTCCAAAGCTTCTTTTATTTTTATTGTGTGTTTTAAAATCATTTTATTGGATCAAAAAATAAAAGAGCCGTCTCTATATATAATATTATTAAACCAGTTTGCAAGCTAACTTTTGGGGTCATTTATTTAATTGAATATTTATAAGCCACCCATGATCACAGTGCAGTTTTATACAGTTCAATCATTTATCAAGCAGGATATATCTGTACATGTATTTTTCTTAAACTACATTTGATTTTAGAAAGTTACAAACAGACAAGCTGTCCAAACAAACAATTGAATTTATTTATTTATTAAATTGTATGCCACCCATTTCACTATCAAGAGCAACCTATACATTTATTATAAGAATCCCTTCCATGAGATAATGCTATTGTTTTGAATTCTTAAAAAAATATGATAGAGTGAGATTTTGAAGATTGAATACTAGAGGGAATTAGAAGGGAGTAAAGATTACAATTAGTGAAGAAGAACACTTAAATTTAAATTACTACTACAGAACTAAAGCAAAATACTTTAACACTGGACATTGAAAGATATTTGTGAACAGAAATTATTTTTTAAGAATGTCTGCCTTTATAGGTAGATCATGTTTAAAAGATGCTATGGGAAGAGGAACAAGTTTTATTGGATATGACTGAGACTGACTCGAAAGCAGATTTAAAAATGACAGGCTACAAGAATGATATGGAATGGTGCTACAATGGACATACAAATATAACTGGTTGATATCTTTATAATTAAAAAAGATACACAATTAACAAAACAAAAAAAAGACACGGATAACTTTTCTATATTGGAGTTACAAAAGAAATTTGATAAGGTTTGAAGTATTTCTGAGAAGCAAAAAATAAAAAATGAAAATAAAGTTTTAGGATTATGGGAAAGGATTAAAAAACAAAATTTTTAAAAGTAAAAAAAAGGAATATAAAGTTTGTTTTGTTGATCAAAGTTAAAAAGTTATCTCTGGTATCTTTTAATACACTTTTGTTGATATGATGAAGCTTTAAGAATTTATTTCTAAACAAGAGATGAGATATGAGATGAGGAGATCACTTGTTTTATTTTAAGAGGAGATAACAAGCTACAAAAATTGTTTATACTTGTGATGAAGGAAGAAGCCATTTCTTCATGCATTTCTTTTCTCTTTTTTACTACATTTTATTTTTTGTCTTTTCTATTTCTCTTGCTATATTTTTATTCTTTT
This sequence comes from Azemiops feae, assembly GCA_023970755.1. Taxonomy (NCBI): domain Eukaryota; kingdom Metazoa; phylum Chordata; class Lepidosauria; order Squamata; family Viperidae; genus Azemiops; species Azemiops feae. Next base: position 82,193 of record JALGBA010000984.1, on the reverse strand, counting down.
CTGCAATTTTTCTGTTTCTTTGTATTCTTTTAGTTTGTATTAATTTTTATTGTTTGATAATTAAAATAATTAAATAATTAAAAATAAATAGTAAAATTAAAAATTATTATAATTATTTTACCTCTGTTTAGACTATTTACATTTTCTTCTTTTTTATTATTGTAAGCCACCTAAAATAACTCCATGGCAAGGTAGGTGGCAAATAAATTTAACAAATACATAAATAAAATTGTAATATTTAATACAATTATTATTTAAAAATTCCAAATACTTCGTAGGATGTTAATATGCCCCAATATGCATTGTTTATTCCTTGGCTATACATATTTTAAATAAGTAAAAAAAAAACCTCATGCTAGAATTGAAAATAATCTTGTAGAGTATTAGTTTCAATCATATACGTGAAACCCAGAGTTACAGCAGCATCTCCAACAGGTTGCCCTTCATCCTCTCTGTAAAGATTTTGAGAGATTAAGATGGCACTGAAAATTCTGCTGTTACATAAATTTTGCTAATGTTCATTGTGTAGTGGGGCTGTCTGAAAGTGCCTGCAGGAGCCTGGCTGGGGAGAGAGAGATTGGGACAGCTGCTGCCGATTTTGGGCGCGGCAGGCATGGAAGAGGGGAAAAGACAGAAAAGGAAGGAAGGAAAGGAGACAAAGGGTGGTTGTGGTTGCAGTTTGTCAGGTGAAGCCAAAGAGGGGTTGGAGGTTTTAAGCTGATCCCTTCTTGTGGAAGAGGGGGAAAGGAGAGAGTGAGAGAGAGTGAGGGGTGGAATTTTACTGCTTTCTTTCACAAGGGGGATATCCCAAGTGGAGGCAAGAGAGAGTGTGCAGAGAAAGAAAGTTGCTGGGGCTGTTAACCTCAGATTTTAATAATAAAGGATAGGAGTGAGGGGTTTGACACCGACGGGATCTGAGACTGCAAGAGACAACAGAGGAGAAAGAGAAGCTGGTCGTCTTGCTGCTGCTGTGAAGACTGGAGGCTATCCGAACTGTGATTATTGCTGATGGTACAAGTTTTAGACATTGTGGGGAGTTGCCCTGCTTCCTGGAGCCGAGGGTTTTTCTCCACCCCACCTGTTTCCAAACGGTCGCTGAGGAATCATTGACTATTGCTGCTATGACAGCCTGGGGCTGCTAGACACCACCACAGCATTGACTATTGGGGCTAGGGGCTTGTCATCTTTGTTCCTGGAAGCCTCTCCTTGACGACAAGAGCCTGCCACCTCCTCACTTCATGTGAGCCTCTGTCAGGAGAGACACTTTACTAACCCCTAGAGAGCACAGCTGCAGAGCTCGACGGAGGGGAATGGGGCTGGGAGGGCCTGGGATTTAGCGGCCTCAGAGGAGGTAATGCTACAATAACATGGAATCTTCTTATTTTAGCAGACACAGCAGATTTCTCATTTGCTGACTCCAAACCTATTCTTTGTATTGAAAGCAATCCATTGACACACTCCTGCTTATTTTCCCTTGAAAACTAATATTGACCACCATTTATAGGATCTAATTGTGTCATCATGACTACTGCTGATGAAAATTACAAATAGGAGTCTTTGAAGAAGATAAAACTGATGAGTGAATATAATTTTTCCCAGGAGTGAAAATTACACAGATCCTGAGACAGACATGTTTGAGTAAATAACAGCACAACAAAGAAAGTAGAACCAGAATGGAAAGGCTGATTGTAAGTTTAACATGCTGCATTTCACTCTGTTATTTAAATAATGGTTTGATCAGTCCTCAAAATTCATTAGAGGTTTTAGACAAGAATAGCTATATTTATACGTTGTTTCAATGGTTGCTTTACAACATCATGATCTAGCTTAATAATGTCTAAATATTACACCAGAGAAATTGCAGATGTTACCTGTGTTCATAAGCCCTATCAGTTTAACTCCTATGCCTGCTATTAGTGATGAAGCCAAAATTGGAGTATAATGGTTGGAATCCAACAGTAGAACTCACAACCAATGTTTCCTTCTTCTGTTGTTGACTACAACAGGAAAATCTACTGTGTGTTGCATGTTATTATTTATTTATTTAGCGTATGGCATAGGGCCAGGGAGTCTACAATGTTTACACATGGTAGATGTTCTGGCAGCCAACAATTGCTAGTCCTTTTCTTGCATTGGTGCTCCACTGGGAGGAAGAGTTGCTCCACAGCAGCTGGCCAGCAACACTCTTGAGGAAGTCAGATTATCCAGAGCTTTCCTCTGCCAGTTTTCCACAAATTGTTTCCAGGCAGATCCAGAGCCGCTTCTGCTCCCTGAACACAGCTAGCATTTCCCATTACTGAAATGGTGATACTTCTATCTACTTGCAGATGGTATGCTTTTGAACTGCTAGGTGGGCAGGAGCTAGAGATGAGTGATGGGAGCTCATTCTGTCCCACAGTCCTGGGCTCAAACCACCAGAGTGCTGACCATTTCTGGCCAACAGATCTAGTGTCTCATTAAGCTATTGTACAATTGTGTCCCCAGGTTGTGTCATGTAGACCTGGGCTTTACAGTTCTAACAAAGGGTATCACATGATCAGAATCAATGTGCACACATGCACTAGTCAGGTTTCTACAGATAGGGGCTGCTTATCTTAGCCACCAAACAACAAATAGCTGCAGAGATTGTGGCTGTGATATGATATGATGTACAACTATGAAGACATATGGAATAATGTATTCAGGTTCACTCTTTTATCTATGAGTAATCAAAGAATTTTTTTTCTCCAGTCTTTCAAAAAGTAATATTGCCTGTGCTGTAGATAGTATGACTTTAATTGGTGAATTGGATTTTATAGTGTTATGTTTTTTGAAGTTGCCTCAGATTCATTGGGGAAAAGGCCATATAGAAATCTGTCAAACAAAATGGTTATATCCTGAAATTGGCATGTCTCTTGGACATTTTGAGCTTTTGCCATATAAATTTATTTGCTTTGAGTATTTTTTTATACTTGTTAGTGAAAGAGTTGTGTTAAACCTATTGAAGGTTTACTGTGTCACTGAAGTCAATACTTTTCTTCCAGATTTTAAAAGTGGAGTAAGGAGTCGGGGGCCACATGCAGTTTGCATGACATGGGCAGCTTAATTCTGCCTTAAATTGATTTGGTTTTCAGAATTAAACTTACAAATCCTGTGCCATAGCTGCCATGGGAATTTCATAATAGTGTATGACTCCATATAAAACCCAACATGCACAGATGCTTTAGACTGTCCTGAACCTAATAATTAATTATTGGTGATGGATTTTAAAATTATATCATCATCTGTATTGCTGGACAGGGAAAAGCAAAAAGAATGCTTAGTAGCCTTTTTAATTGCTGGATTTAAGTATATTTCATTTCTTCCTGAAGTGCATCATTCCATCATGCATAGTCAATGTACATAATATAATTCAAAATACAGCCTGCATCTGTTTTTAATTAACAAATAACTGGCTGGCATCATGATTTCAAATGATCATAAGGGAATTGGATTCATTGCATTCAATACAGCAGGCATGTCAAACTCGTGATGTCATGTGACGTTGCACGACGTATTGCAACGTTTTCCCCATTGCCGGCAATGGGGTGGGCGCGGTTTCTGTGTGACGCATCCAGCCCGTGGGCTGGCAGTTTGACATGCCTGCAATACAGGTTTCAGAGACTACTGTATGCTTACTCAAATACTGATTCTTTGCTTCTTAAATGGTAGAAATTTCAAATTCTCAGAACTCTTCACTTGAGGATTTCTGAAGATTTGCAGAATTTCAGCTCCCTAATCTGGTAAATAAATTTGTGCAATTCCTACTGAATTTTCATAATTAACTTTTAAGGTTTATATTGTTTTGGTCATAAATTGTTTGGTATTAAAATTGTTTGGTATTCCCTTTGGGGGCTTTTAATGGCAATTTCCCTCTTCCTGCAAAGACACAACAACCCATTGAAGAATTTCTGTTTACTCTGATATGATAATACCCACACCCATTTTATGGTCTTTTCATTTCTATACAGTGCCAATTTAATTTAATTTATTTCTGGAAGCCAGCTAAATCCAAGACATAAGACTCAGACTTGTATCTATTTGATGCACTCTGTTTTTGTTTTTTAAATTTTGGTGGTCATTGACCCAATAAATATTGTATTGGCATATTTCATTAACTATAAATACAAAAGCATACCTCACATATGACTAGGAACTCATTAAAACTTGAAATTAGTACTAAAAACGAGACTAGTTTAAATCTAACAGCAACTGCAGTTCTTTTGTCATATAACTTTTACTTATAAACAGAAGTTAATAATATAGTAGATCAGGGCTTTTCAACCTTTTCACCGATTGTACCACTTTTGGGATATGGTAATATTCAAGTACCACCTAGCAAGGTGTCAAAAACTTGACCAAAAACCCCAAAAAAACTGGGTTTGCAATTGGACTGAAATGACTTATGACCATTTTTCACACTTATGACCATTGCAGCATGCCCAGGTCATGTGATTTATATTTGGATGCTTGGCAACTGATTCATATTTATGATGGTCACAGTGTCCCAGGGTCATGTAATCCCCTTTTGCAACCTTTTAACAAGCAAAGTCAATGGCAGGGCTGCTGGTGGCCAAGTGCTAAGATGGGACTTCCTTCCCTCCCTCCCTTCCCTGCCTCCCTCTTTCTCATTCCCATCTCCTTCTGAAGGAAGAATTTGACCCCCCCCCATATTTTCCCTCTTCCATATATTCATCAAACAAGGAAAAGCCTCCAGAGACAGAAAAGAGAAGCCATTGAGGGAACTAGCTTAAAAAGGCGCATTCCCCTTTAAGAATTAGCTACTGGCTAGAAAGGAAAGTTAAGGAGCGCAGCCAGCACTTAAGAAAAGAAAAATGTAGTTAAGTCCTGGCTTAACAGTACTTAACAGCTAAGGCAGCCTCCCCAAATGGCTCCATTCATAAGTAAAGGAATGCTACAGGCAAAATCCATTCAGGAGAAAAATACTTCAAAATCCCTTGCAGCAAAACTTACAGCTAACAATAGCAGAGCTATAGAAGCTAACACGAGACATCAACCATCAGCCAAATTGAAATTGCCAAACACTCCTTAAGAACACAAAGCCCACATTGCACAAATCCCAGAACTTCAAAGTCACAAAAGCACATAAGAATCCTTCCATTCTCCATCTCCCTCCCTCCGTGCCTCACCTTCAGCCGATGCTGCCTTTTTTCATTCCTCGAGGAGGGCGGCCCCTCCCCCGCTGCATTTCTTGCCTGTTTGCTGCTGCCACAGCAGTTGTAGATCGGCTCGTGGCTGGCCTGCTTGATCTCCTCTCCTCTCCCCACACTCTCCTCCTTCTTATTTCCCTTCGGTGCAGCTACAGCTGATTCTGCCTCCTCTCAAGGCTGCTGCTTTTTTTCTCTTTCCCTCTCCCGCCCAAACTGCCTCCTTTTATAGCCTCTCTTGTCTCTGCCCCCCTCCTCCTCCTTTTTCATGGGGGGGTGAACCGGAAGTGAACCTGGGGCCTTTGCCTCGCCCCAGCCACTCTGCAGCTCCAGAGGACTCTCTCACAGTAAGTCCTTGCCTGCACTGGCTCTTTCCCTCCCCCACTACACTTGGCTAGGCAGGGCTGCATACCACCTGCCACTCTTTAATGTACCACAAGTGGTACGCATACCACTGGTTGAAAAACCCTACAGTAGATGACAATAGGCCATTCCAACTGTAACATTTATGCAATATGCTACTCTTTCACTTCTGATATTGATTTTGTAATTGTGAAAATTAAAGAACAATAAGCACATGGAAGACTTCCAGTTTTGTGTTGCAGCGAGACAGACACAGGACAGGCAAGGCTCTGCCTTTCGCGCCTGATTTCGCCCTGCTGGGGGCCCTGAAAAAGGCCTAAAGTCGCCCCAAAGAGGCGATGAAGAAGGAGGGGTGCCTTGTTGATCATGGAGAGATGGTGGTCTCTCCGTTTGATCTAAGGAAAGCCCTCTAAATTGCAGGGAAAGACTGGCCAAACTCTGTGGCCAGCCATTAGCTGGTGACAACTGAAGAACAAAGCCTTAATTAGCATGTCATAAACAGCATGTTTGGACTGGGTGAGAATATTGATCCTTTCTTTACTATTTTACAACTGAATTTTCTGGGAAAGGCTCCCAAGAAGCCTAAAACCTCCGGATGTGAATAGAAGTGGCGTTTTAAATTTGTTATGGGGGACAGAAATACATAATACTGAAGTGAAAGTAATACAAAACTATAGTTTTGATAAATCTGAGAACTGAGATAATTGTTAAGATTTTCTCTTGGGGGAAAAATACTGAGGTGAAATATAAGAAATATAAGAAATCAACCCTTTGTTTTAAGAGTGGGAAATGGACATCTAGTGGTGGATTTAAGTACAGCACTATAACTAGCTCCTTGGCTGCTTGGTACAGCTGGCAATAAAGGAAAATATTTTGGCATATTTATCATCCTGACCTTCTTGGACTATAAATACTTACTGAGTTTGGACTTTTAATCTCAAGAGCTAGTGGGAGAGAAAGAAAAATTTGACTTTTGAATACATCTGACTGCAGGAAGGTTGAACATTTTGAACATTGGAACATTGTGGACTACAACCTTGCCTGACTGATAATTTTCAGAATACTTGAGACAAAGGATTATTATAAAATATTGCTATTAGGACTGGGTTATAAGGGCTATATATAAAGAACAGAAAACTAGAGGAAATCTTGTTCCATTCTTACTGAGACTGGTGATACCAGACGATTTCTAGGAATGATGCCTCAAGAAAAAACAAATATCTTTCAGAAGGAAATACTCTCTATGTTACAGCAAATTCATCAAACAATTGTTGCACAAAAAGAGGACATAAAAAGAAACCATAATGAGACTAAAAATAACCTAGATGATATAGAGGACCAAATCTCCAAATTGAAGCTACAACAGGAAAGCTCCCAGACAACGACTACAAAGTATAAACAAATAAACCAGAAATCAGAGGACGAAGCAGAAGAAATGGATCTAGAGATGGAGGAAATAGGAGAAGGGAAATATGGACTGCCATATACAAATAAAATACTCCTATAACAATGAAAATACAAAAGTTCCCTTACTTCCTTCTCCAAAATACATCTGAGAACAAGGAAGAAGATTTCAGAAAACGGAACATAGAGTGGACAGGGGAAATGTCTAAGGAATGTGGATGGGCAGAATTCCCCCCCCAAAAAAATACTCTACCTAAATTGCCTTTCTTATGCCAAGCAGCTTGCACAAAAATATAAAGAAAATATTTGGGCGATTTAATTTCCTTGGCTTGGAAAGCTACTTGGCAAAGAAAGCGAGAGTTAGACTTAAAAAAAACAGAAGATTTGATTTATCAGAGGGGGCACTATCTGTTTAATGTACCTGTTTGAATATAATTAAAAGAACAGATGACCCTTAGATATAACTAGATTTTTATAATGTAACATATGATTTAGAATTAAAATAGCATTTTGTTTTTCTTCTTTTGAAATGGGAAATTTGAAAAAAAAGAGGAAGATTGGTATGAATAAAATATTTTTTAGCTATGTAAACATAATTAATATTGAGAAAATCATAACTGATAAAGATACTGTAAATATTGATGGAAAATCAAACATTAATAAGAGCATGAAAAACAGGATATTGATTTATGAATTGATATTATTATCTCTATAATATTAGTAAAATATGATGAAGATGTCTATATTTAATTTTGTATATATTAATAGTATTAAGAATTGTAATTGTTCAATGAGGAGAAAAGGGAAAAAATATGGGGAAGAAAGGAAGATCAAGGAAAAAAAATACTGAAGTGTACAGTACTGAATAGATCTATATTGAAGAAGTTAATGTTAAATATGTAAATCCAGACAACATGTTGTTTACTAAGCTCTAAAATTGTATTTTTTAAAAATCAATAAAATTTATAAAAAAAGAACAATAAGCACATGCACACACACACACACACACAAACAACAATTCTAGATTCACCAAGTCTGCTGAACTATAAAGCATCACATTTTCTTGTTCATCCTTGTAAATACATTGCTTATCATATCTCAAAAAATTGCTGTTAAGAGTGCCACCAAGTGGTCATTGAGTGAACTTTGGGAGTATTTTCCCTTTATTACTACATTTATTACATTATTATGTTTTAAATTAGGTTTTCAATATTGTGTTTCATAAACATTCTTAGGCACATAGGTTTCATTTGGTAATTATTCCAAGAGTCTATCTAGTTAAGCAGAAAACAAAAGTAATTCCAGTTCACAGTTCAGTCTTTCAAAAACTACCCGGGGGGGGGGGGGGTAGCAAAATTGGTGACCCAGCACATCTAATATACATTTGATATTATATTTAGAAAGCCCCCTTCTACCTGGAAAAGGTAAAGATATCGCCCACAATCTACCTGTACTGAGGTCAGAAATCCAAACTAGAGCACTCACTAATCTAGGAAAAAATATGCAAGAGGTTTATTAAGGGACCAAGTTTAACAGAATAACAAAGTAATAGACTTGAAAGGGACCTTGGAGGTTTTCTAGTCCAACCCCCTGCTCAAGATATTGGAACACCACTGTCATGTCACCCTTAGTCTTTCTCTGTGTTAGATTAGACATAACCAGTTCTGCAACCGTTCTTTGTATGTTTTAGCCTTCAGTCCCCTTTGTTGTTCTTCTCTACACTCTTTCTAAAGTCTCAAGATCTTTTTTGTATAATGATGACCAAAAGTGGTGCAGTATACCAAGAGTGATCTTATCAAAGCATTATAAAGCTATACTAACACTTCACATGATCTTGATTCTGTCTCTCCGTTGATGCATGTTGGTTTTCTTGATTCACTGTTATCACCAACCATGTATTGGTCTTGCAAGGGCTTTACACGCTTACATCCAAGCACATTTTGTTGCATCATGTTTTACAGCATGTTTATACTATGTAAAGCTTATTCACTGTGTAACAACAGTACAGGAGAAATAAACAATATGCCCAAATGCTCTGTTGTATGTACAACTCAGAGCATCCAGAGCCAGTTCTGCTCTATGCTGGCCAGATATATGTGAGGAAACAACTCCTTTAAGTCTACGATTTTACAGTGATAAGTTTAAGCTGGTGCTTTAAATTTAAAAGCCATGTTTTTTAAACTATTGAAGGTTCAGTGTATAGTACAGACTAGAAACTGGGAGACTGGGAGCTTACTCCAACTTTAGGCATGAAGCCATCTTGGGGCCGGTCACTCTTACTTTGCTCTAGAAAGAAGGCAATGGCAAACCACTTCTGAAAAACCTTGCCAAGAAAACTGCAAAGACTAATCTAGGCAGTTTCCAGAATTCAACTGACTTAAAAGCACAATTAATAATAATTAAAAGCTTATTAATTAAAGCCCCATTCCATTTTTCACTAAATAATCAGCTCTGGCTAGATTATCATATTGGGTTAAGTCCCTATACTGTGTAGGTTGATTTACACCATAGTGTATTTTAATTGAGAAATGGAATACTAAATAGCCCTTCAATAAAAGGACTATTATAGAAGTAAGCTTTTAAAAAATATAAAGTCATGGTGTATTATTTTAAACTTAATTTCAATGGGTTTTTTTTAAAAAAACAAACCCCAAATGTATTCATACTGTATGAATGTTTTACAAAATAAACAACAAAATCCAAACATTCTTGAAGCAGCCTCTGTTTGAAAGCACTGTCCTTCAAGATGAAACTGAGGCATGATCACAGCACAGGGACACCTGCTTCTAAACTTTTCCTGAGTATCCTTAGTCTGCTAGCAGACATATAGAAGTAAGAAGAATGGGAGTTTTGATGGTATTGTTTTGATTCACACAGCAGTAAGCATCTGTTCCTGGTCGCCTACTAGCTGCCATTATTGGGCAGAATTTTGTACAAAGGAAAAATGAGAAATGAACATTCATGCCTTGCTTTCTTTCTTGCATATCTTTCAGGGCTCTGTTTTTCCTTCTGCTGTAGCATAATCCATTTGTCTTTTACATTGTGGAAGTTTGAGAGGGGAAGAACCAGAAATATTAAATGAATAAGTTAAGAACAGACTAACAAAAGGAATATCATCTACTATATGGACATACAGATTAGGAAACTACATGAAGAAAGGTATTTATCACCTGGGCTAAGAGGGTGAGAAGAGAAAGCAGAAAAGTATCAAAAGGTGCTAAAATAATACTTCAACTCCCATTTCTACATAATGAGGTCTAGTATTCTGGACAGGAGAGAAAGTTTTTCTCAATTGGAACTTGATTGGTAATAAAATAGTTACTTATTTGAAGAGATTATGAAACAAGATCAAAATGGTCTTTGAATGCTTTCAGTTAAAAATATATTATTGGTTAGAATTGAGGAGCTAAATTTCCATTTCAAAATACATATCTAGTTGAATAAAGAGAAAAACTGGAACATGCAGGGTATTGAAATCTGCATAGGAAATGGTAAGATAGCCAGAACCTTTATAGCTGACTCTAGATATGATGCTTGGCAACAGAAAAAGAGAGGACTGAAGAGGCCAAGGACAGAGAGAAAAGAGGGTGAGGGGAGTGGGATGGCTGTGAATTGTATTACTTTGTGAGGGAACCAGCTTTCTTGATCCCTTCAATCACACTTTGTTAGAGAAGAGCTATCTTAGGCAATGGCAGCTCCTCTTCAAACAATCCCATTTTATTAAAAGACATGAACTTTGGTGAGCCACAGCATACTTCACTGAATATAGAATTCACAACTGGAATTCTAAAGAACAATACTATGAAGATCTACTAAGATTTTTTAATAGTAGAGTCTGTGAAACAATGGCTTATTCAGGTTGCATTGAAACTCCATGAGTGAAGTGTTATGAGGGAAATTCTGCACAAAGTATGAGATTTTATTAAGAAAAAATAGTACAAAAATATACAAACCTCTCCTCTTATCTTAATAGGCCATTGGGAAATATTGGAAATATAACCTAATTCCACAATGAAATTATGTTTTCAATGATTGAAAGCTAGAGGGATAGCAATGATAGTACTTACTCAAATCTAGATTGTTTCCCTCATTTAGAATTCCAGTCAAATAAATCTTAATTTATTTAACGATACAGGTCATATTATTCAAACTCTTAGAAAAGTTTAGCTTGCATCTGTTGCTATAGGGCAGGGGTACCAAACTGCCGGACCACGGGCCAGATGCGTCATGTGGAAGCCACGCCCACCCCATTGCCGGCAATGGCAAAACTGTCCCGATACATTGCGTGACGTCATGTGACATCGCGAGTTTGACATGTCTGCTATAGAGCCTTCACACTAGAATTTTCTTTGGAGTCAGACTTGGGTTTCTCTTTGTCATTGATTAGCATATCATCTCTTTAGGTTGGGTACTGTTTTGCTTATAGTGTATGACTTTTGGTTTATTAGTTATGGAGTCTTCCAGAATTCTGCTTTGAATTAAAAACAAATGGTGTTTGTTCAGTATTCACTAATAATATTATCCTCTATGCTATTCTTTTCTTTTCTAAAAACTTCCAACAAGTAGATTTAAGTTTTTAAACAAACATAAAGTCTTATTTTTCTTTTAAAATATAGTATGTATAGTTTACAGTGCATGTTTTATTTTTGATCATAATTATGGAAACAAAGAAGCTAGAACAACTGCTATGATTTTTTTTCCCAAAGGAGCAAGAGCCATCAGTGGCATCAAGAAACTATTAGGAGATCCCTGCAAGAACAGGCCAAAGCAGCCAACCAAACACTTCCAGAAAGACTACAAAAATGGCCTGGTTGCAACAGTATTTACCCATTTATGGGAATTATAGTTTTATTATTTCATTATGGCTCTTTGGAGATGAGAAGCACCTTTACTCACATCATCATGACAATTCAAAGCACATTTTTCAGCTGGGAATTGTAACTGAAAGTGATCCAGAGTTGCAACTGGGATTAAAATCTGTTATCATTTTATTGTCTCTCCAAACCGCAAAGTAAAACTTTGTATAAATTTGTATGAATTTTCAAAGCTTTTTATCCTTACTTATCAAGTTAATCAAAAAAAGAAACAAAAGAAAAGATTATATTGCTTTGGTTGCATTGTTTTGAGAAGAAAAAGTATATTAAGTTACTTGGTGAATTATATTGAACCTATAATCATTTAAGGAAAAATAATGGAGCAAATAAGAGGGCAATTCGGAAATAAACCTCCATTTGGTTATCAATGACAGACACTCGCAGATACAGAACTTTTAATATACACAACATTAGAAAACTACATTACATTACTTTTTGACATAATCACCATTCAAATTGAGGCACTTGTCATAACGTCTTACAAGGTTTGAAATTCCTTAGTAGTAGTCGCTCAGCACCAAATCTGGGCTATGGGGGGGTGATGAAAAACACCCCAAGGGAACTGCTTCAAAAGTTCTTGCATACATCTAGCAGTGTGCGGGCAAGCATTATCATCAACCAACACCACACGGGAAGTCAGCATGCCCCGATGCTTGTTATGGATGGCTTGTCTGAGTTTTCGTAATGTTTCACAGTAGACTTCTGAAGCTCCATGAACTTCACTAGCAGTACTCCTTTGGCATCTTCACATTTGGCGGAATTTTCTATGGCACCACTTCCAGTGTAGTGTTCGTTCATGATAATGCTCACCTGCACACCGCTAGATGCACCCAAGAACTTTTGAAGCAGTTCCGTTGGGATGTTTTTGATCATTCCCCCCCATAGCCCAGATTTGGTGCCAAGCGACTACTACTAAAGAATTTCAAATCTTGTAAGACGTTATGACAAATGCCTCAATTTGAATGGGGACTACATCAAAAAGTAATGTAATGTTGTAGTTTTCTAATGTATATAATAAACGTTCTGTAACTGCGACTGTCTATCATTGATAACCAAACAGAGGTTTATTTCCGAATTGCCCTTATCACAATATTATTATATTTATTGTTCTGTTCTTGCAAAGCAGACATCAAGATGAGGCAGGTTCACAACAAAGGATCTCTTTATTAGTACATTCACAGAACAGAAGCAAGAACACAATGGCAACTTGCCTTTTTATACTCCCCTTGCAAGGGGATGCACAGCCAATCATTGCAGGCCATTCTCCCACCTTGCGCATGCACGCAAGGCCGGAGACAGCCTGTCTGGGTCCCGGGCAGACACGTGGTCTGTCCGGGTCTCTGCAACCTTCTGCAGCTTTCCTGAGCCTTGCTGAATGACTCAGCAAGGCCCAGGACATAACATTTATGGTTCATAATGTTCTGGCAGGATAGACCAATACAAAACTCATCTTCTCCAGTCAAACCACAAGTGATTAGCAAAGCCCCTCTATGAGTGGTTTCTCCCGTCAGCTGTATTGAATTTCATAAGTCTTCCTTCAAAGGAACTCCAGGACAAGACACTCCATTGTTTAAGGTGAAGGAGGAACCCAGTGCCCAATATTATAATGTGTTGTACTGTATCTAATATTTTGTTACTCTTGACAGAAAATTACACATGCTGTGTTCAAACATAGACATTTGGGATTGCAGTCTTCTTCTAGCATAGGGGTCCGCTCCAGCCCACTGGTGTTTGCAACCAGGGGGAGTGGAAATGGCACATGATTATGCATGCATCCTCACTTGCGCAAGCAACGGGTAAGCGAATGCATGCATGCTCCATTTGTGTGAGTGGCAGACTTGTGTGCATGCCACTCATGCACTGACACACTTGCTGGCTGCTTGTGTGGAACCATCCCCTCCCCCCCCCCGCTGCAGGTCCACAAAGCTGGAAAGATTGGGGAACTCTGTTCTATCTAGCACATTAGATGAAACCAGTAATACTTTGATGGTTCCATTGCAATGAGCCTCTTTAAATAACTATTACAATTATTCTGACAACACACTCATTGTAAATTAAGGTATTATATTCCTAATGTAACAGAGATAATGATAAAGCTCTTGGTTACTTCTGTGATTCCCTTCAACAGCTGAAAGGAACAAAAGTTTTCCATTTCTTTGACTGTTTCTTTTCTCTCTCATGTTTCGGTTAAATTATACCTTTCTATTTGATTTCTTCTTCTTTTTTGTCTTTGTGCAGAGATATGCATTCAGCAGCATTTGTAGAACAGTCCCTAAGTAAATTGCATCTAAGAGTAGCCAAGGCTGCAACTGGAAGCACAAGACTAGGGACTGGAACTGCAGCCCAGCTTTTTTTGCATCTGAAATATGAACAGTTTAATTATGCATCTGACATATTAATTTGTACCATCCACAATAGATACATGGAGGATATTTACACTGCACAAAGAAAAGGCAAGAAGTGGAGAGCATTCATAGCTGCTATTCAAAAGAATAACTTTTCATTGGTGGGAGAAACTGACACAGCAGAAGGAACCGTCTTTATTGTAACCGCCTTGAGGGGGTGACTTTTCTTCCATAGCATGTGACACAATTTTCATTTTAGAGTTCTCAGGGGTCAAAGAAATAGAAGATCTTGTAAGATAAAGAACTGTTTTTCCCGTTTTTCTCCCCCATCCACAAGTGACTGGATTTGTACCAGATGGTGGACTAAAATGAAGTGTGCTGCCCAAATTTGGCTCAGTTCCATTAATCATGTTGAGTTAATAATCATATCTTACAAATATAGCTGCTAGCTATACAAACTATAGGCTATTAAACAGACTTATGCATTTAAAAAAATCTACAGATGAGTGTAATTTGATAAATCCTCATAAATTAGTTAACCTCTAAAGAATTTAATTCGTTCAGTTCATTGAGACAAAGGCCAGGAGTTCAGGGGGCAGCATCTCCAATGAGATGAAGTAGAAGTTCAGAAGTGAGGCAGGGAAAAGGGCTGGTGTTTCAAGAAGTTATTCAATTTATACAATACAGACAGAAGAAAAAATAGATTCATGCCATGATACAAAAGTCAGATTTACTGAGGCTTCCTGGCCCAGCAAAGATATAACATTCACACACCCATAGATACATGTACTGAGGCACCGCTTTCGCACATTTCCTCCTTGTCCTCATGGAAGGCAGATGGTAACAGTGGGAAGTACTAAGCTGCTAACCCAAAGCAGAAGACAGGGTCAGGGTGAGAAGACACCCCAGCTTCTAGAAGAAGGCATTGACATCGCCAATCTTTGCCACATGGACTGAATCATTCCACTAACAAATCATATTGGTGGGGAGAGGGGTGTTTGTCATATTAAACAGCCCAGGGATGACCTTTCCAAACTTTCTTTGTCTAGGTTGTTTGAACATTATTTTTATTCCTTGTTGCTACCAGAACTGCTATTCAAGGCACCTCACTTCTGCCTGTGCATAAGCTCCAGTCTTACTTAGAAAGGAATTCTTCCTTGCAATCACATTTTTACCTGTTGGTTTGACCACAGTATTTTAGTGGCACAAACTTTGAAACAGGTTGGGGATATAATTTGTAGAATGACAGTCACATATGATGGTCATTTAATTCAATGAAATGGAAATTTGAGAATTTTATATCCATAGCTCAAAGTAGGATAGCAACTCCTTCCTCATCCAATTTCCTCTGCTGCAATAACTCTGTGAGGTAGGCTGGACTGGGGAAACAGATCAATCTGAAGTCACCCAATGACCTTCCACACCTAACAGTAAATTTGATTCTGAGGGGAATTCCATGCTGTAGCCTAAACTATTTGTCTATTTGTATGCTGCCCCTATTTGTTTCTTAAACCAAGCTGTAAAGATTTGTAATGGGGCCCAGCTCATATCTGTCTGGACAGTTTAAAGATGTGAATAGAAAAATGAAGGGAACCAAAGTTTCACTGCACTATGGGTAGGGGTTGAATGGAGCATGAGCCTCCATTAGCCTAGGGTTAAAAATAATGCATTGACTTAACAGGCCATGGTTGGATCAACCACATGACTATTATAAAAAAGAGGCAAGCAATTGTCAATAGCAGAGAACAGCTTCCTTAAAACAGCCCAGGATGGAGCAGAGGAGACATGTTGGGCATTGCAAGTAGTCAGAGCTGGGGCTACCACTAGAACAGAACCAAATGATGGAGACCAACTATTCTGAGGGACTTAAGGCAGCTTAAGTCAGAAAACTGTAGTTTTTGAGTTGAAGCGGGAAAACATGGATGTGGGGTTCATATACAATAAGCTGGGAGTTGGATATCAGTGTAATATATTCCTGAACTAAAGCAGTAGTCAGTATCTGACATGCTGATGATGGCAGAAAGTGCAGATTTAACTCTAATCCTACATCTTTCTATTTATAAACCTTTCCTTCTCCTTAAACCTAACTTTTGATCAATATACACACTGGATTGTCAATAAACTGTTTGGTTTTCTGCGGCTTAACAACCTGAACTTTAAGGGGCCAAAGTTGATAAGGCAGGTCACAGGAAACCTGGAAACAAAGAAGATGGTTCAGGTGTCAATATGAGAAATAGGCAGCATCCCGTTCATCACAGCAAAAACATGAGAGAAAGAAACTCAGGATATAAAATTTCAACATATGTGGGTTTATAAATCCCTGAATTCTAGGTATTGTTTAGTACATAGTATGTAATCCCTGAACATGCTAGATGAGCTTGAAATTGAAATATCTATGTTCATCATCATATTTGTTTATTTACGCTTCTCTTTTGGGATTGCTTATGTGAGATCAGAGTTTCAGGATGAGACCTGTTTACCATTGTCAGTAAACAAGGATAAGGTAGCATCCTGACCAGCTGGTGAGTGATAAACATGAAACTATGGTGGACCTTTTGGTGAAAATTTGCAGACCATCAATGGTCAGTGGAGCACAGTTTGAGAATCAGTGACTTAAAAGGGCACTTTATTGTGCATTGGTATTGATGCAGTGTTATTTTTCAAATTCTTGTACCTTTATTCCTATTCTCTGCTCAACTCCTGATTTCATAAGAGTATTTTTTTAAAAAATTAAATATATTTTATATTTATTAATAAAATTTGTATAGCCACCCATCTCACCAAAAGTGACTCTGGGTGGTGTAGAGCTATTAGTTATAAAAACAAGAGATATAAAAATATTTTTAAAATCCACTAAGAAATAAATACTATAAAAGATATACAAATATCTCAATAATAGGCCACTGGAAAATATGGGAAATGTATATTTATAATTCAGAATGGTGATGTGGCCTAGTGGTGAAGACGCTCGCCTCCCACTTGGAAGGTTGAGAGTTCGATCCAAGATAGTGGCAGATGTTTCTCTCTCAGGGCGCAAAGAGAAAATATCTGCTACGAATTCCTCATAAGTGTCAGGAAGGGTGTCCAGCCAGTAAATGCTCAGCTCCACTCCAACCCCACCATGAATCAAGGGATTACAGGTTCATAAAAAGAAAAAAAATATAACCTAATTCCACAATGAAATTATGTTTTCAGTGATTGAAAACCAGGGAGGTAATAATGGTAGTGCTACTCTCATTGCTTAAATTGGACTAAAAGAGAGAAAAATCTAGCCTTTTGTTTCATAAACATGAGAATTTGGCTGCAACTCTAGAAGAGGCTTGAATGCATTAAAGAGCTCTGCTAAAATTTGGAAGGACATTTTTAGAGGTGACAAGCAAAAGGATAAAGTTTGCTTATGGATACAAAACACATATGTTAAAGTTCTGAAAAATGTTTGCTTTGAAACACAAATGAGCAGCAAATTACCTCTGGGACTTTTTTTGAAGGAGGTAAAGAACATGTTTTTAAAAAATTAGGGAAGATTTATAAGATTGGCTTGTTTTATCAGGGTTAAAAGTAGAAGATAGTTAAATCTTTGGCAAAGATTGATTGAGTATTAGGGACTATGTTTTTCTTATCTAAGAGATGAGCAATGCACAGAAGAGAGATTATGAAGAAAATAGTTATATCTAATTGCCCTTAATGAATTTTTGCTGACAAAGATTGATTGACTTGGCATTTTCATTTTGTTTTTTTGCCTAAGAGATGAACTATGGGAAGTTATATTCTGTTGTACCTCAAAACAGTTTACTTTACAGGGTTAAGCGTTGACATGAATGAGCAATCACATTTGTAGAGGTGAGGAAAATGGAGTTCATTTTTTTATTAGCCCATAATAATCAAGGATATTAAAATAAATTACACGGCGTTCAAGTTAATTTTGTAAGGAAGTATAACTACAGCAGAGAATGAGAAGGAAGATAGATAACCCTTTCTATCTGCTGTAGTTGGACTTTCCTCTAACTACATGACATGAAGCCTCCCTGAGAGATGAGGAGGAGAGCCAAAAACCATCTCAGTAGCGTATAAAGCCAACAATCATCTTATTGAAGATTTAAAACTATTACAGTAAGTCACTGTAAGATAAACAATGCAAAGCAAAAATCACAGGGTATCTACAGATGAATTCCACCCCCTCTATGCAGACACTGGAAACAATAGAATAGATTTTAACCGACAAGGAAGAATTTCAGGGTTTTGTCACATCCTGGGAAGACACTTAATTTCTTAACTTTAAAGTACAGTACAGGAATGTGGTAGGTTATTGATAGTCATCTTGATAGTTCAGTCCCTATTCTACTTTATAGGGAGGAGATAGTGCATTGCTGACATTCTTGAGAAACGTCTTTCAAAGAACTATTGCAAAGGGAGAAAAGTTACAATGCCATTTGTAGCTACACATCTGAGGAGAGTTAGAAATACCATATAAATCACAATCACATGTTTTTATTGATTGGTTACATTTCCAGGGCATATTTTACATGGTTGTTTAACCTATTTTCTTTGAATAGATTCTGCTTCAGTTGAACTTCCCTCCTCAACTCCAGCAGAGCTGTTCGTGACTGTTCTTTTTTTAAGGTGTATGTCTATGTCATTGTGTGTCTGTGCCTCTTTGTATATCTGTGTTTCTATGTGTCTCTTTGTGTGTGAGAGAGAGAGGGGGGGAGGGAGGGAGAGAGAGAGAGAGAGAGATCAAATGAGCAGGGGATCATGGTCCGAGATGAAGAATTTGTTTTCGACAGGAAGAAGTGCGAATCAGGTATTACACATCAGTCATGCAAGAACAGAAAGGCATCCAAAAAGAGAAGCCACCTTCTGGTTGGTGATTCAATTATAAGGGATGTAAATTTAGGAAAGGACACAGTGGTTTCAAAAGAGGTCAGGTGTTTTCCAGGTGCTACTGCCAGTAGGGACAAGAAGCGTACTTCCAAAATAATCAAGAATGCCAGCAAGGACTGTGATGTGGAGGCTATTGTACATCTTGGCACTAACGATCTGTCCCAAAAAGATGTACTCTCTGTGCAGAATGATTTCCAGAGCTTGGGGCAGCAACTTAGCACAATAGGCTGTAGGCTTACTTTTTCAGAGGTTTTACCAGTGTATAAGGAGCAAAATGGAAAAGGCCAGCGTATAGCAGAATTCAATATGTGGCTAAAGGAGTGGTATAAAGGGGAAGGCTTTGGTTATATTAGTCACAATGTCTGTATGAAAAATGTCCAATGAAAAAATGTACAAAAGAGATGGTTTGCATCCATCGAAGAAAGGGATTGAGTTAGTCGGTAATAAATTCACAGATTTTCTGGAGGAATATTTAAACTAAACAGCGGGGACAGTGAGTTAATTGATACAGAACATCCCTGTCCCCGGCAATCTAAAAAGTATAGGGCTATCAGTGCATGTAACATAGATGTGTGTGTGGACAAGAATATCAACCTTGCTGTCAAGCAAAATCAAGCTTTTAATAGCGAGTGCCACACAAAGTGCACTAACCAAATAGATGGTAAGAAAATAGGGGAACTCAGGCACCACACAGGTTATGTAGAAAGTAAACACAGGGTCAGTCATAAAGGACTCAAATATCTATACACCAATGCACAGAGTATGAACAGCAAACAGGGTGAACTAGAAATTCAGGTTAATGAGGGCAGATACGATATTGTTGCCATTATGGAAACATGGTGGAATGAAACCCATAAATGGAACACACAGCTAGAGGGATTTAAATTATTTAAAAGAAACAGACCAAATAAAAGAGGAGATGGAGTTGCTCTCTATATAAGAAATAACTACATCTCTACAGAAATAGAGCACAACAATGATGAAAACTGTCTTGAATGCACTTGGGTCAATATAAAAGGAGGGGAAATGACATTGCCATAGGTGTATACCAGACATGTCAAACACAAGGCCCGGGGGCCGGATGCAGCCCACGAAGTGGTTTCATATGGCCCGCGAAGCCATCCTGGAAACAGTGAGGGAACGGCCCCCGCTGCCTTGGCCCTGGCCCAGGCCAGCCGGGAGCCAATGTACAATTTTGTGGTGCCCATCTATGCTGAAACGTATTCAGTCTTAGCTCCACAAGGCCGTCTGGAAACAGCTAGGAACCAGCCCCTGTCGTGTTGGCTCCGCCCCCTGGGTGCATGCTGGGGAGGTGCCACCCTTTGTGAGGAATGAAGAAATGTACCATCGCTTGGAAATGACCAGCAAATGGCCCTCACCTACTTCACATATCTGGCTTGATGGGCTCTGGGGGAGGGGTTTTGGCAGGCAGCGGGGCGCTCTCCTCACAGTGCCAAGAGGCTGAGCTGGGCGGCGCAAATCCAAAAAGAAGCGTGATGCCGCCCAGCCCCCAGCCTGCCCAGTTTCGGCAGGCAGCTGGGCGCTCAACTCACAGCGCCAAGAGCTGAGCTGGGTGGTGCGAATCTGATGAGAAGTGCAATGCTGCCCAGCCCCCAGCCTGCCCAGTTTCAGCAGGGAGCAAAGTGCAAATCTGGCAAGCTTCGCACCTCCCAGCTCAGCCTCTCGTTGCTGTGAGGAAAGCGCCCCACTGCCTGCCGAAACCAAGAAGGCTGGGGGCTGGGCGGCCTTACACTTGTTTTCAGATTTGTGCCACTCAGCTCAGCCTCTCGGCACTGGGAGGAGAGTGCCCCACTGCCTGCTGAGACCAGGCAGGCTGGGGGCTAGGTGGCATCGCGCTTCTTTTCAGATTTGCACTGCCTGGCTCAGCCTCTCAGCACTGTGAGGAGAGCACCTCGCTGCCTGCCAAAACCGGGCAGGCTGGGGGCTGGGCGGCCTTGCGCTTGTTTTCAGATTCGCACCACCCAGCTCAGTCTCTCGGCGCTGGGAGGAGAGCGCCCCACTGCCTGCTGAGACCAGGTAGGCTGGGGGCTGGGTGGCGTCACACTTCTTTTCAGATTCATGCCGCCTGGCTCAGCCTCTCGGCACTGTGAGGAGAGCACCTCGCTGCCCGCCGAAACCTGGCAGGCTGGGGGCTGGGCGCCATTGTGCAGATAACGTTGACTCTCATGCTGCTCATGGCATCTCCTCCCCCAGAGCCCACCAAGCCAGATATGTGAAGTAGGTGAGGGCCATGTGCTGGCCACTTCCAGGTGATGGTTCATTCCTCACGAAGGGTGACACCTCCCCAACTGCGTTTCTTACCTGTTTTTCTCCCTCCCTCATCTCAAATATTTTCTCACCACTGTACTTAGGAAGGAAGGAAGGAAAGAAGGAGAGGGGGGGTCTGAAGGAAATCCTGCCTTAGTCCTGCCCTGCTGCCCTTTCACCATCCCCTTGCCCTCTCCTCCTGGCCTATCCTGGGGTCTCCATCCTATTGCTAAGGAAGTTTTGGATTCAAAGCTGGGTCTCCTCCCATGGAGAGGGAATGGGCCTCCCTCTGACTTTGCCCTCGTACCCATCATGAGCAATCTAGCTAAGGAGAGCAAGAACAGCAGCAGCAGCCTTGAGGAGGAGGTAAGTACAGCTGTGCGCCCCCTTGGGGAAGTGGGGCTGGGCTTGGTGCCGCAGGTGCTCGAGGGCCAGGCTGGGCGTTTGACCTCTGCTGCCCAGGGCTCCGGGCAGCTCACAACACCATCCAGCCCCCCCGCTGCATGGCCTGAGAGGAACAGTGAGGCTCCTCCAGTGGACCATGCCTTGGCACTTGCCCTGGTCCCACCCCCTTCTGCCAGAGACCCTCAGATCTGTCCCACTCCTGCCCAGGCCCCCACAGGCACCCTTGACATGAACGATGTAGAGCTGGCCACGCCCACCCAGTAGGCCACACCCACTCCATCCACACCCATCCAGTAGGCCGCACCCATCCTGGCCACACTCATCCGGCCCCCCGAGGGAACCGCAATGCTGATGCGGCCCTCAATGAATTTGAGTTTGACACCCTTGGTGTATACTATAGGCCACCCAACCAAACAGAGGAAATAGATGAACTTTTTGCTAATCAGCTAATTAAGGTATGTAGGAAGCACATCACAATAATAATGGGGGATTTTAATTACCCTGACATCAACTGGGAGACAAACTCTGCATCAAGTGGAAGATCAAACAGATTCCTGACAAACCTAGCAGACAACTTTGTCTCCCAAAAAGTAGAGAAGGAAACTAGAGGATTAGCCATATTGGATCTAATTCTCACTAACAGAGATGAAATGATAGAAGGTGTTGAAGCCACAGGAACCTTGGGAGGAAGTGATCGTGCAATATTGGAATTCAACATTATGGAAGCACAAGCAATAGAACACAGTCAAACTAGAATCTTGGACTTTAAGAGAGCTAATTTCAATAAACTTAGACAGGGCTTGGGAAGGATTCCATGGATGAGAATCCTCAAGGGCAAAACAACTTAAGAAGCTTGGGAAATTTTGAAAAGTGAGATAATAAAAGCCCAGTCTAGCACAATACCAACAAAGAAGAAAAATAACAGCTCTCAAAAGAAACCAGCATGGCTGCATAAAGAACTCTCTGATAAATTGAAAGATAAAAAGGACAAGTATAAAAAGTGGAAAGAGGGGCATATAACTAATGCAGAATATCAGGAAATAGCCCGAGCCTGCAAAGATGAAGTGAGGAAATCTAAGGCTCAAAATGAACTAAGGCTTGTGACCAAAGTCAAAAATAACAAAAAAAGCTTCTTTCGACATGTAAAAAATAAGAAAAAAGTGAAGGAAATGATTGGTCCATTAGTGGGGGAAAGTGGCAAGAAGGTGACAAACAACAGGGAGAAAGCAGAACTATTTAACTCTGTAATGTATTGGGTTAATTCAGTAATAGTTGTTATGATCTGTTGTTGTGAACGTTTGAAAAGAGTCTCCAACTGTCTTGGAGCAGACTGCTAGCCTGCAATTTAAGTGGGAAATTGTTCTTTAAAATGATTGGTCGCCGCCTAGATGTCAAGTGGTTCTCAGAGCCACTTCTGTGTTTCAAGCAATAAAAGAGCAGTTATCTTACATCGGTCTCGTTAATGCCTCAACGAACGCAATACACTATAGTGGCGACGAGGATGGGATGCTGCTAAGGAGAGAGTGAGCTGAAGCACTTAGCCAGAAGTCACTAGGGTGTGAGACCAGGCACCAGAGCCCTGGTAGGGACCACGTCCCCACCCTGCCTGCCAGTAAAGCCACACTGGAGGCACAATCTTCCTGAGGGATCTGTCCCCAGGATTCACCTAGCAGCTCCTAGCAGCAGAAGGCTTTGACCAAGACCTCGTGAGCATCAGCTATGGCCAAGGTGGGCAAGCTGAACGAATTTGATGTTTCTCACCCTGAACAATGGAGCTCCTACGTCTCCAGGGTGGAGAACTATCTGTGGGCCAACCAGGTGAGAGATGATGGGCTGAAGGCAGCAACCCTGCCCTGCGTGTGCAGACAGGCGACCTTTGACATCGCAGAGAACCTGATTGCCCCAGCCAGCTTAGAATCAGTCACATACGCTGATCTGAAGAGGAAGTTAAAGGAACATTTTGAACCCAGGCTGTCAGTTATTGCTTGGCGGCATGCATTTGAGCAAAGAGAGCAACAGGCAGGCGAGTCAGCAGCTGAATTCATGGCTGCACTAAGACAAGCATCGAGACTCTGCATGTTTCCTGACTTAGAGGAGAAGACTCTAAGGCCTGAGGAACTGAGATCTGCAGCAGAGGCTTTTCGGAAAAGAAACGCTGACGTTCCAGGATGCGTTAAAAGAAGTCATGGCAGACGAGGCCGCAGGTGGAGCAATGAAGGCTTTACGACCCCAGAAGACTCCCCTCAGCCAGACAGCTGTGCACCACAAAACTACAGAAATACTGGAAGACCCAGATGAGGATGATGAGATCGACCGGTTACAGAAGCAACCCATCAGATAGCAATGTCCCATTGACAAGGCAGTTCTATTCCCTAGCTGTGCCAGTTGTGGCGAACAGCACAAGAGGTCTGAGTGCAGATTCTGCACTGCAGTGTGTCATGCTTGTGGCAAGCAAGGGCACATTGCCAGAGTCTGTAAAGGTCGCCAGAGAGAAGTTCTGCCCGAAGACACCCCACAGAGAGGTAAATGGGCCCTGGGACAGAATAGGGTCGGTTAGTGCTCCGGAAGGAGAAACATATTAAGGACAGGAGCCCAACGCCCTCTCAAAGAGAAGCTGAGACTTAAAGTCAGGCTACAAGGGGTCCCTTGTTCTATGGAACTAGACACCGGGTCAGCCCTGTCCATGATCTCTCACAAAACGTTTAGCTACATCTGCAGACAAGGCAGGAAACGAGTCCAACTCAAACCGTCAAGCCTTGTTCTGATGGACTTTCAAAATTGTTGCATAGTGGTGAAAGGCGAAGCCACAGTAAAAGTCAGCTTCAAAGAGTTCGAGGGTCCCCTCAACATCGTGGTCGTTGAAGGACAGTGCACCAGTTTGATTGGGCTGGACTGGTTTGATGCCCTGGGCATCAGAGTAACCGGCATCAACCACACACAAACAGCTGACCTAGTGGCTGTGTGCCAGGAATTTGCTGACGAGTTCAGCCCGAATTTAAGTCAATACAAGGGAGCACCAATCTCCCTT
This sequence comes from Azemiops feae, assembly GCA_023970755.1. Lineage (NCBI taxonomy): Eukaryota > Metazoa > Chordata > Lepidosauria > Squamata > Viperidae > Azemiops > Azemiops feae. The sequence goes on along the minus strand of JALGBA010000984.1, from coordinate 57,439 downwards.
AGCCTCGATCCAACAGTAACTCCTATCAGGATCAAGCCTCGCAGAGTGCCTTTCGCACTTAAGCCTAAAATAGATGCAGAGCTAGACAAGTTACTACAGCAGGGAGTGCTTCAACCTGTAGATAGCAGTGTGTGGGAAACCCCCATAGTAACCCCAGTGAAGCCCAATGGGGACATTCATATTTGTGCTGATTACAAATGCACAATTAACAAAGCTTTGCAGCAACATGCTTACCCAGTTCCAGTGGTAAGCCACATCTTGGCATCACTGCAGGGAGGTCGTGTATTTGCTAAACTGGACCTCGCACAGGCATATCAGCAACTGCCTATGGATGATGCCACAGCAGAGACTCAGACAATAGTCACACATAGAGGGGCATTCAGGGTTCGTCGCCTGCAGTTTGGGGTTAGTGTTGCCCCAAGATTGTTCCAGATGGAACGTACACTTAAGAATATTCCAGGTGTGGCTTCCGGATCCGGTGGCAGCGCCCGCGGACGTGCAGAGAACTCGTTCTCTTGGCCGTCCGGTTTCCCCCCGCCGGTAGACCCTGGACAGGGTCGAAAGTCGCCCTGTAGGGGCGACCACCGTAGAGGAGGGCACTCGTTGATCACGGAGGGAGCGGCGGCTCCCTCTGCGGTCCGAGAAAATCACCTTTGGGCCGACGGGGAAAAGATCGGCCAGTAACATGGCCGATCACTCAGCTGCTCCAGCCGAAAGTCACAGCAACATCTAAGCAAAAAGAACCACCGTGGAAGATCCGGGTGAGAACTTTCCTTCCCTCTTGTTACTTTACCTATTTCCCTGCTAACAGCCTTAAGAATTATTTCCCTACTTTGAGAAAGCAGCGTTTGATCACCGGGGAAACGGGGCTTGGAAAAATATTTATTTTTTTTATTATTTCACTTTGCTTATATAAGCAGTTGTAATTCGGGCATCCCGGGGGGAAAAAAAAAACTCCTTACTGTGACTCTCTTTCGGCTTGTTTATTTCCAGTTTAGGTGAAAATCCTAAGGGAGGGGGTGAAATGTTTTTTTTCCTCCTCCCCTCCTGAATAGTATTGCCTAAAAAACTTTCTCCCCTCTGGGCGGATTTACGTAGACTGTTTTGGATACAATGTAATCTGGGACTTGGCAGGAAGCCCAGTTACTGATACATTGTAACTCTCTCTAGTTGAACTCCCACTTTCTGATTCTGGCGTGATGCCCAGACTGGATTACAACATAACAACTGACTGCTACCTGGGATTTTTGTTGTTTTCTTTATTTCTGTGCTGGACTTGACTATTGGCGTTTTGCTATCTTTGATTGGAAATATATCTCTGTTTGGACTCTATATTTTATAATGCTGCAATTTATTCTTTAAGCTGAACTTTCAAAAAAAAAGAGGATGGAATCCTACTCACAGATTAATTATGGACTTATATTAGAAAATTTTTTGGAAATGAGAATGGAATATAAAGAACATATCAGAATGCTTAGCAAAAAGGAGGACTTAGAATTAAAAATTGAAACTCAACCTTTGATTGACTATGATATACAATCAGATTTACAACTTAATGAGATGGATGAAATACATTTACAATCTATTGAATCTATTAAATCTATTGAAGAGGAAGAGGACACATCCCACATGATGGACATCTTTGATGATCAAAGGCAGAACTCAACTAAAACATTTACAACTTTAAAAGCAACAGGATTGGACTTCCAAATACGAGGCACCAAAAATGTTGACAACATGACAGTACAGACAACACTAGATAAAAGAGAAAAAGAACATGATTGGACTCAATGGTGGGAAAAGGCCTTTAGCCAGTCACTAAGATGGGAAGACTTAGAGGCCCTGCTGTGGAAACCTACTTGGCATAAAAAGAAAGCTAGAATTAGATTTAAAAATGAGAGTTAAAATCTTATTTGATGGGTAAAAAGGGCTTTTGGACATTGAATGAGCTAATACTTTTGAGATTTTTAAGGTTACTTTGGTTTGAGTCAACATTAGAGCTAAATATGGATTTGATTATGGTTTGGAATGACAATAGGAAAAACTGGAAAATCTAAAATTAAAGGAATCAGATCGAGATTGAGACTGGTGAAGTATTATTGATACTTTTACTTACAAGAATTGAATGGTAATTAGTGAGGTATTAAATGGACTAAATTGAAACAATTGAGGAATTTATAAAAATATTGGATAGAATATATGAAATAGAATATAGTTGAGAAATATTAAGATATAATAGTTATATTATTAGTTTATGATAGAAATAATTATTGTCCTATTATTATTATTATTATAACATTATTACATTATTTTGTCTTATGTAATGGTTTTAGAATATATATAAAATAGAATAAGAGATATAATTTGATTGAGAAATATAAATTGAAATTGGAATAATAGAGATATTTCAGGAATGCTCGAATTGTATACTATATGTTTATGCAAGACTAAATTGAAATAGATTATTTGAAAGTTGGTTAAGCCTGAAAATGGGTGAAAATATCTTTGATAAATTTTTGTTTTTTGTTTTTGTGTGTTCCTTTTTTCTTTCTTCTTTTCTTTTTTTTCTTCTTCTTTTTTTATTGATAAAATAGGGAACTTTTAAAGAAGCAGTTTAAATTGTATATGTATGACTGTATTTTTTGTTGTGTTCTATGGAGTGCCCTATCTCCATGATGTGTTATAAGCACTTGGCTGTAAAACAAACAAAAACTAATAAAACTTGTTATGTAAAAAAAAAAAAAAAAGAATATTCCAGGTGTGTGCCCTTACTTTGATGACGTTCTGATTGCTGGAGAATCTGCAGCGATCTTAGCAGAACATTTCAGAGCAGTTCTTCAACGGTTCTGCGAAGCAGGGTTGAAGTTAAAAAGAGACAAATGCCAAATTGGTGTGAACTCTACTGAGTTCCTGGGATTCCAGATAGATGCTGCCAGAATCCACCCCTCTGACTCAAAGCTTAAAGCTATATAACAGGCTTCCAGACCTAAGTCAAAAGGGGAGCTGCAGGCATTTTTAGGGCTTCTTAATTTTTACCATTCATTCCTGCCACACAAGGCAGCATTGGCAGAGCCGTTTCATCGGCTTCTGGATAAAAAGGCACCATGGGAGTGGACAAACACCCACGAAAAAGATTTTAAGGCAGTCAAATCACTACTGTCATCAAGCTCTGTACTAGCTCACTTCAATGAAAAATTGCCTGTCAGTTTAGCATGTGATGCTTCACCGTATGGCATAGGAGCAGTCCTAAGCCATCTAATGGCAGATGGGTGCCAAGCACCCATCGTTTACTATTCCAGAACGTTATCCCCTGCAGAAAGGAATTACACGCAGATAGATAAGGAGGCTTTAGCCATTGTAGCTGGAATTAAAAAAATCCACGACTTCCTATATGGGTGCTCTTTCACAGTTTTCACGGATCATAAACCTCTCTTAGGTCTCTTCACTGCAGACAAGCAGACCCCGCAGATCCTTTCTCCTAGGATGCTGCGATGGTCAATATTCATGGCAGCCTATTCTTACAGAAAATGGGCCATGTTGATGCACTCAGTCGACTGCCTTTGCTTCACACAGACCCCGACCCAGCACCTGCAGCTCGCATCCTGGCAATCCAGGATCTCCCTGAGACCCCCCCCTTCATGCAGGAGATGTGGCTGCTGAAACTGCCACTGACAGAACACTCAGTCGTGTTCTGAACTGGGTGTTAAGGAGGTGGCCTGATAGCAGACCAGGTCCAGAATTTCATAGCTTCACTAGCAGAAAATATGAGCTGTTAGCTCATAAAGGCTGCATGCTATGGGGAAGCAGGATGATAGTCCCACCCACATTAAGAGCCAGAGTTTTAGAATCTCTGCATGAGGGTCATCCAGGCATAGTTAGGATGAAGGCACTTGCTAGGAGTTACTTGTGGTAGCCTGGCCTGGATAAGGACATAGGGGCTAAAGTAAGCAGCTGCCAGGTCTGTCAGGAGACCCGACCTGAAATGCCTCAAGCACCAGTGCACCGCTGGGAGACCACGCAAACTCCTTGGTCTTGCATGCACATAGACTTTGCAGGACCCTTTCAAGGACAGGTGTTCCTCATTGTTGTGGACAGCTACTCTAAATGGCTAGAGGTAGCATCTGTCCCATCTATGACTACTGCCAGGACCATCCAGGAACTGTGCAGAATCTTTGCCACGCACGGCCTGCCAGATGTGATTGTGTCCGATAATGGGGCACAATTCACAGCAGCTGAGTTCCAGTCCTTTCTGAGGACCAACATGATCCAACACGCTACTTCAGCCTCCTTTCATCCCGCTTCAAATGGTCAAGCAGAACGAATGGTCAGAATGACCAAAGAAGCACTGAAGAGATTAACGACAGGTGACTGGCATCATTGCTTAGTGGATTTTCTACTCTGCCAACATACTACTCCTTGCACCACTACGGGTCGCAGTCCAGCGGAACTAAGATGGGGATGTCGGCTGACCACCAAACTGGACTGTCTCCACACTGACAGGGCTGCTGCAGACACATCACAACCCAAGCCTCCAAGAAGTTTGCAACTTGGTGAGAACGTATGGGCGAGAAACTACAGGCTGGGGGCACCTTGGGTGGCAGCTGTGGTTTCAAAGTTGTCAGGGCCACTGTCTTATGAAGTGGCCCTGGACGATCGTTGTGTGGTTCGATGCCACATAGACCAATTGTGGTGGCGTCAGGCTAGCCAGAGCCTGGCCGCTGACAGAGAAGAGATTAGTGGGTTGCCTGGTGATCGGGCCATGCCGGAGCCACCCAAAACTTGTGAGACTATGCCTGCAGAACTGGGGTCGCCAACAAACCCTGTCCCGAGTCCATCAGGCAGTATCACGAACGAAGACAGCGGCATTGGTCTACCCGGCAATGATGGACATGACGGCATCGGTCTACCCAGCCAAAATGAGCAACAAGATACCGGTCTACCCGAAGTGATCGGGCCAAGGGACCCTGGTCTACCCAGCCCAACAAGGAGGCTTGGAGATCGGGGATCTCAAACAACAGTGCAGTGCTCCAAATGGACACGAAACCCGCCTGCATATTTGAGTGATTATGTTCATAAGTTGCAATGTGTTGACTTATTTAGGGGGAAGGGGTGTAATGTATTGGGTTAATTCAGTAATAGTTGTTATGATCTGTTGTTGTGAACGTTTGAAAAGAGTCTCCAACTGTCTTGGAGCAGACTGCTAGCCTGCAATTTAAGCGGGAAATTGTTCATTAAAATGATTGGTTGCCGCCTAGTGGCAGCACGGTATAAATAGATGTCAAGTGGTTCTCAGAGCCACTTCTGTGTTTCAAGCAATAAAAGAGCAGTTATCTTACATTGGTCTCGTTAATGCCTCAACGAACGCAGTACACAATAAACTTGTTTTTTGCAAGTGTCTTTACACAAAGGGAAAAAACAGGCCAACCTATCAAAAATAGTGCCATAAAAAACAGAATAGAAACACATAGGCAAGAAAATGGTAAGTGAGCACCTGTCCAGTCTAGACGAGTTCAAATCACCAGGACCAGATGGATTACACCCCAAGGTTCTCAAGGAACTGGCAGACATGATCTCAGAACCACTGAACTATATTTTTCAAAGATCCTGGAGCACTGGGGAACTACCAGAGGACTGGAAAAGAGATAATGTAGTTCCCATCTTCAAAAAAGGAAAAAAAATAGATCCAGGAAATTACAGACCTATCAGCCTGACCTCAATACCTGGGAAGATTCTGGAAAAGATAATCAAACAACGAATCAGCGAACACCTAGAGGCAAACAAAGTCATTACTAAAAGCCAACATGGGTTTGTCAAAAACAGATCACGCCAGACAAATCTTATTGCATTCTTTGACCAAGTGACAAAATTATCAGATGAATGCCGTGGATATAATTTACTTGGACTTCAGTAAGGCATTTGATAAAGTAGATCACAACCTACTACTTGATAAGATATAAAAATGTAGGTTAGACAGCATCACCACCAGATGGATTTGTAGCTGGCTGACCGGCTGTACTCAGTGTGTGGTCCTCAATGGAACCGCATCTACATGGAGGGAAGTGTGTAGTGGGGTGCCCCAGGGCTCTGTTCTGGGCCCAGTGCTCTTCAACATCTTCATCAACGATTTGGACAAGGGGATAGATGGGGAACTCATCAAATTTGCAGATGACACCAAGCTGGCAGGAATAGCCAACACTCCAGAAGACAGGTTTAAGATACAGGAGGATCTGGACAGACTTGAACACCGGGCGCTATCTAACAAAATGAAATTGTGGTGAAAAAAGTAAGGTTCTACATTTAGGCAAGAAAAACCTTGCTCAATAGTAGTAATTGTGAGAGGGATCTCGGAGTCCTAGTGGACAATCACTTAAATATGAGCCAGCAGTGTGCTGCAGCTGCCAAAAAAGCCAACACAGTGCTAGGCTGCATTAACAGAGGGATAGAATCAAGATCACGTGAAGTATTAATATCACTTTACAATGCCTTGGTAAGGCCACACTTGGAATACTGCATCCAGTTTTGGTCCCCATGATGTAAAAAAGATGTTGAGAATCTAGAAAATGTACAGAGAAGAGCAACAAAGATGATTAGGGGACTGGAGGCTAAAACATATAAGGAACGGTTGGTGGAATTGGGTATGTCTAGTTTAATGAAGAGAAGGACTAGGGGTGACACGATAGCAGTGTTCCAATATCTCAGGGGCTGCCACAAAGAAGAGGGAGTCAGGCTATTTTCCAAAGCACCTGAAGGCAGGACAAGAAGCAATGGATGGAAACTAATCAAGGAGAGAAGCAACCTAGAACTAAGGAGAAACTTCCTGACAGTTAGAACAATTAACCAGTGGAACAACCTGCCTCCAGAAGCGGTGAATGCTCCAACACTGGAAGTTTTTAAGAAGAGACTGGACAGTCATTTGTCCGAAACGGTATAGGGTTTCCTGCCTGAGCAGGGGGTTGGACTAGATGACCTCCAAAGTCCCTTCCAACTATTATTATTATTATTATTATTATTATTATTATTATTATTATTATTATTATTATTATTATTATTATTCATTAAACATGAACCTCAGTCAACTGAACATTCAAATTGGCTGGTGCTGATGGTTGACACGGGTTGCTACCAGAATCCTAGGTGTCAACCAGGTACCTTCTTAAAATATAAGATGTTCCGAGTAGCGCAGTTTTTTGTAACATTGCTGGAGTTATTTCAGGAAGCTGCAATTTCTTGATGTATTTTGCAGTTTTTGGACATAGTTTCCAGTGCCCCGATGACAATGGGTACCACTGTTACACGTTTCATCCATAATCGCGCAGTTTCGATGGCCAGGTCGCGATATTTCGTAATTTTTCCCAGTTCTTTTTCTTCGACTCTGGCATCTCCTGGTACAGCAATATCAATCAACTGTACGCTTCGATTCTCTACAACTGCGATATCCGGCGTATTGTGTTCCAAATGGCGATCTGTCTGTATTCGAATAATAATAATAATAATAATAATTATTATTATTATTATTATTGTTGTTGTTGTTGTTATTGTTGTTATTGTTGTTGTTGTTGTTGTTGTTGTTGTTGTTGTTGTTGTTGTTATTATTATTATTATTATTATTATTATTATTATTATTATTATAGAGAGAGAGATTTATGATGGTTTAAAAATTGAACTGAATAAATGGGCTGGTCTGATCATCCTTTGTTTAGAAATATAGAACTGATGGTTTGTTTCCTATCACACAAAGAAGCCACAGCACTGAAAAATATTTCTCTGCTGGTTTTCATGTGCCATTGATACTAAATATTTCTTTTTAGAGGTAGCTAGCAGTGAAATACTTTAACATTTGTCTATTACAGCACATTGTATTTAAAAGTCTTTGAAATGATCTTTATAATGCATCAGCTAGTTTTGCATCCATTTTGCTGTTTTACATAACTGGGATACTATATTCATACAATACTTCTTTCCACCTTTTGCTAATTCTACTATATCTCTGAACCCATCCAGTTTATAAGTGTCAGGCTTGCAATATACACATTATTTCAATGGCAAAGTTAGAACACTGCTTTTTGCTTTTCATCATAAAAGTTCAGAGAAAGATAAGGTAAAGCTGTGTCTGCAAGTACATCATAAAATACTGCTCACAGGAAATTAAAATTTCAGTGTGATTATCTGTGACAGATGCTATTTTCTTCTTCAAGTGATAAGAAAGAGAAAAGGTCTGAAACTCTTGTAGTCAATGCATTATTTGGAAGGAGCATTATACAAAACCAGTCTGAAAACTATTATTCAAGAGAGAGGTATGCAATGCCTACTTTTAAAAAATACTAAACTTGGTAAATTTCATAGACCACTGTCAGAAGATGACTGGAGGAAAAGTACAAAAGACCAAAAGAAAAACATATATAATTATTTTTATCCATTTTTTTATGGAAATTAACATGATAGCTGCAGAAGACTGCAATATTGAAAGGTCTTCTTAACATGAAACATAAAATATAATTTTATGTTGTTGAAATAATAATTTAAACTTATAAATGTTATAGTAAGACTATGTACAATATTTCACGCAAATATATATGTCATTGAAAAGCACTGCAAGTTTGATGTTAGCATGATGTATTTATTTATATTCCACCTTTTTATTTTTATAAATAACTGAAGGCAGCAAATATACCTAATACTCCTTTCTCTCCTATTTTCGCCACAACAACCCTCTGAGGTAGGTTGCTTTGAGAGAGAACTGGCCCAAAGTTACCTAGCTGATTTTCATGTCTAAGGCAGGACTGGAACTCATGATTCTGGTTTCTAGCCTGGTGCTTTAACCATTAGACCAAACTGGTTTTGATGTTAGCTTTCTAGGATTCCTTTAAATATTTGCATCATTTAAAATGCATTCTTACCAAATTAGAATCTGGGAATCTTTAATGATCGGACATCCCAAACAATATTTGTTGAATGCAGAAGAGAAAGTTAATATGTTTTACTCATTAGAAGACATGAAGTCTGCTGTGACTGACAATGTGCAAATTTCTTTGAAAACCAGTTAATCTAATTTAATTTTAAATAGTTTTTGAAATCTTATAGTCAGTACTAATGCTTAATGTAAAAAGAAAAAATAAAGAAAAAGAAAAAATAACAATATTAATTCTGCAGAAATAAGGAGGTTAAAGTATTGTCCTTTCTCAAGTAACGATGCATCTGAAAAGTGTGTTTGTATATATTGTGAATGAGTGTATAGATGTGTAGGAGAACTGAACATCTTCTGCTTAGTTATCAAGTCACACCCGCCATTTTTATATCATTGTTCCCCACCCATATTCCCACAAATACATCAGAAATGAATCAAATTAACATGCCGATTGCTCATTGCCATGGCATGGATAATAACATTGTTTTGGAGGGGTATAATACTGCTACTACTAATTATTATTATTATGGTTGCTTGGACACTCAGCTAAATATTTAGACTTGATTTGGCAATTTTATCTACTTTTCCAAGGATCTGGGATCTGGGATATGCAGATGATGTTGTTTGATGGTTGGTTAAAGGTTTAGGTTGATAAGGATTTGAATGGAATTATTAAGTTTCCACCAACTGTAGATTACTCATACATAATAATAACTCAAATTCCTTCATTTAAATTGTTTTGATCTGTGTTACTTGAAAAAGATTGCACATCTCCCAATAGCTTTCTAAACTGAACAGATAGTGGAAAGCTACTCCCATTTGTGGCTTGAATTATATGCCACTTGCCTTATATATAATTACAAAGACTGCTGTTTGAAAAAAATATGTGGATTTACACAAACTGAAATGCTTGCATAGTTCTCATAATCCCCAATATTAATATCAAAATATGTCCAACATGTTGTGTATCATATACATATATATCAGCAGCTTTTCAGTAGTATAAATAACAGAAGAAAGCAATGGCAGCATTTTATTCTGCTGTTATTTGTGCTGATACAATACTTAACAATTTGCTGACTTCATTCATAGCACTTACATCCTCTACTGACTTGGCAGTATATTCAGCTGCTATGGCTATTGCATAAGAATAGTCAATTAAGAGCTATAAGTACAAAAGTGTTTTTACTAGCTAAATCATCAAAAGAAGAAGAGTTACACCAATATTGAAATAATTAAGTTATATAAGTTCTCTTCTTTCACAGTTTCTAAAATACTCTCACAAAATGAACAGGAGAAAGTAATATGCAGCAGCAATATGGAGATTAAGATTAATGTACAATTCTATTTGTGATTGTACATTTGTTCAATGTATTGTTCATTGGACAACATTACCTGAACTCATTCCATTCTCCACATCTACTGTTACATGTTAATTTAACTGAAAGTGATTGTTATAAAATGGAAATCTCTCTGACACATATATGGACACAGCTCACCCCAAACTCAAAAATGCTATAGGAATGTGAATGTAAAAATATTATACAGAAATATGCAGTTCAAGAGATCATATTGGTTTGCATAGAAAACCACAGGTTCAAACACTTCTCTCTTCAAATAAAAGTGCTCAGGAAGCAAGTAATAGAAAAGGCTTTGCTAGACAATGAGCTGACAGTTCAAAAAAATTGCAATAGATACAAACCACCTTCCTTTGCTTTTCATTTCAAAATCTAATACTTATTCAAGCAAGTCCCACTGGATTTAATTCAATATTAATTAATATTCCATTTTAGCCAATTTTCCATTAAAAGAAATCCCACAATAATCAGTAGTCTCAGGACAATTCCAGATGTTGCTTCAAGTTGCTTCATATTCACTTAGAAAAAAAATGGAGTCCCTTATGAGCAGAGACATATTATGGGATATCACTTCTGGCTTCTTTGTGATGCAATGACAAGCTTTCAGGCTAATAGGAATTCCCAAGCAACATAGTCAACTGATCAACATGAGTCTTAAGCTGTACACTGTGTGAGCAGATCTGGAGCTATATCAGATAGTGCTGCCAATTAAGTTGTATAGCAGGATAGTCAACATCTTTCTTCCAGCTATTTTGTAATACAGATCTTACAAGCCATATTGTCCAAGCATGATGACAGCTAAAACTCAGAAATGTCTGAGTTACCCTAAACTATAGAATTACAGGCAGGGCACAGGAGCTACCCTCATTTCTTCCATTCAGAAGACTCCTAGGAAATCATGATGCATCCCACAAAACGTTTCCTGGAATAAAGGAGTACTGTGTTGTGGACAAGATGTATGTAGAGTGGTCAGGTGAATGTATACAAAATCTGCTTATTAATTGTGAGAATGTATAAGCTGATGCATTTCCAGAGACTCTAGAATTATTCTTTTTAAGCCAATTACAAGGACTCTGCTGGTTTGAGCTATGCTGGCTCTAAGGAGGTGAGAGGCCTCATCCATCAGACTATCAGCCTTAGGAGAAAGCAAACACTTGAGGCTGAATCAATTTTTTTTAAAAATCATCAGGAAGACTCACGTGATATGGGGCATTGTAGCCAGTTCTGGGAGAGAGCCAACCAAAGTTGGTCTACTCAGCTCTTTGACAAGCAAAAGTGCAATTCTTGTAGCTGAACCACACTTGGCATCTAGGCTACTTAACATCAGCTAGCAGAAGCTGATTTAGTAGTGGTGGTGAGGGAACAGTTCTTTAGCCTTGGATGTGTGTTCTTGTGTCCTTGCAATTCCAGTTAGCTGACAAACATCTTGACTTTTGCTCTTCTGGATTTGTGCTCCATCTGAATTAAATTTTCCACGTGTCTGGTTATAAGAGAAGGTCTCCCCTCCCTGCATTTTCCAGAACATTACATGCACTTGCGTAGCCTGTTTTCTGCTCGCCTTGGTAACTTTCTGAGGAATGTACTACTTGTCAGCAAGCTGCTTGTTTATCAGGCTATCGCACATCATTCTTGCTGTCTTTTTTGTGTTTATTTATTTTCAAACCAAGGATAAACCATTAATCAGTAAGGGAACATGGCATTCAAAGTCTGAGATCACAAAAAAGCATGACAGCAGATAAAGGCATTGAGATGAAGGCAAATATACAATTCCCAGGATAATGTTGCAGGATCCAATCTGGGTCTGTCACCAGGACCAGAGGTTTATTCTTCTGAGCCCACCCTCAGGGAACTTCTCTTTAGCAGAGTGTGTGACTTCTACAAACTTGAATATTTGGATAAGTTGCCCTTTTATGTGCTACTACACTTGCCTTACAAATGAGTTTTGTGTGTTTTGTATAGCATTAAATATTACATGATTTCATTCAACAGTTTTGAGGCTGCTGCAAGCACAATTGATTGTCTAGAACAGAAAAAAAAAAGTTCGTCCCTTGACTTCAAGACAAAATAAAAACAATAGCTTCAAAAGAAATAATGGGAAATGTTTCCTCGGCTTGATATACTCCTATTATTTAACATATTGCATCATCTTTATTAGCAATGAGTTTGAAGTTGGAGCATCACATCTTATTTAGATATGCTGTATTATCTATACATGAATAATTCAGAATGTAAGATAAATATTTATGGCTTGAAAAGGGATGATCAGATAGAAATAAAAAAGCACATACCACCTCCCATGGGTTCACCCTACTATTAGGCAGAGAGAGAGAGAGGCAGCTTTCTCAAGCTGATTTTTGCAATCAGGGAGAGGCCAAGAATGATTAATATGACTGAACTTCTTTCTCCTTTTGGGTATGAAAAGAGTTGCTTCTGGGATTTTCAGTGTCAGGTGCTAAACCAGCTGATTTGGAACATAATAAACCATGGCTTGTACACAGAGCAGTGGAGAAGTCAGGATGTCTTGATCTTAGTTAAACCCCTATACTTGTCTTGCAAGGCCATGCCTGAAGCCGGGAAAGGATACTGTTATAATTAATGCTGCAATGCTTTTTGTTGTGTAGTGGGAACAGCGAGGCATTGAAGACACGTAGTTGAAATAACAGCTCTTTATTTAGTTCTCACAGAAGCAACTCTAGCAGCTACTTGACTCATATTTATACGGACTGCCACTAGGTGGCGGCCAGTCAATTTAAAATACTCATTCCCGCCTAAAACCAAGGCTTAAAGTTATACAGACAGGCAGTCTATAATTCAAATAGAACTATCAGTTAACCATTTTTTATAACAGACCTTATGCATTAGCTAAATACATAACACCCCTTCCCCCTAGGTTAATCCCATATACATAAAATGTACATAGTCCTTTAGATATGTTGGTGGCTTCCACGATCGTTCCGATCGCCGCATCTCTGCCAAAGGTTCCCGATCTACCCTCGGCTGGCTGGGTAGACTGGAGTCTATTAAACTACTTGGGTCGGGTAGACCAGTCTCTGTTCATCTCTTCTGGCTGGGTAGACCAGTCTCTGTTTGCCTTTTCTGGCCGGTTAGACCAGTCCCCCTTTGGCTGGTCTATCCCGGTAGACCAGTACACATGTCCATGAGCGGAGCAGTCTTGGAAAGGCTGGGAAATGAATCCTCCAGCAAGCTCTGATCTGTGGGCACAGTTCTTTCAGTCGGTAATGACTCAATTACGACTGAGTTGTCCAGCATGTCTCCTTGAGTCGCGCAGGACCTGGGCGGCTCAGACACGCCGCAGCTGTCAGGCAGCCCTCGGCTCTCCTCTTGGTCGATGGCGAGGTTTTGACTAGCCTGCCACTGACGCAGTTGATCAATGTGTCGGTGCAAAATGCATCCGTCTTCCAGGACCACTTCGTAAGAGAGTGGTCCTGACACCTTACAAACCACAGCTACCACAGTGCCCCTTGACCGTAGTTCCTTGCCCAAACTCAGTCGCCGACTCGCAAATTCCTCGGGGCTTGTGCTGCGCTGATTCTGCTGCAACTCGGTCTGGATGGAGATGGTCCAGCTTCATGGTCAGCCGATGTCTCCATCTCAGCTCTGCTGGGCTACAACCTGTTGAGGTGCACAGAGTTGTGTGTTGGCACAGCAAAAAGTCTGCCAACCTGTGATGCCAATCGCCTTTGGTTATTCTTTTAAGTGCTTCTTTCATTCTAACCATTCTTTCCGCTTGACCATTAGAGGCCGAGTGAAACGGGGCAGAGGTGGCGTGTCTAATCATATTAGACTTTAGAAATGACTGAAATTCTGCAGCAGTAAATTGTGTCCCATTATCTGATACGATTACATCGGGTAAGCCATGTGTGGCAAAGATCCTGCGCAGTTCCTGGATGGTCCTGGCAGTAATCACAGAAGGGACAGGTGCTACCTCGAGCCACTTTGAGTGACTGTCCACTACAATGAGGAACACCTGTCCTTGGAAGGATCCTGTGTAGTCTATGTGAATCCTAGACCAGGGAGTTTGCTTGAGGCATTTCAGGTTTGGACTGTTGGCAAACCTGGCATCCTTTAACTTGAGCCTCAATATCCTTATCCAACCCTGGCTACCACAGGTAGCTTCTTGCGAGTGCCTTCATCCTTACTATTCCAGGCTGTCCCTCATGCAGAGATTCTAAGACTCTTTCCCTTAATGTGTGTGGGACTATGACCCTACTCCCCCATAGAATACATCCCTTGTGTGCAGACAGCTCATCCTGTCTTCTAATAAAACTCTGAAACTCCACTCCAGGACTGGTTCCTGGCCATCCCCTCAGCACCCAGTTCAAAACTCGGCTGAGAGTTTTGTCAGAGGCTGTCTCAGCAGCTACATGCGTGAAGGGGAGATTCAGGCAAATCCTGAATTGACAGGATGCATGAAGCAGGTGCGGGGTCTGGTTCTAAGTTAGGCAGGGGCAGTCTGCTGAGTGCGTCAGCATGACCCATCTCCTTACCAGGCTTATGGACTAGCCTGTAATTGTAGGCTGCCATAAAGATTGACCATCTCAGCATCCTTGGAGACAGGATCTGGGGGGTTTGCTTGTCTGCAGTGAACAGATCAAGAAGAGGCTTGTGGTCTATAAAGACCATAAATGGGCGACCATAAAGGAAATCGTGGAATTTCTTTATTCCTGCAACTATGGCTAAAGCCTCCTTATCAATTTGCACGTAATTTCTTTCCGCAGGAGAAAGTATCCTTGAGTAATAAGCTATGGGTGCTTGCTGCCCGTTTGCCATTATATGGCTCAGAACTGCTCCTATCACATGCAATACTGATAGGCAGTTTTTCATTGCAGTGTGTTAACACAGAGTCTGAAGACAGCAGTGATTTGACTGCTTTGAAACTTTTTTCGTGGACTCTAGTCCACTGCCATGGTGCCCTTTTGTCTAAGAGCCTGTGTAGAGGCTCTGCTAACACAGCCTTGTGAGGAAGAAAGGCATGATAAAAGTTAAGTAACCCCAGAAATGCCTGCAGCTCCCCCTTTGACTTAGGTCGGGGAGCCTGCAAAATAGCCTTGAGCTTTGAATCAGTGGGGTGTATTCCGGCAGCGTCGATCCGGAACCCTAGGAACTCTGTGGAGCTGACTCCTATTTGACATTTTTCTCTTTTGAGCTTCAGCCCCGCTTCGCGGAAACGCTGAAGAACACCCCTTAAACGTTCTGCAAGTATCTCTGCTGACTCCCCAGCAATTAAAATGTCATCGAAATAAGGACACACACCTGGAATGTTTTTTAACATGCATTCCATCACACTCTGAAAGAGCCCTGAGGCTACACTGACCCCAAACTGCAGGCGACAAACCTTGAATGCCCCTCTATGGGTAATTATTGTTTGAGCCTCAGCAGAGGCGTCATCCACAGGCAGTTGCTGGTAAGCCTGTGCCAGGTCCAGCTTTGCAAATAAGCGACCTCCTTGTAAGGATGCCAGAATGTGGCTAACTACAGGTACCGGATACACATGCTGCTGCAGTGCCTTATTAATAGTGCACTTATAATCAGCGCAGATGCGCACCTCTCCATTAGGCTTGACCGGTGTAATTATGGGGGTTTCCCACACAGCTGTCAATGGGTTGCAAGACTCCCTGTTGAACGAGCTTATCTAACTCTGTGTCAGTCTTGGGCTTAAGGGCAAAAGCCACTCTACGAGGCTTTACTCTTATTAGGGCCACGGTTGGATCTAGGTGGAGAGCAATTGGTGCTCCTTTGTACTTCCCTAAATTGGGACTGAATACGTCTGCAAACTCCTGGCAAACAGCTGCCAAATCCGCTGTTTGGGTTCTGTTAATGCCAGTCACATGGATGCCCAGGGCATCAAACCAGTCTAAGCCAATCAGGCTTGTTCACTGGCCTTCCACCACCACGATGTTGAGGGGACCCTCAAACCCTTTGAACTTTACTTGTAACGTAGCTTCTCCTTTAACCGCTACACGGGAGTTTTGAAAATCTGTCAACATTAAATCTGACGGCTTGAGCCTGACTCGTTTCCCGCCATTTCTGCAAACGTAGTTAAAAGTCTTGTAAGACATTATAGATACAGCTGACCCAGTGTCCAGTTCCATGGTGCATGGAACTCCTTGTAGCTTGACTTTTAGTCTAAGCTTTTCTTTTAGGGGGCGATGGGCTCCAGTTCTGTGAATGCTCCTTCTTCCGGAGCAAAATCCTACTCTATTCTGCCCTGGGGCCCCATTACCTCTCCTGGGGAAGTCGTCGCATGGAAATTCCCTCTGGCGGCCTTTACAGACGACAGCGATGTGGCCTTGTTTGCCACATGCTCGGCACACAGCTGCGTGGAACCGGCATTCGGAGCACTGGTGTCGTCCTCCACAGCCCTGACAGCTAAGGAAGAAGGCTGCCTTGTCAAGTGGCCGCTGCCTTCTTTCGGGGATCTTCTGCATCCAGTTGATCTCAATGTCTACGTCTGTGTCTTCGGTTCTCTCTGACTCTTCATGATGCACAGCCGTCTGGCTGGGGAAATTCTTTGAGGGATGTAAAGCCTTGACGGCTCCACCTGCGGCCTCTTCTGCCATCACCTCTTTCAGTGCGTCTTGGAATGTCAGGGTCTCTTTAGCAAACAGCCTCTGCTGTAAGTCTCTGCTTCTCAGGCCGCATACCAGTCGGTCCCGTAGCCGTCTTCTAGGTCGGGAAATTCACAGAGCCGGGACACTTGGTGTAGGGTGGCCACGAATTCAGCAACGGTTTCACCTGGCTGCTGTTCTCGCTGCTTGAACGCATGTCTATATGCGATAATGGACAGTCTCGGTTCAAAGTGCTCCTTGAGCCTTTGTTTCAAGTCAGCGAAAGTGACTGACTCCAAGGTAGGAGGAGCGACTAAGTTCTCCGCTATATCAAAGGTGGCTTGGCCACACACGCACAATGAGGTTGCAGCTTTTAAATTATCTTCTCTGACCTGGTTCGCTCTGAAATAGTTTTCTACTCTTGAGACATACGAACTTCATCATTCGGGGTGCGTCACGTCAAACTCGGAAAGCTTGCCTACTTTGGCCATGGTCAGGCTGTTACGGCGTCTCCAATGCCTTATGCTGCTAGGGCTTCTGTGAGGTTCCTAAGGATGGGTCCCAAGGAATGTACTACCTCCAGCGTTTGCGTACTGGTAGGCAGAAGGGGGGAACACGGTTCCAACCAGGGCGCTGATGCCTGGTCTTACCCCTTAGTGACTTAGCTCTTTTCCTCCTAGCAGCATAATCCCACCTTCATCGCCACTGTTGTGTAGTGGGAATAGCAAGGCATTGAAGACACGTAGTTGAAATAACAGCTCTTTATTTAGTTCTCACAGAAGCAACTCTAGCAGCTACTTGATTCATATTTATACGGACTGCCATTAGGTGGTGGCCAATCAATTTAAAGTACTCATTCCCACCTAAAACCAAGGCTTAAAGTTATACAGACAGGCAGTCTATAATTCAAATAGAACTATCAGTTAACCGTTTTTTATAACAGACCTTATGCATTAGCTAAATACATAACACTTTTGCACTGCATCTGTGATGGCAACAGATTATTCTGGAAGGGAGAATTTATTTCAGTCAAGTCTGCATTATTTCCAGAGGTATTACTATAGTTTAATGCTAGCAACATTGAAAATGAATGAAAATGAACCAGATCGTTGTGAGCATCCAGCTCCTATATGTTGCCTGGAGTCACCCACCTACTTTATTTTCATATACAACTGGCCATTTACACATATACAAATACTCTCCATTAACAGACTTGCATTCTAAACTCATTCAAAAATGCATCCTATCCCACTTTCACATACTTATATATGCACATCTATTCCACCCCAAAAAGAAAAATCCATGTCCCCATTCCCTAACTCACCCTTTCTTTCCTATTTGCAATACTAGGAAATAATTCTTAGGCTGATGTTAATGTCGGGTCACAGCCAAATGGTCAGATTAAAGGGCAGTCCACCAGTGTGAGAGGTGAGACAAAAGATATGGACATAAAATTTTGTGACAATTGATGAGCTCCATGATATCTCAGTAATAAGATAGGTGAGCAGCACTGTTAGGGCCCACTTCAAACCCTCATCCTAAGAAAGCAGAACTCATGGAAGTAGCTTCTTCAAAAAGGAACCTTTATTAGGAGAAGTTGATAGCAGGCATAATAGACAGGATCTGAGGGTTTCCTGCCAGATCAATAAGTAAAAAGTATCCCAAGCAAAACCCCACCGCATAGTTCATCCACTCAATTCAAACAGGCCAATCCCAAGGTGTTACGTTCGTTGTGGGAAAAAGAGAGATAACATCAGGCCGTCTCCGGGCTGCAGTGATGTTTGGTTGGCTCTTCATACCTTCCCTTGCGAACGCGGAGATAACCCAGGCACCGGAGGTACATTCCATTCTCCCTTCTACTAGCTGACAACAAAGGGAGAGAAAGTTCACAGAAGAAGTATGCAGAAACAGCAAAATGTTACATTGTAGCGATAGAGGAAAGCAAGGCAATAACCCACAAGCACTCCCTCCTCCCCTCCAGGAGTATGGCAGAACCCAGGAAGAGAAGAGAATGAGGTTTGGGTTTAGAAGGGAAAAAAGGGGTCCTTTATATATGGGTTCTGACATCCTGCCTCCCTTAAAAAAAAGATAGATCCACTTGTGGAGAGACAGAGACAAATGTATATAGGTTAGTCAGGTTTGTTTGGATATTCGGTGTGAAATTTTCTAAGCAGCTTAGGGGCGTTAATGTGGACCCATTCATTTTGGGAGGAAGGCAGGTGTTTCCATGCTACCAAGTATTGGATTGAGCCATGGTGTTTCCTACAGTCTAGGATTTCTTTGATTTCAAAATGTTGTTCTCCTTCAACCATAATGGGAAGAGGAGGCGGAGCGACAGCTGGTCTTAAGGGTGACTATTGCTCGCGTTTTAGGAGGCTGCAGTGAAAGATTGGGTGGATTTGTCTGAGGGATTTTGGTAGCTTTAATTCCACTGTTATAGGATTTATGATTCTAATGATGTGGAATGGTCCTACATATTTGGGTCCTAGTTTCTTTGATGGCTGCAGTGATTTCAGGTATTTAGTGGATAGGTAAACCATTTCCCCTACAGAGAAAGGTTTTGGTTTGACTCTCTTTTTGTCTGCCTGAGCTTTGTATGCTTGTCTAGTTTCATCTAGTGCCTTTCTAACTACTGGCCAGGTATTCTACAATTGTACAATCCACTCTTTTAAGGAGGGGATGACAAGTTCGGTAGGTGACAGTTCTGGCACCAGGTTGAAACTTTGTCCTGTGGCTACTTGGAATGGGGTGTAGCCCATGCTGGAATGAACGGCATTGTTGTAGGCGATTTCTGCAAACAGAAGTAGGTCTGTCCAGTTTGTCTGCTGGTAATTAATAAAGCATCTAAGATATTGTTCAAGTACTGAGTTCGAACATTCAGTCCCACCATTTGTTTGCGGATGATGACTAGATGACAGCCCCTGGATGATCCCTAAAAGGGACAAAAACTCCTTCCAGAACTCTGATGTGAACTATACCCCCCTGTCAGATATAATGTGCTGTAGTGCTCCATGCAAGCGATAAATGTGTTGAACAAACAGCTTTGCTAGTGTCTTTGCTGTGGGAATTTTTGAGCAGGGTATGAAATGCACTTGTTTGGAAAATAGATCTGTCATGACCCAAATGACTGTATTCCCATTGCTCTCTGGTAGTTCCACTATGAAGTCCATGGAGATTTCCTTCCAGGGTGCTGAGGGGTTTGCTACTGGTTGTAGCAGTCCGGGTGATTTTCCTTGTAGTCTTTTTGCTGATGCACACGTTGGGCAGCTGGCTACATAGCTTTCAATGTCCTTTTTGATCGATGGCCACCAGAACTGCCTCTTAACTAGGTGTAGTGTTTTCACGAATCCAAAATGGCCTGCCAATTTTGAGTCATGGCAGAGCTGCATGAATGCTAGTCTCTGACTCTTAGGTATGTATAGTTTCTCCCTCACCCAGGGTAGTCCATATGTAATTGTGCACAAGTTTTTGTGACTCATGAACCATTCATCGGTTTCCAGTGCTTTCCTGAATTCAATCCCTGCCTGGCTGGCTAATGGTTTCTATAGTTTGGCTTGTGCTCGGGTAGTTACTCGTGCTGCCAGCTGTGTTTTGGGCATGAGTGGCTTTGTTACACTGGGTCGGGTACTATTGTATTGCGGCATTCTGGATAGCACATCTGCTAGAAAATTCTTCCCCCCTGGTAGCTGTTTGATAGTGAAATTGAACCGGTGGAAATGTTGCGACCACCTCGCTTGTTTAGGGGTAAGTTTCCTTGGTGTTTTTAACACTTCCAGGTTCTTATGATCAATCCATACTTGGAAGGGGATTTTGTTCCCTTCTAAGAAATGCCACCAGGTGAGAAGCGCCCACCTCACCGCGTACACCTCCTTTTCCCAGACCGCCCACCACTGTTCAGTTTTGGTTAGTTTCCTCGATGTGTACGCACAAGGTTGTAAATCCCCTTTATCATTTTCCTGTAGTAATACAGCACCCACCGCTACACCGCTAGCATCTGCCTGAATTACAAAAGGCTTGTTGGTGTCAGGGTGCCGCAGAACAAGTTCGGCAAAGAACAGTCATTTTAGTCTCTCGAATGTGGCTTGGTATTCCACGGTCCATTTTAGTGGTTGGCTGGGTTTAGGTTTGCCTTCCCCTCTGGTCTTTAATAAGTTCATCATGGGCAAGGCTATTTGGGCCAACAAGGGAATAAATTGGCAATAGAAGTTGGCAAACTCCAGGAAGCTTTGCAATTGCTTTCTTGTGCGGGGTGGTGCCCATTCTAATACCGCCCTGACATTTTCAGGGTCTATTTCTATGCCCTCGGGGGAGATGCAATATCCCAGGTAGTCTATTTTCTCTTTGTGAAATTCACATTTGGACAGTTTAGCATAGAGGGGGGCTGCCCGCAATTTGTTTAGGACTGCTCTGACCAATTTTACATGTTCCTCCATAGTCTCTGTAAATATGAGGATATCATCCAGGTAAACCAGTACACCCTTGTATAGGTGCTCCCTTAGTAAGTTGTTTATTAACTGCATAAAGACTGCCGGAGCCCCTTGCAGTCCAAACGGCAGGACTCGGAATTGATAATTGAATGCAGTTTTCCATTCGTCTCCTTCTTTGATTTTGATTTGGTAGTACACTTCCCTGAGGTCTAGTTTAGTAAAAAAATCTTTCCCTTTGAAAGATGGGACAACATGTCCTTCATGAGGGGGAGTGGGTATAGGTTGCTTTCACTTATGGCATTCAGAGCCCTATAATCCACGCAGAGACAAAGAGACCCATCCTTCTTTTCTCTGAACAAGACAGGGGCAGCCATTTTTGGTTTAGCTGGTTAGATGAAATCCCTCTCTAGGTTTTTATCTATGAACTTCTGCCTCTCTCCCAACTCCTGGGGTCTCATAGAGTATAGTCTGGGTTTTGGGAGTTTTGCCACTGGTCGGATCTCTATGGCACAGCCCATGAGTCGATGTGATGGTAATTCATCCAACCTCTCCTCGCTGAATACTTCAGCCAAGTCCCTGTATTCCTCGGGTATTTTGGGTAGTTCCTTTTTGCCCCCTATTGTTGCTTTCTCTGTCGGAGCCTCACGGGAGGGGTTTAGTATTGGCGCCTTGGTTGATTCCCCCTTTGGGAACCTAAGCTCTGCTCCAGTCCACCTGTGGGTTCCATTTGGCCAGCCACACCATGCCTAGGAATATTGGGCATTCCATGCCAGGGGCTACCACGAACGTTATAGTCTCTATGAGATCCCCCAGGGTGAGTTGGAGTGGTAGCATCGCTACAGTGGCTGGCATCCCCCCTGCTATGGACCCATCTAGTTGGCTGAAAGAAATCGGTTTCTTCAGCCTCCTCACCGGTATGCCTAGGTTCCCCACTAGCGTTGGGCTGATAAGGCAACGGGCACACTCAGAGTCAATTAATGCCCTGATTTCTACAGATTTGGGCATGGTGGGGGCTAGTATGGTCACTGTCCTGGTGAGGGGCATGATGGGTCCACTTACCAGGTTCATCCTCAGAGTTGTTGTTGGAAGAATTGGATGCTCCTGCAGTGTAGGCTGGAGTTCTCTTCCCTTGCTGGGCAGTGGCGGGGAACTCAACAGCCTCCATGCCTTTCTTGGCGGGCTCCTTTGACTTGGCAGGTGACTTCCCAGACTTCCTGGCCGGGGTCCAGTCTGCCTTCTCGATTGGGGTGTATGAGCAGCATTCTGCAGTGTAGTGTCCCTCCTTGCCGCATTTGAAACAGCCGGTGGTTCTTTTGGCAGTTGGCTGCTGCTTTGCAGCCTCGCAGGATGGCTCCACTGGTGATTTTCCCCAGGGTCTCCCTCTGTGCTGTCTCTTGGCTAGGTCAATCTTGGCTTCCTCAGCTAGGATGTACCAATCCTGCAGCTGGTGGGGATCTCCTTGGGGAAGGCAGGCATCGTAGAGGTCATAATTCAGGCCATCCTTGAAATGACTAAGCAAAAGGTCCTCTGGCCAATTCAACTTGCTGGCCAGGGTTCGAAATTCCTGAGTATACTCGACCACTGGATGTCTGCCCTGCTTCAGCGTTTTTATTTTTTCGTGGGCCTTCCGGTCCGCCAATGGGTCCTCGAGCCTGCGCCTAAGGGAGAACATGAACTGGTTGAAGTTCAGTAGGTCTGGGGCATCAGCGTCATAGAGGTCCATGACCCAGTCCGTTGCAATGCCATCCAGGGCGGCTTGCACGATACAAATTCTGGCATGGTCAGTGGGGATGTCTCGGCCGTATTCCTCCATGTAATTCAGGACCTGGGTTAGGAAAAATCGCAGGCATCGTGGCTCACCTTGGAACTTCACATCGAGTGGTGGGAACTTTTGGGTGGAGCATTGTCTCTTCTTGTGCCTGTGGCGTCTCCCTTATCGGTGTGCAGCTTCCACGCATCCGGGGGTAGGGGTAGCGGCGGCAACCACAGCGGGTTCAGTCGTCTCGCTGGATGCCCCTGGGGCCTCAGTTTCGGACTCGCCTTCGGTGTTCTTCTTCCTGCAACCCAGGCAGATGGTTCTGGTATAGGGTTCAGGTTTCTCCTCCTTCAGGGAGTCCAGGGCTATCTTCATCATGCTGATCGCCTGCTCCAGCAGCTGACTCAAATGCCCCAGGTGATCTTCCTCATCCTCGCTGAGATGGAGGGATCTTTCCATCTCTTCCTTCCAACCTGGCTGGTGACTGCCTCATCGGAGTGTCACTTTTCTCGCCTTCTTCTCCCAATCGTCCTTCTTCCCGACACCCATCGACCACCGAGGTTTGTGGCTATGCACCTCCACTACCTCTTCTTCCGATGAGTAGGAAGACTCGGAGCTGGATAATTTGCAGGGATCCTGCCGGCAGGGGGGCTTTGCGGTGGATTCTTCTTTCCCTGCTCCATTGTCTGACATAGTCTTGCAAAGTCCCCCGGTAAGGGCTTTCCTTCTGGGCTGACTCTTACTGCAGATCCTGTCTAATCTCAGGGCCCACTTCAAACCCTCATCCTAAGAAAGCAGAACTCATGGAAGTAGCTTCTTCAAAAAGGAATTTTTATTAGAAGTTCATAGCAGGCATAATAGACAGGATCTGAGGGTTTCCTGCCAGATCAATAGGTAAAAAGTATCCCAAGCAAAACCCCACCCCATAGTTCATCCAGTCAGTTCAAACAGGCCAATCTCAAGATGTTAAGTTCGTTGTGGGAAAAAGAGAGATAACATCAGGCCGTCTCCAGGCTTCAGTGATGTTTGGTCAGCTCTTTGCACCTTCCCTTGCGAACGTGGAGATAACCCAGGCACCGGAGGTACATTCCATTCTCCTCCCCCCTTCTACTAGCTGACAACAAAGGGAGAGAAAGTTCACAGAAGAAGTATGTAGAAACAGCAAAGTGTTACATTGTAGCGGTAGAGGAAAGCAAGGCAATAACCCACAAGCACTCCCCCCTCCCCTCCAGGAGTATAGCAGAACCCAGGAAGAGAAGAGAATGAGGTTTGGGTTTAGAAGGGAAAAAAGGGGTCCTTTATATATGGGTTCTGACATCCTGCCTCCCTTAAAAAAAAGATAGATCCACCTGTGGAGAGACAGAGACAAATGTATATAGGTTAGTCAGCACTGTCCTTACAGTTTTTAGTGGGGCAAGTTATGGAAAATGGGAAATTGCTTTGGCACCATTTCTTCTAGCCTGAAACATCACCCACCAATATGACAAGCTATTATCTATTGTTAAACCCAACATGGGATGAGGATGAGCCAGAGAGGAGGTGACTTTAAAAATGATTAATCATCTGTTGAAACCTGGTGCCATCATAGATGATCCTTGGGGTGGATGAAGTCAGCAGTAGAAATTCTCCTTCTTCCTGGACAGCCCTCTCCCACTCTGTAGATCAGAAACTGGGATTATAGCCAACCCAAGAGATGGGGGAAGCTGCTCAGTAAAACAGGAAAGGGTGGCAGGAAAATTTCTGTTTATCTGCCAAACCTTCAATCTCACAGACAGAGGATTAGTGGGCAAGGAGTAGCTTCTTCTCCTATCGCTCCTCTCAGTTCTGCTTGTATCTCTCATGCAAGTGTAGTGAGGTGGTGGTGGTTCTGAGATGAAGGAACTCCTCTGCTGCAGCAGGCAAACCTCCTGCTGCTGTCAAACTATACTCTTATACTCTGATTTAGCACTATTTAAAAGTAGCCTGGATAAGGATATGGTGCTTTTTCAGAAGAGTGCTAAACCAAGTGTTGGAAAGACATGAAGTGAGGTGCTATCTATCCCCTGCCGCAGTTTTTAAGCCTGGCTGCCACTTTTGCACCACCCCCCCATGTTTCCCTGAGAGGCTGTCACACGGAGATGGAAGAGTGGTAGGATAAGCAGGCCTTTACCCACCAGGTATCAGATAGCATGGATCAGAGCCTTCCCTCATCTCTGTTCATTCTCTTGCCCAGGGTGGCAGGTAAAACAGATAAAAATGGCTCCTTATTGGTGGATAGCTAACTTGTGCCAGATCTCTGAATCCAAAGAGTTGATCCTGGTAAATAAGTAGCCTCCTCTCTCATTTTCCTGCAATCAGAAGCCTAAGCAGGTTATCATTTAACACCACAGCTACTGAGCGTTGTGTCTTGAAGTAACAGAGAGAGCAAGGGCTTTTGTTTGAGCTCTCTCACTTACACACAACTAGATCTGCATTTGGACTGCCACATAGCCTAGAGGTTTTTTTCAGAGTGAATGTGTTCTTGCAAGAGGGACAGAACATTTCTTTTTCTGTTATTTACTCTCCTGCTCACTTTCTGTGTCATTCTCCCTTACCTTCTCTTCCTTCCCAGTCTGCAGCGCACCTGAATTGATCACTTTAGGGTGATTGTGAAATTCAATAGATCACCTGTAACCCAATAACAAAGTTGCATCACCTGAAGCCTCCAGATCACATGAAACCCACTTTAACTTTTACCAGATAGCTATCAGCAACTGCTGCCAAATGGTGATTTTGGATGATAAAAAGGGCTAAATATTAAATTCATGAGGAGTAATCATGTAAAATCAATCATCTTTAATTGGTTGAATTCAATTTTAAACTATTCAGAATGGGATGGGTACAGCTCATCACAGTGGAAGTCCCTGATATTAAAAAAAAATTATCCACTTTCACCTTAAGGCTATAGCTTTCCGTATCAGCTGCATGTAGCTAAAGACATTTTTCTAGGCTTTGCCATAGATCTTTCCTTCCAAGGGTGTTTCGTTTTAGGACCATGAGGGAGTCATCACTACACTCTGAAAAATATCTTTAAAATATTTGTCTTACCACATGTTTACCTCTTACGTATACCAGCAACTTCTGCTTTAACTGTCATGATTTTAAAATTCACTGACAGCTGTTGCCATAACTAAAGTGAAGACTTTCAGATCAGCAAACGTTGGCTATATCCATTCCCAAAGCAAATCATTTTTCTACTCTTTCCTTGTCAACAACATAATTTATTCACAGAATGTTTTAAAACAGCTGGATGCATAAACACTTATACCGCTATAATTAAATTCTTCTTTTAACCAGAGATAAGAAATACCTCCTGAAAAGTATTATAAAATACCCACAAAAAATTCTGATTAATATATGCCATAAACTCAATGTTGACTTTTAATGACTATGTGAATAAGCTTTTTCCAGAAAGGTCTGTAGTTATGTTTATTCCACAGGAAGATTGCCAAGAAAAATTGAAAGTAGTGTAAACCTCTTTCCCTCAGGTACGTGGTACTTAATATCTATATTGTTTCATTTTTTTTCCTTTATTGGTTCAATGTTCTAGTGCAGAATTAAGCATTTATTTTAGACACTGAAGGGTCAAAGTTGGGTTATACTTTGTTCCGGCTTGTCCTTGATAAAACACCTGTGTAGAATATTATCTTTCTCATATTCAGTCCAATTAACCTTGAAAAACAGATACTCTTTAACTCTGAGGTGGTATTATTGCCACCTGGTACAAACCTTGTAGGTTTTATTCTTGGCAGGTCTTCTCAACCTTGAACTTTCATAGTTTCATTCCTGGCAGGAAAGCAAATCTTTCCATATAAGATACAATCAACAGTCCTTGTCCTTAGTAAAAGCCAGTGAAAGGAGTCCTTTGGAAAGCAGATTTTAAAATAGGGGTTGAAGCCTATATAAGCTAGTCAGAAACCTCTATAGAATGGAACTTTGATGCAGAGCTTAATGGTGGGGGGGGGGGTTACTGCATATTTGCTAGCTTTGAAAGGGTCCATCCATCATCATCTCTTTGGAGTTCCTTGACTGGCACAAGGGGTGAAAGGTCTTTCTTTCTTTCTTTCTTTGCCTTGCCGTATTTTTCAATATTTTTTTTCTGTCTTGTATTATGTTGTATTCTTTGGTATTCTTATATTCTTCTTCTTTACTTCCTCTTTTATCACTTCTGGTGTAGATGAAAATACAATCTTTTGGTTCTTGCTCTTCTTGCTCATGCTTTGCTGGGACAGAGCAATACATGTTAGAAGAGGAAAAAGTAGCTCCCAGAGTGGAAGAAGACAGCTCTTTTCAATATTTTGATGTACCACTGTAGATCCTTTAGGGAAAAAACATCACAGCTTGAGGCAAAAACATTGGTGCATCTTAATAGCTTCTAAACATTATGATACGGGTGGGTGTGCAGTTCCCTACCACTTTTTTGTGGCATTAGGCCCTCTTTTTAACCACAACGATGGCGTAAAATTAGTGATTTATTCTGATAAAGCCCAAATAAGGGAGGAAGGAAGGAAGGAAGGAAGGAAGGAAGGAAGGAAGGAAGGAAGGAAGGAAGGAAGGAAGGAAGGAAGGAAGGAAGGAAGGAAGGAAGGAAGGGTTTCATTTTGAAGGTAAACAGGTTAATATGCATTATCTGCCTGTTATTGATTACTTTTGAGATCAAAGAGAATTTTAGCTCAAACATTGCCATGAACATTCCAGTCAGGATGTTGTGCCAAGCCACTATTGCAAAATTGTGTTTTATTATCCAAATGGAAAAAGGACACAACATTAGAGAAAAGGTAATGTTCTAAGCAAAGCCTTTTAAGCTGATCAGCATAACGATGTAAAAATTGTAAAGCCTACAATTCTGGAATTATTATTTTTTAAATCTCCAAGTGTATTTTGAATATAACACAAACTCAAGTGGACCAGAGGAACCATAAATGAGCCCATCAATAAAAAAGAATGGAAAACCATCCATTCTGTTTACCCTTTCACCAAAGCTCTCAATTTTTTCTTCAGTATTAAATGAGCATGTTGTGCTACTGAAAAAACATTTATTCTTTATTCACCACCTCCTTCTCCTTCTCCTCCCCCTCCCCCTCCTCCTTCTTCCTCAACCTCTTCTTCCTCTATTATGCCCACATTACTTTAGTTTCTTTAAAAAAAAATTATAGTCATACTTCTCCAATCTTGGGGCATCCTGAGCCTGTTGATCTCTCTGTGGTATCTAAGTGCTGCTGTTTTGAGTACTTGAGGACTAATATTTGAAGAATGAATCCACATCTCATACATAACAACTATGATGGAAGAATAATAAAATAAGAATGCAAACTCTTCTCCAAGCTCCCACTCCCCTCTTCTCTGCCCACCCCCCCACCCCCCGCTTTTCCTGTTGCAAAATCTTTCCTGTCCTAGTTCACCCTACACACACTTGCATATGTAAACTAGACCAGGCCCAGACTAATGTACAATTCAAACATGGCTATGTTTCCACTTCCAAAACAGCCTTTTAATCCTATCACAAAGGAAACAATGAAAACCCTAAACCTAAAAAAATCATCCAAGGAGCAGCAGGTGAGAAACCACAAATATCCCATCCTAATCAAGTGTGCATGCTTGATTGTCTCAACATTCCATCCTTTTAGCAACTTTGCTCAACAAATATATTTTCCTTTGTTTAAACACCTATCTTACTTGTTCAAAATGTATCCACCAATCAACTCGTTCATATTTCCCATCTCTTAACCCCAAAATCTATGGTGTTCTTTGTCTTTCTGTTGTTCAGCGTCTGTTTTTCTTGTAAAGCAGGCACCCATTAATCACTGAATAAAATTTGCCATTTCTCCTCCACGCTGTGCTCCTTTCTTTGGCAAAAATTCCACAACACAATCTTGTTTAACGTTTACCTTCCAGATATATTGAAGATGCTTGCCTGCCACTCGGAAGGTTGAGAGTTCAATCCTAAGTAATAGCAAAATTATCTGCTGCGAATTCTATGTGGCATCAGGAAGGGCATCTGGCCAGCAAACGCTCAGCTCCATCCAGCCACCCCAACTCTACCCAGAATTAAGGGATTACAGGATCATAAAAAAGGAGTTATATGTTGAAGATCTTTGGTTAGATGAACTACAGATGATGGAAGCCATATGTCCATGTAACAGGAAACACTAAGCTAAGTAAAGGTAGTATATAACACAAAGAAACAAAAAGAGGAAAATCCTTCCATGGTAATAAAATTAAAATTAATAATGAATAAGATTTTATTTCCCCATACAAAATTAAGTTGTAACTGTTATGTAATCCTTGAACAAATTTTTATCCCAGTGAGATGAATTATAATAGAGTGGGCCATTGTATGTCTGAGATAATTTTTTATTAACTCCGAGATTCATATATTGCTATTCTTGGCTGTCCATGATATAACAAGTTTTTAATGAAACAATAATATCAACATCACTTCAGGAGAGGTTACAAGCCTACACAATAAACATATTGTTGGAAGAATCCAGAGAAAGAAATATTTTGGGAAATATTAAAAAGGCAGAATATATTTCCCCAAAGGATTTTAAAGGCAGAAACCAACCCCGCCCCCAAGTCTCTCTGCCCCGAACAGAAACCAGGTCTGCAGAAATGCAGATGTGATAATCTTGTCAGAAAGATTGGAGCCAGGAAGCTGGGATTAGAAAGACAACGATCCCTAGAATCAACAATCCCTCACACCAAAAAATCCAACAGTCATAAGCCGCAGCCCCAGGGAAGCAGGATATGACCTTTGGGACATAATAGGATTAACCACCACCTTCAGAATACCAGAAAGGCACACTCAGACAAAGTTCATGCCACAGGAACAACTCCAAACAAAAGCTCAAGAAGGTATAAAAACCCACCATTTCCCTATTACATGTGGTCAGCTTTCCCAGAGCCACGCTTCTGTCTGGCTCTGCTCTTCAATAAACTGCAACCTTCTTTCTAAAGCAGTCTCCATTTTGTTTATTCCCAGCTTGGATCGGACCCTGATGAAAATTTTTCTTTCAATAATATAAAATGTCTAAATGATTATTACATTGCATTTGCAATATCTTTTTACAACAGAAAGGAACACCCTACTAGTATTATTAATGTCTTATTCATTTAATCTAAACACTTTAAACATGAGCTCTTATACATGTGATGTAGGTAAGGTGTAAAAAATTGCTGTACTGCCACCATTTATTATTTTATGTATTAAATTTATATGCCATCCACCTCAATAAAGGGACTCCATTAATGTGAGAACTATGAAACTACATGAGAAGAAAATCAGGGCCAAATATTTTCTATAGCCATAAGGGAATCTGACTCTTTTCCTTTTTTCTTTACATAAGTTACTTTTGTTTTTTCTTTTCTTTTTCTTTCTTTTTTTCTTTTTTCCCTGTTTTTTTGTGCCTACAAATCAGAAGGTTGACTCCTAATGACTGCCTGGGCAAGTCCCGACGGTTTTCCTGGCAAAATTTGGAAGTGGTTTGCCATTGCCTGCTTCCCAGGGCTGAGAAAGAGTGACTGGCCTAAGATGGCTTTGTGCCTAAGGTAGGACTAGGACTCATGGTTTCCTAATTTCTAATCCAGGGCTTTAACTATTATAGCAAACTGGCTCTACTTTACATACATACATACATACATACATACATACATACATACATACATACATACATACATACTTTCAATGTCTTTCTCCCCATAGGCAAACATTATCATTAAGACAGTTGATATCACAGTTAACTAATTGAAAGTGAAAAGGCCAGTGCAAGAAAGAGGAGTTAGCTTATTTCCTAATAGTGGAAATGCTGGAACTCTGTCTGTTATTCACTGCCTTGCACTTAAGTACAGGTAGTCCTCTACTTACAACAGTTCATTTAGTGACTGTTCAAAGTTACAGTATAACAGCACTAAAAAAGGTGACTTATGACAGTTTTTAACATTTACAGCCATTGCAGCATCTCCATGGTCATGTGATCAAAATTCAGATGTTTGGCAACTGACTCATATTTATGACGGTTGCAATGTCCCAGGCTCATGTGATCACTTTATGTGACCTTCTGACAAGCAAAGTCAATGGGGAAATCAGATTCACTTAACAACCATGTTACTAACTTAACAACTACTGTGATTCACTTAACAACTGTGACAAGAAAGGTCATAAAATGAAGCAAAACTCAACAACTGTTTCTCTTAGCAACAGAAATTTTGGGTTCAATTGTGATTGTAAGTTGAGGACTATCTGTATCACTTTAACATTGGCTCAAAGGTAGATGAAGTTAGTTAACTTCAACTATAGGCTGAGAGGGTGACACTATCTAAAATACAAGCATACAAATGTCATTTCAGTCAAAAGAGACGGGAAAGACACAAGGACAAAAGAAAGGAGAAGGATTCCTACCCAAACAAGTGCCGAAATCTTTTAACACACAAGGATACTTTTTTAAAATCACAATTGTGTCTCCCTTTCCAATAAATAAAAGCACAAGAGGAATTTTAAACTTCTCATGGAAGAAGTACTTCCATAGGCTCATCTGTAAATGAAAATCAGAGTTTCTTGAGGTTGGTAGAAAGGGAATTAAAAACATAATATGCACAAAAGCTATCCTGCACCAGGAAAGGAATAGCCACTAGAGGCCAGTATTTTCCATAATCTGAGCTCTTATTAATATAAACTACCAAAGAGATTTTAGACTGTATTCTAATTATATCTGAATTTAACTTTTTGAATGTGTGTTTTTCGATCTGTCTGTTTATCTACTAGTTGTTTCTCTGTGAGGTTAATAGTTTTAAGTCGACTTTTTATTTGTCTAGGAATAATTTGAGCTCTCAGTTTTTGTATACTGTTAGTGAATGTGACTAAGTAGCTTAGAATCTTTGTAGCTGATACGTATTAAATTCTCTGTGCTGCACTCAGAGCAGTGCTCTGTCTTGGCCCTTTCCCACTGGCTATGCTAACCTGTGCTGCTCTGAGCTGCAGCTGAAAGTTGGCCTAGCTGCCTCAGCATTCTCAGCTCACATGTATGTAGGTCAGTACTTCCAAACTCTGTGTGGATTACCCTAAACTGGGTCAAAATTTGGGTAATGACACGCAAACCCAATAAAGGACTATTTAGATCTACCTAAATTATGTTACCTACAGTGGGTAAAAAGAATTTTTTAATAAGCAGTTTTGGATAATGAAGGAAAATGTTTGGGAAGCACTAAATAATGCCTCCTCTGTCCATAGCTCTAGATGACATAGGTGAGCTATTTCCACAGCTATTTACTGTGGGAGAAAATGCTGTTTGGAGGAATAGTGAGAAAAAGAAAAGAAAAGAATAATAATAATAGTTGGAGTTGCAGTTGGCAGTCTGAAATGCCACACTGATACATTTTCCTGCTTATTTGAAAGTCCCAGTATTGTTGCTATCTTATTCAAACAAAGTGAAAGCCTGACAGGGCATTAACCCAAACAATCAAATGTGGACATTTATTTTAGAATACAGTGAAATGCAAGAATTTCCTATGGCAGGAAAAGCTATACAAGTTTCAAATAAAGAACAGGTTTAGCTGCTGAATTAAATGAAGTTTGTTCATTCTGTTCATTATGAATCACAGTTCAAAAAGCAACAATATTGCTTTACAAAAGATAGAAATACTTTTACTTCCATATGCCTAGGTGAATTATATGGTGACTGCACTTGAGATTTTCTGCTTGTTAGGATCATTACTTGCTTATTTCATAATAAAATAATTATGGAATAACCCAAAACAATTTAGGTTGCCATCATGTTAAGTGGATAAAAGGACTACCATAAAAAACATAAATTTAGCCAAAAAATCCTATTGATTCTAAGATGAAATTTTATCAAAAACCTATAGAGAAAAAACAGGCACCCAAGGATTCCTAGACATTAAAAAGGATTTGGCATAAGAAAAATATTGTAAACCAGATTACTAAGAACTATCAAGAAAGAGAAATAGAAGTCAAGACTTCTAGCAGAACTAAACATTTTGCCAAAAAAACCAACAACCAACATCGAAACCTTTCTTTCTGAAGTTAAAATTTTCAAGGAAAATTATTTAAAAGCTTGTAATGATGTGACCTGGTGAGTATTAATAAAAGCATGGGAGCCCAAAGGATGTGTTCCTTAAGCCTCATGAACTTTTGGTACAATTGATTATGGTATCCTTTTGGAGTGTTTACTAGTTATTAAGAATCACTTTTATTGCTTTTCTCTCATAATTCAAGAACACATATCCTTTAGCCACACCATCCTTAGAGGGAAAAATAAAAACACTCTGATCTGATAAAATTGGTATGCTTTGATCCGTCTATTAAACAAAGCCTTTTGATGGGATCCAGGAAGAGTTTGATGTGCAGGTAGTCTTCATTTAGTAACTCATTTAGCAACCACTCATAGTTAACAATGATGGAAAAAGTAACTTAACAGCCAAACCTCACATTTATAACCTACACTGGTCAAGTAAAGGAAAGCTGAATTAATAACACAAATACAACACAGCTTCACTTAGCAATTGTATCATTTAATGACCAAATTGCAATTCCCAATTGTGATCACTAAATGAGTTATTGAATTATTTATTAATGAATTTTATTCATTAAATAAATAATTCTCTCTCTTAGCACTAGAAAATTGGCAATGGCTAATGAACTTCTGAAAAACCTTGCCAAGAAAACTGCAAGGACTTTCCAGGGAGTTCCACATGGACCTGAAAATGCATACATACACAGGAAGAAAACCTGTTGTATTGTGGTCTGGACTCTATTGGCCTTTCAAAAGACACAGAAGACCTGACTGGTTCTGTGGTCCCTGGGTGAAATATTAAGTGATTTCAACTCTGAAAGTTGTTTGAAGAGTTGTTTTATGAAGATTGTCTTTGTTTTGTTTTTGAAGTGTCATGGTTTTGTGTTGATTTTTAAATTGCTGTAAGTTGCCCAGAGTCATTTCAAATTTAGTAGCCATAAATTGAAGAAACAAACCAAAAAAACAAACAAATCTCAAACACTACAAAAAATTGGGCTCAAAACCATCTTGATAATACGATCCTATTTCTTTCTACTCAGATGTCGATTTCACAAAGTTTAGTAGGCGTTGTCCCTGGTTCCAGATTAGTGGTTGTAGGATTATTGTTTTAAATCTTGAAACCAACCTTTTGGATTAATTAAATACAGAAATAAAGAAATAATATTACCTTCTCATTGTTCCCATCCCAGTACTATAACAATTCTGCATTTCCTTGTATGGTGGGGGTGCCATAATTTACATAATCTTAATCACCATTCTGCTTTGCAATATTTATTCAAGATCGATGAACTATAAACCCTTCGTCTTATTAGAGATGTAAAACCATACTCACAAGATGAATTTCTGAATGTGAATGTGGGATTGTCCTGATAAACATATTGTAAATGATTTGTTTATCTAGTCTTTGTTAATAATCACCAATTGGTTGGATAAACTGAATCATAGTTCAGAAGTAAGCAACCTATAGCCCTTGCGTTGTTGTACTTTAGTAGGTTGAATAGTCAGGCAATTTTCAGTAAAGTTGTGCATGTGCCCATGTTGTTGGAAGATGTTGTATAGGTGGTCTGTTTCCTTTTTCTGGTGTTCTGCGTTGCTGCAGTAGGTTTGTATTAGTATAAATAGTGTTCTTATCCAGCTTCTCTTGTGGGAGGTTAGATTGTTACTTTGGTAGTGGAGCACTTGGTTAGTGTGGGTAGTTTTAAAATAAACTTCTGTTTCTAATTTTCAATCATTGCCTGTGCTGATGAGTATATCCAGGAAAAGTAGTGTTATTATTGATAGTTTCATGTGTTTCTTCTAGTTGTTCCTTTTTTTATTACAACAAAGATAATACTGGGTTCATATTTGGGTTGTATGAGTGGGAGTGTTATAGTTTCTAGGAGTTGCCATATTGTCTCTGCTATGAGTCCTGAAAGTGATGATCCCTTGGGTGTTCCTCTAATTTGTTGGTATATTTGCCTTACCACTCAATCCACTACAGCACAACAAAGCTAAGCTGTGAAAAACATCTTATCTCAAAAATCTCAAAAACATCTCAGAAACCATCAACAAACTATTACAACCCCATAGCATCACATAGCACACAAACCCACTAAAGCCCTCCAAAACGCCCTAAGTAAACCAAAAGAGAAGCAGTCCCAGAAGAACAAACAAGAGTTACCTACAACATACAGTATAAAAACTGTAGCAGCCACTATGTAGGACAGACAGGCAGAAGGCTAGCAGAACACATTTATGAACACCAACCAGCAGTCAGAAGACATGATGAAAACTGTTCTGTTCTTGCAAAGAAGACATCGAGATGAGGCTGGTTCACAACAAAGATCTCTTTATTGAAACACGCTCACAGAACAGAAGCAAGAACACAATGGCCACTGGCCTTTTATATCCCCTTGCAAGGGGATGCACATCCAATCGTTGCAGGCCATTCTCCCGCCTTGCGCATGCGCGCAAGGCCGGAGACAGCCTGTCTGGGTCCCGGGCAGACACGTGGTCTGTTTGGGTCTCTGCAGCCTTCCTGCAGCCTTCCTGAGCCTTGCTGAATGACACAAAAACTCCTTAATTTTACCTCACATGGACAGACTTAATCATGGTTTTAACTGGGAAACTGTGAGCGTTCTAGACCAAGCTAAATGCAAAAATACTAGAGAATTCCTGTTAACCTGGCACCTAATCAGTCACCAACAGGCACACAGAGATAAACATCTACATACCATTCCAAAAGGAAACAAAAAAATCAAGACACCTCCTCATCAGCTATCAATACCCAGATGAACTGAGATTAACACCAAGATTAACACTAGACTAACCATCAAAAAATTCCAAATTGAGGAACTATCAACTCAGATAAACAGGCTAATAATAAACAACAGCCTTATGAAGGAACCACCAAGAACACTCCCACCAAGCAAGGCGAGCCACCAGTATATAAACAGCGAACAAACCCCACTCCCTTCTAGCACTGATAGTGTTGGGTAATGAAACATCTGCAGGAAAACAACCAAGCTCAGATAGCACCAAGGACCCCAAAGCCCTGAAATAGACACATGTCCAGAAAAAGAAAGAATAAAAATCCAAAATTTCTCTGCCTAAAACTGTAGGTTTAATGCAATCCCCCTGTCTGCAGCCAGCTGCACACATACGTCATATCTTAAATATATCTTAATTATAGGTAAAATTATATATGTAGATCAATATGGATGTATTCCAATTACAGTCTGTAGGTGTCAAGTTTACAGCAGCTAGCTTTACAGAACACATTAAAGCTAAATAAACTGTACTATGGCCTACATGGTGAATAATTCTTGCCACTATATATTCCAGCCTGGTGGGCATTAGGTAAATTTTCACATCCCCAAAGGCTTTATTGTGTTAATAAAAGCACCCGTATTCAGGAAAGAAGTTTATTATTCTTTTTTCATTTTAGTGATGTAGATAATGTAGTGAAGGTGAAATGATGTAGATAAGTATCTCACAATGTAGCTCAAAATGCTTTCTTGCTCAGATGCTGATGGGTCCAAATTAACTTGAACTTAGCTTGTCATGTTGATCTGTTATGCATGACTTAGAGGAAACTTAAATGAGAACCAGATGAGGGCACCTGCAAGGCAAAAGGTGATGAGGACAGTGAAAAGGAAAGATGTCATGAAGATACTGATAAAGGCTCATATACTAGCATTGTAAACTTATATGCTGTACCATGTAACAAATATAGCCTTGCAAAAAATAACTAAAAGTTAGTTACTAATCTCTTCTCTAAAAAATAGAAGAAAACTAAAGTGAACGAAGGTGAATATACATATCCCAGGATAATATTACAGGATCCAATCTGGATCGGTGACTGAGATCAGAGGTTTGTCTTCCGAGCTTTTGGGCTCATGCTGGTTCTCAGCTTGAGGTAACTTCTCTCTAGCCTAGAGAGACCTCTGGTTCTGATGACCGACCCATATTGGATCCTGAAAACTAAATTATTCAAAGAAAAATAAAGAGAAAAGTTAACTGAGAATGATTCAAGAGTATTAACTAAAGCCACATTGATTCAAGGCAAGGTAATACATGTTGTCCTCACTTACCAACTGCTTGTTCAGTGACTGTTTGAAGCTAGAACAGCACTGGAAAAGGAAATGTATGACTGGTTCTTGAACTCATTGCTGCCATAGCATCCCCATATTCATGTGCTTACAATTTGGTTGCTTGGCAATTAGCATAGATTTCCGGCAGTCACAGTATCTCTCGTGGCTTTCAATACCATTGACTATGGTATACTTCTGGAACAGCCCTGGGAGTGATGGGTTCTATGTGGTCCTGGTTTACTTCCTTCCTCCAAGGCCATTCTCAGCTGGTATTGATTGAGGATGAAAAGTCTGACCCTTGGCCCTTGCTTTGCAAGATCCCTCGAGGGTTGCTATGTTCTCTGCTCTGTTTAACAAATACAGGAAACTGCTGGAGAGCACCATCCATCACCATAGGCTGAAATATCAGCAGTATGCTGATGATATTCAGCTGTATATCTCTGTCCACAGAGAGTTAAGCAATATTGTGACCTCCCTTTCTTGGTGCATAGAGACTGTTGAGGTCAGGATGGAGAATAACAGGCTAGGTAAATCCTGGCAAAATGGAATGGTTTTGGGTTAAAGGCTTTTTGGTTCTTGGGCAATTATCATTTGTGGTCATGGATAGGGCTGCACTGCCTCAGACAGACTTTGGGCATGATCTGAGGGTTCTCCTGGACTTGTGACAACTGCTTGAGGAATAAGTGGCAGTTGCGGCCAAGAGGGCCTTTGCACAATTTCAAATTGTGACATTTGTGGCCATTCCTGGACTAACATGTATTTGGCACAGTCAACCACACCCTGGTCACTTCCCACCTGGAATGTTGTTTAATATTTGCTTATAGTTCCAATCATAATTGCAACTAATGTTATTAAGTTGGGCATAGTTACATGGTGTTTCACTTTAAAAATGGAATTTTATTAATGAATACCACTTTGCTCACAAAGTGAACACTGGGGAGCACTTATTTGGTCACTGATTAAGTTTTCCCTCTTCTGCCTATCTCCAAAGGCTTGGCAATGATTCAGTATCAAGGCAGGAGTTCACTAAAAGGAAAGGGAATATTCCTATAAGAAAATATGAATTATCTTTTTTATTTCAGGATCTCTCAAATGATTATTTATTGGTCTAACTCATGGAGTTAACAGACGTGTGTCTGAAGAATTGTTGCCCAGTCAGGTTGAATATATTTATGTTGCAGGGATGAGCATAAGATAGTATCAAACTGTTAAGACTTTTGTTGTTGTTGTTGTTTTAGTTTATGTATTTTAAAATATTTAAAGAATTTTAAAAATGACTATTTAAAAGAAGAAATCTAAAAAGAACATAATGGAAGAAAAGAAAAATATCAGTAAAGAAACAGAGAATTTATAATTATCATAAAATTTAAAATTCATTATTTATTTGTTTAAATAATTAATTGAATATATAAAAGTAAGCTCATTATATCATTCTGAGAAATAATTATAAATCACTACAAAACTATAAGCATTAATATTTACATTCACATCTCAAATATTAATAATCAAAATTTTAAAAAGAAAAATAAATACTACTAAAAGTATTTAGTAAAACTGATTAAGTTCAAAACTTCTTCCATTATATTAACTAATGAATACATCACATTATTTATAAAAAATTGCTTCTGGTTCTACCTTTACATCAAATATTTGTCTATTAAAAGCCATACTCTTAAGTATCTGAATTTGTTGTATGACACCTGATATTTAGGGAAGCCATCCTTCCTTAAATTTAGTCATACTTCTGTTCTGAATGCACACTCTTAAATTTTGTCTTTGTTGTATGTTCTCCATGTTTGATTTTAAAGTCTAATATTGTCTGCAAAGTGTCTTTTTGCAATATTACATTTTTCTGTCTTGCTTTCCTGCCATCTGGTGATCATCTGGATTTGTGCAGTGCAAAAAAGGTAGCCATGCAGTCCAATTTTGGTTTAAAAGCAGAATTAGTTGAAAGCACCATTCTAAGTTCCTCACAGCTCACAATGTAATTACCATCAAAGTAATTACTAGCAAAGTAAACCCAGGTCTATTAGTTTCGAATAATTAAAGAAGGCCAACCCAAAAGTGATTATATTTCCGGGTTTCTTTCAATTCAGTAACCCTGAGAGGTTTCACCCAGCATAGCTATACAGCTTAGTTTTTATTCCAAAAATATGCTTCAGAGTTTGAATGGAGCATCAGTTGCTGACTTACTAAAACAGTTGTGTGACCTGAAAAAATGAAGCACTGGGTATATCTGGAACATTGCCAAGCCTCTAGTTCATTTTGATAACTGAATGATTACCAGTATTTTAGTTCTCTCCCTCTCTCTCTCCCTCTCTCTCTCTCTCTCCCCCCCCCTCTCTTTTTCCTTCAATTGTATCCGATTCCCAGGGGCTGCCAGGACAAGTCCCTGTACTTCTCTGGGCAATTTTTTCAGAAATGGTTTGCTGTTGCCTCTATCCTAGGAAAGAAAGAAAGCGACTGGCCCAAGATCACCCATCTGGCTTTTTGTGCCTAATGTAGAACGAGAATTCACAGTCTCCCAATTTCTAGCCTGATGCTTTAACCATTACACCAAACCAGTTCTGATTTCTCTTTTACCTTCACATCTGTGGGAAGTCAGCCCCCCAGAAAAGGAAATATTAAAAGGGCAGAAAAATATATTTCCTCAAAGGATCTTAAAGAGGCAGGAAAGCATGCCCAGTTTTCTTAATAGCCCCAGGTCTCCCTCTCCCAAGCAGAAACTAGCTCTGTAGAAATACAGATGGAGCCCCAGCTAGAAGATTAAGAAGACAAAGACACCTAATCTACATATCCCACCCAAACTCTAAAACAGGACATAATAGGATTAAACCACAGATACCAAAGGGCAAACTCAGACTCAGGTCAAAGTTCATGCCTCAAACAGGAAAAGGCTCCAGAGGGTATAAAAACCCACTCCCTACATGTGTTTGCTCTCTTTTCTGCCAGAGCCATCTTCCTGTCTGGCTCTCCTCTTCAATAAACTGCAACCTTCTTTCTAAAGCAGTCGCCATGTTATTTATCCCCAGCTTGGACTGAACCATGATGAAGACTTTTCTTCCAACACATTAATCCATGATTATTGAGAGGAGTAGATTATTAATCAGAAATTTCTAATGAATCTAAAGGTCTGTAGGAGAAGCCACCTGAAAGTCATAAACTCAGAAAGTTAACTATATATAAATAAGAAAAGCAGAAGTTGCTGGCTAACTGAAACTGCAAGTAGAGGAAACACAAAAACTGAAGATAGAGTTTAGAGCTTAAGCTAGCAAAGGTATAACTGCAAACAAATATAGAAATAATTATAAGAATTGAGCTTTGTTAACAGAAAACTAGATGGTGATAGATAAGACGTGCACAAAGGGAGCTTCCTGAAACATGGGGAGGGGGGAATGGTTTAGGCGCTTCGAGTTAGTTTATCGGACGTTCAGACAAGGGGTGTTGAGAGTGATAGGGGAGGGGGGAATCTGCATTGGGGGTAGGGTATAAAAATGTGTCAAACAGCTCTTTAAGGTGGGCTGGATTCCTACGTGTGCTTCAGTTCACCAAGCCTTTGCAAATGCTTCTTTTCAAATAAAGTTTTGTTTCTGGAATTCCAAGTGAGTTTGTTTGAGCCACATTCCAAACAATTATAATATATATTTTACCTACATTATGCATCTTGTAGTTTATTCACTATGATTTCACATATTTTTAACAACTTTTTAAAAACATTTTATGATTTTTCTGTTCTTTACGAATATTTAGGGAGCATGAATGTAGTTCTTTGACTTCTCCTTTTAAACTCCATCTATACTAGTCCAGGATCTTCCTTTCATGCTTTGCAAGCTGTCAAGCACATTTGTTTACTGATAATCATTATTGATCCCAAATCACATGAAAAACAGAAATTGTATCAAATAACCTACTTTTAAAAATATCTGGAAAGATGTTTTATTGAAATGCTTGGGCTAAACAAGGAGCCCACCCTTTAAATTGGTTGATTTCTAATGTTTTAAAGATTTTTAGATAGCACATGTTGAATATTAGATTCATAATATCAACTTGGAAATATTTACAATTGAAATGTATTAATTAAACAGTAATGGTTTCCATTCTCTAGCGGTCTGCGATATATCTGCTATTTTAGATTCTTTGACAGATGCAGCACTTAAACAGAAATCAATGATTCAGTTCCCTTAGGAAAGTAAAATCTTGTGCAATTATAACCTTGTTTTGATTTCAAAGCATTGCATATGTCAGACCAATTTTGGGAGAAAATCTTCTAATTAAGGATCTCAATTTGATGTCAAAACATATATCTAAAAATAGAATTTGTCATATTATGAAGAGCACTGACCTTACTGGTTCTGGTATATGGCAAAGAGGATACATTTATACAACTG
This sequence comes from Azemiops feae, assembly GCA_023970755.1. Taxonomy (NCBI): domain Eukaryota; kingdom Metazoa; phylum Chordata; class Lepidosauria; order Squamata; family Viperidae; genus Azemiops; species Azemiops feae. The sequence goes on along the minus strand of JALGBA010000984.1, from coordinate 15,917 downwards.
GAAAGAAACTTATTTTCTTGACTTTAAGGAATGGATCCAAGACAGGAATTCATTATCATTTAAAAAAAAATTCATGTAATGAGAATCAGAAGAAAATGTACCATATTGCAATATGATCTAGATTTAATGGCAAACTTCTGAATGAAATTAGCTTTAAACTATTATAGATGGATTTTTTCCTGTTAATTGTCGGGTTTTTTGGTCATGCTCAGTTTATTTTTATATCCTAGTTTTCATTCTTCACTGTATAATTACTATTTGCTTTTTTCCTCTATGTCAATGTTGTGAGTTGTTTTGCATTTCATTATTAATTTTTTAAAATTATTTAATGTGTTATAGAAATGTGTGTTGCCTCAGCCAATTTAGCTCCAAAGTATTTCATTCCAGACAGATTACTGGTTTAATTTATGTTAATATGAATTGGAATGGTTGATAGTAATAAAATGTGCAATGGGCACACTCAATCTGGATTCAATGTCTCAGCCTTGTGAAGTTCAAAGTGGAAATAAGTTACTCAATCTCTTTACCTTACGTAAAGTGGGAAGTTTGACAACCTATGAGAAGGTTTAGAAGTAATGAGGTTCCTGATCTTCTCAACAGGAATATTTCATGTTTTTAAATGGTAGGAAGTCAGCACCCCACCTCACCACCAGACAATGAAATATTTGGGGGAATATTAAAAAGGCAGAATATTTCCCCTAAAGGAGAAAGGGAGAAGCTGAGGAGGCCAGCTTTTAGAAATGCATATTTGGTAATCCATTCAGGAAGAATGGGGCCAGGAAAGCTGGAGCTGATGGAATTAGAAAACAAAGATTCCTAAAATCTTCATTCCCCCACCCAAATTCTAAGGACAGGACATGATCTTTAGGACATAATAGGATTAACCCACCACCATTAGAATACCAAAAAGGCACACTCAAGCTCAGGTCAAAGTGCATTGCACAGGAACAGGCACCTCAAACACAAAGCCCAAAGAAGGTATAAAAACCCACCTACTCTCAACTCCATTTGATCAGCTGTCCCAGAACCACATACTGTTGCAAGTTCTGCTCATCAATAAACAGGAACCTTCTTTCTTAAGCAGCCTCCATCTTTATTTCCAGTGTCTTATCCTCCATTTTATTTACTCACGGCTTAGAACTAGACCTGATTTTTTTTCTTTTAACAAAACTTGCTCAAATAATCATTAAAGTAAAGACCCCCTAATAGACTGTCAGTGGAGAACCTAGTTTACACATTGTTCTAAGCTACGGTTTGCTTAATCACAGATGAAAAGACTTTGTTTATAAAACATACTAAACCTCATAATTTACAAATGTGCTAAACCAATGAACACATTATGTATTGCAATGTGTAAATATGTCCACCTCTCTGCATTATATAGAAGCTGAATCTGTTTTGGAAAGAAATCTGATTTCACCGATCACATATCTTTTGATTTTCCAGGGCTAAAGTTGCTCAAAAAAATCCTAAGTTAAGAAATAGATCAATATATGTAATTGTCACTTCCTCTGTTAATTATCTGTTAGGCATCCACCCTTTAGAGTTCCTTAAAAAGCATGTGTTCTGGTGACAGAGCATTTACATATCTGCTGCCAGAATGGAAGGAACAAGTCTAGCAAGAAGCTCCAAGAATCTACACTTTGTTCTGCTGGCCTTCATTGTTTCTCTTCTCCAATCGACATTAGGACGGGAGTTGAAATTTGCGGTTTTAGTAAGTACGGGTTCATAAATGTACATGGTTTAATTTAAAATGAGCCTGGCATGATTAATCTATGATCCTGGACATATCAAAGTCTCAGTACAATTTTATTTCCTTTGTAAGGCTATGAAATAGGTTCAGTTTGTTCAAGGCTCATGTTTTAACAATGTGGCTAAGTTTTGTGTAAATATTCAAGCAGATATAATGAAATCCAGTGTATTGGTTTTCCAAATGCAATTTAATGGGCTGGTTATCACTTTAAAAGCTCTATATGGCGGTATATGCCCATCCTACTAGGTAAAGTGGGCACACTCCATGTTCCCTCCCTTAAATGGGGTCATCTGATGGGACCTTGATGGTCACACTAGCCTAGAACAGCCAACCAGCTATGTTCCAAGGGATTCCCATCCTTGTCTTTTTAGGGATTAAATTTGGATCTGGAAGGCCATGAAGACCTGGCTCTTTCCCCAAGGAGTGGCTGAGGTGGGGTGTGAGTTGGGAGATAGTTTGGTCCGGACTTTCCTGAGGGGAAAATATTTTATCTCTGTGGTTATGGATTACTGTGGATCATTTACAATCTTTATATGGGTTAGACAGCCACATAAGTCCTCTAAATAAATAAATAATACTGGTAGCTGGATAGGTATCTGTTAGGAATTATGCTTAGCCTTTGCTTCTGCATCACAAATTTAATGCCCAAGATGACTTCTTCCATCCTGGATTTGGCTTAGCTTTGTGTATAACTCCAATTACTGGGTTTCTAAACCAAGGTATGTGATTTTTGTTGTATCTGGTGATTATAGCTTATCAGTCAAACCATGGTTCAAACAATTGCTGTGTATGAAATATGAGCCAGCCTTCTATCAATACTGATGCATGCATGCAATAATGAAATGTTGTCTACAAATCAGCACTAACATAAATCTAAAAAAACCTCCACTTCTCAATTTCCACATCATCCCCTGAAAGCCTGCTTTTATTTCTATCCTTCTTCATTGATGGATGAAATTTGCATCCCAGTGGATTCATCCTGTGTTTGTATGTGTTTCCCCTTCAGAAAGCTGTTTGTCATATCTCCTACCTAGATCATATTTTACTTAAGCAAGGTATGAGGAAAGCCCTTGAATTTAATTCTACAACTGTAGTTCACTATGGTCACAGGATTTGCTGCCATGCAACATTCTTAGTGGTTGCTGGAATGCCATCTGCAGACCAAGATCTGACTCTTGGTGGATAGAAAACCTTTGAGGCTTCATAGCTGATTTGTTAATAGTTTTTGTTTGTTTGTTTGTTTGTTTTAAAAGACCTTGCAAATACTCACTAGCAGCCTGCTGGAAGCGAAGTTTTGGAAACAGAGAATTACACAAATGCATAGATTGTGTGTAGAGGAAAAGACCTAGAAAGGAAAGCACAGGGGAAAGCTGCTATTTAACCCAGCCGTAAATGCTCTGGGGGAAATTGGCCTGTTTGCAATAGAAAAAACTAGTACCGACAAGGTAATCTTCAGTATGCAATGATGATTCGAGATGCTTTCTGTGGCAACTCAGCTAACATCAAACTGAAACATCAATCTGATCTATACATGATGAAAACAATATGGAGAAATTGGATTTAAAGTTCTTGGAAATAATTAACAAGCTGAAAGACTGGTGGTGTGACAAACCTCAGTTTTATGGAATCTCGTCAATAGGTGGGAGTGGATGGGTAATCATATACAGGGAGCCCTCAACTTGCAACAGTTCATTTAGTGACCCTTCAAAGTTACAACAGCACTGAAAAATGTGATTTATGATGGTTTTTCACAGTTATGACCTTTGCAGCTTCCCCATGGTCATGTAATTTACATTCAGATGCTTGGCAACTGGTTCATATTTATGGCTGTTGCTGTGTCCCAAGGTCATGTGATCACCATTTGCGGACTTTCTGGCAAGCAAAGTCAATGGGGAAGCCAGATCACTTAACAACTGTGTTACTAATTTATCAATTGCAGTGATTCACTTAATAACTAAGGCAAAATGTCTCACTTAGCAACAGAAATTTCGGGCTCAATTATGGTCATACATCGAGGACTACCTGTATATCCTGGGCTAGAAAAATCTTTACAAACATACCAAAATGAAAAACATCAAGACTAATAGGCAAAAAGCACTGTATTCATATGCTACTTATTATAAATAAATTGGTGTATTCTTGCAGACATTTATGCTACTCATAACGATGGACTCATAACGATGGCCTCATGGACTCATAACAATGGCCAAACATCAACCTATGGTTCATTTGCTGGCATGAGAGCCAATCAGTAATGCAGGGTTGAGGAAAATAGAAATTTGTCACTTTATTTGTCACGGGGCTCTCCGTTAGCAAACAAAAGAGCTGGGAGGAGCCCTGACCAAGCCTGGCATTCTATTTTCATTTTTTTATGATACAGGAAATTCAAGACAGCAGATTGGTTACATATTTCTTATCATCATTAAAATAGCATGTGTACAAGTAATGTTGTTCAGCTTAGAACAACGTATGTACTGTGCTGAAAAACAGAGGTTTCTGTAAAATGAGTGCCTTTAAAGATGAAGTTTGGGGCCCCAGAGATGAATTTGGGGTCCCAGGCCTTCAATAACTCAGTGCTATGGAAAATTCTTTTGTTACTCTTCCATAGCAGTAATTATTGCAAATTAGTAATTCAATTTTCTATGAAATGTTATGACACTTACTCAAAGGCATGTCTATAAAACTGCAGTCTAATTCCTTTCTGGCTGGTTATTTTTTTAACCTAGAAATTTATATCTCATTCTTCTAGTGCCAGAACATCAGTTAGTGTTGTTCAGGACCATTTAAAATTACAACACTGTATAGACATTTAAAAGATAATATACTCCTATAAGGACAAAGACAGACATATCATCTTTATTTGAACACTTTCTGTATATTAAAGATCTAATAATGATCTAATCAAAGAAATATAACAAAAGGGGACCCCTAGTTTCTGCTGCAAGATTTTCTGAAAGCTCTCTTGTCCTTATCTGAACATAAATCTAAATATATAATGATTGACCAGCTAAAATGATATCACTATTTCAATCATCTTTAAATTGTTCTACCTACCAGTGATCTTAGAAACTCACGTGGTAGTAGAATGGAAGGACTGAAAGTTAACAAGTCTATTTATCCTCATCTTAAAACAATCAGTTAAATATTCTACTGTCTTTAACATAATAACATCCAGCTTAACATTACATCAGAAAATGCTGAATGCAAAAAACACAATAATTCTTATTGTGAAATTTTGTTACCATGACTATAGTGGCACATACTTTAGTAATACTTTAGTAATACAAGAAAGGCAGGATGGTAGATTTGGCAGAAGCTCCTTACAAACTTAAGGAGCTATTTGTGTTGATAGCCCGCCTCTTTGCATCTTTAATTAAACATATATGTACCAACTTGCTTACTGAGATGTTAGCATAAACTAAAACAGAGAGTAGCTGCAGTTTCCCAGATAGCACTACTATTTGAACAAGTGGAAATGGGCAAAAACCTAAGACATTGAACAAATTGGTTCTTTGTTCTTGATTAATGGTTAATGATATTGTAGAAATTCATTTTAACTAAATATCTATCATAAAATTAATTAAGTAGTCAAGCTAGTATCAGGGAAATAGTTTTCTGACAAATTCTATGTATAAAAGAAAAATATGAGAAAAAAATACTGATTTTTATAATTGCTGGTCAGCATCCAGCTGATTACAACTGCATATTATGATTTATAGTATTAAAATGGTCTGATAAAAGAATAGAATAAAATCTATTAATTAATATAGATTTTTTATCCAGACATGGTAACCCTTAATGAACGTTTGCTGACATTAGGACTGAAATGACCAAGCTTTATTAATTTGTTTATAAAGATGGAATATGGGAAAAAGAGATCATATGTTGTATTTTAAGAAGCAATAATGAGTTCTAAATTATACTTGTCATGATGTAGGTGGAATATGACTTCTTTATATACTTTTTTAACATATATGAAGTGTAGTTTATATCTTTAAAATATCTTTTTATTTCTATTTCTATTTTTTTCTGCAATTTCTGTTCTATTCTTATATATATATTTGCTTTCTATTAGTAATTATAATCTTTAATACAATTACTATAAGGTTATTTATTATGCAGTGAATACTTGTTCAGAAAAAACATTAAAACATTAACATGTTTTACACAATACTGTGTAGACTAAAGAAAACCGGGGTTGGATAGTTTGTAGTTCAGTGTTTTATGGGACCATAATCATTGCTTTAGTGCAATGTTTGAACTAGGCCATGTTTGAAGGCCGTAATATGGTTATTAATTTGGACATAACAAAATATGAATGCAAATATTACATTTTGTTAACCAGGTTGTCAATGCTGCTAACATCGGATGTTCTTGCTTGACAATATATGAAGATGCAGACATTTTCTATTTAACCTGTGTATTACTTTTAGAGTTACAATTAGATGGTGCGGGAGGGAAGGTGGAAGAATGTGCTTGGGAACTAGTTAGCCATAACAATATCTCAGTAGAGTATTCTCAAGGTTAGTTATAATACAAGGAGATAAATTATGGCGGGTTATGGAATGGGAGGGAAAGTTCACACTTCAAACTAATTGGAGAATGTGATTAATGACTGTTAAATGAAGGAATGAGTTATGCTTAGATACTGTGGGCTGGGGGGAGGAGAATTCAGATTCTCTATCTATGTGCCGAAGCTATGTTGCTATTAAAGATTCTTTAAGGAAAACAATGCCTCAAGTTTCTTCGAAAAGCTTCTTCTTTAGGAACCATGACATCAAGCCAAAATCTACAAACTTTTCAAACCATTTAGGGGTCCCGAGCCCCTAAACTGTCGCTGTTCCTAAACTAAAGGAATAGGCTGACAAAGATTTGGGGAAGATCTCATCGTGGAAGAAGAGAAATTGCCTGAGGCCAGCACCCCGGCAGCAGCAACTTCCCCAGGGGGGGGGGAGCGACAGCCAGCAAACCGGTGGAAAAGGAACTCTTGCAGATCTCCCATCTGGGAGCAAGACGAAAGCAATTAGGAGAGCTGATTTGGTCGTCAGACTGGGAGAAGCCAAGCGGAGGCTTCGAAACAGCCTTGCCACCCTCAAAGACTTCCAAAGCAGATGAGCTGGAGCCACAACAAAGGGATCCTTGCATATTGCGTCCCCCACACCGGTGGAGAGCTGCCAGGCCATCTGCCACCGAAGACTCGGGTGAGTGGAAATATCCATCTGCAGCTTGTAGTCAGTCAGTAGAATATTTGGCAGAAAGATTTGAAGAATTAGAAGTGAGAGGCAGGGAACAGTTCCTGCTGAGAGAGGCCTCCAGCCCCTCCCTCGCAGATCAAACAGCCTTGCAGACCCTGGAGTCCCCTGCCAGGGCCTCCAGCCCCACAGCCTGGGCCCCCTGCAGCAATGGGGAATTTGGCAGCCCCCAAAGATGGAAGGGCAACAGCCTCTGAGCATGCATCAGCTAATAGAGGCCTTGCAACAGCTTGGGGTGGTGCAGAAGCCAGAAGAGCAACAGCTGGTGGGCCTGCAAATGAGGGAGGTCCAGCAACAACCCCCACTCATCCAGCAACCGTGGAGAGGCCTGCAGCAGCAGAGGGTGCCACCAGCCCCCGCAGGCCAACAACAGAGAAGACAGCAGCTGCCCCCACCTAGGAAGCAACCTTTAGACCTCCAACAACTCGAGAGGCCAGTACTACCGGTATTGCAACCCCTGAGCATACGGCAACAGCCAGGGTGGGGCCAGCTGCAACTGGGGGTGCCACACCGACAGTGGAGAGCTCAGCAGCCGTTGGATCAGCAGCCAGGATGGGGCCAGCAGCAACTGGGGGGGCCACGAGCGCAGTGGGGAGCCCAGCAGCCATTGCACCAGCAGCCAGGGTGGGGCCAGCAGGAACAGCCACAGTGGGGGCCGCAACAGCCTATAATTGCGCCACTCTTCAGAGCAACCTTCAATGGGGACCCAGAGAAGCTGATTTTTTTCCTCAACCAAGTACGTTCTCATTTGAGAGCTGCGCCTATCTCTACCCGGACCCAGGTGCCATGGTCGATGTGATTGCATCCAGCCTAGAGGGAGAAGCATCCGAATGGCTGAACAATTTATATAATGAGCAAGCCCCTGAATTGGAGGACCCCCACCTCTTCCTCCTAGGGCTGAGAGAAAGATTTGAGGACTCATCCATTGGCCTCAAAGCAGGAGGACAAATCCACAAAATAAAACAAGCCGTCAGGCCTGCCCTGGAGTACGTGCGTGAGTTCCGCAAGATAGCAGGTCGAATAGAGGGGTGGCCTGAGCAATCCCTAATCCATCTCTTCATTGAGGGATTAGACGACCACCTCTCTCAGGCCTGCATCTATCAAGCAGTACCTGATCAGCTGCAAGAATGGTACCAGGCAGCGGTGAAGCTAGACGTTCAGCTCACGCACTATAAGAAGCCTCCCCCACCTGAAACTGAGCTAAAACCAGAACGACCCAGTGGTGAGTCGACACGTCCCACCTTTTTCATTGCCTGCAAAACTAATAAGCCCTAAATCAGGAGCACAGGCAGATTTAAAAGTGCTAGTTGATTCTGGATGCTCCCGATGTATTATTAGCTTGCCCTTTGCCATGAAATTTGGTATACGAGCAAAATTGCTCTCCAAGCCAGAAGGTTTGAGCAAGCCTATGGCTCCCTGATGGGAGGGACTCTTGTCATGCAATTAACTGAGCCTCTACGTCTAGAAATAGGTGAGCACTGGGAGTTCATTCGCTTCCTGGTGGCTCCAAAAATGACCAAAACGGTGATCCTAGGGCTAGCCTGGTTGGACAAATGGAAGCCGTTTATCTGGTGGGAGAAAGGAATGAGAACTGTGAGGCTACCAATAGGGCCTAACCCCCCCCCCTGATTCAACAGATGTTGTGGAACACTTTAGGCCACCTAATGAGCAAGCACATGTAGCTGCCTCACCATCACCAGGTGAATCACTCATCCCCAACAAATACCAGGACCTAGCGGAGGCATTTAGTGAAAATGAATGCTATGTCCTGCCCCCTCACAGACCCAATGGCTGCTCTATCGAACTGGTGCCAGGAGCCAAACTCCCACGCCTGAGAATGTACGCCATGTCCCCCCTCGAAATGGAGGAGATGCAGCAATACGTGAACAAAAACCTAGCGAGGGGGTTCATTGAACGGGCCAAATCTACCATGGGGCCCCCCGTGTTATTTAAAGAAAAAAAAGATGGGTCTCTTCGTCTTTGCGTCGACTATAAAGGTCTGAACGCAGTGACTGTGGAGAACAAATACCCCCTCCCCCTCCTGAAAGACTTACTAACCCACCTGGCTAAGGGGAGTATCTTCACTAAATTAGACTTGAGAGAGGCATACTACCGAGTGAGAATAAAAGAGGGAGACGAGTGGAAAACTGCCTTCAACTGCCCTATGGGGAGCTATCAGTTCAAAGTCATGCCATTTGGACCACAGGGGGCCCCAGCCATATTCATGCAGCTAATTAATGAGACCCTACATGATCACTTATACAAAGGGGTATATACAAAGGGGTGTATCTTGACGACATCCTGATATACAGCACGAATGCAGCTGATCATATAAAACTGGTGAGAGAAGTATTAAAGAAACTATTGAATGCCAAACTTTATGCCAAATTGTCAAAATGTGAATTTCACCAGACCCGATTAGATTATCTTGGCTACAGAATTTCCAACGAAGGCATTGAAATGGATCCAGCCAAGGTGAAAACTATAATCGAATGGCAGCCCCCAAAGACCCGCAAACAGCTCCAGAGTTTTCTAGGTTTTGCCAACTTCTATTGTCAATTCATCCCCTCTTTTGCCAAGATTGCCCTACCCCTTACAGAATTACTCAAAACAGGCAAAAGAGGAGGGAAGCCGCAACCGGGCCAACCACTAGCATGGACAATGGGCTGTCAAACAGCTTTTGAGAATTTAAAGAGACCATTTGCTGCTGAACCGGTACTAAAGCACCTCTGCCCAGGGGAGCCCTTTGTAATTTAAGCCGACGCCAGCGATGTGGCAGTTGGAGCTGTATTACTGCAAAAGAACAAAAGTGGAGTCCTGCAACCCTGTGCCTACACCTCTAAGAAATTTATTGAAAGTGAACGGAGATGGGTAATATGGGAGAAAGAGGCTTTCGCGATTAGGTGGGGGCTATTAAATTGGTGACACTATCTAGAAGGGAGCAAGGTACCTTTTGAAGTATGGACAGATCACAAAAATCTAGAGGCACTGAAAACTCCCCGCAAATTGTCCCCAAAGCAAGTATGGTGGGCACAGTACTTTAACCATTTCAACTTCACTCTAAAGTACATACCGGGAGGAAAAAAACTTCCTAGCTGATGCGCTATCGAGATTGCCCCAGTACAAAAGCGAACACGAAGAGGTTAATGAGGCAATTATCTCCAATCCACAACCTGCCACTCAACTCACACCTCGCAGAGTCCCTAATCCTGATGACCCTGGGTTAAAGAAAATAAAATGAGATCTCCTCACCGATCAATGGTTCAAAGATAATCAAACCTCCCTAATGTGCAGGGATGGCTTGGCTTACAAAGGGGGGGAAACTATATTTGCCTGAAGCCCTCCATCTTAATGCTCTCAAACACAGCCATGATGTAAAACAGGCTGGACACTTTGGATATCTAAATACTCTACATCTCACCCGCCGGCAATTTTGATGGCCAGGGCTGAAACGAGATGTGGAAAACTATGTAAAGTTTGTAAACTATGTAAAACTATACTGTATGTGCCACAATGAAAAGAATCCCAGGGAAAACCCCTGGGTTACTGCAGCCGGTGGCAGACCCTTCTCAACCATGGGAAGAAATAGCTATGGATTTTATAGTAGACCTACCTGAAAGTAGAGGAAATACTGTCATCTGGACTGTGATAGACCTGTTCTCAAAGCAGGCTCATTTCATTGCCTGCAAAGGACTCCCATCTGCCCAACGACTGACCAAATTGTTCTTGAAACATATCTACTGGCTGCATGGCGCCCCTAAGCGGATAATTTCGGACAGAGGGGTGCAATTCACAGCGAAGGTTTGGAGGAGTTTTCTTAAATTAATTGGATCATCTCAAGGTTTATCATCTACTTTTCATCTGGCCCCCAATGGGGCTGCAGAATCTGCTAACAAAATGGTGGAGCAATATCTCAGATGCTACATTTCCTACCAAAAGACAAACTGGACCGACCTCCTCCCTTTTGGTGGCATACAATAATTCTGTGCACAGCAGCACTGGCTACACACCTTTCAGAGTAGCCACAGGAAAAGAGCTCGGTCCAATACCTGAATACCCTCAGGTGCCAACCGCTTCCCAGACACTTGACCAATGGGTGAGGGGATGGGAAGAAGTTTGGAGAAACACAAAAACTGCTTTAAAAAAGACTTTTGAAACCTATAAAAAGCAGGCTGATAAAAAGAGGGCTCCCCAAAGAACATTCCAAGTTGGGGAAAAGGTTTATCTGTCGACTAAATATTTACGCCTCAAATTACCCAGTAAAAAGTTAGGACCGAAATTCTTGGGGCCTTTTCCTATCGTAAAGATCATCAATCCAGTCACCATAAAACTGAAACTCCCTAGACTTTTAGGTAGAATTCACCTTGTCTTCCATTGCAGCTTGTTGAAACCTTATCAGGGCTCCACTTTAAGACCTCCCCCTAAGAAAGCACCCGGGCCCCTCGTAGTTGTGGGACAGACCCACTATGAAGTGAAACGTATTCTTCACTCTAGAATTTTTAAAGGGAAATTGCAGTACCTAGTACAATGGAAGGGATACCCGTTGTCTGAAGCCACCTGGGTGAAATCCAGTGAGGTGAAAGCTGACAGACTCATCAAAAGGTTTCATGAGAAACACCCCAACAAATCAAAAACTAGTCCTTAACATATGCTTTTGTTTACATTACAGGATCTGTCCTTTTTGTAAGGGGGGCCGGATGTCAATGCTGCTAACATCGGATGTTCTTGCTTGACAATATATGAAGATGCAGACATTTTCTATTTAACCTGTGTATTACTTTTAGAGTTACAATTAGATGGTGTGGGAGGGGAGGTGGAAGAATGTGCTTGGGAACTAGTTAGCCATAACAATATCTCAGTAGAGTATTCTCAAGGTTAGTTATAATACGAGGAGATAAATTATGGCAGGTTATGGAATGGGAGGGAAAGTTCACACTTCAAACTAATTGGAGAATGTGATTAATGACTGTTAAATGAAGGAGTGAGTTATGCTTAGATACTGTGGGCTGGGGGGAGGAGAATTCAGATTCTCTATCTATGTGCCGAAGCTATGTTGCTATTAAAGATTCTTTAAGGAAAACAATGCCTCAAGTTTCTTTGAAAAGCTTCTTCTTTCGGAACCATGACATCGGTTTAATATCCATTATGTTGGGTGAAGACAACCTTACATTTAAATTAATTTTAGCAGTAGGATATAACTTACCTTTGTTGCCTTTTCAGAAATGCTTCAACAAAGAGCCACTAACTTTTGGATATTACTAAATGCAGATTAATTTATTTTTATTGGTATACAATCACTACTTATATGGTTTTAAAATAATAAGTAATAATATAAATAAATAAAGTAAATCTGCATTTTGCAATTGATCAGTGATTAGTTTGTCAATGTCAATGATGTTCAGATGGCACTTTACTTGAAATAGCTTATATCCTATGACAAGGTCTGGAGGCTAAAACATATAAGGAACGGTTGCTGGAATTGGGTATGTCTAGTTTAATGAAGAGAAGGACGAGGGGGGACATGATAACAGTGTTCCAATATCTCAGGGGCTGCCACAAAAAAGAGGGAGTCAAGCTATTCTCTAAAGCGCCTGAAGGCAGGACAAGAAGCAATGGATGGAAACTAATCAAGGAGAGAAGCAACCTAGAACTAAGGAGAAACTTCCTGACAGTTAGAACAATTAACCAGTGGAACAACCTGCCTCCAGAAGCAGTGAATGCTCCAACACTGGAAGTTTTTAAGAAGAGACTGGACAGTCATTTGTCTGAAATGGTATAGGGTTTCCTGCCTGAGCAGGGGGTTGGACTAGATGACCTCCAAGGTCCCTTCCACCTGTATTATTATTATTATTATTATTATTATTATTATTATTATTATTATTATTATTATTATTATTATTATTATTATTATTATTATTATTATTATTATTATTATTATTATTATTATTATTATTATTATTACAATACCTTTAATATGATCAAACAATATCTGTATCCCAGATTCTTGGGAAGGACTCATAGGTAGAAAAAAATGCTAAATCCAGTATAAACATTTAGCTGACTGTATGACCAACCATAATAATAGAATTGTTTCAGTAATAATATATCCTAGGATCTAGAAAATAAGATAAAGTATTTTAATATATAAGCAGTTAAAAATTCCTACTATAAGAAAGGATATATAGATTATAGATTCCATAGTGAAGGATTCTAAAATTATTTTGATATTTGTCAGGCATTTGGCTACCTTTTTCTTACGTATATATTGTGTTGAAGTTACTTATGAGTGATATTTAATAAGTTTCACATGCATGCTTGTTTAAATGTTTCTTCATATTCTTGTATCATTTATATTCATCATCATCATCCTAGCCATTGCCTATTCACTGCAGGATGAAGGCCTCTTCTGCATGTTTCCAACCAATATGGTCTTGAGCTTTCCTTTGCCATTTGGGCCCACAATACTTGCTAATGTTTATGCTTATTTATAATAGGTTAATGTAACATAAAATAACATTTACATTATGTTAATCTAAAACAAGGTGGGGAAAGTCTACAGAGCATGGCTTCTGGAAATTAATAGGGTTAAACTCTCTCTCTCTCTCTCTCTCTCTCTCTCTCTCCTCCCCCTATGTGTATGAGAGAGAATTAAAAATATATCAAAAGGCTTATAACGGAAAAAAGGTGATACAGTCTTATAATCTTTATTCCTAGATTTATCGACATGGAGACAGAAGTCCTATTGAAAACTATCCCAATGGTTTACACAATGAAAGTGAATGGCCACAGGGATTTGGACAACTGACTAAGGTTTGTTGGTTTTCTATAATAGTAAAAACAATAAACAATACATGTAATAAAGGTATGTGATCTATAATGAACTTTTATTTATTGACATGTAATAGCACAAAACCTTCTCCAGTACTGTATTTTTACATGATGTAACTACTAACTCTTATAATCCCTACTCAGCCTTATAATCCCTCCTTGTTCTGTTACAGTTTGTTCAAAGTGAAAAGAACTAGTACATAATTCAGAGAGGGTTTTTTTTAGAACATAAATTCATATTTTCAAAATTTAATCTCAGGTTAATGAAAAGCATGTTGTAAAGAAATAGCCCAAAATTAATCAATCCTGAGACTAACAGAAATCTAACTTTTTTAATCATCCAAGAGAAAAGAATTAGGATTCTGGCCCTGGCCCTAGACAATACAGCCTAATTCCATAAAAAAATAATCTGTCCTTCTGTCTGTCCACCCATCTATCTGTTCCCTTTCCATCCATCTTTCTGTCATCTCACCTGCCCAGCTAAAACAAGCAGGCTTCTATGTGATCTAGGACAGGGGTCCTCAACCTTGGCAACTTTAAGACTTGTGGAATTCTGGGAGTTGAAGTCCACAAGTCTTAAAGTTGCCAAGGTTGAGGACCCCTGATCTAGGAAGATGTCAGAGGCAGATGATCACTTTGGTTAATTTATACTGTGCAGGAGAAGGCAATGCTAAATGATTCCTGTATTTTTACCAAGAAAACTACATGGATAAAATATAAAATGATTGATGATATAGTGCCAGATAATGAACCACACAGGTCAGATGATACTCAAGATATTACAGAGGAATTGGTGAGCATCTTTAAAAGTATTACTTATGTTTTAAGAAATGGCTAGATCAGCATTTTCCAAACTTTTTTGATCATGGAATCTCTTAAAAGGCATTCCTCCCCCCACTTCCCTGTGGAATTCCTAATTCTATTCCTGAGTTTTAATAAGCATTGTAAAGCACAATGTTTTCCCTTTTTTCGTCTACTCCTATTGCTTGAGTGTTTTGCATAGCACAGTAGGTTTGGAAATAAAGAGAAAGCACTTTAAATATAACTGCAAACCTCTATTTTGTTACAAGAAAACATTGGATATAACCACAAACATTTATTTTGGTGCAAGAAAATATTGGATTTACACCCAATATGATGAATGAAACAGTTTCATTTTTATACTTTACTTTTGAAATTAGGTTTTATGTCTAACAGCTAAATATGTAAATGTGGAGCAGCATACAATTTATGCCTAAATTTGTTTTTTAGTGTAAGCATAAGCTAGGTGCTGACTATGGACCAGTTGAGGAGGAGGAGGAGGAGGAGGAGGAGGAGGAGGAGGAGGAGGAGTCCTATGGATAAAAATTTATGTTGGAAATATGGACACTGTGATTGGTCATTCATCACACCTAGTGTTCAGTAAAAATGTTAGAAACAAGTTCAAATACATATAATGACCCATTATATGTATTTTAAAATAATTTTAAATAAACAATTTTCTTGCTGGGATTAATGGACAGTCAATTAGAAAAAAGCCATGGAAGATTATATTTATAAGTGATTACTGATGCAAAACAATTATTGTGCAAAAATTGGAAAGATTCAGAAATATCCACAATGGAGAAATGGTTTGAAGATGACAGAACTAGCAGAGATGACAATATTAACTTGTTTGATTAGAGAAAGATCAACAATATATTTAACATTGACTAAAAACCCAATCTAAGAATTTCTTGCTGAAAATATAGAACAATGAATTTCTAATTTATGGGCTTGGGGATTAGAAAGGATAGCTTATGGAAAGAAAGAAGTTATGATATAAACTGAGACACAGAAGGTAAAATTTTCATTGTTTTTTATTAAAATGTTTTCCATAAAATTATATTTTTATAAAAAAATGCTTTGAAGTCTTGAACTTCATTGATAAAGAACTAGAGGAATTACAGAATGAACTTAAAGAAAATTGTTAAGGATAAATGTGAAAAGAGAAGAAAGAAGAAAGAAAGAAAGAAAGAAAGAAAGAAAGAAAGAAAGAAAGAAAGAAAGAAAGAAAGAAAGAAAGAAAGAAAGAAAGAAAGAAAGAAAGAAAGAAAGAAAGGAAG